>JAOXJK010000012.1:60991210-61013153 GCA_025774025.1 Xenus cinereus | reverse complement strand
GTTGATCTCAAGGGCACCCACACAAATGCTGCCTCAATCCACTTTAGATAAAGTTTATAGAAGTTGCTCAAAGCTATTTAACAGCCAGTAGCAAGGCCAGGAGTAGACGATTCTAAAACTAGGAATGATCTGGCTCAAGCACGTCAGTCACATTTTCTAATGTTCTTTTTGTGAAAATCCTTAGTATTATGTTGAACGAAGCTGGAAAAAATAGTGTAATAAGCCCTGTGCAAACATCCACACTAAACGTCCACATTGTATTTCAATAACTCAAAAAAACCAATCCAATATTACAAAATGCAACTTAATTAATCACTTCAGTAAATACTTGCTGAGCACTCCAGCCTCCCAGTTATCGGATGTGGATGATTAAAAAGAGGAAAAGTAACAGAGCATCCATACACACTCCATATTATGCTATTACAAGTATTGAATGCAAATAAAAGAACAGCACTGATCGAAATAATGGAAGAAGAGCAAAGTTAATAAGAGGAAGAAAAAAACCTGTATTTACAGGCTAAACAATTATCTTTGACACAGAGTGAATCCCATAGGCACCTTCAGAGAAGTGAAACCTGGGTCACCTCCCATTTATGAATCTGACTAATTGCCTTCAGAAGGTTCCCAAATCCAGCCAAGCATATGGTTTTATATTAGACAAGAGTCCAAGTATTTAAACTATTGCAACAGCTGCAAAGCAGGCTTGTAGGCAATCCTATGCTCATCCAAATTCTATTTTGTTTCAAAAGGCAGAAACAACACTATGAAGTACGTTTGAGGTGGCATTAGCCCATTTAGCTTTCAGGGGCACGTGCCGACAGCCAGGTGTCAGGGCTCTGAGTGCCCCAGGGCCACCTTAATGGCCCTAAACAGCCTCACCTGGGGCTTCCACCCACACCTTCTGCCCAGGAGCACTATCAAAGCCTGAACTGTGCTATAGGTGTGCCTGTTTGAAATCCTGGCTCAGCTTTGGACCTATGGTGTACGTATCTTGTCTACTGGGTGAGCCCCTTGGGTGTGCGTTGTACCCTTGTCCCTAGTCCTGCTTCCGGACCCATCTCCTGCTGTTTGTGGGTGGACCTGGGATCTGATGGGTTGCTTTGCCCTGTTGGGGACCTCCAGTAGGTCCTGTTCACAGCACCCTGTGCAGCCCACTTTGTGGGTTCACAGTCCACTTTGGACTGAAAACTGCTGGTATAATGTAGCATGTAGGTCTGTATTCTGTACAAGCGTAGCAAGGGAGGACGCATTGTTTCTCTATGGCTGCTCTGAGATGGGTATAACTCTTTTGAAAAACGAGGGGAGAGGTTTCCTTGGTGGAAGTCTGCCTAACTCTTTGCCTCTGGCTCTTCCCTTGCTCTCTGTTGGCTCTCTTTGGGTTCCCATGCAAGCACAGATGTGCCTTTCGGTTTCATGAAGAGTCTGGGACTGCACGAGGTTATGCACGATCTTCTTTGTTTCAGATGCAGAAACTGATGTATCCAGGGATCAAGTGATTTGTTGGCATGATGCAGCAAAAAATTGCCTGTGTCTTATAAGGAGGAAAGCTCACTAAATCAGGAGCACTTAAAAGTTCCCAAACTCTGCCATGTGAGCAGCTTCCACGAAGATCACAGCTGTGCTTCTGCCTGTTTTCTTGCTCTTCTATAAGGCCAACAATGGTACCTCCACATAAGCAGGTATTTCCAAACCCTGGCAAGACGGGTGCTGGTGCCTCCACAGTGAGGTAGAAGTAGCTAGGGGCAGTTCCTCTTGTCCGTGCAGATTGGAGCTAGGACCTATAGATCACCCATGTACCTTCACCCTAGAGCGAAACCCACTAAGATGGGGGACACTCTTCCCCAAAATGCCTTGTGAGGTTATTGCCTAAAAGGGTATACAGGGGTTATTGGAAAGAGGGGGAAGAGAATGTGGTGATCATGTGAAAATTATTATATTATGTTTAAAGGGAAGGAACAAGGGTGAAGAAAAGCAGGGACCAAGATGGACTGGGGAGGAACAAGTGTGGCAAAATAGAGGGAAAACCGGATGAGAGGCCAGTTGTGTGTGAAGTAGTGGCTGCTCAGTATGTTTGATTGAGCCATCACAGTGCTATGTCCTGACTTATTAAATCTTGTTCCTAGCCGTTTTTTTTTCCATGGATGTGCTTGATTACGTGTGGGAATGCCAACAAACTTCAAACCAGGCACTGTTTCCACCTGTCGTGATCCGTGGGGTCATCTGTGTTAATAGTACGGTTGGGCACACATGCTTAGTCTTCGCTACTGGCTGGACTTGGGGACACGGGAGCTGCAGCAGGTTTGCATCTGGCAGGCTGGGACAGCAAGAATCTTCCTGGATTCTGAGACTTCCCAAAGTTAGCTACGTTCTAGAATCCTCCTTGGAAAAAGGTAGTGGGGGTTTGGTGTGTTGGTTTTTTTTTTAATGTGGTTTTTTTTTTCCTCTTCTCATTTCTTCAAACAAAGCATTAGCAGAAAGTTAATGCTTCTAGGACAAGTTAACCAATTCTGCTTCTGATTACTTTTTTTTTTTTTTTTTGGTGAGAAACCTGTTCATAACCAGTTTCTTCAGAAAGGAGTAACTCCTGACGTTGATTAAGAAATCCAGGTTTCCGGTATAAAAACTTCGAAATTAACTGCACCTGACTCTTGGTCTCCTTGTCAAAGGAGCCATCAGTCGATACTAATCTTTTATTACTACTTAGAGGTAGATTACACTCCCCAAAGGTTCAGTGATTTACCTGTATGAAAACTTGAGATAACTTACTGTTTTGTTTCAGAAGTGTTGCTCGACATTATATTTAATATGCAACCTACAACTAAGAATTTAATGCTAGAACAATAATTAGCTGCAGGTTAATGGAGAAAAAAGGGCTTCCAGAAAAGCAAATGCTATTCTAGTTCCCATGGCACCATCCCAATATTTGTTTTATATTCCTGAGAGAAAGGAGGGAAGCAGAACAAATGTTAAACCTCCCACACAAATTCTCAAAGTAATATTATTATTCCCCCTAAGACTCCAGCCTTGCTTTCAGGCTGCTTTTTCTGTCAAGTTTCCAAATGCTTTTATTGAGAAAGGATAATAATTATAATTATCCAAAGTTTAAGTCAGTGAGTTTTTACTCAAAAAAATAGATTAGCTGCACACTCTGTCATTGAAAAATCTTGTTCAGTCATTCATCTAATTTGCAGGGTATGATTACCCCAGAGAGACTCATACACATGCTTGTGTAAATGGGTTATTTGCCTAATCATCACCTTTATAGGAAAACTCCTGCTTTGTATCAGCAATCTCAGTATTTATTCATACAAATGATCTCAGTATTTATTTCTACAAAGAAATACTCACTTGTGCAGATTTTTTGTTCTTTTCCTTCCAATGATGTTGTACAGCTTCTGATGCACTGCCATCCCCTTTTCCTTATCAGTCCTGGCGTTTGCTTTGCATAATTCCTTGGGCTGAGCAAGAACCTTCCTAGAATGTTCAAGAAATAATTTTGTTTGTTTAAGATTTCAGTTCAGCCATGTTTATACGCCCTTGGGGAGAGGAAATGTTGTTAAAGTTGTTTTTCTTATATTTTATTTGTAAATATGCTTTCAAGGCTGCAGACTTTGACATTCCTAGAAACTAAATTTTAACTTGGCACCTAAGTGCTGATACCACGGGTGCTTAAACACTGTACAACTCACCTGGTAACACCAGAAGGGGTATACAGTGAGGTAATTCAAGAAACAGTAAGCAACAAAAGCAATACAATAAAGTCAATAGTTGGAAACTACCTTAGCTTCTCTGTGCACACATGACAATTCTTCCATTGTCATTTATTTAGATTCTGTTAGAAACTCAAGCATTCCCTGGACTAAGCAGAAGAGAAGCAGGCAGAGCCGGCCAGATGAGATGCTTTACAGCAGATATGTTAATTAGAAAAAACAGTTACTTAAAAAAAATCTACTACAAGAAAACTCTTTCAGACAGTCACAGTCATTGGACATATGTCCTTTAAAAGCCTAACTTTGGTACCAAACTTGAAGCACAGAAGTAGTCTTCTGCACCCCTGAGGAGCTCGAGCAAAGGACTACACTCAAGTGCATCAGATAAATGCTTTTTTGAATTAGAACCTGCCAAAGTTTTTGGAGTGTTCCCAAATCATCAACACTTTCTGCTTTAAAGCTGCATGCCAACACTTTATAACCCACCCACAGATGTTTATTTCACCAGATCTAGTTGCCTCTAATAGCACCCTATAGCCTATCTACGTGTAATGTCAAGACATTATAAAACATGAGATTCCGCAGTTTTGTTGGTAGCTGATGGTAAAAATCAGACAGGCCTGTAACTGAGTGGCCTAGGTTTGTGCGTTGTCTCGCTTTATGCATGGGCCCCAAGCTGTGTGTCCTGATTCCAGTGAGACAGGGTTAATTTTCCCCAGGCTCTGGCAGGGACATGGGTATTCCATACTGAGTGAGCCATGTCGAGTTTACAGCCAGGAACCAGCCGGGGAAGAAGGCAGGAAGCCATCACTTGGGGCAGGCTGGGGCATCCTGGGTCTGGTCTGTGAGCGGTGGTACCGTAATCGTGTTTGTATGTTCCTCTATCTGTGTTATTGTTGTTGTTTTCCTCTTTTCTTTGCTCTTCTGTTAAACTGCCTTTGTCTCGACCCATGAGTTTTGCTTTTCTTCCCTTTCCCCCCCATGCCTGTGGGGGCATTGAGTAAGTGGTTCTTTGTTGCTGGCCAAGGCTGAACCACGACACTGTGGCGCTCACATCAAGGTTTGACACAACGCCAACATGTTTGCAGGTGGGTTTAAGGTGATGCTGAGCTCTGTTCAAGTGAGAAATTGCCTTCCCGCAGTCCCACAAGCAGAATTTGCTGTGACGATGCTCCTGAGCCAGAGAGAAAACAGCAGCGTGCTCTTCCAGGCCCTTTTGAAGAGGAGCACAACTGTGTGGTTTTAGGATGAAGGCCTTGCCTGGGAGCAGGGTGATTTTTAACTGCTTCACGCCTGGATTGCTACAGGGGCTGAGTACCAACCTAGGGCTACTCCTAGAAGATTACTGAGTGGAGTAAGGCAACAGCCCTATTTAATGATTAATGAATCCCTCAGATGGATTCATTTGATGATCGTTCTCTCCAGCAGCAAAAAATCCTTAAAGAAAATAAAAAAAATCCTGCTTCTTCCACAGAGTTCTACAAGTAGCGCACCGGCATAAATGAGGAGATAACAAACTTCTGCAAGAAACAGGAAGGGTCGGCTGGGGATGGAAATTTAAAGCATGTTTGCAATGAGAGAATATGCAGCATCACGTTATTGCTTGAGATTACATAAAATGGAATCCCAGAGCAAATCCCTGTACAAAGATTTCTACAGTTCTAATAACTACAGCTTATTTCTATACCATAATGGAAGAAACCTGGGGGAAAGGAAAGCTGCTTGGAAAACAACACGCTCCCCAGGCTAGCTTGCTGCATATTGCTGAGCGTATTTTGATCTAGCCTTGAAAGAAAGGTAAGGCAGAGGATGGCAATAGTCAAATAGAAAACAAAGAAAAAGTCAGAAGAAAAATCGAATTTAAAAAGAATGCAAAAGGCTGCTGTTTGCAAAGAATGCAAAAAAATTAAAATATATATTCCTACACAAATTTAGGTAATCTAGGAAATTATAACATAGAGTAAGTGGAATGCCTACTTTTAAATGAGAATATTTAGAGAATATTTAAAAGAAATATTTCTTTTAAATGAGAAAATAGACATGTCAAGAAAAAGGAAAAAAAATCATTGGGAGGATGTAACATAGAACAAAGTATGCTGGAAAGGCTACTCAAGGAACCCATAAGAGAAGAAACAAGTCTCGATATTAAAAACTATACACAATCTGATTCAAAAATTTACCATCTAGGTTTCCACCTCAATCTGTGACACCTCACAGGTTGTGACACGCCTGTGACATGAACTGTGACATAACTGAGGCAGGAGCTTCTATGAAGCAGCACTTGGCAAATGGCAATTCTTTGCAAACAGCAGCTCTTTTTGAACTGTATCTCTCCATAAATGCCAGCAAACAGCAGCTCTTTGTAACAGCAGCTGTTCACGAATGGCAGCTCTTCAGCGGAAAAAAGACTTAAGTCAGAGAGAGGAGTGATTTGTTTTGTTTTCTGGGTAATAGCAATTCATTCATGCAAGATGTAAATGCCTTAAAGATATAAAACAGCAAAAAAAAAAAAACCAACGGTTAAGAAACGTACTGGAATAATCTGCCGTACTTTGTGTCACTCTCAGCCCTATTCTGTGGGGTTTTTTTTGTTGTTTATGGGCTGAACTTTGAAATTACCCTCTGGAATTTGACACCAGTTAGAAAATTATGAATTTTGGATTTGATCCCTTTTCAGACATTATTGTTTTTTTGTTTTCAGCCTTTCATTATAAATTGAACTCCTGTAAACTACTTGGCTACTTTGAGACCAGCAGCAAGAAAAAAAAAGACACTGTGGTCCCTGCCTGAATCATGCCATTGTTCAGAAGCATGGTAGGTCAAACCAGCAACTGGTTATGAAGGAACGTGCTTTATCCAACCTCTACTTACTACATTAGTGTCTCAAGAATCCCCACAGACTTAAAAAGGAAGAAAATAAGAGGTAGAGAACAGGTTGCATCCTGCTTTCTGGTATCAGTTGATCTCCAGCAAAGGGTAAAAGGTGTTTTACCATGACTACAAGCATTGTGCTCCTTTGGACATTCCACTGGAAATGCTTTTTCCCTACCAACTCGTATAGAGATGGTAAAACATTTGAAACTGCTTCCCAGAGAGTTTGTCTCAGCAGCAGCTGAGAGGAGACGCTATAAGGCAGCCTGACTAGTGAAGCACAATGCAGGGTAGTGACAAGCAGTGCTACAAATTCTGCAATCATACCACTGAGCATCCTCGTTCCTGGCAGGCTGTTCCCTGAATGACTTAGTAGACAAATGAAATATAGGCAAACATCGACTATTCTATCCTTTGAACACACTTTAGGAAGGCAGATGAAATGAAAATCACAGCTAAGAAAAGCGGGGTGACTGAAAGATAAGCAACTTGTCCAGAATTGCATCCAGAGGATGTCAGAGCAAAGATGCAAACAGCAAATTTCTTTACATGGCACAAAAAAAATGATAAAAACAAAAGGAAGGATTATGATTTCAATGTAATTTTTGCTAAGTAAAGGGAGACAATTATTCCAAACAAAGTATATATTTTGTGCTTCTTAAAGGACAGAACACCACAGCTTTATTTACTCAAGTCTACCCAGAAGACTTCAGTGGACCTTCAGTCATTGTTCTAATAAAGCTTCATTATGTATGACATACAACTTCATCTGGCCTTAAGTTGAGGGAAAAAATGCTTCTTTAGTTAACTTATTTAATGATCTTAATTATCTTTCATTTAAACTCAGGGATGACCCTTACAGAATTCAATGTACCATCGTTAAAATATGCAAAGCTATTTTGTCTCAGATGCAGCAGTTTAGACACACAACCCCAGATGCCTGATTTAAAAATGCATCTACATCCTCATCCTTTACAAGTTACCTGACACTTACTTTTTAGCGGACCACATCAACTTTATTCTCTTCAACTCTAACGAACACGTATATAACATAAATGAAATAAACACGAATCCTCTATTGATTTCTAGAAACTTGCTTTAAATTAATCCAACTGTTCCCAGTGTCTGGCCTTGACTCTCCTACCCTGGCTTCTCATCCCTTTCTAAACTGAGAAATTATGAAGAGCAGCACCACTCCGGCAGTGAGCCATGAAAGCAGGATCATTTGAAACGAATTGAGTATTTCCACAGGTCCAAAGTTTTAGACAGTTACTTAAACTTTAAGATTAATTTTAGAAAAATCACTGTTTTTGCATAATTTCCAGTGGATAAATTAGGCAATAAAAGCCTCCCCTCTTCAACATCCTCTCCCCTAATTTTGAAAATCATGTCATAGAAGCTGGATCAGAAATGAAAGCTTTCAGCTGCTTGGAAAAATGTTAGTCACAGAAGTATCTCATAAAATAAGCAGTGCTCAGCTTGGCAAAGGGTCTACATTTGCTTTTTCCAAGCAGAAAAAAAAAAAAGTATTCTAGTTTGCTATTTCAGACGGCTCAAAATGTCATCATCTATACTTATAGTGACCTAGATCCCAGATATTCTTCTAAACCCGTCACCCAGTGGATGGGATGGTTAAGCTACAGCACAAAATAACCTGCCATAGCATGGAAAACTCACTACTTTTCATCTTTGGATAGAATTCCGCAACAGCTTCTTTTTATTTGGCAAAACATTTTGTATCCCTGAATCTCTCTTTCTTTAAGGCTAAGCAGAAAAATTCTATGGTGTTACATTACATTACAGCTAACCTTACATTTAGAAGAGGGATTTTCACTGCAGCAAAGTAAGTCTTGCTCACTAGGGCTTTTGAAACTTTCACTCAGCGTTCCCATTCTCGCATGACTTCTTAAAACTCAAGGATTCATGCTTGCCATCTAGTGGCTTTGAGCAGAATTAGAAGCAATCTGTTAACAACAAAGTAGAAATTATTAATTTTTTGGTGTGTGCGTGCTAAAAGATGGTTGGTTTTAATTTATGGTTATGTTTGAAAGTAAAAAAAAAAAATTGTTCTGAAATTGTACCTGGAAAAGAGGACTATTCCCTCCACATAACCATTAACTGATCACAGAAAGAAAACAGAAGATTAATGCATGGCCATTGAGTCCCCTGTGAAAAGAACAGCCGTGGTTACTGCGTTTGAGCATGTGATAGACCTGCACTGACTGGAGAAGGTTACTCTGAGGACTCATCATACCCAGCGTGTCCTTCCTTATGGCAGTCCTGGAAATCCGTAAGACAATCCAATCAGAGCACAAACATTCTTTGTCTGCCTTTGTTAAAATAAAATTGTTACCTGTTTGCAAAAAAAAAATTAAAAAACCAGGTTAAATAAGATTCCACGGGGGCTGATATCACCATTTGTTTCGGTTCTGCAGAAAACATATGTGCTTCAGTTACGGTAATTAAATAAAAGATGGAAAGTTGAGTCTAGAACCTCCCAAACACCCTCTTTCAGCCAAATGCACTAATCCCTAGGATGTCGTACAGCTCCACATTTTGTCTAGTTTCATTTATTTTGTACTCTTGGATATAGAGGAAATGTATCTTCAAGAAAAAGGAGTGGAAAACATTTCCCTCCAAAACAAACACAACCTGTTTCAAGGTGATTATCTTCAAAGATACAGCTGCCAAGTCTCTAGAATTTAAAATTGTATTGCACTAAAATTCTCAAGAGAAAAAAATCCAAAATGTCCATTCAATGCAGGGAATGCAGGGCAGCACTTTTCCCGCAGCTGAAGCCCAGGGAAAAATAAGCCTCCCTCTTTGTGTGAGTCTTCTTTCTGGAATTACCACCTAAAATAAGTCACTCATCAGAACTAGTTAACTACGATTTTTATAAAAGATTAAACTATTGCGAGCCACAGCACAAATCCATGTATTAGCAAAATCGCACATACTAAAAATGGTCTCTCAATTCTGCTTAACTCTCAGAATACTACTGTGTGATAGTTTGATTAGAAAAACCTAGAAAATCTATGAAATGCTACAAAAAAGGTAAAATACATGATTGCGGAAAGTGACATCATCTCAGATCAAGGAATGAGGAGGGGAGAAGTAAACTGCAGAAACAGCTGGTCTTCACAGTTTTTACAGCTTTGATATAATCAATGAGTCTACAGAAAGACCAAACAAGCAGTGCTAGGAAGGTCTGCTTTTGAAGCAGAGAAGATGTAGGTACCTTCAATGAAATACACACAAGAACTTGTGATTTGTAGAGCCTCTACAGTTCTTAAGGAATCTCAAATCCAGAGCAGAAGATAATTCCAGGCTTTTGCATTACCATGGAAGTAATCCCTGAAGGTGTTTAAAAGCCGGGTTGCCATTGTGCTTAGAGACATGGTTTAGTGATGGTTTATCATCAGAGTTAGGTTGATGGTTGGACTAGAAGATCTTAAAGGTCCCTTCTAACCCAGACAATTCTATGATTCTATGAATTACTCCAGTATCTATTACATGGATCACCAAGACAGACACACATAATATCATACACCTGTATTGAATGAATCCTCATTTTAAGTCTCTAAATCTCATTACTTTAAAAGCCACAAATCCAATATGGACTAGAGTCTGTATAAGATTTTGCCTTTCAGTAGTCTTTCTATACCTGGCTTTTATGGAAGTTTCTTGCATGGACCAGTATTTCCAAAACAATGACTGTGGGAAAAACAGGCAATTGCGAACAACTGACTTTGGTCCAATCTTCTCCCTCCCAGCCCCCTTCTTTTTTGGGGGAGTGAATAGGGAATAATATTTATTAAGTTATTTTCAGAAGTAATATAATGAATAGACACTTAGACAGACTTCACAAAAAGGCTCTCTTTGCATAAGTATAGATGCCATAATAAAAATTTACTAGCAACTGACAAGTTCTGTGCAATTTTTTAATGCACAGCTTATGGAGTTCCTCAATAAAAAATAGTTTATATCAAAGTCTTTCATCTCATGCATGTATAGTATAACATTGATTGAAAAGATACAAACTAGGAAGGAAAAAAAAATGCACTGGCTTTTGCACTACCGAGTATTTTTCCCCACGTTTTCTCTTTTATGTCACGTTTATAAAACAAAACAAACATAAACTTCATGCATTTTAAAGAACCTTTCTTAGTTTAAGTCTTCAGTGAGAAAATATGGTCCACTCTGGTTCGCATCCTTCAACAACACACAAAAAAAAGGGAGTATTACAAAATACAATTAAGTGATCTCTTAATTTTAAACTTTTGAATCTGCTGTAATTAAAAAAAATAATACTTGATAATAAGTATCAAGATAAAGAGATGTCAGTGTAAAAGGACTGGGCCATCACTGAGCACTTTGAATCTTTCCCAGTTTCATGCTTGTTATTTTAGAAGCAATTGCAAATAGCACATTTATGACAGAAGTATCAGATCCAAAGACTGAATTTCTAATGCTATTACAAATGTAAAAGAAATCAGAAGCATCAAAACTGATGCATGGATAGAAAGTTAGTGATTAAGAAACAAGGAATGGAAAACTGCCCACTTTTCATAACTGCAAAAGATGAAAACTGACTTTCAGCAAGAATTTTTCATAGTTCTCTTACTGGCATTTGAAATAAAGCTTTTGAAAAATATGCTGTAAAATTTCTTAACTGTTTATTAATCAATATTTTGAAAAACCAGATTAGGCACTCCATTTCTTTGGAAGGGATTGACAATCTTTTTTACAGATGCATTGAAGTTGCACAGTTTGTATGAAAAATATGTAGTTTTCAGCGTTAACAATACGGACAACTATAAAACAGCAGAGTATCACACAGAGTCTGCAAGTTTCTTTCTTTCTTCAAATTGTTTGTCTACTGCAAGTGAAAGAGCTTGAAGAAACGTTGTCATTGTAACACTGGGGGACTGAAAATAAGAGAAGATTCTGTTAGACACACTACAGCAATAAGCATATGTAATATTTTACATACAAATCACAGTATTTATAAGATAAATAGTTGACTTCCATATTACAAATTTTTTAAAATGCTACAAAACATAAAAATGCAGGTTTTTTTTTAACCAGGTAGCACAATAAAGTCAATCACTATTACTGTGGATTTGCTTCAAACAAGGTTTTAAACAAATTACTATTATTTATAAAATGGCAGAGAGTTTTCTTTCAGCCAGAAATTACCAAAGAACCAATGCGAATGTCTGTCACAACATTTAATTAAAAGTAAAATGCTGTTGGACAGGTCAATCCCAGGTGTCTTCCTCAATCTCATTTTAAATTACGAGCAATACAGAATTGTTTCAGTCTATAAAACTGCAGAAACGATGCAATTTAGCTTTAAAGCGGAGTTTAGGCCCAATCTTTTACTTCTGGCAGCGTCCAAATGTCTTCCTGCCTGTCTCAAAACCAACCCAAAATATAATGAATAAAATAAACTTACTTGAATATAAAGCGCATGTGCTAGGAAAGGAAGCTTTCTCAGGACCCGACCACTGAGACCTTCACTTCTTCTATAGTAAAAGAGAGACAAGTGCAGCTTAAATGCTAAATATCCACTCTTTTAAGACCTTTCCTTTTTCTGCGTTTCTCCCATAAGTTGCTCCAAAAGATTTCAAATCACAATTCAGCAGGTCACTTGCAGCACTTTTAGCAGAAGCAGGAAGCGAACAGACAACTTCAGCCTCTTTGAGGCCATACGGTACAGAAAAGCAAGCAAAGGTACCGAAACATCTGCCTGCTGAAGCTTACATCATGCTCTTCACATCCCTGTGCCGTATCTCAGGAATTCCGGGGAGTGTCTACACTGAAAGTGTATGGTACAGGCATAACCTTCCATCCACACTTGGAAAATTTGTTTTGAAGGCTGGACCTCACATCTACTGCTTATCTCCTTCTTCCCACCATTTACACACAGCTTCTTTTACCTCACCTACTTGATATATGTTTCCGTCTCCTCCAAGCACCACCCCGTGTATGTAGAACCCAAACCTCTGTGCCTGGAAAAACGTACTAGCTTTTACTCCCCTCCTCACTGGTTAAGACTGCATACTTCAGGAACAGAAGAAAAACACACTTTCCTGACTTTATGAATGTTATTTTATTTTGTTCCATATGGACCAGCACTTTGGAAAAAAATACTGTTTGATATTGTGAGTATCATTTTTATTGTTTCAAGAATTGTCGTGCTGTTGTGAAAGACTATTTGCTCTACTGGCATAGTCAGCAAAACGTAACACTCTCCATTTCCACATCACTCCTTTCCCCTTTGCTTCTGTCCACTTATATCTCCATGCTAAAACCAACTAAGTCAATTCTAGGTATTCCAAGACGCTTCCTTAGCAGGAACTAAGGCCGATGCTATTTCCGCTAAACTGCATTACAGTTCACAATATTCCCTGAAACCTAAGGCATCTCACTAATCCAGCCAGCAATTTGCCAAGAGGACTTCAAAGGGCAGAGCAGAAACCAGAAGCGGTACTAAACCAAGCCAGATTTGAGACTAACAAATGCTGTCAAATCCTGATTGCTTCCACTTTTTGTCCCCTGAAAGGTTTTGCACTAACCCTAACAACTGAGAAGTTTCAGAACTCTGTTATGAAATTCAATTTAATAATTTCACAACTCATTAAATATATATATATATACACACACACATATATAAAAAACGTAGAATTTCCAAATCTTACCTTGAGATTTCTTTTAGTACGAGGCTTAACCGTGACACATTATTTTCTACGAAGCCTATCATCTCTAGCTCTCTGAGTGTCAGGAGCTGCTGTCGAGGATATATTATTTGACACTAGAAAGAAGAGTTATACACTGTTGTGTGAAAAACTCAAAGACATTAAAAATTAAACTCTACAGTAAGAGTGGAAATACAGAGAAGGAATGAAAATGGTATGTTTTTGTTATTTAGGGAGTATGATTAAAATGTCAAATTTATTAAAATGGGACATTTTACAGTCTTGCTTTCAAAATATTACCTTCATCAGTTCTTCCAAGCAAGAAAGATATATTCTAAATATTGCTGCAGTGGACGGAGGCCCAATGTATTGCTTTATGTCAGCCCTGTCTACAAAGGCCATGTCAATTTTCTCCGTAATATTTGAAGTAGTCAGGATAACTACATTGGGATACCTTCAAGATAAAAGCAGATTTTTAGGTCACACGTACAAGAATTATCTCCTTTTGCAACTGGCAAATCGATACCTTCCTTCTTCTGACTTAAGCCATTTCATGCAATAAGCAGACACATCCCTCTTGTCAGCCAGCAATTATGTTAAAAGATCTGAAGCTCCTGGCCAGTTATCACCAATCTATTCCAATGCATAGCCTCTTTCTTTCAGCTGTTTCACCAGCTCCTGTAGTTTCTCCAACCCTATTTTAGAAGTGATATGCATTAACTATCTAGAGCCTACTGGCATAGTTTCAGCCACAAACAACCAACCAAAAAGATTATGAAAAGAAGACTTGTAAATTTGAACTTTTAATCTACATGTTTTCCATTTCAATTCAGTATGAAGTATATAGTTTAACTGGGAATGTGACACATTCTAACTGGCAGATGACATTAGAGTGAGCTTAAAAGAGAGGTAACATCTCCTTGCTCGAAGAAATACTGAAAGAACATTCTCAACAAGAGCTATTTTTAGAGGAAGCCTGTGAACTTTCATGTATGAATAAGCCACTTACCATTAATTAGCTGCAAGAGAGGGCCAAATGCTAGGGCACCTTTCTTTCTGTGAACAGAGCCAAGTATGCCCAAAAAGGGGAGGGAAGTGGCAGGAAATAAACAAGAGATAGTAGTCTGCACTAAACGCAGCACACAAAGCAGACCAAGCATCGTTAAAGATTGCTTCTAAGCCACATGTTGTGCAAGTCTGCTTTAGATTGACGTCCAGAAGCTGTAAATAATGAATGGATTCTTCACTGATCTTACTCTTGTCTCTCCAAAGCAGATATCGTGACCAACTGTCCTGCATCTCTCCCTAGCTTTAAAGGAAGTATACAATCTATAGGTTTGATTGTTCACGCAGTTACACGCAAAATATTCTGTTGGATTACTCCTATTTCTTTTCACAATTAGCACCATTATCACAGAATAGTTCACTAACCGATTTGGTTTAAGATTTTAAATTAAGATTTAGCAGCAATCCTGAAATTGTCAATTACCTTCTGCTGTTGCAATAATATGAGTTTACCTTTTAATCTGATCTATTTGTGTCAGTACAGCGTTCACCACACGAATAGCATCTGAAGGCTCCGTGCCTGCCTTGAAGGCGCTGCGGGCTGCCGTGAGGCTTTCTACCTACAAAAAAAGCCCAAACCAACCAACTAAACAAGAGAACAATAAAAAAATACCAGTGAACACAAAAAAAATCCCATAAAAATTGCACAAATAACCCAGGCAATACACCTTCAGATCCTTGTGTCTGGTATGTAAAGCTTCACCTTCAAAATCTTTTCTTAAGTAGGAATTTACAGGGAGAGGGAAAGGGTAGCGAGTGAAATTCTGGTTTAGACAACAGAACGGAGGCTTTTTTTCATTTTAATTAAATTTTGGGATGGGGGGACATACACACAACAGAATAATGAATATATTGAATTTAGAATGAGCTTCCCCATAGGAACTCCAATATAATAAGTATGTACTTTATTAGCTTTGTTAAGTTGCTTATGTATGCAAGTCTGAGGAGAATCTAAACAATGAACTGAAGCTTAATAATACTATGTCGGAAAGCTCTAAAAAGCAAGAGTACAAATAATACAAATCTAGGCTATTTTGAACTTTCAAACAATACCCCATCTGTAAGCACACAGCAGCAAGGGAATTTCCACCAAGAAAGGTTTCGCTTCATTTTCAGCTGGAATTTGCCTGCTAAGTCATACTGTGTTCCTCCCAAATCTCTCAAGATTGCAGTAGTCAAGATTAAAATTCACTCTTCTGCACAAAGTTGTGTAACTTACAAAAAAGCATAAAAAATGCTTTTATTACACTTTGCGAATAAGCATTATCACATTTCCCTCCCATCAATTTACTTTCTGCTGAATTTTATGTACATCAACACTATTAGAACCATACCTCATCAATCAGTACGAATACAAGAGCATCTTTGTCATCAATTAACTCTTGAATCTTCTGGAACATCTTGGTTACAAGTTTACCACTCTATAAAGAGACCATATGCATACATTTAATTATTTCCCTGTCACACAACTTTCCAAGCCTTATCATATTTAAAGATGGAAATAACCTGTTTTTCAGAATAACTTTGTTATTCTGAAAAGCTACTAATGTAGCTTCTGTTTAAGTGTTCTCAAATGTGTTAATTATTCTAAGTAATCTTTGGGGCACACAGTTATTTTATGAAACAAGCTCAACAGAAACACTGTAATTTCTAAAACACAGTCCACTTAATTGGCTACATCAATACATACCTCAGAAAACCATTTCGAGAAAAGGCTATGGCTGTTTATCTCAATTAACTGTCCGTATCTATACCTAAAGTATGAAGGGAAAAAGAAGTATCAACTCTACTGTAAATAAGAGTCAGTGATATCATTAACTTCCATAAGTCTCATTGCCTCCACCTCAACCCTGGAATTCTGTGAGGCAGCACTTAAAATTACTTACTTTTAAAAACATAATACCCACGTTTATTTAAATATAGTTTAAGTAACAGTTACCATGCTAATGGCCTCATTCTTCTGTTTGTGTAAGATTTTGTTCAGGATAGCAAGAACACATATAAAAGCATGAAGCTTATTTATTTAAGCTCTGCATGGATATCCTTAGGACAAAATATCTCAACCACACTTTATACAGCCCATGTTTATCACAAATTCAGCTTGGGCTAGAGTCAGATCACTCCAATAATTACAGATTACTTATGGTACGTCTAGTATTTTATATAACATTCATTTTTTATCTAAATTTGAGAAGTTGCAATGAAGTTTAAGGCTAACCCTTATTATTTGTCTGATACACAGACTGGCCTCTGCAGACTGTGGTGTTCAGACAATCCATGTAAAAAACAAATTGGTTACAAAATCACTAACTATTAAAAACAAGCTTTCTTGAATACGAAGATACAAACAGGCTTGATACTCTATGATCCTGAGCACAAACAAATGACTATATCACCGCTGGAATTTGTTTTACATGCCTGGGCACAAATAATTACACATTTTAAAAGGCAATAAAATATCCTAACCGGTCTCTCTATCAGATCAATGTTATTGCTAGCCAGGTGCAATATAAAAGAACTACGAACATTAGCACTTGGCACCAGTTACTTGAAAACAAGTATCTTTGGGCTACTGAAAAAGAACAATTAAAAATAGTAAACTAAAGTAAAAAAAATCCAAAAATGATCACCTGTATGACAGTCGAATTGTCAGCTTCTGAGCCAATGCTTTACAGAGAGAGGTTTTACCAGTTCCAGGAGGGCCTGGTTGGAAATTAAATCCGTACATTACACAAAATCTGCATCAGATTGTTAATTACATGTAACGCTTTTTTAACTACTGTATTTCATTACAGCACTAATTATAGAATAAAAACACAGGAGACAATGATTGTGAACACCAGGCTATTTTGAGAAGGTTGTTTACTCCACTACAGTCCTACAGCTGAAAATTATATAAATTCAAAGTTCCATTATTAGTATAGTTATTGGAATAGTTTGTAGGCAAACGCCATAAAGTTTAAGTACTCCACAGCCACAGATGCAAAGTGTACCATCCTAGCAGGACTTATTAGCATTCTCAAAAAACAGTGCTGCTTAAACTTATGTCTTCCTGAAACACACTTTTCTAACGTGCAAACCAGAAACCCATCATGCCCAGTTTGATGAGCTGCCCACTTCCCCAGAAATCTCAGGAGGTAAGCTCCGGGACAAACCTTTTGGATCTGCCTTGAAGCTCTATGGAAGAGCCACACAGACATTCTCCAAACAGACAGGTACAAGCACAGTTAAACAGGGTATGAATATATGGAAGTTGACGCGTGGATGCTAAAAAACCACTAACATCAACCAGATGACAGCGCTTCTGTTCAAAGCCAGTACTGCCATTATAGCATAAATGTATTTTGCACTACAACAGGCATCTGTTTCCCAGTATTGACCTCTTTGTGATCACAATAATGAGCTCGTTACTAAAATTAAATATACGTATCATAGATAATATTGTTAACAGCCTGAAATAGTTTTCCAAAAAACAATATCCTGCAGCTTCTAAACTGATAGTTATAACTTAAGTATAATCAACACTCATAGCAAACATTTCCACTATGACCTTTTATTTTTGAATACCAGTCTTGATGACAAAATGGTAATTAATCAATAGCAAGCTGCATTTTGCAAGAAAATAGATTCAGTTGATACTAATCTCATTCATGGTATAACTTTCACAGAAAGCTAGGGCTGACTGAAGATTATGGCTTCACTGAAATAGTAATAACTAAGTTAGCAAGAGCACTACCTTTCATACTTGGCAATAGAACACACAGTCTTAATAACACAACACACAGATTGACTTCCCAGTTTCTAAACTCTAAAGTTTTTATAAAGCAATAACTAAGAAATTTTTTAGTACTACAACTGAACTGTAACTAATATATGGCTCCTAATGTCCTCGGTATCTGCATTATAAAAAAAGAATAGTAACAGTTAAAAATGAAAATTTAAAAAAAAGAATTGTCACTGCATTATAAATTTTAGAAGTTAAATTCCTACAAAACATAGTACATGTGAACATTGATTTGATTCTGCCATTACATTTAATCTAAGTTTCACTCCACAGAAGTGCAATACAAGTTTTCTCAGAAAGAAAGTATAAACAGATGAACAATGAATCTACTTGCTTTAAGACAGAGAATTTTTACCATGCAGCAAAACAACTCTGTTCCACGAGATCAGGTTGCTGTCAACATTTTTGTCAGAAAACAGTAATGTTGTCGTCACATAATCAAGTAACTAATTAAAAGGAGAAAGAGACGCACAAATTAGAGACATAGCAGCAAATACAAACACGATACCACTTCTTTCTACCAACATACACGTACAGATAACAGTAATCAACTTGCTGTTATTTAGTATATCAGTAAGTCTAATTAAACAGTCTTGTCATTTCACAGATGATTTGGAAAGTACTTTCATAAATTAGACAAATGTTGGTATGCTAATTGATGTTTACCTTATAAATGAAGCAGTACAATCATTAGAATGTTTTGCTTTACTATAGATGGTTATAAAGACTTAAGTGTGAATACTGTATCTACGGTATTATAAACAAGATAATGAATTAGTTATTAATTAGTAAACTTCAGGTAAAAGCATATTTTTTTTTAACAAGCACAATAAACATCTTAATGAGTGCCGTCATAAGAGCAACTGAGTTGAATCACTTCTGGTTTTTACTCACATGACAATTGCTAAATTTCAGATTAGAGTATTACAGTTCTATAAGCTCTGGCAGTTATCATTGCAGCTTTTGATGAATGCACAGAATCTTCAAACTACAAAATGACCCCATGGAACTATTAGCTACGGCCACTGTGGACCAATTAATGGGACGAAACCAGGTGGAAATTAGCTTATCACACGTTAAGTTGAACACTTTTAAGTGATTTAGATTCCTCAGTTAGTTTACTGCAAGGTAACAAGAGTGCCAGAAGCACTACAAGTACAGCTGGTAGCCACAGGCTGCTCTTGTAGCGATAGCAAGCCACCAGAGTTGCCCTATTATTGAAAAAAAACCCACACCAGAGACACAACAGATCTTTTGGGACCTTCACAATGGAGAAATAGAGAACTGATTTCAAAGAATGCCACGTACATTTTGCTCTAAGCCTCTTTGAAGTTATTTTTTTCCACCAATCTTCTTCCCCTTTTCCAGAAAAACGTGCAATTAATGAGCCTTAAAACAAGGTGCAGCATTTTACTAAAATGAATTTCTAATCTATTCATTCTACAGATCCTTAATGTTTTCTTCATGCAGACTGATGAATATATCTAAAGCAAAAGTGAAAAATTTCTGAGAAATTTTAAGTTGCTACCAAAATGACACCTCCAGCTGTTAAATTTCTGATTTCTGTAAAATAAGCCAACGTATATGAAGGAATTCTTTGTAATTTGCGGGATAAGCATCACTGAACCCAGTTTCACAAGGAAATAGATTATCTGCAAAGCTGACTTCACAGTAGTACATATCGATATACATCTGAGATATAATGTTTAATCTTAAAACGTCAGCTCTGCCTTCTTTTGTTAAGCATATATCAGAAAAGTATGGAACTATCAAAATTATATGGAGATTTTAACAAGAATATAAAGCTTTGCAGCATGGCTAAGACTACACTACCTTTCAAAATATAGAATTGTAATAAGCAGACATCAGAATTCTTTCTTGAGCTGGTGATTTCCAAACAACTGATCCACGGGATGCAGCAAAGTTCAAACAGGCTACATTTCACCTCTTTCTTCTCTTCAAGCAATTTTAATTGTTATTTATTTTCAACTTACGTGCGATTTTACTTCACTGTCATATATAAGACTTTCCCAAAGGCCATGGAATTCAGCTGCAAAAGCAATATATCATATACCTGTTTAGGATAAATCAATCTAGGAACTTGTAATCTACTATTACAGCACAAAGCGGTTTTCAAATTATTCTCAATTAAAATTAATGATTAAGAACAAATTTAGGAGAGCAATTAAAATATATGGAAAAAATATATGTATTGTTTTTCTCAAAATGCGAACACTACTTTAAAACGGACAAATTTAGCAGTTTCATAGCTTCTGTTTCCTCCAATGATTGTGAGGAGAAATTAATCTTTTTAATTTCTTAAAATGAGAAGAAAAATATCATTCTTTTCCATTTCTCTAGGGTATGGACCTACATTTTTGCAAGATAGAGAGCTATGAAAAGCTGGGGTGGGAGGAGGGTCCTAAGCCTAATTTTATCATTTAATTTCTTTTTTTTTGAATTTTTAACATCAACATGTAGAGGAAGAAAAAAAAAACATGTAGCTGAACAATGCATAAAAAATTAGAATTGTGATTTGGGTATCAAACATTTCTAGCAGTTAGTTTCTAGCTTTCAGCAAAGAAAACAAAAAATGACTGAACAATTATAAATCACAATAATATGGGAATAATATCAAAGTATCAGAATGAATTCTTCCTGAAGAGAAATACAATGGATCGCTGGGCTTTTCACAACATGGAAAGAGTAAGAAACATCTTAGAATCACTGTCTCTTTGAGCTCAAGCTCACACCTGTACTTCTCCTTCCAGGTGCAGAATCCAGCTTCCCAAAGCACAAGACAGTAACAGGCAGGCCACACTCTATTGTAGAGTAAAGCCTTATTGTTCTTTTTAGAATACACTCTGGGGACTCTACAGCTCTTTAGTTTGTTCCAAATATAAGAGCAGCACTGTCTTGGGGCCTAGAATCTAGCAGTGGGCTCTGGAAAATGAACGTTTAAACTGATTAGTTTCTTGTGGATCTCAAAAAAAACATTTGGAATGCAGCTTGTAGGGTTAAAAATTTGCATGCTTCTGATTATGACTATATATTTTATTCCACAAGACCAGTTACTTCCACCCATCCACAAGCACTACAAAAGTAAATGACGTGTTGTGGAATCACCCGTAGCAGTTCAGTCAAAACCATAGAGAAGAAAGCCCAAATATACTGCTTCCATCAGCAAAGGACTAAGTTAAACAATAAATACAAATAATACCTTTAACCAATAACCCTATAAACACTTTTAGCCTTTTGAATGTTTTCTTTCATTGAAATTGCTCTAGACCTTCAAGAAACATCACATGGGTACCTGCTGGTAGCACCCAGTGGTTTGCTGCAATGATATCCTCATTCTCTTCTTCCAGGTTTTCAGAGCTCGGTCCTTCTTCATTCAGATGAAAAATATGAAGAGAAAGACTGCTTTTGCTCAAGTCAATAGGCTAGAATGGACATAAAAAGATTTTTAATACATTGCATTTCTCATTCAAATCTAATTATAACATAAGAAAGCTACAGTTCTCAGCTGACATTCAGGTTTGAAGCCTACTACTTCTGTTTCAGACTTTGGTAAGGGGGTGGAGGCCCAAAAACTTACCCACCTTTTCCTGGTTATACCAGTTGGCCTAATAAAAGATGTTACACCATCTTACAGACATTGTATTGCTTATGTCCTTAGACAATCACAGAATGATATGGGGTTGGAAGGGACCTCTGGAGATCATCTCGACCAACCCCCCTGCCAAAGCAGGTCCACCCAGAGCAGGTCCCACAGGAACGTGTCCAGGCGGGTTTGGAATGTCTCCAGAGAA
>JAOXJK010000012.1:60967505-60988679 GCA_025774025.1 Xenus cinereus | reverse complement strand
CATCCCGGTTGGCCGTGTGGGGGGGGGACGGCGGGCGGCGGCGGGTTGGGGGGCGGCTGCGGGGGGGGGGGCGGGAGAGGGGAAGCGGGAGGCGGCGGGAGGCTGCCGCGTCTGAAGGCGGCCCGGGAGGGGCCGGTGGTTGTGGGGCCGGTGGTTGTGGGGTGTTTTGAGACCCCCTCCAAGCGCCTCCGTGTCTCGAACGGCTGTTACTGATGGATTCCGGTTCCTGCAGTGGCTGAGCGGCGCTTGGTTTCACCTGAATCTTGGGATGTTTTCAGGGAAAGCCGAGGAGTTAGTTCCTTGTGTTTGTGGGAAAATCGTGATGTAAAATGTGCTGAACAACTTTCTTCACTTGGTATTTGTTAGCGTGCTGTTATTATTCCCTCCAAATACGTAGCATATCTTTTCAAACTGTAGCAAAATCTTGAAAACAGTATTTCGAGAAGAAGCATCAGTAATCGCTGTACATTATCACCTTCTAAATTTTTTACTGAAATTTAGATTACGTGGATAAGCCCCTGGAAAAGCCTTTAAAGCTGGTGCTTAAAGTTGGAGGAAGTGAAGTGACTGAACTTTCCGGGTCGGGGCATGATTCTAGTTACTATGACGACAGATCAGATCATGAGCGGGAAAGACATAAAGAAAAGAAGAAAAAAAAGAAAAAGAAGTCTGAGAAGGAAAAAGAAAAGCATCTAGATGATGAGGAAAGAAGAAAGAGAAAGGTAAGCTATGACTTGTAAAATTCAGACATGCTAGTCTTCATGCTTGTTCAACAGATCAAAAATCTGGCACAGGCTACCGGAACCATTTTTTTCTTAAAAAAAAAAAAATCACCATTGCAAGAAGCTTATAGTTCAGAGACAGCACTTCAGAAACGGACGCCCTTGTGTGTGTATGTCAGTTTATTTCTTCCATTTAAAAGCGATATCCTGGTGATGATTTTTTGAACAAAGCGAAAGCTCGTTTGTTGTAACGGCTTGTTTTTCTTATCCGTTTGCTTTGTCTGTAGGTATGAATACTTCTGGTTTTAAGTTGCTTGTTCTGTAGTTCAGCCAGGTCAGAAACCTGTTTTACTACCCTTTGAGGGGGATATTCTCAGCTTTTTCAGATTGCATTTCTGTTCCTGAGATATGCCAAGTTATGGGACGTTGGAATCAGTGTGTTTACTCAAAGCAACTTTCTGAAATCTGATCGGTTTACTGAAAACAGCTTTCTGAAATCTGAGCTGTTGAGTATGGCAGGACCATGGTTTTGTTGGTTCTTGTTTAGGAAAACCTGTGTGCAAGGTTTTGTGGCTTTGTTAGTAGCAAATATGTGGTCACTTAGTTGTCTGTGCTGAACTTTTAGGAGTGAGATTGAAATCAGCCCGAAGGCGTTGATGGTACAGTTCCCTGTACAATTTCATTTTGCTAATACTTCTTTTGCATACTAGTGATTCTCTGACCTCTCTGCTTTTTTAATTCTCTTCTGTCATGTAGTTTTACTATTCTCAAGTGACAGTTTTTGGGTACTGCTTTGTATGTGTGTATAGCTAAGATTGGTCATTTTGAATTGATTTATTTGTTAAGCTTGTATTACTTGAAAGTGATATAGCTTGTAGGACCATACAGAAGCTCTTGCATACAGGACAGACAGTTGAAAACTTTCTTTGTATTAACACTTTCAAATGTTTCAGTTAAGAGTATGACTGGGGATTTAAATGTCTTTTAAGACGAGGCCTTGTAGCATAAATTCAAATTATTTGTTTTGCCTTTGCTAAATTGGGGCGAAGGGGGGTTGTTTGGATATTTTTTTTTCACAGAACTTCATTATTAGTGCATGCAACAGAAGCTAACGGATAGATAAGTAACAAAACTGTAGTCTAAACTGTTAATGAAAGTAGGCTTTTCTGTGCGAACACGAATAATGACTGTAAGATTATAGGAATGACTCAGGCATGCCTTTGCTTTGAAGCTCAGGAAGAAATCATTAATTACCACCACTGTTACAGAGCATTTCTTGTGGTTCTTTTGTAGGTTTCCTAAATTATTGTGTACTTTATTGATTCTTATTTAGTGCACCAAACAGCAAAAACACATTGATCAAAGCAGAGCTACAGACTGTTCTTTACTGAATAGTAACTTCTTGTGCTCTCTGGTGTAGCTTATTATCATGCGATTTTACATACAAATAGCCTCAGAGTTTAACATTCTTTTCAGTAAAAGTACCGTAACTAATGATAGAACAGTAGTCTATTAAATGCAAGGAAGCAAAAAGTAAGCAGTATTAGTTTTAATCAGAGAAGAAAATTGAAACAGTGATAGTGAGAGTGTATGCACTATTGTTTAAACCGTATTATGACTCAGATATAGATTGAGTATTCCAAACAAAAAATCACGGTCTGTAACCTTTAAGTATGTGGGATTGCACATTCCGAGTACGTTCTTCTAAAATCTGTCATCTTCCTGCTGTGCTAGGAAGAGAAAAAGAGGAAAAGGGAGAAGGAACAGTGTGACACTGAAGGAGAAACTGATGACTTTGATCCTGGGAAAAAAGTGGAGGTTGAACCTCCTCCAGATCGTCCTGTCAGAGCGTGCAGAACTCAGCCAGGTGAGAAGTGTGAAAAATTAGATCATCTTGGGTGTATTTCAAAGCATGTACAACAAAGCTTTTGTCAAAGGTAACAAAACGTAAAATTTCCATGAGGATTTACTGAGATCTAGAGACTTAACTTTTTTCAACTTTCTGCTGTCTGAAAAATCAATATTCCTCTTGGTGTGTCTGGTTTTTAGTAGGCTTGTTTTCATGTGACTGAACTTGCCAAGGACGTCTGTCTCTGGGTCCTGTTACTTGGCAGAATAAAGCTAATGTAGAATAAATAATGTAGAATAAAGCCTGGTGTTCCCCTAGTTCCTCTCCACAGCATTTCCTTAGTATTACAGAACAACGTGCACAATGTCTGAAACTAAATGAAGTAATTTATTGAGGAATTTTTTAGTTATGACTACCTATTTAATTGAGGAATGGTGTCCATCAGCTGTCAAGGTGAGCTGATAGGGGTAACTGAAATTTTCTGGTCAAAGCTCTGGGTAGTCCGGAGCCTTGGAAAACTGACAAGCTGAAAACTGGTATCTGTATTGACAAGGCTTGCATTTTCATCTGCTCGGAAAATGTTGTTCAAAAGCATATAAATTATCTTATCCATTCTGGTTAAGAAAGGAAATATCTCTCTATTATCATGAGGAGTTGGAGTTTTAATTCTAGATTTCAGCATGCTGCTGCTTTTGATTTTAAAACTTCACATTAAAGCCAGTCTCTCTGAAGTATGCGCATGGAACAGGTAATCAGTGCGTAGTGTTTATTGCTTAATCTTACAGGAAGTGAAATTGTAATCAGAACATCTCTTGCTAGCAAATTTGCAACTATTTTTCACTTTTCTTTTTGATGGAAAAGATTCAAAGAAGCTAAGTGCATGGGTGTTATGGTGAAAAAAACATTAAAATTGCACGGATAACATGTTGTAAGAATGTGGATTTCCCAGCTGCAATATTTGAACAGCCAAGTTTCACTTTTCTTTTCCTGTAAAAATCAAAACACCTTACTTTCACCTTATTAATACGTTTTCTTATGACTACTAGACTTAGCATTACATCTGATTTAATGTCTACTAGTTTTAATGTGATTAAAACTCAGTGAGTAGTAAAAGAGAAGAAATAGCATGCTGTATGCTTAGAAATCTGATGTTCTTCAGCTTTGAAATCCATGTCTCGCTGACCTTCAGATCGATACAAGCTGTACTTGTACTTGAGATTTTCTCTTTAGTATTTATATTTTTAAATAAATAAATATACCTACATTCTGTTTCATTGCACTTTCCTGTGTTTCTGTCTCAAACTGCAGCTGAAAATGAGAGCACACCAATCCAGCAATTACTGGAACACTTCCTTCGCCAGCTTCAAAGGTATAAAGCGTATTTTATCTACAGCTCTGTCGACAGTGTCTAGTGCATATTTATACGTGTTACTTCACAACTTCTTTTACTGTTTTTCTGTTTGAAAACGGTGCCTAAAGAATGGCTGTGGTATGTTTGGTAACATTTGCAACCATGTCAGACCCATTTTAAAGATTAGTTGAGAAAAATTATTATCAAGTATGCAATTCTAGCTCTTGGCAGGGGGAGTGTTCTGGACAGAGGATATGTTGCCATTATGAATTTATTAAATATTAATGACTTATATTGGGAATTAAAAAACAGTTATGAATTTTAATAATTTAAAAGTGTGAATTGTTCTCACAAAATTTTGTTTTATTATGTGTCCTCTGTCAGATATCAAAGCAAGTTTATACCTGCATACTTGATAAAACTCTTAATTTGGTCAGGCTTTTTATTTTATTGTTTTCCGTAAGATGTTAACCCTGTGCCTCATGCTAAAACAAAAAAACAAACAAAATATTTCAATTTCCTTTTCTTTTTTTCCAAAAAAGTCTACCTATGTGTAATCAAAATTCTTGCCTGTATCAGGAAAATTTTCAAATATGCTTCTGTTTTATGAGAGTACTTTTAGTGGTTTTTCTTTTTAAGTGGTACTGTTCTTTTTATACCATTAATTGATGATAATTTTGTTTGCTGATATAAATCTAAATGTATTGTTTTTATTTTTAGGAAAGATCCTCACGGGTTTTTTGCTTTTCCAGTCACGGATGCCATTGCTCCGGGATATTCCATGATAATAAAGCACCCCATGGATTTTGGTACGATGAAGGAAAAAATTGCAGCTAATGAATACAAATCAGTCACTGAATTCAAGGTGAATTGACAGAGATTTAGTTATTTCAGAACTCTTTAGTAGGAAGCTGAAGATTCTTTTTAATTATAGAAGTGTTTCTGACAATTCTTTTAATATCCATTTTTTCATAACTGAGCACTTTTGTATATCCTGTGTGTTAGAATGGTTTTCTTGTTTCATTTTTCACTGTGGAAGTTCTAAATTTGTCAGATTCTACTACAAATTACTCTGGAAACCAAGAACATGTTCTAAAATTCTATGGAATTCATGCTGCTGGATGTAAACATGAGTAAGACTATCACAAAGACTTAAGCGGTTGAAGAACCTGGAGCTCCTTTTACTTTCTAGATACAGTTAGATTGATTAAAAGGCAACTTTCACATGTCTGCAAGAAAACTGTGGATATACTGAAGCGTCTTATCCTATTTTCCATATAACTCCATATGGTATGGTCTCTTGGCAGAAACTTCCTTGGCAAGTTTATTAGCAGCTTCCCTTAGCTGTTTTGTGTATTGCTGTTGCTGTAATGCTTTATTGGATGCGTTGTGGTTTTACACATAGTGCAGTAAGAAATCTTTTCATAATATTGCTAGCCTATGGAAGGAAAGGAGTTTTATTTAACTGATTAATGAAGTTCTGTTAGCTGCCGTCAGTATTATTGTTTTCTAGAGAGGTTAACGGTAGACTTATCAGAGAGCATTGGCTTGCTTCTCGGGGTTAATTACTTGTGAAAAGTCCAGCAAGGTGAGTTGGGATTGGCTTACATTTCCTATAGGTGCTTTGGCAAAGATTATTCTGTTTTGTTATGTAGGCTTTATTTTTCCAAAAAGGTATAGAGATTTATAGAAAATAGTAAAGAAGGATTTATAATAGCATTGCCATCAGCGGTGCCGTCAGGTCTGTAAATTCTGTTGGCTTGCTGGCTTCTCTTGTTCAGCAACTTAAAAAGGAAGCTTGAAAAAAGGCACCCTAAAAAAGCTTTTGTAATCTTCAACAAATTTTTTTTTGTTTCTGTTTGCAGCTGAGTGTGTTGTGTTAGTAAGAATTACTTGAAATTATTTATGACAGATAACCATTCAAAGGAGAACACGAAATCAGATTCTTTTGTTGCATGTGATGAGCATCTAGAAGGCTGTTTCTTGTGCTCTGAAGTTTTTTTTTGTTTTATTTAATTAAAGCGCAAGTGGCTGAAGAATTGGTTAAATTACTAGAATTAAAATTATACGTAAGACACTTTGTATCTTTCTGATGTCCTTGTATTTCTCAATTCAATTCTGATTTTCAAGATGGGAAAACCACCAAAAAATACTTAACCTTGGTGCCTGCCTTAATTTTTCCATTTCTTCTGTTTGGTTCATTTGCATGTGGAGGAAATGATATATTTGGCATTGAGGGAAAAGGTTGGTTTTTTTTATAACTAAAAGCCAATTCCAAACAAAACTGAACATCTTGAAGAAGCAAAAGGGGTTCAAACCTGTGTTACCTTTTGGCTTGTATTTACTCCATGGGCCTGTTGCTAAGATATTATTTTGTTCTTCACAGAGCTGCCACAATGGAACGGTATCTTCCAGTCATTTAACAAAGGAGTTTGAAATTTTAACAGTTCTTTTGTTTTGTATTTTACAGGCAGATTTTAAACTGATGTGTGATAATGCAATGACTTACAACAGACCAGATACTGTTTACTACAAGCTAGCCAAGAAGATACTGCACACAGGCTTTAAGATGATGAGCAAAGTAAGAGACCTATTAAAAACAAAAAGTGGAAACTGTTTGGGTTATTTTTTTTGGTCACGCTTAAAAGGAACGTAATTAATAACAACGATAAATGTTACTTCATCCATTTGTGATTAGTAATAGCAGTGCCTGTTAGTGCTGCTGTATTTAAGGACTTGATAGCATTCTTGTTATAACTGTGCCTTTATTTCTCAACCTCATTTGCACCACTGAAGTCTGTAGGAGCTTCTTCCACTGGCTTCTGTGGAAGCAATTAAGATCCATGAATATAAAACCCAACTGTAAAGCGTTGCTTCTGCTTGAAACAGGGTTTTATTTCTGCATGAACAAGAAAGCTTTTAGTTTTTGAAGGTGGTGGGTGTAGGGGAGGTTTCAGGCTTTTCACAAACGCGCGCGTGCAAACACATTTTTTACTCAGATACAGTTGTTGGCTTGTAAAATTAAGTTATGTTGGTCAGCTGTTCCGTGTGTGTGCGTGCGTGTGTGTGTGCGTGTGTTGCAGTTATGGTAAGTGTTGTGTAAAATAGGCAGTTGTCTTTGCATATGCAGTTTTTTGTTTGTTTGTTTCTCTCTTGATAGTTGGGCTGCAGAAATTCTGATGCCATGCTACCATGACCAAATCATGTTGCATCGCCATTGGAAACGAGGCATTAAGAACAAAATAAGGCCATGGCCATTCCCATCCCATCCCATTATCATAGCATCTTGGCTATGAGGGAAAGGTTAAGTCCCTGCCGCTCTGTCCTTTCTGATTCTAGGAACGGCTGTTAGCTTTGAAGCGCAGCATGTCGTTTATGCAGGACATGGATTTTTCTCAGCAGGCAGCTCTTTTGGGTGATGAAGACACAGCAGTTGAGGAACCTGTCCCTGAAGTTGTTCCTGTACAAGCAGAGACTACCAAGAAATCCAAAAAGCAAAATAAGGAAGTTATTAGGTAAAGGTTTTAATGGGCTTGCTTACTGGCTTGTTGCAGCTTTTGTAGTATTAGACAGCAGCAAAGAATTGAGGAAAAAACCTCCTCTCTCCCTGTGGATAAATAGGCAGTTTTATTTATTTGTTTTTTTTATAGAAGTAGTTTAATAACCCAGCAATTCCCAACTTGAAACAAACAATTCAAAGAATGACTGCATATTCGATAAAATGCTTGCAGTTAATGTGTATATATGTTTTTATCCTTCTTTATATCAAATAATGAGTAGTTTCTTCCCATGGTGGTTTGAAATGTTTCTTTCATTTTTAACGTAGTCATAAATTCAAATGTGTTTTGTCCTTCTTTTCTTTTTTTCTTTCTCCCTCCCCCCAAATGATTGGCTGTATCAAAATCTAAACAGGATCTTTCTGGGAGGGCAGAGTGGCCCCAGATCACTAAATTATTTTATTTAACTTTAGTCTTATCTGGATATAGAGGTACAGGAGATTATTTCTGGAGCAGATGATAACATATTCCAAATTAAATCATATTAAGCTACTTTGAAAGTTATATTGCTTGTGCAATAGCTGTCTTCCAGCTAATACGCACTCCTGTGTCGCAAAGTTGTGTTTTTATAGCTAAAACCTATTATTTTTTTTTTATTTGATATTTTATGATTTTAGCAGAATCTGTGATTTACAAGCAAATTATGTTGTTCAGTGTTCTTACATAGGCATCCTAGGATAGGTGTCAAATTTAAATTGTAGAGCATTTTATCAACTGGAATTTTATGAAGATAAAACAGTAACAGAGCATTACTAGTCGTATCTTAAATAATCTGATCATGTAGGTGTGTTCTGCAGACTTCTTTCTTAAACATCCAAAGTAAAAAAAAAAAAGTGAAATATGAATTGATATTTCAAGTTCATGTGCTCCCATTTTTTGTTAAAAGTGAATTTTATTTTTTTTTAAGTGAGTTCTAATCAGCCACATGTTTTTTGCTACACTTCAAGCATTTTTGTTATCCTGCTTAATATCTGGTGGAAGAAGTAGTATTTTAATGTAGTTGTTTTGTGGAAATAAGTGACTGCAACATATATCTTCAGAAATAATTTTAAACTGAGTAATTTTTTTGGCTGGAACTATTCTAATATCAGTGTACAGAGATGTACCTGTTGCTGTATCATGGAGAACTATCAAAGTGTAGTTTGTTCTTTGTTTAAGAAACAACTGAAAGTGCCTTTCTGTAAACAAGACTTGATTGGGGGGAAGTAGTTTGGTTTTTGTTTGGTTGGGGTGTTTTTAAAAAATATGATGATTTGGTTTCTACGGTGCCTAGAATAATAGACTTTCTCTTCTGATTAATTCTTAGGTAAACTCCATTACAGGAGTAACTTTATACTTTGCCACTTTCTGTGTGTTCATCTTCAAATACACATAACTAACAGAGCAAGAAATTGAGACTGCCAAGCAATATAGCACTGCTTTGTCTTTAATATCTACCTTAACATACAGCCCAGATAGTTATAAACAACTGACCTTTAATTTTATCCTGATACCAGTTTCCTTGCAATTAGTTGTGGTCTAAATTTCTGGTTCTTCTCAATGTTTATGTACCTTTAGTAGTTGGAATTAATTTGTTTGTTTTTTTTAATTAACGACCTTTTAAACACTTGTATTTTTGCATCAGTAGGACAGATATTAGTCTTTTTGATATACACTAAGAGATTTGGGGGGAGAATCGCAGATATTTTTGCCTTCATGTTTCATGGTTGAAAACAGAGAAAGAGTTGAAGTCAATGTTTGCAAAGTGTTAAAGCAGTTTAGACTTCTGTACTGTAGTTTAAAAGTGACTGGATCACTTGGACATCCTAATATCTAAGTAGTTTTTGAAAATTCTGTCCAGGATGTTGCAACCTTCTGAACATTCTCTCAAAATTCTTGTCCATTAAGTATTCTGTAGACTGCGATAGAAAGTGCTAGTTGTTGAGGTGTTTCCTGCTGTGTACACAATTTCTTAAACTTTCAATGAAACAAAAATCGTATAACAGATTTGTCTCATAATAGTATGATCCTGTGATCTTTTTATTGTCTTTAATAGCAAAACTTTCTTGTGTATCGGATCTGAATCTCTATACAGAGAGAAATTCTTAGCTAAGCAAATGGAAGAAGATACCCCAGGAGAGAGAAATGGATTTGGTGTGAGGAGATGCTCTACCCATTACCTAAGGTGTTTGGCCCTGGTGTCTAATGTCCATATAATGCCCTGAAAGATTTTGATGTACAAAGTTTATTTTAAATATATAATATAATGAAGACTGCCATATCCTACTGATATCTTCACACTTCCCCTTATAATACTACCTTTCTCTGATTTTTATATAAAAGCTAAGATATGTCCTGTCCTATCTTAGGTATGCTTATTTATTATTCTTTATAGTTGTGGTGCTTTAATGAAAAGGGATCTACTGAAAGATAAATGTTAAATTCTGTAATTTCAATGAGAAGGAATGGTGTGATTGATACTGATTAGGAATACTAATTGCCAATATTAACAAACATAGGAATTAAAGGACTCCCTATTAGACTGGGAGCAGTGTCCTACAAGCAACATAATCCTTGTAAATGCAGCCATTACAGTTTTTTTTTTCCTCATATTAGAGTTACAGAGTCTCCATTCCCTCATCATGTAATTTTTTTTCTGCATCTTTCTATTTGGAATTTGTGAAAACAGCATATTCATGCATGTGGGAGACTAAAGACTTACACAGCATTCACCTTGTATTAATGCAATTTTAGTCCCAATCTCTGTTTTGTAATACTTCCTTTATTTTCATCAAGGTACAGAAACAATTACATTTTGGAAGTTCAGTAGTTTGGTAGTTGTCAGCTTCTGCTGCAAAACTTCAGTTTAATAATATGATTATAATTCTGCTTAAATCTGAAGTAGACTGACACTGGGAGAGGAGTGGGACTGATTACTCTATGTAGCAAACCCAGAATTCAGCCCTTTGTTTTGTTTTAGCTTTTAATGTCTACAGCTGCTCCTCTTCTCTTTCTTAGTTGCATATTTGAACCCGAGGGAAATGCGTGCAGCCTGACAGATAGCACTGCTGAAGAACATGTCCTGGCACTAGTGGAACACGCAGCAGATGAAGCTCGTGATAGGATCAATCGATATCTACCCAACAGCAAGGTCTACTGCACAACAAAGTTCACGATTCCATTTGATGTCTGACTGTTGAATGCTTTGTTTCTTCTTAGGAAGCACTATTACAGTTTGTGAGACACTAACTTGTAGGGTGTGTGCTTTGTGTGGAATACCAATACAACTGTTGTTTATCATTTAGTTCCCACTGAAGCCTATTCTAGGGTGTCCTAAATGGATCTCAAGTTGTATTGTGCGTTGAACATACTTAGAAATTCTCTTGCAGAAAACAGTGATATGTGGCTCGGTCTTGAATCTGGCTTCCTTAATTGCAACCCTTAGCATTCAAAGTGATTAAAATAGCATCACACTCTTCTTACTGTTGCAACCTCAAAAAAAACTTTTGGTGTAGCTTGAAAAGTTATTAGGATTTCCCCCAGTCCTGCAAGCCAAGGAATTCAGGAATTTTTTGGACAGCATTAACCAAGGGTTTGATTGTCTTGAATGTGATTCTGAAACTGATTCCCTGTGTTTGGTTTTTGTGCTGTTCCAAGAACACAAGGAAGGACATTTTAGAAGGAGTAGCTCAGTGATCCCATTAGTGCAGTTTTCTCAGTGCTGTCTGTTTATGGGCTGTGTTTTTCTTAGCTGTGTGATAATGGTGGATTCCCTCATGACTTCACACTGTGGTTGGAGTGAATGCTACAGGTACCTTTACTGTTTCCTTTGCATCGTGTGGAGTCTTATTTCCACAATTATACGTTGTCCTCATTTCTCATTCTGTCTCATGCTGCAGTATATGATGCTGCAATTGAAAAAAGAGTCAGGATCTTCCTACATCCTGCATTTTTCACCTGTTTTTTTAACAACTGCTGGAGAAGAAACATTTGTTTTGAATGGCAGTAGCAGTTGTGTCTTCAAGATGAAATGTCTTATTTCTTTGACACTAGCCCTTGTTATGCAGTCACCTTAGGCTCAACTGGATTAGGAAGTAAAGCCTCAAAGAGCAGTGGGAAAAGATTTAGCTGCTTCAGTATATTTCTGTTTCTTTGAATAATTAGAAGACTTGCTAGGATTGAAGGCTGTTTGAAACCTCCAAAGAAAGAGTGGCTTTTTAAAAAGCCTTTGAAGCAATACCAATCTTTTGCTGTTTGCTAACTTTACCAAAAAGGCCTGTCATGTTGATGCAGTCAGTTTTGCAGTCTTCAAGAAACAGTTGTTCTAGGTGGGCATCTCTTAGTTGTCTAGGCCATTAATTAGCTAGACAGCCTACTGCAGATCCCACTGAATCTAGGCAGCACTGACACATTTTCTTAGAGTTCCGCTATTGTCAACTTTTGCCATCACTCGGAGGTATTGTTCTGTTCATTCTCTTTCCAGCATTTGTCACCGCTGTTTTTATTATATGCCAACATTAGCTTTGGCCTTATGTATGCAGAGAATTTTAAACTTTTTAAGAGGGAGGAGGGAAGAAAAAAAAAAGACAAAATGAGAGATAGATGTATTGTTCAATTTACTTGGAAGTATTTACTAATATTTCTTTAGGGAGAGCTTAGTTTTCATTTTCTGTCTTTACTGAAAAGTTACAGACTTTACTGCACGATTCACGTTTAGTCGGTTTCTGACATCAGCTTAGTTTGTTGCGTCAGTTCTGTCTCTATCTTCAGAGGCCCCAGTGCATTCTCTTGTCTTTCACGTTTCTGGCTGTCATTTTAGCATTGTATTTGTGTGCGCTGATAGGTCTGTCACAGCACTTCTTCCTCTTTAAGAATTTGATAGTGTGTTCACAAAAGTATTTCTAATTAGAGAAGGTTGTGGGTGAGCGATGGAAACAAGCGGTTCAGTCTAGATTTGAAAATAAACAGTGAGGTAGATTGTGGATAGGAGTTGGAGTTCTGCTTCTAAAAAGAGCGTTCTAGGCTTGGCAGTCAGAAAGCCTGGCTCCATCCTAATTATCATGGAATTGGTTTTGGCTTGGATACAACCTTTAGATCTGATTTAGGAAGATGAATAAGGAGTTGTATATATGACACAGGAACTTTTACTCTGAAGTCTCCTGAAGCATTTTCTAGGCAGTGATAAATAGTTGCGACTCAAGATTTCCGGTATTAAAAAGGGAATACTGGAGTGAAGGATCTGAATACAGCTAAAAAAGCTTTTTATATTTTCCTGTGTAAGTAAGCGACTCCTTCTTTGAGTTTGGACTGTTTTGAATGATTGCTTCTGTATCTTTGTGGTTCTATCTACAGATTGGTTATCTGAAAAAAAACGGAGATGGGACTTTATTATTTAGTGTAGTAAATTCATCTGATCCAGAAGCAGAAGGTAAATGCCGTAATCTTTCAAGCAAACATTTCTAATGTTGAATGTTCTAGCAGATTTTGAAGTCTTAACTGTATATACAGATCCTGTGTAGTATAGATGAGGTTTTGGTTTTTTTTAAAAAAATAAATTATCCCCCAAACCATTTTCCCCAACAGCTCTATGTAGTATCTCCAATATAAGATATTTCTCTTTGCCTTTCAAACGTTCGCTCTTCAGGTGCTCTCTTTTACTGATGCTAACAGCAACAAGGTAAAATAGTATCTAATTATAAGCACTTATACATTGCTACAAATTTATAGAGAACTCGGAAGACAGACTTTTTCTGCGAGTACCCTGGAGTGTTAGCATCTAATAGGCAAAATAAAGGTGAATGAAAGTGGTGTGATCCTATGTAAATGTGCAATACAGAATCATCTTTTACCTTTTATTTATTTCCTAAGTTAAAACTGAAATTTAGCTAAGAATTTAAGTTAATTAGGTTTTGTTTGATTGTTTTTCTTTAATTCCTCGATTCTTTCTGTGGGATTTGTTTGTGCTACTACAATACATAATTTGTATTGTCTTATCCTTTCCACGTGATTACCATTAGATTCCATAGCAGCAAGAGAGATTTAAAATAACTGGAAGTGTCCTAAATGTTGTTGGGATTTCTTTTTGAGTTTAAAAACATATTCCAAATTATTTGAGCCGTTTTAATTAAGCAGTTCTCAGAACTTTAGAAGAAAGAAATATTGCTATAATGGTAATTATCTTAACAAGTTTCTTCATGCGCTGTCTGGGTTTCTAGAGACAAACTACCACTTAGTCAACATAAGAAATTGCTTTTATTGCTTCACAGTATCTGGATCTTGAATGTTTATGAATCAGGTAGTAAAACAATTTCAGATGCTGCTGTACACTTTGAAAGTGAAATAACTCCGCAAGCCCTAGATCTTGTGAATAAAAGATGGAAACATATTTACAGCATGTATTTGACATTGAAATGGAGAATCTGAATGACACTACCTATACTTAATTAAAATATACAGATTAAAAGACATTTAGCCTTTATGGTAACTGCAACTTCTTGTAATAGCAAAATCTAAATATTCACCATAAATAAATTTTAAACATGAAATGCTTTTCTAAATTAATATTATCTTCTTTTAAATCAAATTATTAGAGGAAGAGACTCATCCAGTGGATCTGAGTTCACTGTCAAGCAAATTATTACCTGGCTTCACTACGCTGGGCTTTAAAGATGAACGAAGAAATAAAGGTAAATGCCAAAGAACGTGTTTTAACTTTGCATTAATTAAGTGTTTGAGCAATTTCTTGATATAGAATAATTTCAGATTATACCTGGCTCCAAAGAAAGTTCACTTGGTTATTTGTATAATATATAATTGTTCCTTTTACAGCAGAATGCAGTTTTAATTAAATTGACTTCTTTTCCTTATTAAACATCACATAATTAGGAGTTTTGCCTTAGTGGTGTAGCCACAGATGATGCTTTCCAGTAATGGTACTCTATTTTCTCTGAAGCAAAAAATTTTTCCTGAGCAACTGCACTTAGAGTTGAGGAAAAAAACCTTTTGGTCATTTGTGGTTTTATATCATATGACAAGGATTTCACAAACTGTGGATTTTTTTTTACTATTACTGACATTTTTATAGTTTCTAATCTGCTCTTCAGAAACTGACTGGCAAACAACAGTGAAGTAGACACACAGAAAAAAAAAAAGGAAATATAAAAGTTGGCAGGGGTATGAATCTTTATTTATGGGAGGGGGGTTAATTAACTTAGTCCTTTATTTTCCAGTAGGATAAGTTCGTTTATTTATATGGTTAAAATAGTTTCACTGATTCTAGAGTCTGCAAGCGTCATTGAGATATTGCTCTTGATTTCAATTGAGATATTGCTCTTGATTTCAATTTTCAATTGAAAAAAGCACTTTCTGTATCTGTTTCAGAAAACAAAAGCCTTTTTTTTTTCTTCACCCCTTACCTCCCTCCCTCAGTGATCTTTTACACTTGTGTTCATCGTTTGTCATTTCTTTCTTTTACCTGTCTAGTAACCTTTCTTACAAGTGCTAGTACGGCACCTTCCATGCAAAACAACTCTATATTTCATGATTTGAAATCAGATGAAATGGAACTCCTGTACTCAGCATATGGTGATGAAACTGGGATACAATGTGCCTTAAGGTAAGTGCTTTCCTTATTAGGTCTAAATTCTCATAGCAATTAGGAGCTTCCAAATCCTGATATTTTTTTCTAAAATGTATTTTTAAAAATAACTCCCTTTAAAAATTGAAGCTAGCTTTCATCCTGGTTGATGATTTGTGTTTTGTTTTGGGGTATCTGTGTTGTATTTATTATTTTTTTTTCATCTGCACTTTTAAGTTACCCTGGTTTATTGCAAGGCTCTTAAGGATCTTGTTATTAGGATCTTTGACCACAAGATACTGTAAGTTGCTAAAGATTTAGCATTTTGCTTTAAACCCAGCAGTAAGTAAGTTTAGATATGCAAGTAATAGATTTCAGTGACTTTAAAACAGTGATATTTTTTCAAGGAGTTTCAAAACAGTTAAAGCTGCTAGAAGAGGAAAAAGTCACTTTTCATTAAATTGTAGATCTTGGAAAGAAAGAGTTAATCACAAGCTTTTTTCTTTTGTGTTGTTTTTGTGGTTTTTTAACCCACTACCAATGATAGGTCAAGTGAAAATTTGCTGGTAGCTATGAAAAACAAGTTTGCACATACATTTACCTCCATTAAAAAAACAATAAAAGAAGAAAAACTTATGTTGAAGGCCTTAATTGCTTTTCTGAAGAAGCATGTAAGTGTAAAAGAACAAGGAAAGTGTAGGTGTAGCGCAGCATATTTGGGGAAAACCGTACTATAAGTTGAAATACTTTTTACAAAAGTAAACATTTCCTGTAATGCTTATATCTCCATTCCTACTAGCTTACAAGAATTCGTGAAGGATGCTGGAAATTACAGCAAGAAAATAGTAGATGATCTTCTGGACCAGATCACTAGTGGAGATCATTCCAAAACTATTTATCAGCTAAAGCAGGTGTGTCCTTGGTGCACAGAAATGTCACAATTCATCAAAACAGGAATGGACGTGTTTCTGGTTTTTAATATTGTATGAGATGCTTTGTTTTCCGCTGTCAGTTTAAGCAGTGCAGGCTTCCTGCAACCAAATTAGGAACTGAGTTAATCAGCAGAGAAATAATCTTTTTCTTTTCTCCAGCTAGTTCAGTTCTCCAGTGTGGTTCCCTGTGTGACGGCAGAACTGAAGAGACGGGTGGGGAGGGGACGCGGCACAGCAGGGGTAGAAGGGGCCAACTGTCTGAATGGTGTTTGGGCAGCCCTGTGACTCAGTGTCACGACTTACGTATCACTTATATTGTAATGCTTTTGTTAATGTTTTGGTTTTTTGGGTTTTTTTTGTTTTTAATTTAAATGCAAAATCTATTCCTTGTGGAAGGATTAAATATTTGGAACGTTGAAATAATGTTGGAGAATAGATCAATATGGCTGTACAGGTATCTGTTACCCAACAATGCTAACTTTTAAATTTATCTACTATGTATCCCGCCCATCCACAAGAAAGGCCGGAAGGAGGATATTCCTCTACATCTAGAAATATGTGTAAACGACACATTGAGCTTAGCTTTATAATAAAACACGTGCCTTTCCCTTTTTTGCCACCTTGTTCTATGAATATAGTTCCAAGTGAGAATTTCTGAATGCCTTTCTAATATTTACACTTAGAAATGCTGTTCAGTTGTGACGTGGATATGCAGAGATTTTGTGCAATTAAACGTGCTTCCATGATGATGTGCCATGGTGTTTTATGTGTGACTACTTTGTGCTGCTACATTGGAGTGAGAATGAATCTCTCTGAAAGTGCAACCTTAAATGATTTGCAATCAGGTGTTACTGAAGTAATGACTAAGATTTAGGACTCGAATATAAAGTTAATGGGCAGAAGAAATAGTGTAAGGGGACTCAAAGATTAGTTAAAATGCATAATACTAAAATATTTTAAAACAGTAATTGTTACATTGTAGTTGCATTACAGATATGTGAAAAAGTTAGCTGGCTCTTGCTTTGTATTGTGTGTGAACTTTGAATATGCTTGAAATTGTACAAGAGAGAGGTCTTTCTTCGATGGTGAATAAAGTAATTGTTACTGTTCTTTCCTTCCAGAGGCGAAACATCCCAGTAAAACCACTGGATGAAGTTAAAGTAAGTTATGCTGTTACTCAGTCTGGTGGGGGTTTTTTTTACTGGAAAAAGCCTCTTGGTATTTAAATGAGAGAAAGTGATCTCTCTGGGCTTCTAACATTCAAATTCCTAGTTTTGTTTAATGTGCATCTGTTCTATATAATAATACAGAAAAGCTTAATAAGTGGAGTATGTGCTAAAGAAGAGGCTGTTAGGTTAGTCCTAAAGAGGCTGTCCTGGTTAGTTGTAAATTGTTTATGCAAATGTATATGGTCACCCATTTGAGATGAGCTAGTCTTTATTTTTTTGTGAAGGATCTGTGCAAACATCATAAAACATGAGAGTGTTCTGTGGTAGCGTACCATCTGATCGTGGTAAATCAGTAAATTAAGCAAACTAAGAATATTCATAGGAGACATACGTATAAGCTGTGAAACGCTAAGACGTAAATATGATTTGATTCTTTAGGTTCTGCCAGTTCTCATAAAAGAAGAACAGAAGTTGCGTAATACCTGTCCGGATTCTTCCAAACAGATTATGGTAAAATCGTTTGTGTGTAAAAACAAAACAACAAAAAAACCCCCCAAACAAACAAACAAAAATCCCCAACCCCAAACCAACCAATTAAACAAAAGGAGGATTGAGAAATTAATTTTGTTTCAGTGCAAGTATATGCATGCACTGAGGTAGAAGATTAAAGTTATGGTATCTAGAATAAGCTTTCAGTACTTAACATGGATTCCCTGACACAGTCTATTTTAGTGGCTTTGTTTGTCCTGTTGTTCTGTATTCTGTAGTTTAATTCGGCATACATAAATAAATCTCAGAGGCAGAAGGACCGCATAAGAATCTGAAAGATGCTCGATGAATACTGCTGATGAATATTTAGGTTTGACCTGCTGTGAAAGTGGAAAAAACCAGTAGTATTTATCAGTTTCACCTCATCCATTGAAAATGTGTCTTAGAAAGTAGGGATAAATAATGCGTATCTAATGCTTTCACAGTCACTAATCAAGTCTTTCTTTAAGTGGTAAAGGTTTTATCTTGCAATTACTTGTGACAACAGAAGATATGCACTGTATTCCATGGCATTCCATGTATATTAAATGTACAAACACATAAACAAATATATGGATTACATTATAGCAATGAATAGAACTTACAGTTCTATAAACATTCCTTAGGTTTTGTGGAAAGTTTTGTATTTCTCTAGAGGGTGACAGGTTAAGTTAATTCATGAAAGTGCTAAGTTTCTTTTTCATATTTCTAAAAGATAATACCTGGTTGTGTATTTACCCACATGTCTTATTCCTTCTGCTGGAACAGACAGCCTCAGAGAATTATGTTAAAATGTGTTTTGCAGCTTAATGACTTTTACTTTGGTCTCTTACTTTTTGCCTTTACATAGCAGTATTGCAAAAGGTATGGAAAAAGTGAAATTGTTGTCATGCAGATTGTATTACATTATGCAAATATATATGAAAAAGACTTGGGAGACCAGCTCCAGCTGATACTGTGTATAGAGAGGCCCACCTTACTGGTTTTGTTAGTCACATACTAAAAATGTCAATAAATCCAGTGTTGCGTTGTGAAGGTGAGGGAAAAGGGGATCTGGGAGTGGTTCATAATTAGGGATAGCAATAATGCTTCCCCTCACCAGGGTTCTGCCATGGGACTGGAATGAGTTGAGCGTGTTGATCTCATCTCAAAGATGAGATGAGAGATACTTAGACTGCCCTGCAGATCCTTTGCTGCCCTGCGACTTGCAGTTAGCCAAGGTGGTTATGGACGCTCCAGTCTTAAGGGTTGTGGAGCAAGGTTTTGAGAATACGGATTCATGTGTTTACCGTAAGCGTTAAGAAGTTACTCTGACACAGATTGGCACTATTGCTAGCCTTTCTGTTTCCTGCGTTTTAATAGGTTGGAGAATCTGCTGGAGACAGTAACACTTCTGACTTGGACTTTCTCTCTATGAAACCATATTCAGATGTCTCTCTCGATATTTCTATGTTAAGTTCGTTAGGTAAGTAATTAAATATACAAACCGTCAATTATGTTTTAATTGTACCTTTTAGGCAAATAACAGCTGGATTTGCTAAGAATAACAAAGTGTTCAATAGTATTAAGTCTATATTTGATGTAGGTAAAAGTCTAGGGCTGGTACACGATAAATGACACCTTGGTCTATTTTTGCCTTTGAGACATCCATGTGCTTGCCAAGCTAACGCTTCCTGTACCACTGAAGAAACCAAAGTATTTGTACCTCACAATTTTCATAGCTTTGCTTGTTTTTCATGTGTTCATAGTAACGTAAATTTTAAGGATCAGCACGGAGCTTTAGCTCAGAAATGTTACTGTTTCACATGCTGACTTTCGAAATATCTGGGAGAGTAGGTAAGTATGTGAAGCTCAATCGTATTGTCACTTGGAATGTCCCAAAGCAAAAAGCAGAAGAAACTTCAAGTGTTGGAAAGACTTTAGCTTCAAATAAGGCAGTGGTATAAAAGTATTGGGTTGTTGTCTCAAATACACATCTTTGATAGGTATCCTTCTTTAAATACTACAAGTAATGTTCCCTCTGCAGGCTTCTGAGCTGGTCAAATGGCTTCAAAAATGTTATCACACAAAAAAATATTGCTTATGGTTTAAGATACTTTTAATTCAGACAGTGAAAAATGCCAAACTATCTATTATAAAATATAACTGAGGTAATTGAAAGCTTAAAGAAAAAAAAAATCTACAAATTTGTCCCATAGGTGCAGTATTTGAAAAGCAATTGTAAGCTCTGATTATGGTGTCACACACTAATTTTATTGCAGTACAGTAAAAAATGAGTGAATACCTGTTTTATAGATAATGTTTAGACATATCAGTCGTACTATGAATTTCTTGCTCCATTGAAAGCTGCTTATATTTTTGTTCTTTGATTTTTCTGTAAATAATCATACTTCTAGATTACTTAGCTTCCAGAGAGAGTTTATGGCATTATTTCTTAGCATAATTCTTGCAAGAATTCTTAGCAAGGTCTGCACTGAAGACAGCCCAAAGAGAAGGGAAAGAGTTTATTTTCCTGTTTAAAGGTGAGGGATTTTTTTTTTAAACTTTAGATGAAAGAGCGGCGTACGTTGGCACATACTTCCAGTTCTTTCCAATTTCACAATTTTATTTGACTTACTGAAAAATCAGTGCAGCTGGAAAAGATACTGTTCTTAAAATCTTCTGTGATGGGGATTTCTTCACCCCCATAAATTACATGGTTTTTTTAATAGTATTTTAGGTATTTAAGTAATCTTTTTACTGACTTCCTCTTTGCTGCAAACTAAGTGTCTGGAGTTAAACAGATGCAGAAGACAAATGAAGCTATTATAGCTCTTTAAATACTGGGATTCAGTTCAGTTTCAGCCATTTCCCATGGTGCTCTTTTTCATCTTCCAATATTGCCAAATTTATTTCACCTTGTATTTCTTGGAGCTGCAAACAGATCTTCAGTTGTTCCCTTTTAGAAGGGCAAAGGAAGATGCAAAGTTGAGGTCTTTTGTGTAATAGACAACACTTGTGATAATTCATTTTAGGTGTGCTTTTTTTCTATAGTGACTTGGTAATTTATGAGTCAATCCACATGTGCTAATTATGGGTTTTGGTTGGTAATTGGTGGCCCTTAGGGAAAGTGAAGAAGGAGCTTGATCATGATGATAACCATTTACACCTGGATGAAACAACTAAGCTGCTGCAGGACCTTCATGAAGCTCAGGCTGACAGAGTGGGATCCCGGCCATCATCCAATTTGAGTTCCCTCTCCAACACCTCTGAAAGAGACCAACATCATCTTGGTAAAGTTACCTGTGTCACGGACGTTGCAGGGGAGGTTCAGATTGGATATTAGGAAACATTTTGACACTGAAAGGGTAATTGAGCATTGGAATGGGCTGCCCAGGGAAGGGGTTGAAGCACCATCCCTGGAGGTATTTAAAAGATTGGTTGACATAGAGCTCAGGGACATGGTTTAGTGATGGTTTTTTATCAGAGTTAGGTTGATGGTTGGACTAGATGATCTTAAAGGTCCCTTCCA
>JAOXJK010000012.1:60886444-60901266 GCA_025774025.1 Xenus cinereus | reverse complement strand
CCCAGGGCAGGGGGTTGGAACTGGATGATCTTTAAGGTCCCTTCCAACTCTAACCATTCTATGATTCTATGATTCTAGGTGTTGTCTGTGAGAAATAAGGTTGGCATATGCACAGGACTTTTGACCTTGTTTTAGCCAATTCTTGGTTGGTAGATATTCTAAAGAACAAACGGTTTTACAATAAGCTGCCCTTTCTATTAACTGGATTGTGTCTGAGGCAGTAATAAGTATCTACTGTAGTAGTCTTTTGTGCTGTCTTAGACAAATACGCTCTTAGTCATTTCCGTGGCAGTTAATGCTGCAAGAAGACTTCCATTAAAAACTGGTTTTGTGATACTTGCAGCAAATGAAAGCAACTCAGCTTCTGTTGGGACAGAATGTTCCTAGCACGCTAGGGGCAAGCTAGATAGTATAGTTGAGAAGTATATGGTGTAGCCCAAAAAGCTAGGCATTCACACCTTTGATAATTTCCTGTTGATTTTTTTTTTTAAAAGCATTTTTTTGGTGTGGAGCTCATAAACTGGGTTAATACATTTGCAGCTAGTGAGACTATATTTGTATTTCCTCCATAGAGTCAGGGACCTACATAGCACTTCAGAGCACTCCATGCAACCATGTACCAGCTCTACGTGGCCTAGTAATTAAAGCAGTGTAGAGTATGGGTCCCAGGGTCCTCGTTAGGTCCTCAACTCCGGCAGCAGAACAGTCGTGTTTCTTCATCCCTCTGCTTTGGTTTCCCTGTTGGTGACATTGCAGCCATGCTAACTTCTGTTACCAACACTAACCTGTCTGTGCCTCCTGAGCAGATCAGCCGTACGTTAGTTCTCAGGGACCGGGCAGGGAAGGTGCCGCAGTGAGTTCTTCCCAGGTGGGATACGCGCATATTCTGTAGAGTTGCAGAAGTTGCTGAAATTGATGGCAAAAATACTCCATGTTTTAGCAAGTCTTCAGGTCTCCCCTGATGGTGCCGAGAGATGGATTGCTTGTAACAGCGATTTCCCCGAATCTAAATCAAAGCCATACCAGAATTTCCTGCAGTATGCTGACACCTGGAGCAGATGTGGATAAGGGAAAGAGTGTAAATGAATATAAAACTTTGAGAAGAGCTGACAGTTGGCCAGTACTGAGGCTTTGGGCTTATTTATATATACCTGCTATTCCTGCAGCTACACAGCATTGGCAACTGGCATTCACAGAAACAGTAGCTGCTTGTCCCCTAATTTTTTGGGAGAATCCGGATTGATATGTGACTTTATCCAGGGAAGTTCTCCCAGCTGTCTGTCTGCAGATGAGTATGTGTTGTAGTCTCTCTGGCTGAAAGGAAGTTTGATGATATGAGAAAACTTTTTTCTAAGGGGTTAGGCATGTGCTAAGAACACAGATCTGCATTTTCAGTCTATTTTAGCATGAGTTAGCCATGACCTCAGTCAGTTTGATCCCTAGCATAATCTCTGTCTGTATAGATATCTCTGTCTGTTTAATGTGCTGTATTATTTACCTATTGTAGAGTGAGAGAAGGGACAAGAACTGTTGTTTCATGATACTAAAGGAGTATTACGTGACACAGACTGTAGCAGTTCATAACACAACACCTAGTTGTCTAAATATTCTGTGGATTTCTGGAAATCTGGGTTGGTTTTTTTTTTGCGGGCAGTTGTTCTTTCACAAAGCCTTCTGAACTCTAGCATCTGCTTATACCTCTTTCTTAACGTCTTAGATGGGCTGCTTTTGGTGATGTGGACCTGCTAGGTTGGAGCCAGCAGTATTTTGAGAGGATGTGACTGGTGGCTCGTCCCTCCTTCCTTCCCTCTGCTGGCTCTGGAAACGTAGTATTAGACTTTTTGGATGGTGACGAAAGGCCTGTCTTTGCTTAGCTCTGGTTGTTATAGTCAGCATCTACACAGCTGATGCTTTTGAACAGGGGCTTAATTTTGTTTCACCGAATTTTAGAATTGGTATTTTAGAGTTTTTCACTTCCACCTATCGCCCTGCTATGGCACCTCTTCAAATTACTGCTAGTCTTTACTTCTAGAAGAAGCTAGCAAGCACCTTCTGATGCCTTTGTCCAAGGACAAAACGAGTGAAGAAGACTGAAAACTGCATTTGATCTTGAATTTTTGGCAAACGGGTTATTCTCTATGTCCCTTTCTTCAGCACAGCATGATCTCCTTCCTCGCCTCTAAAAACTAAAAAAAGTTAAAGGAACTGACCCCATTAAAAATCTGATTTATATTCTGTGCTGTGCAATTCTTTACCTTCTAATATAGTATATTAATGAATATATTTCTCTGCAGAGTGTGTTGTCTGTAATGTTATGAAACAAAATTTTAAGTTGAGGCTAGGTCTTTTTAATAAATTTCATGCGATTAGATGGGATTTTAACAAGTAAACTGTAATTATGGTTCACCGAGAAAAGCAATATGCATGGCAGCTTTTGGCAACCACAGGAGAGCTCAAGTTTTAGTCTATCCTTGACCTTGTGCTTTAGATGGTGAGGATTTCTTTGAACTGAGTCTGCTTTGCATACCAGATCTCAACATTCAAAACTGAAGCCTTTTCTATAGAGTGTGTCCCGTTCCCCCCCTGACCCAGAACAACTCAGAACACCCCAATGCAAAGTTCATTTATTGATGTCAGAGAGCTAAGTCGAAAAGTGAACTCTTTCTCAAGGCCAAATATGTTCCTTTAAGCATTTTTCCTGTACCAAGTTTATAAATTTTTAAATTATTAGCAACTGAAAGTAAGTAAAAAAATATTTTCAATAGATACAGCTATCATATTGAAGACAGTATACGACGCTATGAAAAATGTGATGAAAAAATGAAAAAATAATGTGATAATTTTAAAAATAACACAATTCAGAAAATCAGAAGCCTTTCAAGTGTGGGTTTCAGCTCGTGATTTGAAATCACTAATTGATTTTTAAAACACATGTCTGCTGTGCTGTGCAAAGTTGAGTTATGGTTACGGGTGACATGGGATTAGGCAAAGTTGGCCAGCAAGGCACTGGCGAAAGAAAGATTTTACCAGGAGATACCACATGCCTACATTTCTACTTTTTTTTTTTTTTTTTCTAACTTCAGATGAGACAGAGTGGCACAGAGGTTTTCTTGCTTATAGCTTGTGAACTGTGCAATTGTTGTGTCTTTCGAGGATATTCACACTGAGTATAACTTCTTGACAGAATTGCTAAGAGCAAGAGGGGGGCTATCCCCGAAAATCTCTTGGGATGTTTTTTTGGCAGAAGATAAAATTGCAAAATGCTATCAGCTGTACATACTTTACTATAGCAGATCTCCGCCGCCTTGTGTCCTGTTACAGAGGTAACTGCTTATGGAGGTAACTTGGGGTGTTACTGTCCTATACAGACTTTGCTTTTTACTGATGCGTTCTGACTGTCTGTCACCAGTTAGTTTGGAAAATTTCTGGTTCTGTATTCCAGCTCCAGTGGATTTGAAATGGTGAAATCTGGAAAGAGACTTCTGCTTGTGGAAGTCAAACTTCCTCCAAGACAGAATCGTGATCTGATTTTTAATGTAATTCTCTTTTGTACAGATTGTGTCAGCAGTGCTTTTGTTTTCTTCTTATGTTCTCTCACCACTGTTTCGGTAGCAAAAGAACGTGTGTGGCCTCATGACTCAAATTAAAATAATCTAGACACTATTTTGGTAAAAATATATGCATCTGTAATACTTGTAGTAGCTCACTATTTACTGTGGGTCTTATTGGTTTGGAGTTTCAGTGTCGGGAGACTTTCAGAAAAGTTTATTGATGTAAAATTGCTTTTCTTTGGGGAACAGGCAAGGGGCAAAGGAAATACAAATGGGAATTGGTTACATTTTAATCTTTTTAATAAACTGTTAATTTTCAAACTATCCCCCCCCCTTTATTCTTATATAAAAACAATAAAAATTCTTTTTATTTCATAGGTGCACATATAACTCTCAGGCTACAGTTAGTAATTCCTGTCATATTAATTTTAATTTAGCATTTTGGTTTGTCGGCCAAAACTTGTCCTGACAGCGTAAACGAAATGGAAGGATCCCCAAGCTTAAGACACAGCAATGTTTTTAAGCATTTACTTGAATGTTTTAAAAATAGGCAGGAGTGCTTTGGATGTGCTGTATTTGCACTAGTGTAAAGGACAAAGGTCTTTTAGTCTAGTCTTTATTAAAAGGTTGTTTCTGATCGTGAAGCTTAACAGTAACTGCTGCGTAGCGGGTAGTTATGGTTAGTTGTGTTGCAGCCTGCAGGAAAGGGTATGCCTTGGTTGTTCAAGTTAAGCAATATCAGAAGAGGAAGAATTTTAGAACCGTTTCCATTGTTGGGGGGTTTGTAGTGAAGTACAGTACACAAGCCAAGAGAACTTTCTACCTGCAGCAGAAATAAAACTTTCCTTAACTGGAAACACGTACCAATCTTTGCCCGTGTTAGTCACGTACCACCTACAGCTGTGACTTTAGAAGAATGGTCGAGGTAAGTATTTGCCCTTATACACTATTTGCCAAAATTGTGATGCCTGAAGCACCTCTTTATGGGTTAAAATTTGTAGCAGCACCAGAGATGTGGGTCTGGGCAACACTCTGCATGTGGCTGTTGGGACAGGCCCACAGGGCACCGATCTTGAGGATTTTTACTTCTGCAAAGAGTGGATGGGCAGAAGGCAAAGGCTTCTGCGGCATGATACTGATGTCAGGGGTTTCTTCTTTATGAAGACACCTGAAAATAACTTTAATGTTCTGTTGCTCACTTCAAGGTTTCTTTTAAAAGGCAAACCTATCCTCCATGAACATAAGGTAATCTGAAAGTTATTCTTTGTAGTAATGACCTCCCTTCTCGGTGCTCCTGCATCGTGGATGTGTTCATTCTAAACGAATTCCACAGCTAGAGTTCTTCGGGCATAAATTTGAGAAATGAATGGATTTGTTAACAAGAGAAACTTGTCTAAGCATTTCTGAGGCTTCCTTACTTGTTAGCCCTTGCGTTGTGTACCATAAGAATTATAACATTAATATTTTTGCTGCGCTTCCAAAATATTTCATTTTTCAATAAAAAATAATTTAAAAGCCACAGTCCAGAAAATAAAGTTCTGCTTATTTTTCCTTCAGAAATAAAAGTAGGTAGAAATGCCTACAGTGTAAAGGGTGTACTTTTATTCAAATCAGTAAAGTGACTGTGGTGATTACCATTTAAAAAAAAAAAAAGAAAAGAAAAGAAACAAGCCGTGAGTGTTCTCTTGTTGGCTGATGTAATGATGGTGAAATTAGGTTTGTGCCCTATTTTGGAATGTTCTTTCCCTGCCCCCTTTTTTTTTTTTTTTTTGTAGATGGGCAGAGAGTTACATAGTTCTGTGTATAGACTGTTGTTTGATGGTGGACATCATTGACTTCTTGCTAAATTTATAGACCACTTGTTCTTCATACGTTGTGACATGGACTGTAACCTGTAGCTTAACAAAAAGTTAACTAGTGCAAATTAATGTAATGAGTTTACCCTCCTCTTCTTTGTAGCACAATGGCTGACAATAAAGTGAAGTCAACCAAACCTGTGAATAAGACTCCTCCAAAGTCTCCTTCAGATCCAACAAAGGACCGAGCAGCAAAACGATTATCCTATGATTCAAACAGCTCCCACGAGGGGGCTATGGCAGGAGAATTGAGTGCTCTGGAAGAGGCCTTTAGAAAATTTGCCATCCATGGTGATACAAGAGCCACAGGAAAAGAAATGCATGGGAAGAACTGGTCAAAGCTATGTAAGGACTGTCATGTGATAGATGGGAAGAACGTGACAGTTACAGATGTTGACATTGTCTTCAGTAAAATCAAGTAAGTTCCTTTCTGCCATCAGTTCCTTGTCTCCCCTGTGTGTTTTGTAGATATCATCTAAATCTATCTCCTGTCGCTTACAGATGTTGTGAGGCACTGTATGTCTTTGTCGCAATTGATCTTTCTTCTTCCTTTATGAAACTGTTGCTTTGTCTGAAGATACAGCTTTCAGCTTCTGTCCTGCTATCTTAAACTGACTTCAGTGTCACAGGTGTTGTGCTGTACAAAGAGGTATGATGTGATCAGGGCAAATGCAGGCTGGTCCAAGAAATGTTGGGGTTTTTTTTTGACTGCAGTAAATGATGTGAATGTTTCTTGAAGCGTATCAGAATGAAGTTGGCGTGTAGTTGTGCATCTTGCCAAAACTCAGCCTCAGAGGATGGAGGTTAAGGTGGGATATGTTCTCACAACAGTCCTGATGTTCAGCACGACACCTACTCCAGTTTAAAGTGTAGGGCCACGACACACTGATGGTGAATTTGTGATGCAGACCCGTGGCTTTCATTAATTGGTTAGGATTATCTCAGTAGTCTTAGTTTAGTCGTGTGAGCAGATTAGAGCTCTAGTGAAATTTCTCCCTAAATTGAAAACCTAAGCAGGCTTGATCCAGAAACTCATCAAATCCAAGGAAAGACATTCAACTGTTCCAGCATATTCTGAACGAAGCCCCAAATAATTTTTTTGTTCCCACTCGGTGTGTAGATTTGGATTATTTTCACTTTCCCCCTGGTGTCTGATGTAACAGCCTTGTCTCTTCTGCTTTTTATTATCACAGTAACTGTTTAAATTGTCTCACGCCTCACTGTGTTGAGGGATGTGCTTTAAGGAAGATCCCTTAATTGTACTTGCAGCTTGTTGGAATATTTATTTGGCTCGTGCTCTCGACTGCCGTGGTATAATGCTGGGGTGACCTGCGAACTGAGTTGCTTACCAGGATAGTTGGGAAAACTTGCTACAAGCGCTGACCCTTCAGGGTGCATCAAAGCACAGAAAGGCAGAGAAGAAAAGGCCCTTGATCTTGAAAGGTTGTCTGGTCTAACATGCACGGTTAGAATGACATTGCTTCTTTATTTCTTTGTTTTTCTCTTCAGGGATCTTACCTAGGCAGTTTAAAATGCTATATGTGCACACTTCAACCATCTCGTTCTTGTATGAGTCCACTTTCTTTTTTAGGCCTTACTTGAATTTTTTGGAAGTTGTGTTGCCAGAGTTAGGTGTACTATCAGTGAACTAGCTTATTTGAAATGGGCGTTTAGGCTGTAGGGCTGTTTGGTTTCTTTCTTGATTGATGACAGACAATGCTGGCGTTTATTTTCAAATTTTCTTTGGCTTTCGTCAACTTAAAAATTTCTCTGTATCTGTCATCACAGGAAATAATAAATCTGAGCGCTACTCTCTCATGTCGGCATTTGGGCAAGTTAGTGATAGGACAACCCCATGATATGGCATAAGCAACATTGTGCAACGTTAGCTGATATAAAGAAGGATCGGTTTTGGTGCCTGCTGGGCTGGAAGGAATCCAGTCCTGTCCCGCAGGAGTGAGTGTGAGGTGGTGGTGGAGACCTGGGGCTCAGGGGTAAGGTCAGCATATCCCCTTGTGGCTGTTCAGCGGCCTCTGATCAGCTCCAGGTTCTTCTCTCTGCCTCTGTGGGAGGTGCCTGATCAGCAGTTCCTCGGACCTTTCCCCTGTGATTGCTGAGAAGTGTTGTCATTTCTCTTGGAAGATGAGTGCCATCTTTTCTTCTCTCTAGCATTTAGTAGTTTAGAAGATAACTGCATCAACTGCAAAAGCTTTTTTATGTTGTGTATTAATTACTTGCTTATTTCTCACCTGTATATGTACGTGTAACATGTATTTTATATATTCTCCTAAAATTATTTTATTTTCAAATTAATATTGCTTAAAGGGCAGATAGCAAATCTCAGCTATTGTAAATTTCCCTGTCTTTATTAAGAAGGTCTGTTTTTTTCATGTGTGTGCTTTCAGCAGGTATACTTCCCATTTTCTTAAGTGTTGGATGAGGGGTTTTTTACATTTTTATTCTTGAGAGCATACGTCAGCAATTCATTTTAGTCTAGGTCATATTTATTTCAGGTAGTATTTTAAGTTGTAACAAGGGCAGATTTAATGGCTGTAGTTACTCAAGTGTTAGTAATATGCTGTAATTTAGGAGGCTTGTGCATGGGCTGAGTATACAGGGTTCCTCGAGCATGTTTAGACAACTACTTTTCCTTGCTTTCACATTTAATCCGAAGCTAAAGGATAATGATAGATTTGGTGATGCATCCAAACAGGCTTACTCGCAAAATCAACTCTTGCTCGTTTCCATTTTACAAGCAGCTTTTTCCCAGCAGAGCGTTAGGGTTTTTTGACAGCCCAAGTGTTTCCTCATCTGCGTTGAATGAAAAACATTAAACACGATATAAAAAAATCTCCCAGCTCCCCAGAAAGTGCAGGGTACTGCTTCCGTGCCTCAATAAGAGTTATGCTTATGGGTATCAGAAGGTTCTGGGCTTGACTGTTGTTTTAAAGTTCTTCAGACAGACTGTGTCTCACAAGATGGACTTTGGCCTGGGATTCTTACGGTCAGCGGTAGTGGTTCAGTGAGATGGGGCTGGTGGATCTTAGCAGTTGCAGTCTGGCCAGGGAACACAACAAACATAAGATATCTTTGTCATACCCAACCGCAGTTCCCGTCTAGCAATGTGATAGAACTTCCAAACAGGTTTTCTGGGAAGTCACCGCCTTTGCCAGTGTTTGTTTTCTAGCCAGCTGTACTTACAGTTTATGACAATGGCAGATGTTGTTCAAACACTAGAAAATAATTAATCTAGTAGAGTCATTCTTTGGATTTATGAATTACTATGCCTGTGTATAAAGCCCATGTTTGTCATCTTGCTAACTCTCCCAGGCTTCATTTGTTGTTCTATTACAGGTAAAACGAAAATAGGTAGGATATATATGCGTTGCTGATAGTTAGGGTAAAGTAACAGGGAAATTAGTAACAGATATGTTTACCTAAGAGCTGCTGAAAGATAGTGTTTTATTCCCTGATTGGTAACTCCCTCTGCTGCAGGAGAGATTTTATCAGTTCAGTCCTGAGAAGTAATTAACGTTTTTGTAGACTTAACAACTCCCTCCTCACCTCTGCCAAATCAGGTGAACAAAACTTCTGAAAGTTTTGAATAGTCCATGATGCTTCTTCAAAGCTGGGACTATGTGTCTGTCCTTCAGAGATCAGTTCAAATAACGTTAAGTTTATGTTGGCACAAAGGTTGAGGAAATTCTGATAAACCTTTGCTACAAATAAGAAAATAAGTGCAAAAAGCTGTTTTCCTTCTGCATGAGAATTTTAGGTCAGACTGAAGTGGGGTTTGTCTATTTATCTTGCATAAAAGGCCAACTGAAGGCCTTCATGTAAGCACAAGATTTGTATGTAATTTAGGATAAGGAGAAGGAATGGTCTAATGCAAAGAAGGCACAGTAATAGACATGAAAGAAGAATTGCTAGAATTGCATTGTTTGGTAAGAAAACATGTAAATTGGGTGATCTCCACCCCCGCTCCCCCGAAGTATTTTTGTTTAACAGTAATCTGTAGGTTCTTAAGGGTCTCACAAATCCTTCCAATTTGGTGGATTGTAACATAAGTTGTGTGTTAAAAATTGATTTAATAGACATCTTTTAATGCCTTTATTTTTTTTTTCCTTTTCTATTTTAAGAAAAGCTTAGAGACAGCTTTTCTGTCAGCTGAGAAAATACAAGAAATGAAGCACCAATGAATTTTGCAATGGAATTACTTGAAATGAAAAGACAAAATCCCACTTCTGAGAGTAGCCATGTGCATGTATATTTATAAGTTGCATCCCTAGAGATCCAGAGGAAAACCACCTACGTTCATGACAAATATTTGGATTGCAGTGGATAGACTGCCGTTTCTATAATAAGTAGGACAGTAATTTTTAATTTACTTTTTTTTTTAGGTTATAAAAACATACAATAAAGGCATCTCATATGATGTCATTATCTTTCTATGCATGTTGCTCCTGCTAAAGCAAAAGAAACTGTGAAGAATGAATTACAGAGTTTTACTGTATCTTATGGGATGAAATCTATTAAAAATGCAGGAAAACCAACAAAAGTGTGCATAACTGTAAATACAATTATGTCATAAGCTTTCTTTACTGTATTTTACAGTTTCACAGTCAAGACTTGAGATATTGGACTCTGTACAACAGCATATGTTCACTGGACTTTATACAACAGTAATACTATGGTTGAAGGGTAAACTTTCATTTCAAAGCTAGCTTAAAGTTAATGTAAAAATCTCTTTTGCTAATTGGTATCGGGATAGCTTTGTCTCTTCAAATGGCAAAAATGAAGCAATGCCTTCTCTAAAAAACCTGTTCATACAGTTGTTTTTTAAAAAGTCTGAAAATACTTTGTAGGAAGGATTTTTTTTTTTAACTGGTCCCTATATTCATTGCCATACTTGAAGGCAAGGATAAGTAACACATATTCTATGAGAAAGAAAGTTTTCATAAATTACTGCATGTGAAATTTTCATCACAGGAATGTGATGAATTAGGAATGTGACCAAAAATAGTATTTCACCATTTTTGTAATGATAATAACTTCAATTTCTCTGTAGGTCAGGCTTCAGCTAAAATGTAGGCTTTTAGTATAACTATCTTAGTAATATTAGATCATTCCAAGCGTTCGTTTTTCGCATACTATCTGAACCTTATATAGACATCTTTCTTTTATATTTCGCAAAGTAAGAGTGATAATGCAATCTGGGTCTACTGAATTCAGAGACGTACGACTTGCAGACATGCAATAGCATTTGAAAATGGGCGGTTTCCATGAGAATGGGAATTTCATGGGTATCTTTTTAATAACTGAAACAATTGTCTTCCTTCTTGGAAATTTTCCTCATTAACTGACTATTTCTTTTATGTTACTCTTCCAGAGTTGCAAAAGTTTATAGGCTTGTGTGTCTTGTATTGTGCTTGCAGAGTGCAAATATGGGTTTAGTGAATCCTGTTGCCTTGGAGAAAGCAAGCTCATTGGTGACACAGGAGAAGGGCACAGAAGTTCTGCATTTGGTATGAAAAGCAACATGTGGCTGCATTCTTCTTCTTAATCCAGCAAGACAGTGAGACACAACAGTCTAAGAACTTCAGGGGTTTTGCATTAAGGAAAGCAGAGTACCCAAGAAGAATAGATGTTACTGATCTCTGACCAGCATTCTGGCATGTTGCCTTAGGAACTTAAATTTCTTTGTTTATTGGGGTCAACAACTGCTCTGGTAAATTTGATATGTTAGCTATGCCATACACATACTCCACTTGTTGTATGTAGTTAATATGGTAATAGTAATAGCCCTGATATAAATACCTCTGCTCTTATTTTAGAAGTGTTACCACTCAGCACTGCAAGAATATGGTTTAAGCACTGCCATAAAACTGCTAATTCTATGACATTATTAGATAGAAAAATAAAAATATTTCTGTTTACACTGGCATGTTGCTATGGTTGCAGGCAGGCCCGGGTGACGTCACGCCTTGGATCCATTGTGAGCATTTATTTAGGTAGTTGTCTCCATGGAAACATTTGTTTGTTTTGATGTTACTATGTGTTAAATTTTAAACAAATTTTTGTGGTTCTATACTGGATTGTTATTGAAGACTAGTTAATCTACAGAAGCTTTGTAAATATACCTTACTCCCCTCCCTCTAAAATATTTTTGGTAAAAGATCAAGTGAAAGCATAATTGTCCTCTTGCATTCCATTAATAGTTTCTTATGTTGCTTTGACATGTTTTCTTGTTGCTGAGGAAGCCATGTGTTCCAAAGGCCAGAAAACTCTCCTCCATCTTTTTGAGAAAGGAAGGTTTTGTTCCCATGGAGAATCTTCACAACACACTTTATTGTGCCCTTACTTTTGAGCAGTCCCACCCATGCTCTATCCTTAGTACATCTTGCACAGTCAGCTCTTTAGCCTACTTCCCACAGCCTGGATCTGTCGAGTCTCTACAGGAGTGCTTCTACCTGAGACCAGCTGGGTCTTAATTTTCCAGTAGTTCGCCATTGCTGCGAGACTGTGGAGGAATTAAAACAGATAATGTTTGCTCAAAGCAGCTGGCAAGATAACTCTTGGCAAGAATGAGTGTGTGCTTTTCCCCGTTTGTCAACTACAAAGGAATTGTTGTCTTCTCTTTGTGTCACACAATTAGGATACATCTTGCTGGCTTCATGTGTTTGAAAGGAGTATTACTTTGATGCCTGCACTCATTCAAAACCCAAATATCTCTCCATTTGTATTTAACAGAGATCTTACTGAAGCCTCTCTTAAATTTTTAAAACCTGTAAATAGGTATGAAGTGGGCTTTATATATAAATTAAGCACATAGTAGCTGTAAGTTGTGTTTTGTTTCCGTACTGGAGAGATTCTTTTAATAGTGACATAGAATCTGATTTGTGTAATCCTACTTTATGCATGAAGTAGGCATAACAGTTAACTTGTGTACTTTAATATGTCTGCATCAGAAAATAAGTTTTAAGTGGATATAGAATGGTATGCAGAGCATAATCTGTGCTCATAAGTCTCACGCTTCCAGGCAGATTGTGAAGTAGGGCAGTTATAGGTAGAAATGTAGGTAAGTTACGACAGAAAGTGTTCTCTACCCTGTCATCTGTACTATATTTTAATTGAAACGAAGATCCAATTTCCTTTCTTATCCAAGAAGCCAAATGTAATATTGCCTTTTGCACTTTATCCTTGAAATGCTTTTCATTTTAAAAAAACAAGGCAACTCTTCTCCTCCTTCTGCCAAGAGGCATAAATTCTAAAAGTAAAACTGATCACTTCTGGGAAGAAAGATGGATTTAGATTCACTTGCTGTTATGCAGGCTTGTTTTGTGCATGTAAAATGGGTAAGTTCCGTACCCCTAATGATGTAGGCTGATTCTGATTTTAAAAACACCTTTTCGTGTGACTAGACATCACGTGAAAACCTACAGATACGGTGGTGGATGATTCATTTCCCAGCTGATACGGAATGCTGCATGATATCATACACAGTGCTGTAGAGCAAATTGCTTGGTATTTGGTACACTTTGTGGCATATGCTGCTTGTGGACTACAAAGATTTCTACTGGTTTGGAACAGAAGTAGGGTTTTGATACGAGATCTTGTCTTGTGGGTTTTTAGAGGGATTTTACCCTTTGGGGGTTTTTTTGGTTGGTTTTTTGTTCGTTTTTTTTGGGTTTTTTTTTAAGTCAGCATAATTTAATCATATTGCGCCATAATTTAAAATTCCCTGTTTTTCATTTATAAAAGCAGCTGTGTGAAATCTGTGTTAGTTACAAAAGTACCTCATTTTACTGATAAACAAGCAAATATTTTCTAGGCTGTTGAACATCAATATAGACTTTGTCTTTTGTTTTTCATGGATTGAAGTTGAAAATGATTAAGATGTAAAGGATGAGGCAGCCTTGGCTGCAGCAACCAGGCAACTGTAAAGCTTAAGATCCTGAGAGGAGTGAGCAAGGTGAACAACAACAGAATTACAAACCTGGACTTCAGAAGGGCAGATCTTGGCCTGTTTGGTTTCCTGCAGAAAACTACCCTGGAGGGCAAAGGGGCCCAGGAGAGCTGGTTGATCTTCCACACAGAGTCCTCAGAACACAAAGATGGTCCATTCCCATGTGTAGGAAGTTGAGTGAGCATGGCAACAGGCCAGCATGGATGAATATGGAGCTTCTGACTGAGCTCAAACACGAAAAGGCAGTAGAGAGAGGCTATGTGGGATGAATATAGCCATTGCATGAAGGAACAGAGTGAGGAAAGCCAAAGTTCGGCGTGATTTGAGACTAGCAAGAGAGGTGAAGGACGACATGAGGGGTTTCTGTAAGTACACTGGTAGCAAAAGTGTGAGCTGACTGATCAGTGTGGCAGGGGACTTAGTAACAAGCGACATGGAAAAGGAAGAGATACTGCCCTTTTTGGCCTCCCTTTTCAACTGCTAGGACTTGCCCTCAGGGTTCCCAGGTTAGCCTGCTAACAGAGCTTGTGGGTGTGAAGCAGTACCCACAGTAAAGGAAGACACAGTTACGAATCTTGAGCCAATTAGACATACACGAGTCCATGGGACCAGGTGGGATGCATCCAAGGGCACTGAAGGAGCTGGGAAATGTCCTTGCAAAGCTGCTTCCTAGCATCTTCAAAAGGCCCTGGCAGCTGGAGGAGGTTCCCAGTGACTGGAAAGAGGCAAACATCACACATATCTGCAAGAAGGATCCAGGTAACTACAGGCCAGTCAGTGTAACCTCAGTCCCTGTGGAGACTGTGAAGCAAATGGTCTTGGAAGCCCTTTCTCAGCACACAAAGGACAAGAAGTTGATTTGGAGCAGCCGGCATGGATTTGCCAAGCCATGCCTGATGGACGTCATTGCTTTCCATGATGAAATGACGAGCACTTTGGGCAAAGGGGTGTACTATTACCTTGATTATGACAAGGCCTTGGTCCCAGTCGTATCATCACCAAATTGGTGAGGTAAAGGCTGGATAGCCGGCCAGCAGTCTATGAAGGAGGTCGTGATGGACAACCAGTTGAATGTGAGTCAGCAGCAGTCCTTGCAGCCAGTGAGTCTTGGCAGCAAGGAAGGGTAGCCACATCCTGGGTGGCATGAGTAAATGTGTAGGCAGCGGGTACAGGGAAGTGATCCTTCCCTTCTGTTTGGTGATTGTGAGACTGTATCTGCAGTGCTGTGCTCAGTCTGGGGATCCCCAGTGCAAGAAAGAGATGGATACACTGGAATGAGCCCAGTGTGGAGCCACCGCGATGGTCAGGGGCTGGTTATGGTATATGATCATAGAACCATAGAATGGTCAGAGTTGGAAGGGACCTTAAAGACCATCGAGTTCCAACCTCCCTGCCCTGGGCAGGGACACCTCCCACCAGACCAGGTTGCTCAAAGCCCCATCCAGCCTG
>JAOXJK010000012.1:60832758-60862638 GCA_025774025.1 Xenus cinereus | reverse complement strand
TTGAACATAGGAAGTTCCATCTAAACACGAGGAGGAACTTCTTTCCTTTGAGGGTGACAGAGCCCTGGAAGAGGCTGCCCAGAGAGGTGGTGGAGTCTCCAGTCTCTGGAGACATTGCAGCCCCCCCTGGACACGTTCCTGTGCAACCTGCTCTGGGTGGACCTGCTTTGGGAGGGGGGTTGGAGTAGATGATCTCCAGAGGTCCCTTCCAACCCCATATCATTCTGTGATCCTGTGGTGTTATGCTGAAGCTTTGGAGTGATTGCCAATGCCATCTTTTGCTAAATGAGAGGCAAAACAAAAATGAAGTCCTGACCTCTTGAGCTAGTTAAAAGTTCTGGGACGTGTTTTGTCAGAAGAGGGATGTTAATCCTTTTAATGAGTATCCTGGATAAATTCCAAGTAGGGAATTGCAGTTTATTCAATGTGTCTTTGTGATTAATGAAATACTGGATTACAGTCTTCATTTCCACTGTCATGATGTTCTTTTACTAGCTAATTCTATGAGGCACTCGAGCATATGCTTCACCTAAACCAGACTTAGTTGCAAACAGCAAAGTCTGGTCAAAAAACAGGTAAAGCTTATTTCTGTCTAAAAAGGGAGTGTGAAGGATGTAGGGATTTGCTATGTGTTGGGCTGTGTTGGAAATAAAGGATCCTAGTAATGGATGGTATGTAAAGGGTTGCATTAGAGTTGAATTTTCTTGTGAATAACCAATTTCTCCTTGTTTTAAAAGCCAGGGATAAAATTTAATTTTGTGTTTAATTTAAGTAGGAGTCAATTCCTAAATGTTGGTGTCTGAAAGTGACAAATCTCACTTCTCCCTTTCATTAGTGAAGGCACCCTCCAGCTGGGGGGGATTTGACCTCTGAAGGTGTCTGAGAGAAGATCAGAGACAAAACAATAATAGAGTTTAATTACTCTTTGCAGTGGCTCTTTGTGACACTTGAATTAAAATTAGATTTCTTTGCATTGTTTTTTCTAGCCTGAGATGTCTGTTGCCAGTGCACACTATCTCTATCCTTGCATCTATCATTTATTCCTGTATAAACAGCTGTCAGTGTTGATAGGACTGGTCTGGGTTGTGTGGTGGGGTTTTTCTTTGGGTTGGTTTTTTTATTTGTTTGTTTCTTTTCTGATTTGCTTGAAATGCTCTCTAAATTAGCATTGAAAGAAATGGCTTCAGTGGAAACACAACCCATGTAGGTTTCCCAGCAACGGGGACTCTCAAATATTTCTCTGACTTTGAGGGTTTTTCATAATGTTGTAAGCAATTGAAAACATCTTCTATTAAAGATGGTACTATTTAAGGTTGCATCAGCGTAAGCAATATAATATCTTTTTGAAAATATGTCTACTTGATCTGTTAAATTTTAGCTTAAAACATGTAACTAAATTATGGCATGTAAATTCTTGGTCTAAAAATCAGGGAATCTGTAATTTAATAATACAGGAAAAGGTGTGGCGTTTTTTTGTGTGAGATAATTCATAGCAAAGAAAAATTTTATTTGGTTTTTAATGGTGAGTAATCCCACTAATGCTTATACCTTAATTTTAAAATGAGGAACACTAAAAATTGTTTCCTATTAGGGAAAAGAAAAGAACAGTTTTTATTCCACTACATTATCTCCTGCCTAAACTGAGTATTTTAAAATGCTAGAAAGCAGACTTGCATTAATCCCCTTTTGGTTAAACACAGCTCTGTGGTGAATGCTGTGTTTCTTTGTAAGTTTTATCAATTGAACTCTTTGGCCTGAAGGGCGTAAAAGATCTGCAGGAGTGACTGTATATTTGTAAACCATGAATTTCCCACTCGACTTGCCAGATTTTGCATTGTACACTGCTACAGCAAAATCTTCTCTACTAATAGTAAGCCTAAGCAAATAATTTACTAGTGTGAAAATATGGGCTTTCTATTAGTGAAAACAACAGCAAGTCTTCAGCTCTGAATTTCTGGGGGGGTTTATGAGTTTATCAGAGTACTATATTGTATTTTCCACGAACTTGTGAATGTTTGATGAAGAAGGAAAACAGGTATTGAATTTAAATTCATCACTTTAAAATTTGTCAATCTTGAATAGAGGAGGAATTTCAAGCTTTTAAATGCTTTTCAATAGTTTGCTTTACGCAAAGTATCACTCTTAATTTACTTGTGAATACAATTTAATTAATTTACTTGTGAATAGTGCCCTATGAATAATATGTCATAACCAGTTATTCAAAGAGGAATAAAAATTATTAAACAACGAAACTCACCTAAGGTAATTCACTTCTTGTCTTTTATGCATGCAGGCTTTACAAACGATTTGCAGGCTTTACCAAACGATTTGCTGAGCTGCAGGCATTCTGACAGCATGCCAGATCCCTCTATTTCCTTTTTATTTCTGAACATTCATCAAGGGAAGTTTCTGAAGCGATGTACATAAAAAAAGAAAGCAAAGTTCCTGGGACATGTTTTATCTGTCACCATAGATGGGCTGCACGGCTCTTCCTGTTCTTGCAGTTTTCTGTTGTTCCTTGTGGTCAACTGAAACCGTTCTGCTATTCTTGGAATCCTTGTTGTACTCTCTTTTAATTTCTTTCAATTTCTGTGTGTTTCCACAGGGGAAAGTCTTCAAGAACTATCACTTTTGAGCAGTTTAAAGAAGCTCTTCAAGAACTCTCCAAGAAGCGATTTAAAGACAAGAGCGATGAGGAAGCAGTTCAAGAAATATATAAACTAATTGAAGGAAAAGCCCCGATTATATCTGGAGTAACGGTATGGTACTGATCTAATGGATGGATTGTCCTAGCTGTCCTTTCTTCTCCTGCAGTGTTGTTATTTTCACAAGCTACAAATCCTGGAGGTAGCAACGGTGCTGAGCTGAGGGGGAGCAAAGACTGTCCACCAGCAGAGTGGCCACAGTTGACTACTGTGTGTCCTTGTGTGGCACTGCCATTGCTTCTGCTAGGAGTTGTAGTACCACCTAGGAGCACGGTCAGGGACATGCAAGAGGAGCTCCTGTGTGTGGTTAGAACCTAGAAGCATTCTTGAAGAGCGGTGTATCCAAATCAAAAAGCATAGAAGGGAGTTAAATTTAGAACCTCATTAAACAGTTTTTGGGTGCTGTGTGAAATACCAAAGAGACTGAAGCAAAGACATCTTAAAATACATTTAATGCACCACGTGAATCCCAGAACACTGGAAATCTGGGAATAATTATCATGTGGTCTGGCCTTTGTTTTTCGTTTGTTCCAAGTCCAACTATAATGTTCTTTTTCTTAAGTTTTTAAATATTGGCATTAAGCTTTATATATGAAAAGGTGGTTATAAAGCCTAGCGTTACATAAGTTTGTCCTTTTAAATGTTCAAGTTAGGCAAGGTTTTACCCTGTATTATCCAAGATACTGAGTTTACCATTAACTTGAGTAGCAAAATTTAGTCAGTCTAGTTCATCTGCTTAAAATCTGTGATCCTCCTGAATTTTGGCTGTAGAGCTGTGACTGAAAATCTAATTGTAAATAATCTTTCCGGAAGATGGTTCTGCACAAATGAGCAGTGGAAATGTCAAATGGAGAGATCTCTTTTGAGTTGTACAATTTGTCAGATTTTTACAAGGTTTTCTTTTATTACTCTCGTACTCTCATTCCAAACAAGTGGTAGTTTTGATACAGACTTAAAATAATGAACTTTTTTTTTTTGGCCTTTGCTCGTTTTAGTGAGTTTGAATAACTTGTTCATCTGTCCATGGATTCTCCCTGGGAATTGTGCACATTCCTGATTCCGTTTTCAGTGTTCCAGCAGTCAGATATTGAAACGATCAGTGGCTGCTAATAAGGGAATGGCCTCTTTCTGCATGGATGACAGGCTGATGAGAGAGCTTTGCACAGATGCAGGGTAGTTATCATGGAGGTGCTGCTGCAGAAGTATATGACTGTGCCAGCAGAAAGGGGACAGGAACGGAGGGGAAATGTGAGCCAGCAGCATGAGGCTTGCCTGTCCTGCTATTCTATCTGCAGTCCTGGGGAAGAGCTGGAGAAGAAGTGGGGATATCACAATATTCTCTGTTCCTTGCTGGCAAAGTAAGGAGCAGGAAACAGAGCTTAAAGGGAGGGAGGGACATTGCAGGCTGGGGGGAAAAACCCAAGTGTTATGTTTGTTGTATAATGATAATTTAGTTCCCAGGTGGTAAAAACAACTCAAACACTTGGATATTAAAGCTATTAAAATAAATAAATACACAGCCACCTCCCCCCCCTCCCCCAGCAACCTGGGAACACAGATACGAAATCTATGTACAAGCATTCTAATGCTTTTTTTTACTTTGGGAAGTCTGTGTCTTGGAAATTTTAAGTTGGACTACTTTCTGTATGGTTAGACAGAGCTGTATGAAGCTTTTCCTTAACCTGTGGTAGGATAACTCGGTCATGCCATGTAGTGTGTGCCCTCCTCCGTATAGCTTTGCTGTAGGTCATGTAGATTTGGTTCAGGTTTCAGACAGAAAACTTTAGTGTGACTGCTGACACAATCTAGACATATTAGGGAGGGACTTGAAAGCATGATTGAGGGAGGCATGTGGATAAATATACTTCAGGAAGAGATTTTTGTGTCGTCTTTTGTGCTCTCTGTTTGGGGGGTGGGGAGCAGGGCAAATATATCTGTACTGAATGGAAACCCTGGGGAAACCATTGCTTCAAGAAGATGACAGGGAAGTTTACTTTCACATCGAACAATGAGGATTTTAGTGTATGTTGTGATAGAAGATATTTTTTTTTCTTTTTCTGTTTATTTTTTCTTCTCCTTCAGAATGTTGTAGTATTACAAAAATCCCGGCTTGTGGTTGAGAAGGCTCAGCAGCCAGACACTGAAAGCGAGTGAAATTTTGGGCTGCTTTCTAAACTGCAACGGAAGGTGTGTGGTTGGCTTGGTCACACAGGAAGAGAACCCAACAAGGCAAGTGACAGGGGTTAATTAGGCCATAGCTTTATTAGCTCATCTCGTAGTGATCTGCCAATAGAATATACAGTGCAGGTCGTATATCTTTGACAGTTTACAATCAGACGTAGAAGTGAAGTCTAGGGTCTTTTAGTTGCCCTCACTCCTACACAAAGGCTACAAGAGCAAGACTGAGGTTCTTTTCTTGTGCCAAAAGATGTGTGCTCTAACTTACGTGGAAGGCATTTCTGCACCTCCCATGGAACAGATACTTGCTTTGGTCGTTGCTGGCTCTTAGAAGGAAACCACTTCAACCTCAGAGTAGATTCAAGGGGGTGCCTGACCTCCCCCCTGTAGAATAATTTCAATTGGAAGGGACCTGAGATGATCTCATCCAAGCTTCTGCTGACAGGAGGGTAAACTTTAGAGCTAGATGAGGTTGCTCAGGGCCCAGTCCAGTCAAATTTGCTGCGAGGGTGGTGGTGGCAGGACAGTACAGCTGCAACAGCACTTTAACAACTAGGTGATGGGTGCTCAGGGTGATGGTGATGTGGACAGGATCGGATTCTCACAAAAAAGAGACCTTTTAAGGAAGGAGCAAGGAAGCCAGAGCGCAGCCCACAGAGCGCAGCAAATGAGGTACAGCAGTCGTTGCATCAGGAGTGCAAAGAGGCTCAGAAATTCCCCTCAAGACTGTGTGGGTCTCCTTGAAGACTACAATTGTGGTCTCAACATACTGCAAGACATATTGTTCAGCACATGGACTTCCATTAAGGTGTAGTAGCAGTCCACAGGATTACCATTAACGCATCAGAGTCCTTGGCTCCAGAGGAAGGAGCCCTCTATCCAGGTCCTGTGCTGCAGAGTGCTCCTGCCTCTCCCTGGAGGTCTGGGCAGTGGTGGCCTCTCCTGTGAGATGTGTGCTGTGGTCAAGGCTCTGAGATTCCAGGTTAAGGGGGAAGGTGAAGAGGAGACTGACGTGGTATCTGTGGAAAACAAAAGGTACACAAGGTGAGGAGGGAGACCAAGTGGACAGAGACTATCAAGATGGAGAAGGCTGGAAGCTTGCAACTTCTGACAACAAGAAGTCACAGATCTGTTACACCTGCAGATTTCCAATTTCAGAATAGGTATAGTACTCTGGGTGCTGGTGAGACCCATCGGAGTCAGCTAAGCCTGAACTTTGTGTCCACACAAAAGGGAAAAAATTAGTGATAGGGCACCCAACGCCACCTGATGCTGTGGGGACAGGCAGGTTCTTTAACAGATCCTTGGTAGAATGAGAACTGGCCACAGGTTTGTAATTATAATTAGGGCTTTATTATTATAGAAAGATTTTAGTAATCAGTGTAGCTTATTGTTACACAGAATTTCTATCAAAAAATAGCTTTCCTCTTACCTAAAATTGCAGTTATCTATACTTTTCAGTCACCTGGACTCTCTGCAGATTCTTAATAATCGGCATGCAATAAAATAATCGTAATCTGGACTCTGACTTAAAGTACATGAGTCATTCACTGAATCCTCAGAAGAATAATAACAAGGGAGGGGGTGTCACGGTACTCTAGCCCATGATGAGGGTGCTCCCCCTCTCCTCTTCTGGTGAAAGTGTCCCCTGTATCACACCAGGAAGCAGGAAAGCCTTAGAAGTCTGACTGCTGTTGGATCAGATTAAAAAACCTTTTGCCTAAACTGATGCGTTTATACCACTGAGTCTGGGGGTTTGGCCTATACAATTTCCATAGGTTAGTGGATTCTGAAGAGGCTGCCAGACAATCAGCATGCAAGAATTCTACCTGCAGGAGACAGCAAGCTGCAGGTGCTAATGGCCGCATAATGGTCTTTATCTCTTCCTGTCCATTGTGTCCTGCCTGCATGTTGTCCCCACTTTAACCTAATGGCCCTGCTGCCAGCATACATCAGGATTTAGTTAGGATTTGGCTAATACTGTGTGTTAGCCAAAATATGAGCAAGAGTTGAGTGAACAGTCACAGGAGGCAGCCCTGACCACCAGGAGATCACAGCTTTTGCCACCCAGAATATCTCACATGCTATATGTCACCATACCCTGGCAACGGTGCTGTACCAGGTGTCAGGAGCAGCGGGTATATGACTGAAATCCAAATTGTTCTTTGATCTCCATTCCTGACTTTCTGCACTTTTTTAATCCATAAGCATGTATTCCCATGAATTTTTTAAGAAAACACCAAAACCATTTTGGTATGGAGTCCTGGTATAATCCCCCCAAAAGGAAAAACTTTCCCTTTGAGAATTTTTTCCCATTTCATAGTGAGTTTTAGGTTCTCATTCTTTACAAAGGGTCTGGACATTACCAGGAAATAAATAATTTTGAAAACCTTGACAAGATTGCTCATGTTGGTTCTGATTCTGAAGGCTCCCTGAACATTTTAATTACATAAACAGATCTCCATGGCAACCCTTACTAGGAAGAAATGCCATTAGATACTGAAGTTTTATGGTTGAAGGAGCAAATACAGAAAGCCACTCAGTTTCAGTGAGGAACTGGGAAGGATGATTACAGTTGACAGAGTAAAGAGTGTAGCCAGGAAGACCATGGCTGAAATGTATTCTGTTCTGGTGAGGGGTGATATTAGCAATTTACCTGCTACATCACTGGCATTTTTGGCAGTGCAGGCTTTTCTACGCCGCAGTCCTGTTACTGGGTGACTGTTTATTTTGAAAAGCAGTGATGTACCCTGAGAAGCCACCACCAGTTTTTGCAGCTCTCCTCATCAGAGTGTTAATGTCATCTGGTTGTCCAGCCTCTCCTCCATTGTGCCAGGTGGATGCTCCAGCTTTCCTGGCATTAGCCTGGTGTTCTCAACTGAGTGCTTTGTAAAAAGGATGGTGATGAGTGCTGGCAGAAAACTAAAAACACAACTTTAGCAGCACTGAATTGTCTTCCTTCTTTGCTTCAACTTTGTTCTGGAAGGAAGCATCCTGAAAGTGCGGAGAATCTTTTAGTCTTACACTGTAACTCGATTTTCAAGGTTGTGGCACAAGCTTCATAGGATGCTTCTAAGCCTTTGATACCAAAATTGAGATAAAGGTCCTGTTGATTCCATAAAACTCATGCTGACTTAACTGCATTGATGCAGTTTCTTTGCTGCAAACAAGCCAAGCCAGTGCAACAGCACAGCTTTCAGGAGATGTTTTTTTCTTTAGCAAACTGCTATATTCTTCTGCGGTAGCGTTGACAAGAATGTATGTTCTGGATTTCTGCGCTCTCGTTTCCTTTTTACTGTAGTTCCTTTCTGTTTCATAAGGATCGATAGTACATTTCTGAAACTTACTCTAATTCTCAAAAGTGATGAAATGGAATGTTCTGATTGCTCTGTAAAATTGCTCTTTGATTCCTTGGTTATCTTGAGATAGAAGGCAAACTCTGCCTGAGTTTGCAGAGGTATTTTTCATAAGAAAGGAGGAGGGGGGTGTGTGGCGCTGTTGTTAAGGGTGTCAGGGTTTAAGAAGCCTCCACAGCTTTCACTTCCTGTCTTTGGTTTGAGGGCTGCTTCAGACAGATAGAAGTTGGAATGTGGGTAATATGTAATTTGGACCAGATGTTGGATTTTTCTGTTGTGTTTTGGTTTTTTTACCCTAATTCTGGTTAAACACTGGAACAAGTTGCCCAATGACGCTGTGGAACCTCCGTCTTCGGAGGTGTTCAGGCCTTGACTGGAGGAGTTTCTGTTCAAGTGCATTTGGGCCTTGCTGTGAGCAGGGGTTTATGCTAGATAAGGACTCATATGCAAAGGTTCCTTCCAACCTAAATTGTTCTATGACTTTATGATTTTAAGTTTGGGTAGTCTTCAGAGATAGAGAATCACCAGTATCACCAGATATCACCAGATAGAGAATCACCAGAATCACTAGGTAAGCCGTTTCCGTGCTTGACCAGCCACTATGGTGAAGAATTTTTTTCCATGTATCTAGTTCAAATTTCCCTCTGTTTTTAGAGGACAGGAATAAGATTTGCCTCCCTGCTTTTTATTCTCTTTTGAGTCTGAATAAACCCCCTTCTGTCATCTTCTCCTTGTACTCCACACACTCTAAGCTCCTTGCTGTCTTAGCAGCACTCCTCTGTAAACACTGACAAAAAGCGGGAAAAATACCGAATTACTAACAAAAAATGAACGATCACTTTAAATTGGCAAATCTGCTGTCCTAAATAAAATTTCTTTCTATTTCCCATAACTGCTTCTGAGACTGTGGCCTGTTCTGATCCTCTCAGCGAGGATTTGGTGTGAGAAGAGTTTCAGTGGAAAGAGGTGGGAGGCATATGTACGTTTTCCTGACTCATCTGAGATGTTTCCATCAACTTGGAGGGCATGTGACCACATCTTTGGTTGGAAACTGACTGTGAAGGAGCAACGGCCATTCTTAAAAGTCTTTTTTTAAGATTAGGGGGAGCACAACAGTCCAGCAAAATATCAGTAAAAATAAAAGCTTGGTGAATGAGCAGGTCTTTTGTCAGTGATCTCTTCTTTTGATAGAGGCAAAGACATTGAAATTGTAACTGCTGGCTTGTGTTAATGGAAATAACTGAGTGAAGGGAAGAATGGTCAGTCTTGGAGAACGAGTCTTGATATTTTTGGAAAGTACCCTTGGTTTATTCATTTGGTGTTCCAAAATGAGTGTAAAGATTGATTATATTTGATTCTGTTGTGCTAAGTAAAACTTTGAGAAAAGATAAAGTTTTTAAAAAAAAAATAAAAATTTTGTTATGTGTATGCTCTGTGATAGGCAAATTATTTGGTTAACTGTATATGTGAGAAGAAAAATGGAGGCTTCTGTAGGCTCACGGAAAGGAAAGGAGGATGTTGACCCCAAGTAATTTATTGCCTTTAGAAAAATGGAGCCAGAGAGATTATATAACTTACTGTAGATAGTAACAGTCCAAGCAGAATTGCTATATGACAAGACAGAATCATTTGTCTGTGATTCATTGTGAAAAAGAAGGGGGAGTGTTGACTTGCTAAGATGGAAGTTGTCCTCATCCAGCCCTTCGTGCTGTTCACTATTTATTTGAACATTTTTTCTCACTGATGAGCCCCGTTGGGTTTTTTTTGCCTCCCACTATCCTCGTGCAATTAGTAATGACGAGCTAGGTTGCACAGAAGAATGAGCTCCCAACTATGCTTTTAATTATTTTTGCCCTTTGCTCAATTGCCAATTTAGTCTCCGTAGTTGGTTTTGTTGTTCATAAACAGAAACAGCATTTTGATAAAAACAAGTTGGGTGCACATTCGGTTCTTAAAGGCAGTTCACTAACAATAATTCATCAGCTCATAGAGGAATCTTTATGAATAAACTTGTCACCTTAGGACAAGTGGTGTCCTTGGACATCACTTAACACTTAGGACAGTGTTTCATCACTGAAGGTGATGGAGCAGCTAATCCTAGAAACCATTTCCAGACAAATGAAAGTTATCAATAGTAGTCAGCATGGATGGGGAAGTCACACTTGATCAACTTGATAAACTTATGTGACAAAATGACTGGCTTGGTAGATGAGGGAAGAACACTGGATAGTGTCTACCTGGTCTTCAGTAAGGCCTTTGACATGGTGTCATAAGAGTCTCATATCCCCTCAAGCTGTTGCTGTAGGGGCTGGATGAGCAGACAGTGGTGTGGAGTTTCAGTTGTGGTGATTTGTGGTGCAAAGTCTAGTTGGAGGCCAGTAACTAGCAGTGTACCTCGAAAGGGGAATGCTTGGTTGGAGACCAGTAACTAGTGGAGTACCTCGGAGGGGGCATTCTTGGTCCAGTCCTCCTTAACATCTTCATTAGTGATCTGCAGATCACTGCAGAGTGTCCTCTCGGCAAGTTTGCTCATGACACGAAGTTGGGAGGAATGGCTGATACGTCATGCAGATGCTGCCACCCAGAGGGATCCCAATAGACTGGAGAAATGGGCTGACAGGAACCTCAGGAAGTTCAGCAAGGAGAAGTGCAAAGTCTTGCACCTGGCAAGGAACAACCCCATGCACTGGTAGCTGCTGGGGGCCACCCAGCTGGAAAGCAGCTTGGCAGAGAAGGACCCGGGGATCCTGGTGAACACCATGTTGAACGTGAGCATGCGATATGCTCTTGCCACATGAAAGGCTACTGGTATCCTGGTCTGCATTAGGCAAGGTATTGTCAAGCAGACCAAGGGAGGTGCTCCTTCCCATCTGCTCAGCACTGGTGAGGTCCCATCTTGGAGTGCTGCACTCAGCTCTGGGCTGCCCAGTAGAGGACTGGTTTGGAGCTGCTGAGAGAGCTGGGACTGCTTAGCTTGGACAAGAGAAGGCTCAAGGGGAAATCTTATCCATGTGTATAAATACCTGAAGGGAAGGTGCAAAGAAGATGGAACCAGGCTCTTTTCAGTGGTGCCCAGTGATAGGACAAAAGGTAATGGGCAAAAAATGAAACATGAGAGGTTCCCTCGGAACATCAGGAAACACTTTTCACTGTGACGGTGACCAAGCACTGTCACAGGTTGCCCAGGCAGGTTGTTGTTTCTCTGTCCTTGGAGATATTCAGAAGCCATCTGGACATGATCCTGGGAAACTGGCTGTAGGTGGGAGGGGGTGGGGGTTTGGAGCAGTTGAACTCCAGAGTTCTCTTCCAACCTCAGCCCTTCTGTGACTCTGTGTTATATAGTACCACTAGCTGCTTCTGTTGAGGAGTCCAAGATAGACGTCAAGTCCTTGTGTATTCTACTCTGTATTTACAAAGGCTTTTTAAAAAGAAGGCATCTTAGCAGGATGCTTAGATTGCACCTGGCCCTTCTGTGTAATGTTTGTGCAATCTTAAAGAGGAAGTAGTATTTTCTTTTTAATGGATACACATTTGTCATAGGAGACATAAAAGGAGAAGCGGGGTGTTCTGCATAACCAAACATTATCAGGCATCTCATTATCTCTGATCTTTTATGTGGATGGATCATTTCAGGGAGTGAGAGCATAATGTACAAGGAATTAAAATTGCCTGAATTTTGGACTGTTGAGCCTCCGATTTCATAGAAATTGTGCCAGCAGGAAACCAACATCTTTCAACTGTAATGTTCTGTCACATGTCGGAAGGGGTGCACCAGTGATTTCACGTGCAGTTTGGGATAAGGTTGCAGTTCTTAACTTGGTTAAAAACAATTTGGAGAAAGAATGTTTGCCTTGCGGCTACTGCCTTTATGTTCATGTCACATGTTGTGACTCCTGTGATGCAGGAAGCCTTCTGATCCACCCTGGGCTGAAAAAAAGCATAGGATGTGGGATCATGGTGGTTCCTGGGCTGAAAGAACATAGGATGTGGGATCGCCGTGGTTCTTGCTCTGGATTGGTGATGTTCGTTGTGCTGGGGCTTTAGGTTTTGCTTAACTGTTTTTCAGGAAAAAAAAAACTGTATTTTTTTTTAATCTCTCGTGTTAATTTCCCTTAGAATGCTGGTGTTTCTTTCTCCCTGCACATACACATATCAACTTTCAGTTAATAGATACGAAAACCAAAGGTCTGAACCACGGTCCCAAGTCATTTGCTAAATAAGTGTGGTTGTTTTGTGGGGTTTTTTTTGAGAAATGTCAAAAGGGTGATGAAACATAGAGCTATTTTTTTTTTTGGATTTCAACCACTTGCTATATTGCCATTGCACTTGGAACACACTTGGCTCTAGCAGATGAAGAGTGAGTTATAAAAGAATGTTTTCATGTTAGTCCTAGCACAGGTCTTCACCAGAGGGCGTAACAGTGTTATGAAAGAGACACCAGGAGGAAGAAGTGGATGTGAAATCTGTAGACAGATGACTGGTAAACTCCAAATGGAGAAGTATCGAGGGAAATGAGTTAGGTGAGACACGTGTACTACCCACTGCTCTAGATGCTTCACGGTTCAAAATGGTGGTTGGTGGAAGACTTTGTTCAGTCAAGCAGTCTGGCACTTCACCATATAAACGTTTATTCCCACTGGTTTGTGCCAGAATTTTTATTCGAGGTAGAAGCCCCTGTGTTTCCCTTCACTTACCGAACAAAACGGTGATTCACAAGGAAGACTTAAAACAGCAGAGAATTCCTAGTGCCTGTGCCCAGGGTGAAGCTAACAGGTTGTACACGCTGTTTTCCCTGAGTTGTCAAGAGTAATTTCCAGTGGCCAGACAATCCTTTGATTCTGTTGTGTGACTCAGTAAATTGAACAGGTTGTACACAAATACCCTGAGAAACAGAAAGAATAAATTCTCAGCTGGGCACCAGGCCAGGAGTTTTTCTTTGCTGCTTTTGTTGTCTCAGCTTATACATTTCTATTGCATTTTCATTTTATCTAGCTGGGCTGCTAATACAATCCTGATACCCTGATCACAGGGTGTGGTTTTTTTTAATTAGCTCTACTGTGCATGCAGGTTTTGTGGTTATAAAGTGCTAGCAGGCCAATGTGGACAAGAAAACTCTATGTGTTAAGAAGCAATACTTATAGGCATTGTCTTCTTTTCTGTTTTTCTATATAGAAAAATAAGCACTTCTGAAAATAGTACCCCGAGACTGCAAGGCAAAAGTCCCTAAACATCATTCAGCAATGCTATTTTGAGAAATGAACGCTCCAGTTGTTGTTTTCTTTCAGATAGTGACAGAACTCACACCTCCACCCCAACTTTCCCCTCAGGGTCTTCCGTGAAATTAATGCTGCTGAGCAGTGCAGTAGTGTATGTGTCACATGATGGGTATGTTTGGAGGGAGAAAAGCAGAAGTTTACAACCTAAGATTCTCATTAAGTAGTTGGGTATGTGAACAAATTCCCTCACACCTCCACACCATTTAAATAAAAGCTGCTTCCGTGGTATACAAGTTATAGCATTCATTCCCAGTCTAACTGAATCCAGGTATCCTGTTCCTATTGGTACAGATTCAAGCATCTTTTCCAAGTCTCTGATCTTTTAATGTTCAGCATTAAAAGATATTTGGCATATGCTATCCTATGGAAGAGCCTGTTTGTTAGGTTTCATTCATGAGCATTTTTTTGGGCTGAGGATGGGTAGAGGGGGATCGAGGTTTTTGATGAAAGGTAAGTTTCCCAGGACATTTACTTCACTGCAATGAAGCTCATGTCACACTTGTCTCTAAAATGCACCCTAACAGGGTTGCGCATGTAAGAAGGATACCCAAATGTTATCAGCTAAGTTTCATCTTAGCTCCATTTCCACTATTCTGCAAAAATCTCTTGTGTTTTCCCTTCACCTTTAATGCCATTTCTGTTCTGATTTTAAAATGTAAACTTAAGGATCAAAGAGACTGCACCCAGTCCAAGCACACAGGTTAGCATGCTCCTATCTTCTTCTGTGAAATCTCTTTTTCTTTGTGTTTCTGTAGTCAAATTTTCTTTGTCTCATTAACAGCAAAACTTTGGTTTTTAAATAGCCTGATACAACTCAGTGGAAGCAGAATGAAGTCTTTGCTCAGTCCCATTTCATAGACTGCTAATTTGCCAACATTGAAAATAATTTTCAGTCCTTCTATTTTGTTACTTCTGTCATGAATCCTAGAGTTTAGAATAAATTTGTCTCCTGAAGCAACGAATTCTAGCTGTATTGGTTTGCTTTCTCTATATTGGTGGAGCCAGGCTTTTATGCCTGCATTTTGATGTAATGGATTTTGAACATAGCTGTTCCCTATGACTTCTTCATATCTTTGATGCTTAGCACTTGATTATTATTCAGAAGTATCTCGTATTGAAAGACTCATCCAAAAGTTTTTGACGTAACTTGCACTATTTTCTTCTTGGCTATTACTATTGTGAATGTATGCAATGGCAAGAAACAAACATTTTTTGTCATTTTGCTGGAAGTGAGCAGATATTTACATAGTCTCCATCGTTAGTAAAGATTGAAATGTCGATATCATGTACAAATATTGGTATTAAGAATAATTCATTTCTGATGGGATTTTTGTTTTGTTTTGTTTTTCTTTCTTCCAATAGAAAGCCATTTCATCTCCAACTGTATCACGCCTTACAGATACATCAAAATTCACGGGTTCTCACAAAGAGAGGTTTGATCCCAGTGGGAAAGGAAAAGGCAAAGCTGGCCGAGAAGATCTGGTGGATTCTTCAGGATATGTATCTGGCTATAAGCACGCAGGCACATACGATCATAAAGTACAAGGAAGCAAGTAAGGCTGAGGGTTTACTACACAGAGGGAGAAAGAGAGGGGGAAAGAGAATATATTTTGTCAGAATGATGTAGATGAATCCCACATGTTTTGGTCATTGTGAATGCTAAGACTATGTTGTCAAGAAGTTGTTTTCAGGAACTGGAACTGATTTCAACATCTGCTGAGCTACCTGCAGCACAACACCACTTCATTACATTCCTCATGCGTATATTGGCAAAAATAAATATATCGGTACAAAAAATACATCATTTTGTTGAGCTTTCGACAAAAAAAAAAAAACCAAACCAATAAAGTCAAGAGCAGTTATACCACACTTTGTCAATTCAAGCAAAAGATCTCAAACATTCCTAAATGTCCAGTTGCCCTGAGGATGTCGAAGAGAACCTCTTTAAAAGAGGGTCTTTCATAGCAGTCTTTCTGAAGGCTATCCCATTATTTATGCAGTCTGATTGGACTACTATTTGGGGGCTTTTTTAAAATGTCTTATACGGGATCTGGCACTTTCCTTAAAACATTCAACAATATACTATTGGGGAGTAAGTGGTTGTAACATACAAGGTGCTAGCCTGTAAATGTTATACGCCACCCATGAAAAACTGAAAAAAAAAAAAAATTCTAGGACAATATAGGTTCTAAAGTATTTTATTTCAGCCGAAAGAGGTGGAAAATACCAGCCCTTACTTTCCTCCTGTCTATACTTTGTGCTTGTTACTGTGTGTACTGCAGCATGGTTCTGACTGGCTGGATTTGGATGGAGCTATTGTACTAACCCGAGAGGTGAGGAACAAAACGTTACTAAGTAAGTCTATTAAAGCTTTTTGCAGTCTGTTTTCAAGTTTGCACTGCCTCACGTTTGAAATGAAGGGGGCATTAAGCTAATAATGGTTTAAAATATTATGACTAAACACTGCCAATCAGATTGCTATTAAGTGAATGTTATTATGCGCATACATTGACATATATTCCCTTTAAGCTATAAAATATGTAAGGAAATTTTACGGCCCCTTGAAATAAGGACATCTACAATTAATATCCATGTAATTAGGTGCAATTTGCCTACAAAAAATAGACTATTATAACTGGGCTACATTTTATGTTATATATGTTTGAAGCCAAGGGATTTGATTCTCTGTTCACTTTCGTTGCCCAACTTGGGAGTGATAGTATCGATGGGAATGGCTTTCCACTGCTATAGGAGGAGAACCAATTCCATAGGCTTAAGGTACAGGCAGCTGATTGTGACCTGCCTGGGGCCCAGAATGCCAAAACAGCTTAATAGGAGTAAAAATAACTCATTTTTTATATTGGTTAGAAAGCAGAGAAAAGGCTGGTCCCATTTTCCACAAGAGCTGATCAAGTAACCTAATGTATTACCCTGCTTCTCTAAAATTTTGAAAGATTTTCAGGATTCAAAACCAGCCCCTAGCAGTTCTGCTTTGTTTTCTTTCAAAAAGAGCTCGTGCACTGATTTTCATGTTTGACTCTGAATAAAGGTTAATAAATTTGTTGCTCTCCCTGGCTCGTATCAGCATCCCACTCAGAGGATGTAAAATTTGTGAGTGCTGTCATGTGCCATGCAGGTCAACAGTCCGTGTTTGTCCGATGCCCAGAAACAGAGCACTGGTTTTCAGCCCTTAAACTGTTCATGTTTTGTTTTTCTAACATTGAATACAAGCCTTTCTTGTAACTTTGCCACCAATGACCCTTTGAGCCCATACAACAGCCTGAAACCAAAACAACAATAGCAAACAAAGGCAAGGACTTCCTTGTGGAACTTGGAGACTTTTTTATTTGTTTATAGTTTATTTTGGGTTTTGTTTTGAAGAGGGAGGGAATTTTGCCAAAACTCAGCACATGTTCTTGTAAAGATTTAAATGGCTTTTTCTATGGTTGGCTCTGGTTACCTGGGAAGATTTTAGATGTATGTAAGGATGCTCAGGATGAGAAGCATCCAGCTTTGTAAAGCCTTTCCAAGAGTTACCCATTGTTCTTGAAGAACAGTTTCCATGGAATGAAGGATCATCCACTCCCGTGTTGCACTGGTGACCTGTCACACTCTGAGGCAGAAAATAGCATACTCTGATACCAAGAATGGCTGAATTATTCCCGCATAGTAGTGAGCTGTCTAAATGTAGAGAACCTTATTCTGCATCACCAGTGCCTGTGCACCTGAAGAAGGCTCCAGGATAGCGCCGGTTTTTATGAATAAAGATGTTAAGCCTCTAACCCTTGATAAGTCCTTCGGCTAAGTTAGGCTACAGTCTCCTGCAGAACCCTTTCAGCACACTGTGGATCTGGCTGGCTGTTGCTGGCTCGCTGCCCTGTCTGGCACATGGGGTGATACTGGACACGAGGTGCCCAAGTGCCAGGTTTTCTCAAGTACCCAAATACTGAGTGTCAGTAATGCCAGACTGTTGCTGTAGAGAAGGAGCGATTGGTTAGGAAGGTTTTAAGGTACAATTAGGTTTTAAGCTGTTAGTTTACAGCGTGAGAGGGACCAGCGTGCTCGTAAGATGGAGGGCATGCAAAGGAATTGAGAATGTGGACGGATCCAAGCTGACATGGAGCTACTTCCTTTGCTTAGAAGAGGCTGATGGAACTAGCTGGGGTTCTGCCAGAGTTTACTTTTATTATTTGTACAGTATAAAATCCCTGCCATGAACCAAACCACTTTGTATGGTCCTGATGGAAGTAACTTTCAGTCACCCAGTAAACTTTGGGCCAGAACCTGAGAAGATGCTTCAGATAGCAGTAGTTTATTTTGAGGAACACACTCCTTTGTTTATTCTTCATTTCTGCAGTTGGATAGTTTTAAAACTCGGTCAGAGAGATGCATGAAAAGAAGTCACTCTGATATGACAGTGACAAAGGGAAGTTGTGGCTGGAAAGATAGTACTTTGGAAAGATTTTTTTCCCTTTTACTACACTTAGTGTGGAAGATAAGGGCCTATGTCAGTAGTAGTCATTAATTGTAATCAAATATTTGGAATCCCAAGGGAAATGGCCAAGATCTAGCCACTTTCACCTTTTTTTTTAAAAACCTACAATGTTTTTTTATTCCTTTTTCACTTTAGGGAAGGGAAAGGGAGATTTTAAAACTACTCACATGTCACAACTTGTGTTTTTCATCAGTGTAGAGATCGTCCCTCAAAGACATTTTGGAGTGAAGTATGATACTTTCCATGTATTGTACTGACCTTATCGAAATTAAAAATTCCTCTGACAACTTTTTGGCATTATAGAAAGCTTTGATCATGAATTAGCATTTCAGTCACCATATTTTTCCACTATTGGCTCAATTAATATATTTTATGGTAGCTGGAAATAGCCAGAATTAAAAGGCAAATGACTGCTATGGGTTTGGCTTGCAAGTGATAGGTATCCCAGCCATCTGTAACCATCTGTAGAGAAAATCCTCATGTATCTTTCTCTAAAATCAAAAGTTTAAAGTTGTAATTGATAGGGTTTTTTTTCCTAAGGCTTGTCATAGTTATAAAATAAATTTTAATTCTTTGTGCCTGCATGTATGATATTCAAAACATAACCCTGCCATTCAGTGATGCATGCATTCTGGAGGTATGTGCCTGTCATCCATGAATGAGAATTCTCTGTTTGCACTGGCCAAGAAACAAACCTTTTTACCTTCATGATAGAGCAAATGTAATGTGTTGCACTAGTATGTGTCCTCTTAACTGATTGTTAGCCTTGCGTGTGTGCCGGAATAACTACACCTTTGTGTACATTGATTGTAGTGTGAGTATTATGTTCTTGGCTCGTCTATTAGTTGGTAATAAGTAATGTAGTACACAAGACTTGTACAGGTTTGTGTGTGCGTATACGTACTCTTTGGATCCAGCTAAGTAATTAAACCATGTAAATGTCAAGCCAAACCTTAAATCTTATTAGGGCCAAACTCTAGTCCTGCAGCCGATGCTGTTCAGGTTGGCCAGTTGGTGACACTGCCATTCTCCCTCCATAGCATGAAGGTAAAGATCTAAGGAGGCTTTTATGTTTTTACGCGTCTATCCTGTTCATGTTTCTGGGGGAAGTCACTCTTCAGTGATTCTAACATAGCCTTGGTGTGACAAGAAGAGTTTCTCTGTAGCGAGGAAGTAGAAGAGGGAGAGTCAGGGTGAAAGCAAGATTTCCTCTGAGTGCTCTCAAGAGACTATTTAAAATTATGCCCAGCGTGGGCCCTGTATTTTCCTTTGCCCCAACTTTGTGAAGCAAGTTGACGCTCACTGTGTGTACGTGCAGTTTTTCAGCATCAGTTAGCAAGTACAAAGTCATGGTATATTGAGGTGGGAACAGAAAACAGGTCTGTCACACAACGCCTATGGACTTGAGTCTTGCGTAGGCCTTTGTGAAATTAAATACCCGAAGCATAATGACGGATCTCAAACTTGTGTGAAATTCTCACAGTCTGGAGTGCCTCAAATTGATAGATGCGTACCTCCTGTATTGGGAACGTTTGCCCATAAAATAGCATTTAGACATTCAGTTACTCATTCTGCGCACCCAAGTGCCCATTTGGCTTACCTAATATAAGCTGAAAATGGTGGACTGGGATGTTCTTCCTAAGTCTTCAGAATCCTGAAACTAGTGAGAGACCTTTAGTTGCTTGCATTCATGCTTGCTCGTTAAAATCAGAAACAATGCTTTGAAAGATGTTCCACCCAAGAATGGTGCTTCAGGAAGCTAAAAAATATTGCAGATAGAACCTCCACGTCTTAATTGTCTGAGTAATTTGTTTTATGCAGGAAGAAAAAACTGTAATATATTTGGTATTTTTTCATGTTTTTCAGTATATTACCTTCAGGCATATATGCCCTCTTCTTTGGGGCATAGATATACATGAGTGGCAAGACTATAAAAGAGACTTTTTTTTTTTTTTTAATACCTTACATTTGGAAATTGGCATTGAAATGCCCAGCTGACTAACCTGATTTGGAAAAATGTTAAGCACCTACCATATTCCATTGCAGGTAAACAGCCAATAAATGAATTTTCAAATACAGTTATACAACATCTCTTTTTGTGAGTTACTGTAAAGCTTATGGCACTGTACAAAGGAAGTTTCGTTGTAAGCATTTGTAAAGGTCTTAAAGGTAACGCTAATGATAATTTGCCCTTTCCTTCAGTTACCTTAGTCAAGATTTTTCTGTTATTTGCACATTTTTCAAAATAGATCACAAACGTGAATAAAGTTACGTTCAAGTTAATGAAAAATACCGCCCTAAAAATGCATTCATACTTCATCCATCTCTACATTTTGATCAGGAGCTGTATTGTAGATGGTCAACAAAATAAGAAAAAAAGATGGCAATCTGTATCCCCACAATGGTGAACTATTTTAAGCTCCAGTTTACATCAGATGAGTTTCTGTACGCTTGCATTTGCTCATATGCTGTTTTTAAACAAAGTAATCAAATAATGTGAAATAATGCAGCCTGGGCTCTGTTAAATAGGGTTATATTAATGCAACTGAAACGCTGTATGTCTGTAATATTCATGCTAAATACCTACTAGCTCTTTAGAAAGGCTTTGTGTAAGGTCAGTTAACCTACAAACTCTGACGTCCCATATAAAATCCTGTTGGAAAACTACTTTTGTTAGCACTGTAGTATATGAAAGGGCAAGGTCATAGACAAAACGAGTTATAGGATGCAACAAAAGCGTGTTTGTGTTTATCTTTGTGCTTGGTTCAGAATATATCAGCTTTGGCAAACTATTGCAGCAGGGAAAATGTTTTGTATAATGCTTATAATACAAAGTAATTTGTCTTTACACTCTGTAAAGCAGAGAAATGGTCAATGTTGGATAAGTATATTGAAGTTTATTCTTAGAAAAGTTTTGTGTTTCACATATTTAAATATTACAGGAGAAATATATATTTATACAGAAGTATAATTTTTGAATGTTTGAGGTTGGTTTTCTTCAGTCATGAACCATTTATTTATCCACATTATGCTTTATTCCTTTGCTAGCTTGTTTATCTGTCCATGCTGTTCCAACATCAATTTCTAATTTGGTTTAGATGTTTTGATTCTTTATTTGCACAAATCTGGATGTGCATGCTGTCAGGACCTGATCATAAAGTGTAGAGGCAAAACTGTTTTGTCTTTGATTACCTAGAGCACTAATAAAAATTTAATCATTAAATAGTTGTGATATGTAGATAGGTCTTGACATAGTCTTCCTTGGAGCACTGTACAGCATGATAAAAACCTTCAGTGAATCTTGCTATTTCTTGTTCTTATTTTCATTTGTCTTTCATCTTGGTCCAGAAAACCAGGAAGCTGCTGTGTGCTAATAATTACCTGCAATATTTATAATTGCAGGCATTGCAAACTTTAACATTCAGCTGTACTAGCCTACTGTGTTCACTGTGAAATTTTCAACACGGTAAAAATTTTACATGATCATTTAACCTTACAAGTTTACTTTTTTTTTTTCTCACTAATTTAACACTGAACCTTTTTTTTTTTTTCATTATTGCGAACGAACAACTTGAGCATAGCATTTCTTAAATCTTAACTGTACTAGATAAACATATCCTAAGCAAAGATTTTTAACCACTTGATGAAGGGGGCCAGGCACCATCTAGTGCAAAGCACACTTGGCAAAATCTTATCCCCACTGCAGTCAGTGCCAAAATTCTAACTGGTGTTAGCAGAAATGAAACCAGCGTTACCAAGGGGTTAATATGCTTAGTAACCATGCCGAGAGGTTATGGGGGAGCACAACAGTGATTCTCTATTTCCATACCTTTGTTTCTGTTAATTTAAAACTACTACTATTCAATCTTTAAAATAAGTAAAAGAAACTTGAAGGGGGGATCATATACTACTAGTTTGTACTAGGTTTTTTCAGGAAAAGGAAACAAATTTATATATATATATATGCAATATATTTTTACACTGTTTATTAATGCTAGAAAGTATTAAATGTATCACTTTATCAGTGTGAATGTTAAAGTAATGACAATGTTATGGATGTTTTAAACCTTTTAAAGTTGTCTTGTTAAATTCTAAACCCACAGTAACAATGGAAAAGCTACTTCGTCTACAACATTATTGTTGATGTTTTAGGGAAAAAGTTCAAGTACAGCAGTTGTTTGATTAGCACTGTAAAAGCTTGGCTTGAAAAGTTGTAGTGAAATCCATATTGTAAACACCATTTTTTAAAGCATAGCTTCTCATAAAGTATGTTTCTGCTGTTGACTGACTGTATAAAATTGTATCTTTAGTTGGTAAAGTGATCAATAAATGTGTTACTACATCAGTTCCTGGATTTCTTGAAGTAAATGGTGTTTGCTGATAAACTTTGTTACCAACAGTTATTTTACCATTTAGGTATTAAGCAAATTGCTAGTGAATGTATAGATTACATCCAAATACTCTCTAAACAACCAGAGTTCTGGTTCTGAGGAGAATATATTTCTTGTTTACCATTTATTTTCCTAGTTTTAATAATACCTAAAGCTGACGATTAACATTTTGAGAACTCCAGTATGATCCTTGAATAGCCAGGGTGATAGTGATCCACCAAGTGAGATCTGTCAGGGATGAAACAATTTCTTCTTAACTAGCTGCTTAACATAGGTTGGTCCTCGGTCTCAAAAGCCTGTGTTACTTTTCTCACCTTCTCTGAGCGGTGTTAAAAATGTTTTACTTGCAAGGAAAGTCATTTGCTACACAGAATATTGCTTTAAGGATATTACATTCAAAAGCAAACGTGGACCTTTTATTCATAAAGAACTACTCTTCAGTTTCCCGTAGCAATAACACCATGATTTTTCAAGAAGTGGAAGACTGCAGTTATTTAATCAAACTAACATCATAATTACATAATGAATAATGTGACAACGATCCGGGCACGGTGCTGCTCTAGAAATGTAGAGGTACTGCATTGCCAACTACAAGGAAACTCAACGAAACAGTTTACAGCTACACTGTCTCTTCTCCAGTTGCTCTCGAACTGGAGGTGGTGGTCTCTGTGCTCACACGGTAGACAACCTTCTTTAGAAATACCTTTTAAATGAAATCGGTTGTGTCCTGCATAGAGACCATATACCCTTTGTAGTGTGACTGCCAGATAAAGCTCCTTTTATCTCTGAGCATGTACGGTTACCGAAACTGTAAAAAACATAACGAAGCAGAAACTTTAGGGATTATTAAAGGAAAAATATTCTTTTTTCCATTCAAAAAGCTCTTAAGGAAGGGGAGATAGTTCCCTTCTGCCCTTTGAGAATATAAGACGCTATTATCTGTATTTTCAAAAAGAGTTGAGGAATTTTTTCCTATTTTCCTGTAGAGTCTTTAGAAATGCCCACTCAACCCTACATCATGGCTTTATAATAAAAAATAAAGCATCGTGACTTTATAATAAAAAAATAAGTCTGCCAGGATGTGTTCTGTTTACTCTGGGAATAAAATTATTTGGGCTAGCTTTTCTTTATGTGTAGCTACGGTTGCAATAGCTGCACGCAGATTGTACTCGTAGAGGTGGTCCTGTTGAGATGGGACTGACATCTTGCTGGCTTTCTGTTCCAAGCTGTCGGAACTGGCCGCTCAGCATCAGTTAGGTCTCCTGCTCTCATGTCCACATGCCAAATGCAGGCTGATCTCTCGCCGCTCTACTGGGTGTTCTACCACAGCAAGGACTGCACGGAGAAAGGCGTGGGGGGAAAAAGTCCAAAAAAAAAAAAAGCTACCTCTGCCAAATCTGAGTCTTTCAGGGACTCATAACACCTGATCTTCTAGTTAGCCTTTTCTTAATTTCCTCAGCTTCCTATGTAACTCACTGCACTGCTTTATTAGCAATATAAACTGAACCCAGGCTCATTGGAAATTACTGCTCCGCTTCACGTTCCAACCAGAAGTTCATTCCAGGTCTACATCACTTTATTTCCAAACCTGTGAACTCAAGAGATTACGCAACCATCCGAGGGTCATGTAAGGGCTGAAGGGCTGCAGGGCTTTTCAGGAATGAATGAAGGAATATAAGGAGCGGCAGGAATAGTAGGAAAAAAAATAGCCAACTGGGGCTATAGACCTTGCTTCCGACTAGTGCAAGAGTGTCTTCCCTCTTCGAGGCAGGTAAGTGAGTCAACTGAAGCATCAGTCTTACACCCTCGTTGGAATGATAACAAAAACCTGTCACCATCTGTTACATCGTGGTGTAAGCAATTTTTTTCTGTGACAATCCCTGATACATCAACCCGAAGGGCATACGAGGAGTTTTTAGTTCCTGCAGAAAATCCCGATCTCTTGCTCCCTCCTTAGTGGGGATACGAAGGGTGAGCGGCACGCGTTAGAAGTCGAACAGCTTGCTTTACCCAGTTACCTGGATCACCAGGCTAAAAAAGCACAGCGTGATACACAGCTTAGTTTTGAACACAATTTATTCCTAAATTTCAAGTCGGCAGACTCGTGTTTTCTCATTCTATTACCCTCATTGGTGCTAAGCAAATCTAAATTAGTTATGTACAAAACTTCACTAAATAAGCAAGCATCAGCTAAAAGGTGGCTTTTTTAGATATGTTTAATTGGGGGAGAGGTCACAGTCAACTGTTAAATACATTTTAAGTGCTGTCAACGTTTACAATGGGAATAAAAGTATCACAATATGGTCACCATATATGAATTAAACCTACCACAAGGTGTTGTTTAAGATTTGCTTCAGATAATACTACCGAAGAAATATCTTTAAAACTCACCATTAAGCTGTAAACATCTGTGCTTGCTTTCATATTTAAAAGACTTCAAACTGGTGTTCTCTTCCAGAAATTGATCCAGTTGCTATTTCAAAGCAGTCCGAGAACGTTTAAAAAACAAATTAAGCAAAATAATTAAAGCTAGTGCGTGCTTTCGACAGAGTTCAGCGTCACCCCTGAATGGCAGGAACTACACCGCGTAAGTAAATGTGATCATTTTCTTCTTCATCTGCAGCTGTGTGAGTGAGTGACTTTATCTATCTAAAACACAGGGGGACACACACACGTGTGTGCGTGAGCTCTTCAAGATCACCGCCTCCTTGTTTCACGTTTTGCGGCGGTGATGGGAACCCAGTGAGCTCCAGCAGCTGTTCCAGGGAATTGCATGTGTTTTCATTAATTAAATAGTAAGTGGTATTTCCAACTACTTTCACTTTATAAAAAGCATCTGTTCAAAATTGTATTTCATTTATAATATTTAAATGTTTTTAATTGACAATGCAGAAATGAATTTGTATATTATTATATGCAAATAATTGTATTAAATAGACAAACATAATTATAAAATAATTTAAAAATTACTATTATTATTCAATAATACTAATTCTATACTTTTCACCCAGCAGAGAAGACCTTCTTGTCAGCGTATCTCTATTTTCACTTACGGAACTGACTGCCACCAATCCACCTAGCTGAGAAGTCCAGAAGACTTACTTACTTTTACAGCTCACAAACTGAGGGAGAAGGGAAGACAGAGCCATGGTTTCTAATACAGAATATGACGCTATTGCTCCTGGTATTTTAACCTCTTCATCAGCTCGGAGCGTTTAGACGTTAGCACTGTTAAAAGAGCCAACAGAAAAAAAAAAAAGCGTGAACTACGATCAGCTTGCAATAGCAATAGCAGGGCTATTTCTTCGTTTTAAAAAAACCCCACTACACACACTTAACTGTAGGCATGGCTGTTCCCAGCCTCTGCAATTCACGTGGCTGAAACAAACGTGCCTAAAGAGCGTCATGCTAAATGGTGACCAGCGAATCAAGGCAGATGCAAGCGGTCGCTGGTTTTTTTGTTGTTTTGAAATGACCCCAATGAGAGGAAGGGGAAAGAAAGATTATTTTTTTTTATGCTTGATCACCAACTAGAAGTCAACAAAATAAGAGTTCCAAGTTCATACCTTACGATAGTTTACTTAACGCAAAGCAATGCATGTTATCCTTGATGCCTGCCTGATGTCAGAAGTGAACGAGCAGAGCAGAGGAAATTGTTGAATCGTTCTTCAGCAGAGGGTAAAACTCTATATATTGTCAAAGTAGAGTAATTTGATTACAGAAAGATTTAGAAAAACAGAAGTCTCATCATGCCTTAGTGAGAAATGCAGAGTAGAAGCAAGTCGGTAAGCAAATAGAATCCACCTATTTGAAGGAGACATGAGAAATTTTTATATAATTAGCAAAAATTAGCAGGTAAGGTGCAGTAATCAGAATGAGAAGCCAGTGAGTGTGATGTTACTCAGATAACTGAAGGCCAAAATGAATTAATTCAGAGAAACCACAGTTCCAGGAACCACCTTTTTATTTTCTAATCTTAAAAAAAAATAAATAATAAAAAGTACAGGCATATTCTTCCAATGCTCAGTGGAAAGAAGGCTGAAAAAAGCTTCTGAGGAGGCTGATGAATATGGAGTTGTCAGACCAGCGACACTGAGTCATCAGCTCCTGTTTTGAAACCTGATGACAAACTGGTCTCTGAAAATCCTGAAAAAGAATATTCTTCACAGAACGCATGTTCACAGCTAGCTCTAGATCCTGCCAGAGAGGAGATGCTGGCAAAAGTACACGGTGTACAAAGATAGAACCTCATGAGTGATGTGAAAAGTGCAGAGAGTCCTAAAGCTTTGTAAATGCATCCCATTGAACGCAACTGCACCCTGCGGCACCTAGTGCTTACCTGCCTCCCAGCTGCGTTCTTTTGTTCTTCACCTACAGCTTCCAGAGAGGGGACGAATAACTTTTGCTTAGGCATCAGTACTCCAGCGGCAGGTTGTTCGTTATTTTTCTGCAAAGCTGTGAATTTTTTTGTTTCTCAGCAGGTTGGTTTGTTTCACTGTACAATTTTCTATTGCTGGGCACTTCGGATGCTGAGAGTGTATTAGAACTCTCCTGAGCTTGCGTGTGCTCCTCTGAAGAAGTGGATAAGTCACCTAGTGAATCTGAACAAGAAAAAAAAATAAAATCAAAAAACACAGTCATGTCAACAGAATATCCTCATTTTTAAGTGACTTTCAAGAATAGTATATATTCCTCTCAACTGCAAATAGCGCCATCACCTTGTATACAGCTTACTAAATGTAAAAGAGTCTTTGCTTAAGGAAAAATAATGCATGTACAAAGTACTGGAATAATTTGTAATACACATTCCCTGTAGTAACAGAACTGAGTCACAAATTTGAATTTACAGAAGTGACAAGCCAATCACTAAACCTGATTGTGTGCGTGATACTTAGCGAGGGGCAGAAAGAATATCAAGACCAAGTTGAAACTAAGTAAACCACCTTCGCTGTCAAGTCTTAGTGGGTTCTTTTCACATGGTTTCATGCAAACAGTATTTAAGACTTTTGAAAGTACTGTTCTTCCTGATTCTCTAAATTGGTGTAGGATACAGTTAAACTAGATTGCCATTAACGATTATCGAATCCATGTTAAAGTAAGAACTCTTTATGATGTTGCGAAACACAATTGGAAGTTAAACAGAAAGGTATGAATTACGACATATTTTGTTACTAGACAAAGTAACTGGTGTGTGAGTTACCTTTTTGGAAACAAGCAAATACTGCATTTCGTGGACCTGCTGAAGGATGAATCTTTGGAGAGATATTAAAAGAATCCACCAGGTGGTGCACAAGGCATAGAGGAGACGGGCAACAGTCTGGAAACCTAACTCCCACCTAGAAATTGTTTTCAATTTTTATAAAAAAAAAAAATTCGTTACAAAGAATTAAATGAAACCCCATAATCTCAGGTTAAAATTATTGATGACAAACTTCAGTTAAGAGTCCAGGTTACAAGCTCTTTGGCAATGAAAGTTGACTTCTATGCACAGTCACTGACTGCATCAGAGGAAAAAAGAATCTTTCTGCTAAATAGACAAAGATTTTCCTCCTAAAGCCTACACTATCTGCTGTTGCTAGAAAAGAGCAGGGAGAGTGTGAACTTCCAAATAGCTAAAGTATGAGGAGCTGAAACCCAAAGGTCACATCCATTTCTCCTGTAACACAGGGGGAAGGAAGCACAGGGACTTGTGCATTGGTTCAGTGTCATTTCTACCGCGAGATGTGTGTTCATTATGTCTCTCAGGACTGTGGGGTATTTTTTTTATTTATTTATGCATCTTTTTATTTATGCATCCAATACCCAATATTAGCTCAATATCTTCTTTCATGCAGCCTGTGTGCATCTCTTCCTCCACAACACTACCTCCAGTTATTTTCTTGTGGTAGAAACACTTTGATCCCAAATAGTATGAACCTGCTGACCTTCAAACAATACCAAAAAAAGCCTATACATGTTTGACAAGTAAAAGAAAGGTTCACCTGGAAAGAAGTAGCAGAAAGAAGTACCTATTTTGGGTTTTAGTTTTGGCAAAGCAGTTAGTGTCAGGCTGTTCAGTTCAATTATGTCTTAAGTTACAAGCTAAACTTGCAAAAGCCATGAGAGAAATGACATCAATTCAGCAGAACTTAGCTTTGTAAATACTGTTGTAGCTACCACTAGCAGTAAGAAGAAATTTTATGACTACACATCAAAAAAAAAAAAAAAAAGCAAAGCATTAAGGGAACAGATAAGAAAGGTGAAGACAAGGCCAAACTAATAACACAAGGCAAGATTATTCCATCAACAACAGAATGTGCGTCAGTTGTAACCTGAAATGTTCCCACTTTTGAGCAAGTACCAGGCTGACAACAGAACAAAGGTGAACATCCCAGAAAGAAGTTCACGGAATCATGGAATCACGGAGTTGTCATAGTTGGAAGAGATCATCCAGTCCAACTCCCCTGCCAAAGCAGGGCTGCCCAGAGCACATCACTCAGGACGGCATCCAGGTGGGTCTTGAAGGTCTCCAGAGGAGGGGACTCCACACTTTCCCTGGGCAGCCTCTTCCAGGGCTCTGGCACCCTCACCCGAAAGAAGTTTTTCCTCATATTTGAGTGGAACTTCCCATATTCCAGCTTGTGCTCATTGCCCCTCATCCTGTCACTGGGAACCACTGAAAAGAGTCCGGCTTCAAGGTCTCTGTGTGGAAGGGACCCCACACAGGAGCAGGGGAAGAGTGTGAGGAGGAAGGAGCAGCTGATACAATGTGTGATGAACTGACCGCAACCCCCATTCCCCATCTCCCCACACCACTCAAGCGGGGAAGGAGGTAGAGAAAAATCAGGAGGGAAGGTGAGCCGGGGAAGAGGGGAGGGGTGGTGGGGGAGGTGTTTTAAGATTTGGATTTATTTCCCATTACCCTACTCTGATTTTATTGGTAACAAATTAAATTAGTTTTTTCCCCAAGTCTGTTTTGCCTGTGATGGTTATTGCTGAATGATCTCTCCCTGTCCTTATCTCAACCCACAAGTCTTTCATCATATTTTATCCACCTGTCCAGTTAAGGAGGGGAAGTGACAGAACAGCTTTGGTGGGCACCTGGCATCCAGCTAGGGTCACCCCACTGTAGTCCTTTTTGGTGCCCAACATGGGGCATGAGGAGTTCAAGGTAAGGAATTCTTTTTGTTGATGTGAGTGAAGTTTGTGAAGACTATGTGATGAATGGGGATTTTAATAATAATTCTTAAATATGTGATTCACAGAGGCGAGGGGTGAAATCTATCAGGTTTGTGTGGCAAGGTTTTGGTAGCAGAGGGGCTACATGGGTGGCTTCTATGAGAAGTTGCTAGAAGGTTTCCTTATTTCTGATAGGGTCAATGCCATCTGGCTCCAAGACGGACCTGCCCCTGGTCAAGGTCGAGCCAATCAGAAATGGTGGTAGCACCTCTGTGTTAGCATATTTAATAAGAGGGGGTGCAGGGCTGCAGCAGCGAACCA
>JAOXJK010000012.1:60777187-60787679 GCA_025774025.1 Xenus cinereus | reverse complement strand
AGCGGGATTTTGCTGTGTGGCTTGGAGATGAGGCAGGTATCTGGAGTGGGGCTCCTCCTGGGGCTGATGGCTCTCCCAGCGGCGCTGGGACAGAGAAGCTCGGGAAGCCCTATAAATAGCAACCAGACTCAAAGCTTTGCCATCGTCTCTTTCAAATGGAACCACGTCAAGGACCCTTATATCATTACACTCTGGATACTTGTGGCCAGCTTGGCCAAAATCGGTGAGTTTGGAATTACGTATTGATACGTGTCCTCTCCCTTTCCCTTCCCCCTTCCCCTTCTCCCACCCGGCGTCAATGAAGAAAGCTTATCGTGAGTCCACTGACCCGTTTTCAGGGGGTTTACTGTACTCTGTCCTGATTTCATAATACCGCCCTACACGGTGCTTTGCAGGGTGATGTTCACCTGCCCCACTGGGTTACCCGGTTCATTTTCAGCGCCTGGGACTCTGTGACTTTGGCATCAGATTCCTTGCGTAGCCTCACGGCTCCTTGAAACCTTGCGTTACTGTTGCTCCCTGGGGAAAAAAAGAAAAAAATATTAAATATCTTTTTTTTTTACAGAAGTGAAACGGGAAATCGGGCTTTATTGCTTATACAATACCCATTCCAGTTTATGATATGCTAATGTCCCGCTTTTGAGTAGTTGCTATATGAGCTAGCCCCACCAGAAATAAACGCTGTCAACTACACCTGTGACCTTAGCATTCTCTGCTTTGCAGTGCGTTGCTGGATGAGTGAAAGAGCATAGTTTATAGAGAAAGGTAATATGTATTATCAGACCATCTGATGCGGCTGAAAAAGTACAGGTTCTAGAGCACACGGAATTTTCTTCAGGACATTGGAATCAATGAAAAGCAAGGACTTAGTCTATCTTCAGTATAGTTGCTTCAGTGCTCTAACTCTTGTGTTCTGAACTTTGCGACTTTGTCAAAAGCAATTTTATATGAATAACAGCGTTTGAATAGAAGAGCCACTGTTTGTTTGGTTTTTTTAATGTATTTTATTTGCTTATGTACAGGTGGTATTGTAAAGCATTTTTCAGTGACACGTGCAGCTTGTGTTTCATTTGCTTAACCATAGATATATAACTAAATATCTTTATCTGGATCGCTATTGGACTAAACCTTGAAAATAGTTTGTGTTCAGATGGTTGCTGCATTACCTAGAGTACATAGAAATACAGTTTTGTTTTAATTGACTTTTGTTGGTGGATTATATCAAGTAGAAAGCTGGGGAAACGAGATACAGGAAAAACCAGTGACAGTGTTGAGCCCCTATAAAATTGCGCTAATACACAGGTTGCTCATTTGAACCTTCTTTTTGAGATACTCTTCTAAATAAGTATTTGCCCTTTGTGTTATTAAGCTTTTTGCTATTTTGTACATGTGCCACGCTTGTGCAGAGTAATATTAGTGCTGCACAGTCATATCAGTGCTGTGTCAGAAAACCAATGAAGTTAACAAGACAGTTAGATTGTCTTATCTTTAGATTGCAATGGCCTGGATTAAGATGAGTCATTTTACTATGGAGTCCTCAGTATAAATTCTTGATAAAAAGCACTAATTGTTGTTGGAGTTTGGGAGCTGAATGTTACTGGTTCTCTTTTTAAATTCTTTGCGCTTCTTTCACAGCTGCACAGAGCATGTCACTTGTCAGTAGGTAGTATCTATCATCAACTCCATCATTTTTCTTCCCCCAAACTCTCAAGCTTTGTTCTTTTCTCTCTTCGCATCTGTAATTGCCACCCTGTACAACTCCGGACATTGTTTCTGAAGGAAGCCATGGACAACTGCTGCATGCCCCTGAGGAGCCTATGAATGCTCCTGCTTTCCCTACCAGTCACAAATAAAATACAGACGAGCAGAAGTGTACACTCACTGTTCAACAGTTTATTAATGAAGAAAGCATGAAGGTGTTCATGTAAGTCAATGAGAAAGGGAAATGAAAAAAAAAAACCCCAAAAAACCCCAGCTTCTCCTCCTTCCATCTGCCTTGGTGTGTCAAGGGTTCTGGAAAGTGGGCCAGAATCAGAAGGTTTTGAATGGCAAAAATGTTACGCTAGATTGAAGAAGTTTTCTACATTCAGAAAGCGGACATAAAAGAATTGAGGAAGAAAATATAGAACATCTGCCCTTGCATCTCTTGCTTTACTACCTGAAGGAGGGCAAAGGTAGTGGAGTCAAAATGCTGGTTTTGCTGTGGGTTTTTTCAGCAGGGGAGGAGCTGCTCTTATACATGCAAGCTCACTTCTCCATGGTTACAGAGGTTGAGAGAGCTATTTTACTGGTGGATGGGTCAGCAAAGGGTGTTCTGGGAATTGAAATTGGTAGCTGGTGATGGAAAGTGTATGAGAATACTTTGCCTTTTTTTGCATTAGAATAACCTTAGGCTTTTGTGGTTTGTATTTTTTGGGGGTTGGTTTGTTGGAGGTTTTTTTTGTTGTGGTTTTTTTAAAAACGTTTCAGTTTGTGATGTTATATGGCTTGGGGAAATGTGTATTTAATAGGAGATTCTTGTGGATTTTCTGGAACGATGTTCATGTTGTGTACATTCAGAATATAAATTGGTGCTGACAAAGTTTTCTGCAACATGGATTATGGTACGTGAAATCTCATAAGCCTCTCTAATACATGAAGAAGTGCCTAGTCTTTTGGGCTTTGTGGGGAGGAAGCTGGTATTTTATTTTATTTTTTTTTTGTGCGTGAAGAATACTTGTATCTCTTTGAAGGCTAAGTATTGCTACAAGAGAAACTGTGGAAGAGTCTTCTTACAGTTAGCTTTCATGCACTGTAGGAAATAAATTTGGTTGTGTCTAGTATGAAACTTCCGATGCATCTCGGTGTACAGTTTTACATACTATAATGGATTTGATTTGATCCTCTCCATTTGAAATGTTGCAACTCTTCATTCTAAAGTACACAGTATTCCACTTTGGGTAATGATCTTTATTTCCTCTTTTGATAGGATCTCTTATCACTGCAACCAAGTATCCTTATGGGATAAGGCCAATAAACTACTTACATTTGTAAAGCTAAGCCAGAAAACACCTTATCTACATGAAGAAGGTACATGAGGTGGACTTCAGGTGCCCACTTCCTGGTACCTCAGTTCTCCAGATGAAACAAGCAATACCAATGAAAAAAACCCAAACACGTACATACACATGTGTATATATAGTTATAGACTAGGACTTTTCCTACAGAAACTACGTTGATAAAGGATGTAACATTTTTAATCAGCATACTTGCACAGTATGGTTCTAATTTAAGATTAAAGACACGTGCACACTGACCAGCCTTGCACATGCTTTCTAGGTTCATTTCCTCATGTGCTCTCCTTCTTCGTTATATGTTTTTAATACACCACATCTTGACAATAACCTTTTAATAAACAGACATGTAGAAGATAACAAACAGTGGCAGGAAAGTCTGCTACAGAAAAAGCCAGAAGTAGGAGGGAAATCAGAAAACAACTTTGGAAACAAATAGAAGGAAAGGAATAATCAGCTCAGGAGCTAAAAATGGACAAGAAAGAAATAGTTTTAACTCTAAACATCATATACAAGTTTTTGAGGATATTTCTGATATTTTGTCTATTGAAAAAAAAACATGCTTTTTACTTGGAGGATATCCACTGCATGCTTCTATACTTCTTCAAAATCCTAGGAGATATCTATATCTATGTCTAGCTTATATTTTAATTGGCTGTTGGGGGACTTGTAAGCTTCCTGCTAGTGGTTTAAATCCTTTTGTGTACTATAACATTTTTCAGAATGATAGTTAATGGCTTGTCCCAAAGTAAAAGTGGGGAAAAAAACCCAAACCCACATCCTACAAAGCAGTCTTTCTGTCTGTTTAGCCCCCTGAACGTGTTCAATGTGGAGCAGATAAACAACTCTAAGAAGCGGTGGGAGAGTGAGTGGCTATGAACAGGAATGAGGAAGGGTACATAGCCTTTTCTTTATCTGTGAGTCAAACCTCTTGCCAACTGTTTTTGTTGGTATAGTTTATGCTGAGAAAATTTAAAAGTGGGAGTGAAATTTGAATCCAGGGCAGTTGGTAAATCCGTCTTCAGCAATGCCACAATGCTCTGGAGGAAGGGGAAGAAGTGATTCAGTAACAAGGAACAAACGCTTAGGAGAAGGCTGGCCTAGTGATATCTCAAAAAGATACCGTGTCAGATGGTCTTGTTGAGTCCATCAGCTCTTGAGACCCCAGGAGGACCTGAGCTGTAAATCACACTCTATCTCTAAGCTTACAGAGATATGGGTTCCTACAAATGCTCTAGTTTCTGCATGCCCATGCCCCCTTCATATTGTCTCAAACTACTCTGAGAAAGGAGCTCTTCAGAGCATTTTGTTAGCACAAACAATTGCGGTGGAGAATTTTAAGCATGTTAGGGATGGGCTAGGGAAGGAACTGTGAAATGCAGGTCTAACAACCCATCCAATTTAGACTCCTGGGGCAATATTTTCTTTGAAGAAATCAATACCCCTCCCTCCAAAGCAAACTGTCAAAACAAAAGCCCATTTGACTCCCAAGTTTCTCCTCCTGGCATTTTAGCACTAGTGAAAAGTGTCAACTACCTAGAGAAAGTGATTTAGTGTATTGTTTTAATAAAAGCAGAAAATGTGAGAATAGCTCTTCTGTTGGCAATTCTTCAGTAAATAACATCTTTAGGAGGAAATGTTGAAGGATGTTTAGCAGAACTTTATTGGGAGTATTTAACTGAAAATGGAGACTCAAACGGTGAGGATACTGCTCAGACCCTGCAAAGCTTAAACTACCAGCCTTGTCATGACTGTAGTGCTTTTTAAAAGCTGTTTTCATTAGCAAGTGATTATATGAAAAAGGACTTTGCGTTCTGACTAGGAAGTCTGGACTTGGCTATCTTCTCCAGTATCCTGAACAAGACAACAAGGAAAAAATGTATCTTTTACTTTTATTGTGAACTCAGTAGAAGCTGGATCAGGTTGGCATACTTGTAAGAGAGGCATATGCATTTCCTTACTGGCTATAGACCTTCATTATCTGTCTCGAAAACGGTTACATAGAAGTGCTACAAATTTGTGCTGACAACTATGTTATATAACTGGGGTGTCTTCATTTTATTAAGAATCTGTATTTCCTCTTGCAAAGTGCAGTTTCGAATCCCTGTGAGCTCAGAATGGTAAGGACTGTAAAATCTCCGCCTTCTAAGGAATTACCTTTTGTATACAACATTTTAGGCAGCCGATAAGAACATTTCCAACATAGAAAAATAGCTTAGCGTTTCCAGTCCTAGGAACAACCGTGTAAGCCGTGTCTTTGTTAAGTTTATGCGCTGTAAATGGATGCCTATTTCCGCATTTTATTTCCATTTTACTCCTGTACCTTGCTCATCCTTTTCCCGTCCTTCCTGCCTCTCTGAAACACACATCTCTTCCCCCCCGCTCCCCACCCCCCTCCAAGTCTTGCAAGTCTCAAGTCTTAATTATTTAGAGTAGGGAAGAAGATACCGGGACAGAGTAATTCGACAAGATTCGGATTACATCCCTTGACGAATAGCAAATGTACAATGGCAAGTTGTGTGAATTACATAAGAAAACAATGGCATTTTGAGAATGGCCCTGAATTGAATACAGTTCAGGCATGCATACCTAAGAAAGGATCTCTGCCATCAATTACTTTCAGGCACCTGTGCGCAAAGTGCTCAGCGTTCTCTGCAGAACAATGGAATCCTTTTAATACTGTACCCTTAGGATTGTTGAAACCATTGATTTACTGTCCTCGGAGCCAAAGCCACTTGTTAGTAAGAGTGATCTACAAACCCCCAAAGTGACTGTAATTCTCTCCTGTGGTAAATGCAGCAGACCAGAGGCCTGCAAGGAGCAAGTGCAAGCAGCAAACCTTTCCAGGTGTACACAGGTTGTTCAAGTGAAAGCCCTTGTGAGGTCCCCTTTGTTTTAGTGGAGCTTTGCGTGACAGAGATGCTGAGCAGGAAAGCTGGTATCGGAAATCCCGAGTTATTACCCCGACTTACTTTCTTACTGTTGTTTTGACTCGTACCACCAGAAGGGGCTATCAAAAGTCAGTTTCATCACCAATTTGCTTAAAGAAATTTTTTTAAAATTCAAATATGGGACTTCTTTCCCCCTCTATTCACCACCCTTTAATTGTTCTGAAGTAATAGGGTAATGGATTATTCAGTTCTTCTGTACCTTCTGTGTTGCTTGTTCTATTCTGAAGTGTTGAGTCCGAAGTCGTAGGAAAATATTTCTTATCTGAATATTCTTTTTGCTCTTTCAGGAAATTGTCTCTGATTTTTCTTGTCTCTCTGCAGTAGTGCAGTTAAACTAAGGTCCCAAAGAACTAGGGCCTTTAATTATTCTTCAACTTGCTAATAAGTGGCACCCATTTAAAACTGCTGACCATTAAAACAGTCTTGGTAAACTGCAGAGCATGGCTGATTGCCTGTGTTGTAATATTTTGATTCCTTTTGTAGAACAGCCTACAGAATATTGACCCCTGTGAAAGGAGTGACTTGATACCAAATTGGCTGACTGTAAAGTCATAAATACTGAAACTACAGGCTGACAAGGAAGTGTTGACTGAGACGGAATGCAAGACCTCAAGTGGAAACACTTTTAATTAAGGCACAAATATTTAATGTTTATTCATGGAAGAAGAAAACTGGAAGATATTCTGTAAGGCCTATGCAAAAGCAGGGTTTTTAAGTAGATGGATCTGGAGAGTTTTCTCCTTCCAATAACTGAAAGCAGAATAAGTCATTCTGGATTCACTAATATGTACCTATGTGAGGAGTTCTGCTTTTATCTATGGAAAGAAAAAAATGCCTCAGCCTTTTGTCAGCCCCAAAATTTAAAATAGCAGTAGTCAGGCACCAAAAAAGAAAATCTCCAAGTAGATTGTATACTGATTTTCAAAAACATTTGGTTATCATTTTCTCTGTTCCAATTACAGTTTTTTTTAAAAAGTGGAAAGTGGAAGTATTATGGATTCATTCACTTCCAAAAATTGGGCTTTGAGGAAAATATTAAATATTCAGAAACCTGTAAAGGTCTTGAGCTAGTTAGATTTCATAATGAAAATCTCCCAGGTGCAAACAGGTTGTAAACTGATGGAGGGACCTGTCTAAACACAAAACTGACTTTATGGTAACAATTTTGTCATAGTTAAAACATTCTAATTCCTTTATTAAAATGAATACTGTTAAATTGATTTGATGGTATAATAGTATTCCAGGCACTAGGTGACATAGGTTGATATAAGATGGCTTTATGTCAGTGTAAGTACAGCATTACTAACAGTTGTACCAGAGGTATAGTTATGTGATCATACATAAATTAAATATAGTTGTAGTATGGAGTTACTACAATCCTCCTACTCCAGTGGAATAGCAGTACTGATAAATATCTGGATGTAGGGTTTCAGCTCATGACAGCTTAGACATATGCTTAACAAATTCATTTAATAGATGTTACTTGGTGGTTTAAGTGGTTACAATATTCATTCCAGAGTGAATGAAACAGTGTTTGAATGCTTGCTCTTCTGTTCCGATGCGTAGCCTAGAGTTTAAAATGCTATAAAGGACTTGGTTTGAATTAAGCTGCAGAATTTCCCTCTGAAATAGCTCTCATCCTCAGCTATTCCATCCTACTTAGTTCTAGGGATGACTTTGGGACAGGAGTGTACTGGGGAAAAGTGATCTTTCAAATCGGGTCAGTCAGTGATAAGCTGACTGTGTTTAAGGCTCAAGTCAGTGATACACTGCTCCTGTGGTGTAACTAGCTGATGGCTAGGGAGAAAGAACTCAAGAATACACACATGATCTCCTGTAACACAGGCATAAGTTTGGTATTTTGCTGGACACTGTGTCTCCTATAGATTTCACAGAGTCACAGAATGGTTGAGGTTAGAAGTGACCTCTGGAGGCTATCTGGTCCAACATGCCAGCTCAATGAGGGCCACCTAGAGCCCAGGATCATTCCCAGACAGCTTTTGATTATCTCTAAGGATAGGGACTCCACAACACTTCTATGCAACCTGTGCCAGTGCTCGGCCACCTTCACAGTGAAAAAGTGTTTCCTGATATTCAGAGGGAACCTCCTGTGTTTCAGTTTACGACCGTTGCCTCTGGTCCTGTCACTGGGCACCACTGAAAAGAGCTTGGTTCTGTCCTCCTTGCACCCTCCCATCAGATATTTTTACACATGGATGAGATTCCCTCCAGAGCCTTCTATTCTCCAGGTTAAACAGTCCCAGATCTCATATGTGAGATGCTCCAGTCCCTTAATCATCTTCCTGGCCCTTCTCTGGACTCTGTCCAGCATGTCCACATGTCTCCGGTATGGAGGACCCCAGAACTGGACACAATACGCCGGGTCTGACCTCACCAGTGCTGAGTAGAGGGGAAGGAGCACCTCCTGCAGCCTGCTTGGCAATACTTTGCCTAATGCAGCCCAGGATACCAGTAGCCTTCTTTGCTGCAAGGGCACCATCATTAGCTCCTGTTCAACTTGGTGTCTACTGGGACCCCCAGGCCCTTTTCTGCCAAGCTGCTTCCCAGCTGGGTGGCCCGCAGCATGGTGTTCCTTGCCAGGTGCAAGAGCTTGCACTTCACCTTGCTGAACTTCCTGAGGTTCCTGTCAGCCCGTTTCTCCATCCTGCTGAGTTTCCTATGGGTGGCAGCATGACCCTCTGGCCTATCAGCCACTTCTCTCAACTTTGTGTCATTGGAAAACCTCTGACGTACACCACTAGTTACCAGCCTCCATTTAGACTTTGCACCCTTGATCACCACCCTCAGAGCCTGGCCATTCAGCCAGTTTTCAATCCACCTTTCTGTCTGCTCATCTAGCCCTTAGGGCAACAGCTTGAGGAGCTATGAGGCTCTTCCGGGAGACAGTGTCAAAGGCCTTACTGAAGGCCCAGTAGACACTAACCACTCTTCTCTCATCTACCAGGCTTGCCATTTAATCATGTAAATTTACCATGTGGGTCAAGCATGACTTCCTCTTCATGAAGCCACGCTGACTGCTCCTGAGGAGTTTATTGTCCTTCATGAGCCTGGAAATGGTTTCTAGAATTAGTTGTTCTGTCAGTTGGTCCTGCAGATCCTGGTCTTTGGATCAACAGTGTTTGTACATGGATGTAACTTTATCCATGTCTTACTCGGTCAAAGAAAGCAACACTTCTGCATGCTGTTTAGATTAACTGGAGCAAAATTGCATACTAATATAAAGAGGAGAATCCATGGTGGTCATCCCATCATGAATTAAAGAATGACAAGGTACTAGTGTAAAGTTCAGCTCTCCTCTAACCTGGGTGCTTTCCGATCAGAATGGTTTAGATTTTCTGATCCAAATGGCTTTTGCTTTTATGTTTCCCACTCTTATGCCTTCTCTTAGCTGATACAGTATGAGTTCCATCTGTTATTTTAAACAAACATGAGCTGATATTCTAATGAAATGTACTACTTGTTGGGAATATGCAGTGAGATCTATTAACTGGTAGTACCAAGCTCAAGCAGTCGCTAGCTGATTCAGCAATAAGATGTGTAAACCTGGAGGTGGTGGTTGCAGTGTTCCTTGTCGAACAGGATGACAGATCTGCTTCCTACAAATCTCGCTTCTGCCCACAAATGTATGCCAGAGGGAACACTTCTGTAGTTGTCCTCCATACTAGGTAGGTATTACTTCTGTGTCTTCCACTTACGTTAATTTCAGCACTGGTACTTTGGAATCCTATCTCAGTTTCCTCAATTCTAGTGGGAATTTTCTCAAGAAGGCTGCCTTTGTTTGCCTAAAAACAAAGATCCCCAAAACAAAACCAAAAAGGTAAAAATCCAAACCAACCAACCAAGCAAATAAAAGAAACTCGGGCAAAACTATGTGGGTGGATAGTCCGCCATGACAGTTCTTTCCTACAGGAAGGACCAGGAAATTTCTGAGTCCATGGTAGCCATGGCCATGGTGGTCTCCTATCGCTTCCTTGTGTGGTACTCATTTGTCTCCTATCTTAATTTCATTTCATTTCACAAAAAACTGTGCAAGCTCTGACTCTGGATAGGAAGTCATCTTGACTGTTGAACTGATATTTTGTCAAGGTACATTACTGGACTGTAGATGAAGACATTCTGAGCCCGGTTATCTGTTCGGATTAGTTGCCATGAGTAATCATTAGTGGAGGACAGCATATGCTTTTTTAAGTAGAAATATTGCATAAATACTGTGTTTATTCTCATGTTTCTTTGATACTTGCTACCATAGAGGCAATGTGGAAAAGCAATCATAGATATTGTTATAGGGAAACAATGAATTTCAGTTGCATGCACGATCTGTCTAGGGTAACAAGCTGAGTAAGCCTACATTTAAAAAAAAAATGAACAGTTTTGTGTTGATCAGTGCACCCATCAATAATGAAAAAAAAAGTAGGATAGAAAGTACTATGGGAGAAAGGGCGGGATGGAAGCTATGACAGTGCTATT
>JAOXJK010000012.1:60740299-60777087 GCA_025774025.1 Xenus cinereus | reverse complement strand
GAGAAAGGGTGGGATGGAAGCTATGACAGTGCTATTATGTGTGTTGCACAAAAATGATGTAATTAGGTTGTGAAGAAAAAAGCAGATATTTACATTTGGTGTCTAATAAATGAACGTATTAATTCATTTTTTATTTTCTTAATTGCTTTTCTTTTATTATCATAAAGAAGATAAATATTTGATTATCGTCAGAGGTTTTCTGTTAACATATCTTCCATTCATTGAAAGGATGTTGTCATAAACTACTGCCTGGCAGATTCTATCAGTATGTCCATTAATCATAGTCTCTTACCATGACTTAGCAATGTAAGATTTTTTTAGACTTTGGTCTAGAGAGCTTCAAGAGGGTAGCTTTTTCTCCTGGGCAATCTGTCCTCAGGGGGACTCATCCAGTGCCTCTGCATGTTGTCCTGTGGAGTACAGTGTATTTTAGAGAACGTTATGGTTTAGAGGTGTGAAAAGAACATGCATAGATTTAGGCTTAGTTTTTTCCCCGCTAACGAGGCATTTCCTAGACAAGATGAATAGTCAGCATCACTTTGTTCTCTTCAGTGTTATGCTAAGTATTCCTTCAAATCAGGGAGCCACCTTCCTATCTGCTCCCCATAATCCTAAAACCCTTCAGTTTATCTGGGTTTTTTAAAGGTGGATTATATATCTGCCACTTGCTGATCTGTACGTGATTATACTTAACAGGTTTAAAAAAAACGGTATGATGCAGCTATCCACAGTTGCAGAGTTTGAAGTGCTTTTTTATGTTAGTATATACCTTTTATTCTTTTGTTTTTTGTTTTACTTCTGTGTTCCACAAGCTCTCATGTAGCAAAGTCTTATCATTTAAGACAAGAACAAAAGATAGGTTAAAAAACAAGGAAGGTGGTGGTTCATTCAGGCCAGTTGCCTGAGTGGTTGTGTAGCATCCATAACAGAGCCTGAAATGTGTATTCTGTGGTGGTAAAAACTGACGTTGCTTATGCAGTAAAAGTGTCTGGAAAGAGAGGACTGGTCTTGTCACTTTTTCTTGATAATATTTAGAAAAAAAAGGAGAGCGCTCTTGCAAAATTTTTATTAGAAATAAAGAGCATAGGAAGTTCAGAAATGACATTTCCTTTTTTTCCTTCACAGTGTGATAGATATGGCATTGGAGTCAGTGAAAGAGAAGTGCTTTGTAATTCACCTTCCATCTCCCCACCCCAAGTTAATTCAGTAAATTTTCAGGCATTCTCTGATCTGAGGATGAGGTTATTACTCTTCATATGGGTCTCTAAAAAGGCCTGCCACATATATCATGGAGCTAAGGGGAGCAGTAATTCATTAGTACATAATACATTAATCTTACTTGCAACCTTATGTTCCCTAGCATTTCAGTAACCAAAAGTACATCGTGTTTTCATATCTTGAGTACTTGTACTGAAGAAAATGGTGATTAAGTGAAAAGCTAAGCTTTTTGCTTTGAGAAAAACCATTCTTTTTAAGCTCTCAAAACAGCATCTCAGTTCTTCAGTCTTTCCAAAGAAATGCAACATAGTTGACTTTACTAAAAAACATAGTTTTCAAGGCATGTTCACTGGAATAATGCTGCTTGGTGTTTGAAAGTATGAGGATGTAAAATCAGCAGGAGGAAGTATGAAGTTTCCTTCTGTTTATTGTGATTTAGAAGTAAAGATTAAAACCAGTCCAAGATAAACCTGCCACTGTAGTAGAAACTCACCTTGTGTACGGGTATTGAAGCTCTTATGTCAGGAAGGACCTACGCAAAAGTAAGGATGAATGGCCTGTGGCTATATTTTCCTCTTACTGCCTGGTGTAGCACATGTTCTCTGTCACATAATGGAGGATCCCAATGTGTTGAAAGTCAGCATCTGGTCGATATGCCCTCATCTAATGAATGTTTTATGAGTATAGTCAAGTGAAGTAGTACTGCAGCCAGCAGAAGCGTTCATGCTGTAGTGTCTAAAACACAGCATCTGAGGTGAAGAACCTCATACTTTGGGAACTGCTTGTCAATTAAGAATACGATGGATTTACAGACAGATCATCAAGCAGATTCAGTTGCTGACAAACTAAACACTTATAACTGAAATGAAAATAGTAAAATGTATCCTGTATATCACATGGTTACTTTGAGGCTAGTGAACATGGCAGGAAGTGGAGAATCTATACATTTAAGGAAAATTCAGCTGAAACTTGGCTTTTGTCTTGACATTTGTTCATCTGTTTTCCTCCCTATGAGGACTAGCAGTATATTCAGATATGGGATTTCAAGAGATTAATGGAAAAAAACGATACTAACAAAAAATTATGAAGTTTGGGTGTTAGCACTCTTTGTTTTAGAACAAAAGCAGGACTTACCTACCTGCATTTTTTAATCTATAGTTGGTATAAACCAGTGTCAGTTCAGCTAGGTCTTTCTGTCAGGTTGATGCTTTTCCACTCCAGCATTTTTTTTCTAGACCCTACCCTGGCATTTACATGTGTATGAAGATGCTACACTAATCCTTTTAGAGTTAAGTCCACATATATAGGGGTTTTTTTCAATTATAAGCCTTCTCTCAGTTAACTTTCATTTTCACTCTCATTTAACTCCCTTTAGTGGCCATGAGCAGGCAGTGTGTGCTCACAGCCCAGAAAGCCAACCCCATCCTGGGCTGCATCGCAAGAAGCGTGGCCAGCAGGTCGAGGGAGGTGATTCCACCCCTCTGTTCCACGCTGGTGAGACCCCACCTGGAGTACTGCATCCAGATCTGGGGCCCTCAACTCAGATGGGACATGGACCTGTTGGAGCGGGTCAAGAGGAGGGCCACGAAGATGATCAGAGGGCTGGAGCACCTCTCCTCTAAGGAAAGCCTGAGAGAGTTGGGTGTACTCAGGCTGGAGACAAGAAGGCTCTGGGCAGAAAATATTGTGGCCTTTTAATACTTAAAAGAGCCTTATAAGAAAGATGGGGACAGACTTTTTAATAGGGCCTGTAGCAATTGGACAAGGGGTAATGGTTTTAAAGTAAAAGAGCATAGATTTAAACTCGACCTAAGGAAGAAATTTTTTATGAGGAGGGTGGTGAAATACTGTCACAGGTTGCCCAGAGAGGTGGTAGGTGCCTGGTCCCTGGAAACATTCAAGGTCAGGTTGGGTGGGTCTCTGAGGAACCTGATCTAGTTGGACATATCCCTGCTCATTGCAGGGGGTTGGACCAGGTGACTTTTAAAGGCCCATTCCAACCCAAATTGCTCTATGATTCTTCTGGACTTTAACTCGTATATATGTGGCAATAGAGCACAAAAAGAGGCACTACTATGCATATACTAGCTGTAACATTTGATTCATACTAAATTCTTACTACTCTCTAAAAATGAATTTTTGCACAGATCTTTTTAGGAAAGCATGTGAAATCTTTATCCCATGTCAGAAGGGATCTGACTGTATAAAGGACATTTTCCTGTATAAAGCAAAGAATCCTATGTTGATACGACTGTGTATCATGCTTAGTCTACGTGTGTGACATTGTGGGATGTTGGTTTTTAGTTAAGAAGAGATTTGTGTCTGGTGTCTACCCTCCTTTTTTCTTGAAACAACCAGTCATCCTCAGTAACTAAAAGGTCTGAGTTGTGAACTACTTCAAATGCAGCTTTAATCAGTTGTTTTTTCCCCCCTCCTTTTCCTTTTTTCACTATGGAAAATCATTTTAAACTAATCTCCTTTGAACTTCCTCTTGCATGCTAACCTTTCCCATTTTCCTTGTGTGTGCACTTCAAAATACAAAGGCATAACTTTAAAAAACAGCTGTCTCATCATCATCTTCCCAAGCCATTTTGAAACATCAAACCTATTTTCCATGTTCTACGTTTTGCAGTATAAGGACATTACTTAAACCACTGTTCTTCCTGCTGTTATCATTGTGTACTTCATCTCTCAAATGAGATAATGAAGGTATGAGAGTTAACGTATTACTTAATCAGAAAAGCTGTAAGGACAAAAATCAAAAGCCACGTTAAAGCCCATTGAATGACAGCAGTATCTCAGACACATTTGCAAGAAAAAATTAGGATGGTAAAAATTAAGCTCCACTTGGCTCTTCTTAATTCTGTGGAAAAATAAACCATGTACTTGAATTTCTGAGCAAAACTACTTCCTTTATGGGCAGGAATGAGTCCATTCAGTATGGAAGTATGTAATGTCTTATCCTCTCTATTGCTTAAGCCAGAAACTCCCAGGCTTGATTGGTGAAAATGGTGCTTTCTTAACCTTTTCTGGAGCAAACAGATCGAGTAGTGCGCAAGTATTGTAACACAAGAATCCTTGCCTGTTTCTTTCCCACGTATCACCTTGCTCAGCTCCTTACCAGGTTCTTCCCGACTAGCACTACTGATATTAAAAGAGCCATTCTGTCGCTAACTAGAACTCCACAAAGGGAATTGTGTATGGAGAAACAGGTGAGTGACAAGTGATTTCAGCAGCAGTCATATAGAAAAATGTTCCTACTTGCTTCTCTATTTCCTGAAAAAGCTTTGGAATCCCAAATCCTTCACTGAGAAGCTTCCACAGCCCTGTAAAAATCTTAGGAAAGGACTCTATCCTTTATCTGTTGTCATTCTGGACACCTTTGGCAATAGGGAATGTTTATCTTAGAAGTGTTTCTAACTTTTCAGTGAAAAATAATGTCATCTAGAAAATCTGAGATTATCGAATTCCTAGAAAATGTAAACAACATACTTGAGTTTCTGAAATTACGTACAAGAGTTGTAATCCATCATGAAACTCTTATCGAGCTGCCGGAGCCTTTCCTCCAACAAAACACTGGCAAAATTTAAAGCCTTGCAGGGTGCACAGTAGTATTCGCTTTCAGTGGGAACTAGTGAGGTGTGTTTTCTTAATTTCTCTCAAATGAGATTCGTTTTCAGTTTTAAGCAAGAGTTACTTGACATTTGTGATTTGGGGTTGGTTTTGTGTCTGTGGTCGTCACTGCTAAATATGAATACCCTAATGCTTATTTTATTTACTGCTGTAATCAGGAATACTTCCACTGTAATTCCATGCTATTCCGGTTGTACTAATTAAAGTCCTGCCAGGGTGGAATGTAGGGGGCAGGAAGCAAAGCAGTCTACCAAGGCTTGAAAAAAAGGGCTTTCCTACCCCATGACTTGGAGCAGACTTCATAACCATTTGCCCTAGCCCTTAGGCTTTAATTATGTCCCTCGTGCCCCTTCTAAGAGGCAGCAATCCCTACTGTGCCCTGTAAGAAGCAGTACTGGCAGAAGAACAGGATGTCCCTATCGTAGAAAGCAACTTTCAGAGTTTCAGCCTACTACTGGGATTCATTTTATTATTTCCTCTTCATCTTCTTTTTCTTCTTTGTACAGTGGACCTAAACCAAGGAGAAGAACTGGTTCTGTTTTGTGTTCAGGCTTTGCTAATTTTTTTATGCAATTTATCATGACTCCCGAACAACTGTTTCCATATATTACTAGTAATCTGTTTCTTTGCGGTTCTTAAGCTGTATGAGCAAAAGCCAAAACATGCCAAAGGGAGAGCTTTGTTTTGATTCATTTATCATATTAAAGTGAAGGTCAAAAGGAAAAAAATTTCTAAAATTCAGTGTGAAATGAGTTAACTCAGCATTTCTTGGCATTTCTTTATTCAACGCAGCTCTCCCCATGTTACTGGAAAATAGTTTGATATTTTAAAAATAAAAAATTGCTTTCACTATCTGTCAACAGATTTCAGTGAATTTTTGAAGATAATTTTGAAGCTGGACCAGTTGTGGTGCATACCATTAATAGAAAGTAAATTCTACCTTGTTTTCATGTCTCCAAATTATTTTTTAATTTGTCTTGTAAAATCAGCTGGATTTTTAGACCTCAGGCAATCATTTTAGTCAAAACTACCTTAGTGATGAGAAAATTACTGCTAATTCTACTTATACTGATTGCTGAGCCTTTAACATTGAATTGGAAGAGGTTGTGACCGAGACCATACTACTGTTATTCTTTTGTATACAGAGTAGCTCTAATATGAAATGCCCTTCAGCTGTGGTTCTCTATATTTACATTCAGTGTGGATTAGCAAGTACTTACAGCATTCCAAATGCAAAAAACTCATAATAACCCTTAACTGAGTTCAATCTGTGAGGAATATTAATTTGAGCAAGAAGACTGTCTTTCAAACTTATTTCTAATACTTTTGCATAGGAAATGAGGCAGTTTTATGATACTTTTGCTGTCCTGTTTTATATCCTCTACTATACTTCAAGGAGTTTCTAATGTGTACTTTGCTCTCATTTTGAAACATTATTTTTGACTGTTCCCATTTTTCTTTCAGTGCCGTTCAGTTCCATAAGGCCCAAATGCCACCACGCTTGCAGTGCAGTGGGACTGCTCCTTCAAAAAAGAGCTATTTGGCATAATTATGATAAACTGTACCTGACTCTTTAAACTTCATTATGTTCTAAGTGCTTATAGGGGTAATAGTTGCTTACTCACACACTTCTTTAAATTTGACTTGGGGCTATCTTGTTATGTTATGACCTATCAGCTGGGAACCTTGACCTGTATGTTGGTTGCATTTTTAATTGCTAACATATTTTGTTAATTGTTCACCTACAAAGAACAGCGACCTAAAATCTCCTGTTTAATGAGCTCATTACAATGCTGTACGCTCTGTGAATGGTGATCATTACATATGTGACAAATAAAGCAAGCTTTCTTGAGCTGGATAAAACCAAACTCAAACCAGTTCATCTAAACGAGTTAAATATGAAGGACTTTTCTGCCTTGCTTAGGAAAATTATGTCCAAGATTAAGTGTGATATTTTATATTTCTGATTTTTTTCAAAAAATCTTTATATTTTTGCTAGATTTGGTAGAAGCATAAGGTACTAATTAATAAAATCATCTAAGATTTAGCCAAGTAATACTGTTTAGAAGAAATTAGTAAAAGCTTTTTCCTTCAGGGTTTTGTACCACTTGTATATAAACAATTCAAAATAGCAAAACGAATTCGTAAGACTTGCAGAATACCGTTGTTGCAAGGTCCATGGAACAGAATCTAAAGGATTATAAAATACACTATCGGTCTCCAGACCAGAAAAAAAAACAAAAACCCAGAGTGAACTTTGTTGATAAAGATTAGAAAGGTAAATACAAGAAATAATGATCAGCTTCAGCCATGTTGAGTCTGCTCAAACACTTCCTGGACAGACTAGAAAAGCAGTTCCCTAACGCTTTGAATCCGTGCTTCGACCGAACTGCTCTGAGAACACAATGGAAGACTTTTTTTTTTTTTCCCCTTGGTTTAGTCTCCTAAGTTCATCTATTAATAAGGCAAAGGGTAGAACAGGTACCGTGTGGGTAAGGAAAGGACAAAATATAATGTGAAACTCTAAGAAAGTTATTTGTGGAATTCACTAGAGTTTAAATTTTTTTTTTTGGACTGGTCGTATGCAGGGTTTTGTTTGTTCTATTTGTATGTTTTAAATTACCACACACTTCCCTAGGAATACATTTCAGTATTCGTGTAAATCTGGCTATTGTACTAGAAAAAAACATATAATCTTGAGGGGTAGGGGAAGGGACGAAATACAGCAACACCAAGGGCAGTTTCACTCAGGGAACGATGACAAGGGTTTCCATGTGAGGCTTCGAACAAGAAGGAGAAGAGAGGTTCACATCTGTGTGAAGTGAGCACAGGAGGACTCTAAGTCACCAAATCTGATAATGAAACCAAGGTTGTAGCTGAACTATAGATTGTGATAGGAAATTATTAATGCTGTTGGACCTGCTTCTACTGTGACTCATGCAGAATGCAGTCTGTATTTCCGACGACTCTGAGTCCACAAAGGTGAACCCAGGTTGAAATAGAGAGTGCTGAAGTGAAGGCTGAAAATAAGTGGCTTAGTTTTGCAAACCAAAGACAAGCAACAAAAAGAGAGTATGTTTCCCTCTGCGCTTATATAATGGGAAATGAAGGATTTAACGTTAGGGAAAAAGAACTATTTGAGAAAATTGATATCACTGTCACGAAGGAAAATGGATATAAACCAGTTCAGGCTAGAAATCAGAATGAAATCTCCAACTATGCGATGAGGGCTGCTGGTGTGCCTTCACATAGGCTTCGCTGCAGCAAAAATCCTCTGAAATGAGGATCATTAAATGTTGTGGTGTGATGGGGGGGGTCTAGCTACACAACCAAATAGCTCTTCAATTTCTTATGGTCCTAATTAAAATTCCTAGATCCCCTGTGCAGGCTACATAAGCAACTGTAATTAGTTGGAAGGTACGCCTATGGCTATGCAGTCAAGAAATGCTCTGTTTGGTAATGTGGCAAGGGTAGAAACCTTACGTAATCAAGTCATGAAGGAGATCTTGTAAAAGAGATCGAGCACAACTGAGGTCAATGCACAGGAGGGCAAAACTGGCACGATGTGAAAATAATAAGAGTTACAAGGATGGAGCAGAAAATGAAAGACATATGAGTGTAAAAAAATCAAGGATAGGAAGTGCAGGAAGCTTATTAGAAAACTAGTAGGTGGGCAGGACTGTGGAAAAGTAAAGGGAGCCATAACAAAAGATAAGAGAAATGTAAATACGGGAAATTTCATTACACAGGAAATTGGATCAAAAAACTTCTCTTAGTAGAAGAGTGGAGTAAGTAGAAAGTGGACTTATCAGAAGACCATGCTCTTGAACAAATAGATTAAATAGATAGCAATTAACATCAAATACTTAAGGACAAGTAGCAAAATCTCTGGAGAAATTTGTGATTACAGCTGTAGGAGCATAAAGTAAGTTTCCTATCAAACAGAAGACGTGGGGACTGAAGAATGGAAGAGAGCCACCCTTCCTTAAAGAAAAAAAAAAAAAAGAAAAAGAGGAAAAAAAAAAAAAGTAAAGAGAGAAACACTAAGAGTCATTACTGTTAAGTAATTTTCTAAACAATTGCAACAGTGAAGTTTCCTAAGGAGTTTGTACTGTTTAGGAAACATTCACTATTAGTCTGGAGTAGGTGATGTGCAGAATGAAACCAACATATATTGCCCTCAGTATCAGGAGGGGCAGCAGACGAAGATCAGCATCTATATGAGAATGTTAGTAAACCAAGCGTTAGAAGTATATAGTATACAGCTTAATGAGGGAAAAAAAAATTGTCTAACACGAAGAACCAAAAATAACCTTTTAAAGGAGTTTGCGGATTAAAAAAAAAAAGGCAAGGAAAATAGGATGGAAAATACGTGGTTCTCTCTACCCCAGCATCTATACACAATCCTTACCCCATGAATGCTGCCCCTTTTAGGGGCGGTGGAAGCAAAATGATCCCTTCTTGAAAACGTACGCTCCGTATTGTTTTAGACAACGTGGCCATTCCCTAGTCAGGCAGATCAACATAATCAGAATTTCCAGACGTTTTTTTGGAACTGCATTACTGCCCAACTACACTCAATTAGTTTAGTTCACAAACTGGTATTTCATTATACTTTCAGCTATAATACAGGCATGGTGCAGCAGATTTTTTAATGTGTGCTATTGGAATATATTTCAGATTTATGATTTTTTTTTTTAAGTAATAACATATGTCTCCAGAAGACACAACTGACAAAAAAACCCCAAACCTGCAGAAAGGGTAAAAATAAAGTTTTTACCCTTTATTCCTCCTCTACAACGCTAAGGAGAACATGAACAGGTAGATAAGATAAGAAACGAAAATTTCATACTTGCCAGTCAGAGTACTGCTGGAAGATGTTTAGAAGAAAGATTTTCCATTTGGGCAGATTATCCTTTTGTGGAATTTATTTATGCCTTCTCTTAAGTAGCTTCTGTGTTATGCTATTACAGGAACCTGATTATATACTGCCTTGGAGATACTATTATTTGCATCTCTGTAAAGTAAACGTAAAGAATCCCGTAGCACTTTGCACCATTTTGCTCTCACTTTGGTCAATGGCAAAGGTTCTCACCAGTTACAGAGAATCAAGGTTTGGATCTCAGATTAAAAGCACTCGTGGCTTGATTTATTACGGTAACTTCATCTTTATAAATGAAAATAAAAAGTCACGACTGAAAAATAAACTAATAGCATATTATCAGTGCATATTCAACCTACCAGCAAAAATGCATATGGTAGGCCCCACACCTGTGACAGGCATTCGTAGGAGGAGCTGAGAAATGTTCACAAGTTCATATCTATGTTTTCATGGGAACTATGGAAATGATAAGTATGAAAAAAGAGGTTGAAAGTCTTTTAATAAATCTAAATTATTTTGTAATTCCTTGAATTTTATCCAAAGATATATGGAAAAGAAGCTCCATCAGAGAATTATTAGCGTTATTATAAGTCAGCTCTTGATATTTCTGATGACATGTTGCATACTGTGTGAATGTGCAGTAGGTTTTGTGAATTACTGGGACAGTGATATTAACTGAAAAAAATATTTCGGTGTTTTTAGGGCCTTGATTTTGTGCTAACAAAGTTAATGGAAATTAACAAAGCTAAAGTCACTTGAGATGGTGTTGAAATTACCATATAAATTCTGAAATTTAATAGTATATTAAACAGTTTCAGATTTCTATCTTTGCAGCATTGTATTTTCAAAAGGTGGAAAATATATCTTGAATTGTTCATTTCAGCTGGAAACAATGCATAAAATTATAGAACTAAGTCATTGAAATGTTTTTCTTGATAAGCAAAAAACAGGTGTGGTTAGACATAATTTGGAAAGAAATATGGGAAAACCTCTCTTCAGAAAACTATTTTTTTGTATGTCTACGTATATTAAGTGACTTGAGCATGAATTGTACATTATCTCTTCTTTATTATTCTTGCTATTTAACCAGTCCTTTCTGTCTCCATTTCCTTTATTGAATGAGAAAAAGGTTATTCTGCTGAATCACTTCTTGCAAAGCTGTCTCAGATGCCTTATAAAGTAACAGTTCACTGGATGGTGTAAATTCCGTTGCAGGATTTAATCTAAGTTACTGTGTTTTTAAAAGGTGCTTAAAAAAACCAACTTCTAAAAGTATATTTCGTTTTTTGAGCCATAACATCATAGATGGCTAATTTGTTTTGTCTTTCTCATCAGATATGTTTAAAGTCACAGGCCCTTTTCTTGGATCTCAAAGGAAGTGTCAGGAAAAAAAAATCACAGGAAGTTTATACTATATAATTGTTTCTTAACTTTGTAGAAATCTTCTCACTCAGTGATGCTCAGCTTGAATTTAAACACAGTTTACTCACCAGTCAGTCCAACCCACTTTAAAGCCAGGTTTAGCATGTACTGGATGGAAGGCCTATGTTTAACTTTTTCACTAATACTGCACTTAGACATACATAGATGAATTCTAAATTATGAATGTTAAAATTTATAGATCACAGGATTTCCCTGTGCAGTTATTTCTTTTATGCCATGGACTGGCTACAATTTTTCTTTGTTCTTTCCCTCATTAAAATGTATTCATGTACTTTGCATTATTAACAGCAGTGAAAACGGACTTAATTTCATCTCTGTGTCGCTCACAGAGTAATTTATCTGAGCAGCACTACATGCTATCCTTCCTGATATTTGTAATTTCTTTCACAACAGAATCACACTGAACTCCTTGTCCATTATTGCTGGATTGTATTTTACTCCTGGCATGTGAAATACCTAGTCATACTAGACATTTAGATGTAATTAAGACTTCCAATTCGACTTTGTCATAGAGACATAATTCATTTTGAGGGACTATTTCTGGATCTCTCCTAAGCAAGTAAAGGCAAACTTTATGAAATGAGCGTACTATCATATGTCACTTTGTAACACAGAATGTGTTAGGGATATAACTTCAGGATAATGAATTGTAAAAAAAGAAAACATTAAGGAGTGAATTTGGAATTAATCTATCTCTATCAAATTCTATGAATGTAATAACTACACATAATGTACAATCTTGATTGAATACATTTTATGTATATAGCCAGGAAAAAAAAAATCAATCACAGTAAGTGCAAATATGAACTAAAAGATCAAAGTTCCAATTGCATCTTGGTCTAAAGCTATTTAATTGAATTTCATCAGCTGTGGTGTTTTCCTTTTACATATTTCTATGTTTACAAACACTAGGATTCTGCTAATTGCGTTATATACTATCTGCCTGCAGAGTTAGCTAGGCAGTTGCCTTAAAACAAATACGGTCTGGTGTTCAGATTTTGTTTGGGCCAAATGCAAAAACAGACACGAGATATCTTTAGAGCCCCATTTTATGCAACAACTTTCCTGTCCGCAGCCTGCATTCCTAGACTAACAGAGTAGAAGAATTTGTTGCTGATAGTATTAAAATCTGGTACAGATAATCGGTGAATTTGATTTAAAGGGAGCACAGATAAATATGATACAGCTGATTCACTGGGAACGTGTGACTTCTAGGAGGGAGACAGTGTTATAGCCAAAAGCATGCTGGCTTCTGAATACTCACTGGGAGAAATTGGGTTTGGTTGTAAAGGTAAGAATTGTACAGAATTCGAATTTTTAGCTGGACAACAGGTTTTTTCCAGATGTTTGGTTCTGAGAAGTCTTCATAGGTTTATTTTAAATTTTTAACTTTAACTTCTTGTAGTCATAGCTTATCTGCAAACATAAGAGTAGGAAAAACAGACTTGGGTTACTAAGACTAGCTCAGCAACATTCATTTTCAGGGATAAGGAGATAATGCCTACTTTGTGAGGTGATAAATTAGTTGATAATTCACTGACTGGAAATTCAAGGAATTAAGAATGATCAGTAGGGAAGCCTTTTGAGAAGTTAAATGCTACAATTTATACACATGAAATAGTAGCTAGTGTGTTTTTCTTAATTTTTTTTTTTTATTATTAATGCAAGCCCAATGGATTTTATTATAAAGAGAGGAAATTAATCGGGAAAAACCACAGTGTTTGTGTCTGTGAAGTGTTATTCAGCTACTGATTACATGACACAGGTGATACAGAGAACTGGCATGGTTTAGCCAGCTTCACTGAATGCAGTTTGCTTGTATGTGTGATTGCTGTTGTATTAATCTCACTCTGAAGCTATGTTCTAGTATGGCTTAGTTTTCAAAACTTATCTACAAACACTTAGGAACATCTACATTCATGCTCATTGTTGTTGCAGGTAGGCTGCTGTCATTTTTCCTCTCATGTTTTCTATTCTGATGAGGCCATGGAGGTTATACAACTAGTAGGAACTATCTTACTTTGGTGCTACTATAACGACGGGTGATGCTTCTAAGATTGCTTGTGTAGATGCAGCCAAGACGAAGACAGACAGTTGAGGAATGGGGCCCTTAAAACACTCTAAAATGTAACTAGTAAATGTTTGACTAGGACAAATACTTGGCCAGGAGGAAAAACAATGGTCTTTCAGTGAAGTAACTACTCTAAGATATCTGCACAGTCATGGGAAAGATTCTTGCACTGGACCTCAGAAGGCTGAAATTCTTAATGATGGCTTCTTGTCCAAACTAGTTTTGAGCTAACTTCCATTAGCATTATAAAAATTTCAACACAGTAATAGGCTGATGCTCAAACAGGAGAAACTCAGTGGCTTTTAGTGGAATTTTCTTCCTAAAGTTAAACTCACATTTTCAACGCCAAGCTACATGAGTAAAATTCCATTTATTGGGTCATCATCACAAAGTGCCAGGGTTCAGACCATCCGAGGTACATCGATATTTAAGATAAACTGAAGGAAAAGCTCACAGAAATCCCGAGAAAGTCAATTAGCACACCTGTGCTTATTATCAAACCCCCTTGCCACCTCCTCCTTTTTCATGTTCCAACTTTCTTTGTAGACTTGACTTCTCTCTGCCCTGCTCTCTGTTGGGTTTTTTTTCTTTTTTTCTCATACCTAACAAGTGCACTGTAAATATATGTTACCACCTATATTTGTAGTCTTACTTATCTTTCTGTCATCTTGAACTATCTATTTTTTCTGTCTTGGTCTTGCCATCTTCCTGTCTCTTTAGATTCACTCATGGCACTCTGTAATTTTCTCTCCCTCTAATTATTGGCTAGTTTAATAGTCTTACCACACCACACCATTACAAGCTTTTCTGTAATAGATACCACCTACCATTCAACTTTATCAATAAATTTGACGTACTACTGCCAGATACAGATTGTATGACACTGTTTATACAAAAGAAAGTAGCCTGTTGCTGAGCCATTTCCCATGAATATATCTATATATGAAAAAAGGCATCACTGAAGCCCCCGTTCCTCCAGAAAGCCTCTGAATTAACTGAAATGCTTACCAGGGGGATTTTGAGGAAGAGGCCCCAAAGGGGTGTACTGTGAATCTGCTCCTGCTGCAGGCTACATTGTCATACAATATTCTTCATGAATTTAAAAAGAGTTATCTTGAAACTTGTTCTTCGTTGAGCATTCTTCTCCCATTCTCCAATAAACCTGCTAGTACACTGATCATTCTTAAAGTCAAATGTTGGGAGTTAGATACAGAAATAAACCATAAGGTCATACATTTCCAGCACTTCTACCATTTCTTTTCAGTCTTGCACTTACTGCTTTACACAGAACACCATCTTTCCCTAAAAAGTATGGAGAAGATACTCCAATAAAGGAAAGAAATGTCATAGAATATTGGTTTCATATAAACTGAAATACACTGGATAAAATCTGAAAATCAACCTTTTAATTTAATTTTATTTTATAAGTGACTGTATGTATCCTGTGCATTCCATGCATGCTTTTGGGTCTAATAACAATGAAAGCAGGAAGTTTGCGTGAAGTCAAAAAGCTAGCAACAGTTGTTGCTCAAATTGTTTCTCCATTCCAGTTCTGACAAATTGTTTTCCTCTTTCCTTGCAGTTTTCCACTTGTCCAACAAAGTCACTCGGGTGGTTCCAGAGAGTGCTCTACTGATTGTTCTTGGTCTCCTCCTTGGTGGCATTGTATGGGCAGCAGACCACATTGCCTCCTTCGCCCTTACACCGACTGTGTTTTTCTTCTACCTGCTGCCCCCCATCGTTTTGGATGCTGGATATTTCATGCCAAATAGATTGTTCTTTGGAAATCTCGGTTCCATCCTTTTGTATGCTGTCATTGGGACAGTCTGGAATGCTGCCACAACTGGTTTGTCTCTCTATGGTGTCTATCAGACAGGAATAATGGGTAAGTTTGATCTGTGAAGGCACAAATGTGAATGCTACTGTGTCCCGGCTGTTAAATGGGTGATACTTAACAACTCTTTTCAGCAGAAAAATCCAATTTTAATGGCAACGGTTTGTCATACTATTACCAAATTTAAGAATTATCTGAGAAATCTTCTCTGAAGCAAGCACAAAAGGGAATTGAACCAGTGTCTTATATTTCCCTGCTCTAAATGTTTGCATACATTCTCAGGATAAAGCTCAGGATTCATTTTGCTAATGGACATCTGGACGAAAACACACTCTGGAGGGGTTGTTTCTTTCTGCTGTGATAGAAATCTTTAAGGTTATTGTGAAATGGAACTGTCTTCCTTCCACCAGCTTTAATATTCAGTAGGTAATGGTTGCTGAGTGGGTACGTAGGCATGACACATCTCTATTTTATCTCCTGAGGCTGGAAATTGTAACTGAAGACTTAGAGAGCCAAGGAGCACGTTTAAGATGTGCTCTGTCTTAGACTACAAAATAAGGGCATGGGCCTGCTAGAAGAGGCACAACCCAGCCACTCTTAATCTCCTCAGCCGGCGTGGCGTGCGCACGAGAGATGTACCGACACCTGAAGAACAATAATTCACCTCGTATGTGGATTGCACGTATTTTGAAACAGACATCCTAGCTCTGCTTTTTTTTTTTTTTTTTTTGGGTGGCTGTACTGAAGGAGTTCATGAGCGCTTCTGGGGCAAAAACTCTCTTAGGTTAGTGAGTTCTAGAGGAGTCCTTAGAGGGCACACCTGAGTGCGCTGCTGAGGGCAGCCCAGGCACGGCGTGCTGTGTCCTCTGCCCGTTTGCTCTTGGTGACCCAGCGCCGAGACTTTGGGTTGCCTGAGTGGCTCCAGGACTGCCAGGGGTATGTTGTGCTGTACCAAGGACCCGACAGCTCGTCACGGGCCCGTTCTCTAACCGCGGCGGTGCAAAATTGACTGAGAAAGTTACCACGGGCCTCCTTTTCAGTCCAGAGTAAAAAAAAAAAAAAGTGCCTCAAATGTCAGAAGTTGCAGATATCGCAGAGGACATTTTTTGTGGTGAGGAATGAAAGTAATTAGCTGATTATTAGAGGAGGTAACAGAGTTTTCCAGCCTCAAAACCTGCTCCCATTGTCCAGCACAGGGAAGGAGCAGAATCTGGGGCTAGGTTCTTTGAAACTGAGCGTAAGATTGGGATTTCTGTTCCATCCATTTTAAGGGAAACCTGTGTTGACCTTATTTGAAAATCCCAGTCTGAAAGAAATAGACCACAGACTTGTTCGTGTGAGACACATCTTACATAACTGCAGGTGTTTGTAACAGAGACCTCTGCGATGGACTGTGGTGGTTTAACTGCAGCTGGCGACTGAGCACTACCCAGGGGAGAGCCAGAAGAGTAAAAGCGAGAAAACTCATGGGTTGAGGTGAAGACAGTTTATTAAGTAAAGCAAAACCTGCACACGCAAACTAAGGAAAACAAGGAATTCCTTCCCTGCTTCCCGTTGACAGGCAGGTTCTCAGCCACCTCCAGGAAAGCAGGGCTCCATCACACGTAACTGTTACTTGGGAAGACAAACGCCATCGCTCCAAACGTCCTCCTCTTCCATCTTCCCCCAGCTTTATATGCTGAACATGTTGTTATGTGGTACGGGATATCCTTTTGGTCAGTTGTCCCAGCTGTGTCCCCTCCCAGGTTCCTGGCTGTCCCTCGCCTTCTTGTCGGCAGACCAGTATGAGAAGCTGTAAAGAAAGTCCTTGATTTAGCTTAGCAACAACTAAAATATTAATGTGTTATCAACATTATTTCCATCCTAAATCCAAGACACAGCACTATACCAGCTGCTAGTAAGAAAATTAACTCTATCCCAGCCAAAACCACCACATAGGTTTTGCTTATATTTTAGGTATTTAAATTACTATAACTCACATTTTATAACTAACAGTTTTTTCTTTTGAAGATACAAAGGTGACATCTCAGATGCAGACGCTATTCACTTTTATAGGAAGTTAAGATGGTTTATGTTCTTTGTGCCCCTAGGCACAATATATTGCATCCACAATTTCACATTTATAGTTAAACACAGGTTTTCAGGAACAAAAAAGGTGACAAAAGGATATTGTTAATGCAACTGATCGGACAAGGATTTATTTCTTTAAATATCCAAGCTGCTTGGAACAATATCTGAATGAAAAATATGACTAAAAATATTTTATTATCATCCTGTTCTGGGAAATATAATGAATGATAATTATTTTAAAAAATATGTTCATAAAAATCATTATAGTAAAAGCCTTGAACTCTTTATGACATATGAAATGGAAAAGTCAAGTGTTTTCAAAAAAACTTTAAGTGAAAATTTCATTTATCTCTTGCTCTCCTCTTGCTGTCCAACCCACAAACAATTTTTAAGTAACTGTAAAAGCTGGATTTGATGGCTTCATATTTTACTTCATCATTATGCAAATCTTTCAGCAACAGTATCTACTAGCACTCTGAGCTTACAGCTAAAGAGGAGAACCAGCCCCTACCACAGGTCACAGCTAAAGCTCTGCAAGCTAAAAAATAGGGATGTTAACAAAGGCAAACAATAAACTGACATGCCTGCTGAATTTAAATGTTTAGAACGAGCACTAATTGGTATACTGTGAGGACCTGTATTTACCATCAAGTCATATTATAACCTACTAGAGTTCTAATTTCAGCTATGGAAAAGGCCAGAGAAGCCTGTCCCCGATTCAAACTATGTCATTCTCCAGCAAAGCTAAGTAGGACTTTAAAATATCCACATGACACATACTTACTAATCCACTAAATACATTGTGTTGACCTCCAAGATGTCAGCAAGATCTAGCACCACACTTTGTGAAAGGCCCTTGCTGTTGTTACTTGCTGAAGATAGGAGAACACCGAGCTACTCAATTTCTAGAAGAGCTCGTAGCAGCCTCTGGTTGAAGCTCTGTGGCATATAACTCTTTCTACCTCACTTTTCCTACAATTGGAGTAGTAATCCTAAAAGTAATGCCATTATATGTAGGAAAGTATATCCACTACAGACTAAGATGAACTAAAAATAAATTACTTCCAACTTTAACATTGAATGAGCCTGTAGTGTTGTCCATCAATATGAGAGTACATAATCCAAACTGGATTTCACAGATTTCCTAATAAATAAACATAAAACCAGCTCATTGTTTGCATTCAATATCCTTACAGGTATAATTTGCAGAAGAGAAAGAGAGGTGATAATAACAAAGATATCCTTCTTTAGAAATGAAATTAAAAGATCAGCACCTTAACTATTAACTACCAGCCATAACAGTCTGCTTCCACAGAATAGGAAGAAGTATCTAATCCTAAATCTTCCTGGCTGGTTTCACCTGAATGTTCACCATCTTCTTGAGAACTAACGCACGCAGCACTTCTCTGTGGAATAATTGTTGCTCTGACCAATGCTTAGAAAATTTTTTCCTGTACAATCTATGTATGACAACAGGCTGAGTAGGTGTAGAAGTCTTAAACTGGTCCCAGCAAACTTACCTTGCTCAGCTGGTACTGCTGGCAGCTAGTCACTCCAGAATCTGGTGAGCTGGACGAAGCAATGGTCATGTATTGCTTGGAAATAACTTGCATTATTAGTCTATATAAAAGTCTGATTTAGAAACGTCATGCCTCTTGGCACTGCTTTGTAGGAATTATGGATATGTCCTAACCTTTCCATAAATATTTGCTCACTAGCTTTGCAAGTCTTCAAAGAATGTACCAATGATTATAATTGGTAACATATAAAAAAGATAAGCAATCTCAGTGAGCCAATTCATTTTAAAAGCTTATGTTCTATTGTACCCTGGTATCTGATAGTTATTATCATTGGGCTTGTTCCCTCCTTAAGCATGGCAGAGAAGGACAACATTTGATGGAACCCTTATTTAGACTCAGGTTCAAGGCTGTTCTCAGAATTTTTGGCACAGACTTCAGCTCACTGCTTCAATCCCTCTCTCGCACTAAACCGGATAGATCAGCCCTCATTCACAGCCCAATAGGTCCAAGAGTGAACAAGGCTATTTCTCTTTTTGAAAATATAGTTATATGTCTGCGCAAACTATCAATTTCTCTTTTCAGGGCCTTACCAAGGTCCCTATAAACTGTATGGAGAACATTGTAGATGCTCCGGTTGGCAGGCAGCAGCTAAGAGAATATGTACTTCTGCAGCTCCCCCAGATTATTGGCCCTTGTCATCTACAAGAGGGTGTTGTCTACTTCTGTCCCTAAGTGTCCTTCTCCTGAGTAAACATGACCATGCCGTTTTTTATCAAAAATATTTGGAATCTAGTTTCTGTTTCAATTGCCTTCTGAGCACTAAACGTTCTGGATTTGAAAAATTATCTCATAAGTGTTCTTGATAGAGGAGTGGCCATGTTCTGGAAGTACCTTACTGGCAATATTGAACCTCTGACTACGGCTGTAGTCAGACAGTCAGACTGTCATTTGTTGACTCAAGCTTCCAAATCTTTTAATAAGTTGGATTTCTCCCTCACCTGTAGAAATTCATGCCTGATACAACTGTCTGTTAATTTTGAGTATGGGCACCGTGTTCTAATGAATGAACTCTCAACATATTCCTTCTTTGCTCTTCCTCATATAATGTTGGGCTTCGTCACCTTTTAAGGAACCTTGCTTCCTCTTCCATCTGTTAATAAATACAAAGGGAACTTTGCTGTCTACCCTTTCAAAAATCTGTTCAGAAAAAGTGACTGCAATACCACTCTTGGCTGCATGAAGAGGGTAAATTTTGCAAGATATTTAGGAAGCTGAGCAAAGCCATCTCCCTTTTCTGTTACTCTTAAAATGATAGTGGTGCTTGTCTCAGTCTGTCTGCATAAATGAAAAAAAACCAATCCTAATAACTAAAAGAAGATTAAAAAGTTTACATAAATACTGGATTACTTTACCACCAGAATTTTGTAGTTCCAAAGCTTTTGAAATCATTGCCAAAATTCTTAAGGGACTACAACACAAACACGTTGAGGTAGATTTTAGTCCATCGTCTATTTTTATGTTCCACTTGTGAACAATTTAACAGTGGCCTCATGAATCATAATTTGGGAATAAATGGCCTAACTGCTCCTATCAATGAATGTCTACTTGAATAAGGAGGCCACAAGTGGTGTTTAGCTGCACTGAGTGCAGTTAAGCCCCACCGTAGGAGTTCTTAGTGACCAAGAGTCAGATTTTGCCTGTGGTGTTTTGGAACATTTACCTCAGGAGTACCGGGATATTCCTTACCATCTTGTCGGTTCTCATTTATCCTGAGATAATTTACTCAAGCTAGATAAAGGGTACTACACACAAATACAAAGCCAGTTTAGATATGGAAATATTTATCTCAAGTGCCTTGCCATAAGAACAGGGGGGTACTGCTCCCAGAATCAAATTTGATCCTCATGAGGCCATGCTGGACCCAACAAACCTCGTAGGGTGCAAGATGACACAATGCAGAACTTGTGAAGTAGTTTCTGTGCCGTGCTTTCCAGTTGATGTCTTAGGATCCCTCTTTTAAAGGATTTTGCATTGTCTGTAATATCACAGATTATCATTACTATAGATAATAGAGAGCTGACTCTGCTTATACTTTGTTTGCTTTGCTTTTGAAGGGCACCTGAACACTGGACTGCTGGACTTCCTCCTGTTCGGCAGCTTAATTGCTGCTGTGGATCCTGTAGCTGTTCTGGCAGTGTTTGAAGAAGTTCATGTCAATGAAGTCCTATTCATCATTGTTTTTGGCGAATCGCTTCTGAATGATGCTGTAACTGTGGTAAGTAAAGAGTATATCCTAAAGTCACCCTAATTTTAGAGGGTTTCCTCTGAAGAGTATTTTTCACTTATATGAATTCCTGTATCAATTGTGCAAATCTACTCATGGGCTAGTGTAGCGTAGCTCATGCTATTCTCTGTCTTGCTTACAAGCAAAGATTTAATGTTTGAGCATGAAAGCTATTTGGAGCTCATAAATCACATAAAAATATACAGTCGTGGGTTGGATGAGCACGAGCACAGATGAAGTTTCAAGTGCATATGTTTTATTTGCCTTTGCTGTTCAAGTACAGCTTTCATGACTTCCTGAAATCAGTTCTAGGGATTTTAAGCCATTCTTTGCTATTGTTTTTTAGTGCACATTGCTCTTTTCTGTGTATTTCCATTATGCCCATAAGTTATATGCATACCTCAGATATATAGACAGTGAGAGAATACTCACCAAAGCTCTTACGCCTGTTCCCTCTCTTTTACTTCAGTCAGATGTTTATCAAACAGATGTAAAACAAAAAACCAATTTGGGAGAAACTGGGGGTAGAAAATTTGATTTGGTTTTATTGGTAATGTTAATTTCTGTGTTGGTTTTTGTTTCCTTTTTTTTTTTCATTTAGAAAGAAAAGGAACACTTAATAGACTTTAGAGGAATTAAAACAATCCCAAATTTCTACTGATGTTTTAATTTTGACTGAAACACCCTTTCTTTTCACATAGGTTTTTCTCAGAATAGAATAGTCAGGGGTTTTGTAGTGCAGTGCTAGTGGGCAGGGACCAGGAAATCCTGGTAGAAAGATGATATGTAACTGAGTTGCTATAGAGCTTCAGTTCTCTTCTTGGATCATCTGTTCCTGCTCCTGCATATCTCCAAAGGAGGGTAAGATGTGTCCACAAGGCTCAGTGACTAAATTTTTTGTAACCAAGGCAGCAAGGCACTGCAAGGTCACTGGCAGCAGCCTAACTGTTCCCGTGAATTGGAAAATGCCATCTAGGGCCTCTGGAGAAACCTAATTGCCATTAGATATCAGTCTCCTTAGTACTTTTGGGGTATTACCAGAAACAAATATTAAAGTAAAATCTCGATGAACTCAAGGATCAACATCACTGGCTCTCAGAAGGACAGGAGTTTTTTTTACTGTGAAATGAATATAAGCACTCACACTACAAATAAAAGAAAGTTTGATTGTTTGTTGAAGAAAATCCAGAAGAGAAGAGTAAGCATGACCAAGAGTCAGAAAGCGGAGCCCAAGAAAAAGTTTGAAACAACTGGAGTTCTCGCCTTGAGAAAGACAGACTGGAGGATAAATGAAACCGGATGACTTAGCATTCCTTAAATGTAAACGTGTAAAATTTACCCCATCACTGGGGTAAACATGGTAAGAATTAACCAGCTTACCTGAAACAAGGGAAGCTGAGAAAGCCATAGTAAAGCTCGCCTCCATCATGGGAGGAATTAAGAATAGGTTAGACAGGCATGTGTCAAGAATGATGATCATACAGACCTCCTTAGGCAGGGGTATTAATAAGATGAATTCTTTGGTTTCAGCACTATCACTGTTAGTTAATTATTTTAAAAGCTTTAGTACAATTATTCTAGCTTCTTCTCTTCTATGTTCAACTTACTTTACATATGTTCAACCTATTCCAATCCAATATCTTATTATTAGCATCTTATTAGATATCTTATTTATCTTATACAGACAATTAAATAAATCTGCCAAACACCTGGATTTTAGAGTAAGAAGTGCTTTAGAAAAAACATTAAGGTATACCAATGCTTCTTATAGACATCATATTGAAATAAGTAATGGAAAGTTGCCTTTTAAAGAATTTTTGTTTCTCCTTGCTCCACTGCATTTTTTTCCATTTGAAAAATTCAAAAAGCTGCAAAACCTTCTCCCTCCACATGGAATTTCCCTCAGTCACATGTAAATGCAGAATTCATAATGTTGGGGCCCATAACGAGACTATTTTAATAGGCTTAATTCAGGAGCAAATATTAAGTTAGTCTACTTTTCTTTTCAGGTGCTGTACAATGTGTTTGAATCTTTTGTTACAATAGGTCCAGAGAATGTGACGGGAATTGAATGTGTCAAAGGCATAGGTGGGTAGAATTGAATTCTGTATCACATGTTTTGTATATATATATATGCAGACTTTTAAATAAAATATTATGATTATGCTATCAGTAACTGTTATTTTTCAGCCCTTTCCCTTGTCACTCATATTCCCACACTCCTGTGGCATAGATGAACATCTTAAGAATATATATAAGTGAATATTTCTGAATATTCGGGAAACTTAACCAGATTTGTTTTCTTTTGAGGAGGCTCAACAGATGTGGAGTCCAGTTGTTGAGACTGCCAAACTTGAGAGCTCTGCATCTTTTCTTTCTTATAGCATATCCTTAGTGTCAGCCTGCTCTTTCCCTGCATGCCAGGAAAGTTGAGATTGCATATGGGCATTCTCACTCCTTATCACTGATTGCCATAAAGTAACGTTTGCCAGTGACAATCAAAAAATGTTATTTACCACTATTTCCCATTCCAAGCATGACATGATACTACATTATCTTACGAATCACGGTTTTACCAGTGACTTTGGCATATTCTATAACATCGATTTGGAAAAGTATTTGTTTACAGAACGTGGGAAAAAATTGTTCAAAGAAATGTAGTGAGTTTTGAATATGCCTAAAATGGTGAGGCTTTACATAAAGTAACCTTGTTTTTTCTACAGAATGATGCATTCACATACGAAGTGGTCCAAAGCAATTAATCTTGTTGCATTTTAGAAATAATTTTTGATGTGTCCTCCAGAATTTTCTCTGATTTGCTGGTCATGCAATAGCAGAGGACTACTTCGCACCCTTACGTTTCTACCATTTAAGTTGTGTTTTGTTTTTGTTTTTCAGTGTCATTCTTTGTGGTGAGCTTAGGGGGGACACTGGTTGGCGTTTTCTTTGCGTTCCTGCTCTCATTGGTCAGTCGTTTCACCAAGCACGTGAGAATCATTGAACCGGGATTTGTGTTTATCATTTCCTACCTGTCCTACCTCACAGCAGAGATGCTTTCTCTTTCTGCTATCCTTGCGTAAGTCTCTTTTTATTACCGTCTGTGAAGGGGCTGAGAAAGGAATATGTTTTTTAAAAACATTTAGAAGACAGAAGTAAATTATATAGAACAGTTATAGAATATGACAGTCATGAAGCTTATGCTGAATATTACAATCTTCACACTGCAGTAGATTATAGTTTTCAAATACTGTCATTCAGCCTTGAAAAGGAATGCAAGTTTCCTAGTATCTGCTGTGCAATACAAGAACTTCCTTTGCAAAATACAGACTCGACTCTTTCCTCTTTGTGATTAATAATACTTCAATAACTAACAGTTGTCCATTTGTAGTGACATCTTTCCCTATAATTTGTAATTAAACCAATATTTTTCTAAGGCATTATGTGAATTTCCATTATTTTCTGCTCTCACTGTCTTGACTGGCCTGTTAAGGTTTGCCTGAATCTTGCCTGTTTTGGCTCTGACATCTTTCTTCTTTTAGTATCCATTGATTCCTGACATCTTTCTTCTCAGCTTTGCTTGTTCTGTTTGTAGATGCTGCAGTGAGTATATTCAAGATCTGAAAATTTTACTGCAAAGAGATCAGTAATTTAAGATTACGTCTAATGTAAACAAGATTTAAAATTTTGCATGTTAAAGCAGTACAGTAATCTGAAGAGAATTAAGGTTTGTTATGATCTAATTAAATGCTGTCTTAGACCTCTTGGAGTCAAGTCAGGATGAATGTTTGAGATATGTTTTTTGTCTAGATTAGACTAGGTAAAAATGACCACAATGACTCCTAAGTGTATTTTTTTAGGAATTAATGGTGGGGTTTTATCACTATGTGACAGACAGTTGGAAATAATATTAAATACTACAACAAATATTTTCTGAACAATTGCTTCTCTTTTTTTTTTTTTTCTAGGATAACTTTCTGTGGCATCTGCTGTCAGAAATATGTCAAGGCAAACATCTCTGAACAATCTTCTACAACTGTAAGATATACCATGAAAATGTTGGCCAGTGGAGCAGAAACTATTATCTTCATGTTCCTGGGAATTTCAGCTGTAAATCCAGAAATCTGGACTTGGAATTCAGCTTTTATTCTGTTGACTCTGGTCTTCATCTCAGTATACAGAGTTATTGGTAAGGGGATGATCTTCTTCCTGTCCTTACGTTGTATTGTTGATGCAATCACATAGTCTTTTAAAAAAAAAATAATTAAAAATATTTAGAGTTCCAGACTTGTTCCTTTTAAAATATTCCATTTATTTTAGCTGAATTTATGGTTGGTTTTGGGTTAGGAGGGTAGATCTCTACGGTAAGCTTTATCACATGCTGAAAATATAGTAGGATTTCACTTTTGATGACGTGTGAGGATATGACTAGCCCAGCAGATGACATGATGCACCTAGTGGCAACCCTTTGTTGACACAGCACATGGTATTGGCAAAATCTCACAGTGAAATGGACTTTGTTTTTTAACTTGCAGCCTAACAAAAGATGTGAGCCCTGACAGCCATATCTTTCTTTCAGCTCTTTCAATTTAGTAATAAAAAGATTGTCTTAAGCTAATTTTATGGTTGACTTCAGCTTTGAGACACACAGTGATGTAAGACCATACATAATTACACCACAGGTTCTCTGGCTTAAGAAATAATTCCCAGGGGCTGGTGAAAAACTGAGTAAATAAGACTGTGGCAGGTAGGGATTACCTACTGTCAATTTACTGGGCTTATATAAGTTTGCAAACATTTCAAAATACCAATGACGATTTGCCCAACTATGTAGTTCTACTATTTAATCACTGTTTTGTGAAATAGCAAAGGGGTTAAAATAGCAAAAAAAAAAAAAAGAAGCACAGAATGAAGTACTTCGAGAGAGTAACACATAGTGTTTTGGTGTGTGTACTTACATCTGGGAATAAATGAAATGGGTTTATTTGCCTGTTTGTCTTGAATCAAATTCAAATAAAAGGTAACACATCTCTCTAGCTGGCAGTTTTCCCAGGCTCAGTATTTTTATTCTGTCTAGAGATTCCTGGGTTGAATGAAGGGCCTGCTCCCACGTCTTCCTTTCTAAATAATGTGTAACCTTTGTTCATTTAGCCACCTATCAGTAATCACTGATGCGCGTGAGGTGTTTAAGCAAGTTTTCAGTATTTTGACTTTGTCACTTGTTGTATTCCTAGAATGAGTGGTTAACAACCCTGTAACGAGTGTGATCAGTAATTAAATAGTAAATATTCAGCAGTAACAATATGCATCCATTAAAGTAATTGGTAAATTACTTTAGAAAGTAATCTACTTACTTTCTTTTGGCTTAGAAATTGATAAATTACTAAAGACCTGATATCGGGCCTTATGTAATTGCAGCTTTCGTACCCTTGGAAGAGCCAGATCAGTGGCACGAATTAATTTTCAAAGCCCCTTCCACCAGAGGCCTTGCTTACAGTGATATACACAAGACACTCCTCCCTTAGCACGAAATCAAAGTTCTCCAAAAAAGAGAAATATCTCTTTTGTGCTGGTTAACAGTCCTGGCCTGCTGTGAGGGACACACATGCTGCACCGCTCTCGGGACCGGTGAAGCTGTTTTCCTTCTCAGGGAGACTGTGATTTCTAGAGCTTTGGGTCTTCCACAGCAGGTACCTTCTCACCTGAAGACAGTGTTAGCATAGCAACATAACCCTTTGTAAGACAGGGACACAAATGTTATTTTTAGTCATTTGTAAAGGGTATAACACTTATTCCCTAAATCAACACTGGTTCAACGTATTTCTCTTTCTACGAAAAGACCCTGTGCGTGTCACTGACTGTGGTGCTAGAAACTCCATTATTTTTCAACTGCGATTCAAAGGAAAGAGCAGAATTTCACCTGTAGTGCTCATGTCAGAGGCCAGTACTCTGAGAAGAGCTCCTGGCTCGGAGAAGCTTCATCTAATTCCTTTGGCTAAACGTAAAGAGGAAGGTACCAAGTGGGCCTGGTCTCCTTGGCAGTGGAGCAATACAGGTGGAGAAGCAGATGGTGTAAAGAACCACAACACCTTGTTGTGAAAGCAGACTGGTGGTACTGTTTCTGTTACACACGGCTGGGATATTGACATTTCATAAGGGTATTTCTAGACATGCTGGCATTTGTTTTTTATAGGTGTAGTTTTACAGACATGGATTCTTAACCACTACAGAATGGTCCAGCTGGAGATAATAGACCAGGTGGTGATGTCATATGGTGGACTACGTGGAGCGGTTGCTTTTGCTCTGGTTGTGCTTCTGGATGTCAACAAAGTGAAAGAGAAAAACCTGTTTGTCAGCACAACTATCATTGTTGTGTTTTTTACTGTGATTTTCCAGGTAATTCAACCTCTTAAGCATGCTTCTTGCAAGGAGAAGGAGTCCCCCAAAAGTACCGACAGCTTAAAGCAGTTCCCAGCTGAAGGTTGCGTATTGTTTCACTGAACTGAAAGCATAATTGAATTTGTAATTTTAGTAACAAAGATCCTATTTTATGTTTTCATACGGCACCACAAGGGACAAAACACAATTTCCTCTGTGCTAAAAAATGTTCAGTCTTAGCTGCTTGGTATTAATAGCGCTCAAGTTAATATCAGGTTAACATCCTTCACTGCGCGTGAATAACTATAGGGAACAGTCCTTTTTATGGGCAAATACAGTCATTAAACTGATCCACCTGAGCCTAAGTCCTTGTTTTAAAATGTAACAGCAAGCAGTGGGACAGGAAAGTATTTAGAATCCAAACAAAATAACACTTTCTGGATTAAAAAAACAACATTAATTTAAACGGAGATATGCCAGTATATACCAGCTTGGGTTTTTTTTCTCAAATTTATCATAGAAAGTTTAATTCAACAACTCCTGATACGTGCAGAAAATACCACATTCAATGGTACAGGAAACACTTCAACACTTCCACTACTATATTTTTCTTATAGGAGATTTTTTTTCCCACTGATTGGTGTCTTTTCAGAACTTTCTAAAAGGAACTGAGGGTACTACATTATTTTATCTTCTAAAGGGGACAGAGATCAACTGAGGAAGTATGAGAATCACCATATAACGTAGAAAAATGCTCTATTTGTCTAAGAAGGACCAGCTGGAGGAAAGTCTAAGATAATTCCTTAGTATTTATTATTTATCATGCTTCAATCCTTAGGGACTGACTATCAAGCCTCTGGTACAGTGGCTGAAAGTGAAGAAAACTGAACACAGAGAGCCAAAACTGAATGAGAAGCTTCATGGCAGGGTAAGATATTTTTAAACAAAACAATGGTACCTTTTGGAGGAAAAAAAGAATGGAGAAAATTTCTTTTTTGAATGGAGGGGGGAATCGAATTTCAAGTGCGTAATCCTTCAAACATTTCAAAAGTTATCTGGAGGCTAATCAATTTATCCTTGGGTTGAGTCCTGTGAGGGGATACTCAACTGAAGGTTCCGGTCTTTCACTTGGGAATTCAATGGGGCTGACAGTGCTGGGGAAACAGCGTGGCTGGAATATGCTTCTTTCTCTTCATCTGAAAGAGGAGGAGGTTTGATTGAAGATCGCTAGGCAAAGAGTGACAAAGTTTATTTTTTATTTATAATATTATTAAATATTATTCATTTATGGGTAAGGTGTGAAAGCAGGTTTTGTAGCCTACATACTGCATAGAAAGGTAGTCTGCTGCCCAATGGAAATGAAATTCCAGATGAATGTTGATAGTTTTAGTTCAGTATGAATGCTGTGTGTGCACCTGCATTTCTTTAACCTTTTAAAATATTTTGAAATGTGATCTCTTCTAATTCATTTTCACACAACTTTATAAGGTTTTTATTCAGTAAAAGAAAACATACATTTTCAATACAAGTATAGGTTAAAGGAGAGAAGCTTATAAGACATCTTTCATAGCCTTCTTTAATTCATGAACTTTTTAGATTTACACAGGTATCCTGCATTGAGTATTTTTACGCATTCTTGTATGAGCTTCTAATCTTGTCTGTTTTCACATTGGAGGTTACCTGAAGTGAATTAAGGACTTAACAGTGGACAGAGTTTATTTCTGAGAAATTTTCTTACAGACTACTGAATAAATATGTTATGCTTTTGTTATCCAGCAATTCAAATTTCAGTTTCCATTCCAATATTTTACTATTTGAAAACCAGGATTTTTCCCCCCGGTGAAGAAACGCAATCCATCTACATTTATGGGTTATACCTTTACAAGTCAGTTAGTAGTGCAGGCCAAGCAGTAATGTTAATCCTAACATTTTGTGAAGTTGTATGTACCGATTCACCACTTCCTAGAATATTCTAGCAGATATCATTTCAAGAGGCACAGTGCTCCTAAAACTGTATAAATTGTAGCCTTCAGAGAGAAGGAGCACTGTCTGCTCTCAGGGATTCCGATGGAGAAAAATTAGTTTATAATATCATATTCTTCACTTCCATGTCAGCTATCTCCTGAGGCACTAATTAATATTATATTCAGGAATGATCCAAATCACCCGTTTTGTTCTAAACCTAGCCTGCTGTATATTCTGCAGTAATCACTCCAATGTTCAGAGTTAAATGTTAACAATGTTAACAACCGTATACAGAAAAAGACCAAATTTTGCCTGCAGCTGCCTTGGTTTGAATCAAGAGTTATAAACAGCCATCTAATATACCGAGCACAGGATTTTTCTCTAGATATCTAAAGAATGGTGTTTACTTCTGCTCTGAGGGAAGTATGACATCCAGTCTAAAAAGAAACACTAGGTGAATTTTTTGACTGATTTAATCACTGACACTATTAGTGGCTGATGTACTTCATAGGGCAGAAATAGAGATGGTAAAATGAGTGGATAAAAAGAGTCTTAAAATTGAATGTTAAAATGGGGGCTTATGTACCTTCTTGCTGAGACACTTGTAGTTCAAGAATAGTTAGTGAATTTGTAAAGAAATGGTTAGAAAGCTCAGGACCTTTGAAGAAAAACATATAGTAGTATTTCTTTAAATGGGAAAAAAAACCCTGCTTAACAGCAATGAAATTATTCTGCCTAGTCACTTGGTTTAACCTGACATACATTGAGCCATTTTCTAATTATGCCTTTTATTTCTGCAAAGATACTAATTCTACTTTCACTTTCCTAGGCCTTTGATCACATTCTTTCTGCTATAGAAGACATTTCTGGACAAATAGGACACAATTATCTGAGAGACAAGTAAGTAGTAACTAACTTGGAATGTTGAAATACTGCTAGGAAATCTTATCTGTAAATTGCGACTCTTTCAGATGATGACTCCAGGGACAGCAAGGATGTCAAATGTAGTTTAAAAAGTTACATACTGAAAATACTGGAAATATAGCAAATGTGAGAGTAGTTTATTTTTGTCCCCTACAACTGAAATCTTTTCCTTTTCTTCCACAGTTCAGACTAGGCCTTTACTAATGCCTCAGTTCACCTCCAGGGACCAGTCTCTCAAATCTGAGAACTGCCATTTGCACAAAATTTAATCTAAAATGCTAATGTTGGTCCTTTTCTGTAATACTTCATTTCATTTCATTTCATTTGTATGGAGACACTAAAAAAACTCAACTACTGCTGTGCTAGTTGTTTATCCTGTTTCTACAAAGAATGTGTTCAACACCTCTGAAAGTGATGGCAGAGGGCGTTTTGAAATGACTCAAATAGTTTAAGACCAATAATGAAAATTATGGTTTATAGTCGATTCATCTTGAGAGACTACTCAGCTGAAAGATGTAGACACTGTTTTCTTTAAAGTACATGTGAAGAGTTACCATTGCGATGGGCCGACTTCCACGATCTAGATGAATAAATTTGAAAAAAGGACATTAAATCTGGACATCTTTTAGAGGGTTAAGGTTACGCAGTTCTCTCCCTGGAGTTAGGTCATTTCATAGGTGCAGTCACAGTTCTGACCTGCTACTGTCCTGCTGACTCGACATGCCAATTCCAAACCAAAAGCCATGTGGTTGCATTAGCTTTCTGCAGAGCACTCCACTAACCCCTGCTGAGAAGCTGAGTGTATTAGCCGAGTTTTAGCTTTATGCTCATATAACCATACAAATCCCCAGCTGGAGCTAGATTGTATCTGAGATCAAGCAGAATTGCTCACCTTTCTGTACCCGGTTACAAGGCCAGGCTCCTTCATTTATTTCCTTTTGCTCTTGGTTCGTTTATTCAGTGAAGAATTTTCGCGATGCATCCCAAATAGAACATCCTCATTCTTTTGGTCTAAATTTTCAGTTTACTGTTTGGCAATGAATTTCAGCAGGCTACAGGGGATACATCCCCAGTTTTGAAATACTGTATTGAAGATGGAGCCAAATATTTTTAAAGTGGCAGATTAGAGTTTGACTTCTTGGATGTTAGAAAGTAATCAAGTGTAACAAGAGAAGGAGTAGTTTAATGTAGATTCATGGTTGAGTGTGTGGTTTGGTGACTAATGTATTTTGAATGAGATCACCTTAAGTCTGCTTCCTTTGGACTATATGTACCTGAAAGTGCTGCTTCCCCAAAGAAAGGGCAGCCCTTAGCATCCTCACTGATGTGCTCAAGTGTGACAGCATGAATGAGAGACCCCCGTTGTCAGATGTTCTGTCTGGAGAAGAGGAATAGTTATCAATTCTGTGAATAATGTTTAGCAACAAAAAGGCTTCAACAATCAGAATAAAAAGTCATAAACTCAAAATAGCCATTGAGCAGGAGGGATAGAATCACTTTGAATAGTAGTCTCCAAAGTTGCCTCAAGAAAATATTGAGGAAGGTAGATGAAAGTAAAGCAGCCTTTATCTTCTGGAGCCTAAATACCAGACGGCAGATATCCTACTATCAGATAAGCTTGGAAGTGCAAATCACAGAAAATATACATCAATTCTATCCCCCGGAGCACATAAATGGCAACAATAAGGCCCTCTGTAAGTGCTCTTGGAAGTTCACCGCTGTTGTGGACTGATTTTCTAGGCTGGCTGTCCTACAAGACAAGTAGGGAAAAGCAGATTCCATTCCAAAGGAGGAAAGAAAATTGAACTTTTAGAATGAAGCTATTAAATATAACAATGCATAATCATAAGTGGAAAAATAAGGTAGGGTGATCTCCCAGAGTATAAAATGTCCTAGTGACGCTGAAATGAGATACTGTAATCATAGCACTCTTGCTGTTGTAGTAGTGTTTGGTAAGTTAACCTAGTAAATGCTTTGTGACAGCTGCATAGCTCTGTAGCAGGCTTTTCCTTAACTTTCTTAAAATGCTAATTGAAAAGCTTCGAAACACAAATCCCTCACATTGCTGTGTTCACCATTTTTTAAAAAGTGCTTAGCTCACAAAAATACCATTTGTGCTAAACTAAAAATGCTGTGAAACTAAAATTGCTTGTTGCCATTAACACAGTTTGTTTAAATTATCAGGTGGTCCAATTTTGATAGGAAATTCCTCAGTAAAGTACTGATGAGAAGGTCTGCTCAAAAATCAAGAGACCAGATCCTTAATGTTTTCCATGAACTCAACTTGAAGGATGCAATTAGCTATGTGGCTGAGGTACTTATGAACACTTGTTGACATATTATAGCATAGTTTTGGGTTTGGTTTGTTTGGGTTGCTTTTTTTTTTGTGTTTCTTTGTTTGTTTTTAATTTATAATATAAGCTAAAGTTGATATATTGCAGGAGATGTCTAAAAGAAAACTATTTTCATTTCTTCTCTGCTTTTTGTTCTAAACGTGTTTTGAGTCTCAGTATGTCTCAGTATCACCTGTTTGAGTGGCTGTAAGTTCTCAGTATTATGCCTTACCCCCAAGTTGTACTTCTGTCAGTGTGCTTTTCTGTTGGATTTCGCTGAATAACTTTGTTTCTATATTCATTGCATGAAAAAAACTCCTGTAATTCCAAAGGGACCAGGCAAACTACTGTCTTTCTAAATGCATCAACAGAGTCTGGCTCCTGCAGAAGAGTGGTTCTATGCGATGACAAATCTTATTTGAAGAAGCTCACTTCCAAATGCTGTGGTTATATGACCAAAGTAGTGGACCGCTATAATCTCATTCTGACCAAGTTACAGAATGGAAGAAAGTTATTGGCCTTCTGCATATGTACCACTCTCTGTCTGGAACAATGTTAAGAGTTTGTTTAAGAATTCCTAATCTTTTTCAATGTGGAACTGGCCACCTATAGTTCAAATGACCACAAATATGCAGTATTCATACAGTGTAGAGGCTAGTTTAAAATGGAATATTTTAAAGTGACCTTTAAAGCGATAACCTATCTATGCCTGTAATCTCCAGGTGAACTCATTTTCACAGCTACAGGATACTCCAGTTAATTTCTTCAGTTAAAATAAACGCTATTACTATGATTGATATTACTATGACTGATACTACTACTAATAATAATCTCTTTTCCTTTTTTGAAAATGAGCTACAGCCAGGCAGACTTCTTCCAGTGAAACATGGAATTTCAAAGACTGAATTCAGAAAATAAGAGGAAATTCAGAAATTATGTTAGTGTGAAAAATGGGGAGTGGCTCACAAGATAAGCAAATACTTTCTTTTGAGATTTTGTAAATTACCCATTCGGTTTTCAGATCATTTGAGCTCAAGAACTAGTTTTCTTCTTGTGGTGCTTTCTGGGTTACAACTCAGAGGAAGAAAGTGACTTTGACGTTGATGAGCTGAATCTGTTCAGTAGATTCATTACAGTATTTTTTCTCTTTAACAGATGTAAAGGGCTCTATAGATAACTAATCAATGCAGATTTAGCCTCAAAATTTTTACCCAGTAATGTCATCAATCCCATATAGCAATGTCAGATTAAATTAGATTATTAATTTTTTAAGAGAGTCACCTTTTTCATTATACCTTAGTACAGTTCATAACACAAGGAAACGGACTTTTGCTACCTTAGTCCAAATGCTATTGTGTATATTGTGTCTTGCAGCCAAATTCTATTGGGAAATGTTTCCTGAGCTGCTAATAATAGACAAAGAAATTAAAAGTTGCCCAGGTTCTACAAAAGATTTGCAACGTGGTTTCTTCCAGCGGAAATTAGTTATCTTAATATGCCTGATTAGTCATGAGCTGTGAATCCTAAAGTCATTCCACTTTTCTCAAGTTAACATTTTTGCTTCAGTGATATGCTGTTGTAACAAATTCTCCTTCACTTCTGAAATATATCTTTGAGCAAAATATCTGTGAATTACAAGCTGACATCGAAATTGAAGCCAATTCTTCCAGGAGGAGTAAAGATCTGCCTCCCCCAGCTACTCGCTCTCTTCTCACTTGCAAGAAACTGAGGAGTTTAAAAACTATTTTATAATTTTTTAATTTTTCCAGCTCTACTGTTATGCTGCATCTGTACAATAAACAAGAGCTTGAGAGAGCTCAGTCTGAACCTAAATAAATTCCTTACAGGTGAGAAGGGAGAGCCTAATCCAGGCAAAATGAAAATAATCCAGAGCAAGGGAATAGAAGCAACTTAAAATATGTACAGTTAATAACTTCTTCTGGCTAAAATTCCCCCACTGATGACATGGTATGATGTATGTATGAAACATTAAATTTGATTGAAAAGAAAGTCAGATGCACTTAAGAAAAAGGACTGATACTGATGCAGAATGTACTGTTTTTCTCTTCAGTTTTCTGCCTAGAGAGGCCAGAGTGTACTTTTTAATGCCACTGATTTGATCCAATGCTTTCTACTGTAACGTGTACGTGGGCTACCACAGCAAAAAGAAATATTTGATTTAATTGCTCTATTAGTATGAAAATGTAAAGGGGACACAATGCAGTTGAAGTTGGAGAAATGTAAAATCACTCTCAATATTCTGCAAGGGAGGGGTTTTTTCTTGGTGTATTCCTTGTCACAGTTTAAAATGTAGAGTCCTGCTGCGTGATTTCTCTTTGCTGTGATTCAAAACCAGAGATGGGTGCAGCCTTTGTAACCATGATGTCACTCAACAGCTGCTTTTCACCTAAAAAAGAGATTACATGAGAATCTGAAGACGATCTGAGCTTTTCCAGTGTCGCTTCCGTGGCACTAGTTTTAGAACTGAAAGCAAATCTCATCTCCTCATGCTATAACCTCTTTCAAATAGGCTTGTAGACTTCTGGCACCACTTAACGTTTGCTGCCTCCAGTCTGGCAGAGAACAGAAAACTTAGTGTTGTATCTTAGAAAACACTAGTCTTAGTGCAATGATGTGTCGAGTCCTAAAAATCCGCAGAGATATCCCTGCGTGCCTCTTTGCAATGTGGTACAAAGTGAAAGGTCCACTCCTGGAAGGGTCTGTGAAGGCAAAAGAGTTAGACTGCAGAAGTGCAAGGTTATCGTTTGCCTAAGGTTAAGGCCTAAGAAATCACTCCTCAAAATCAATTTACAAGAGTGGAATAAATTTTTCTCCTAGCTTTGATCACTGGGAAAACGTCACTCAACATAAAGAAACCATAACAAAAAAATAGTTTGTATTCGTTGTCTAAATACAACTTCTCCCCTGCTTCTTGTGCATTTGCATACAGCAGCTTCACAAATTATCTGCTTTTTCTGATACACATTTTGCCCTTGGTGTTACAAGCTGTAATGTGTCTTGTTTCTTTCCATGGCCAGGGAGAACGTAGAGGTTCCTTGGCATTTATACGTTCTCCAAGTACAGACAACATGGTAAACGTGGACTTCAGCACCCCACGCCCGAGTACTGTGGAAAGCTCTGTCTCTTATTTACTGTAAGTAACGTGGGCTGACTGGGGGGCACTGGGGTGCTTATGTTATATGTGAGGAAATGGAAACTGTGTTAAAAATTTTGAAAAATGTAAATTACAGGGGCTTCTGTCACCGCTATTTTGAACTTCAGTTACTCCTTTCTCCCACATAAAATGGGTATACATAGTCGTATTGTTGCAACATACAGTTATATTGGTGCATTTTACACACAAATACATTTTTGCAGTTAAGGGCTGGTCAGATGAAGCAGACATCCACATTAGAGTTGTTCCATGTGCCTTTTGTTCATCAACTGCCATAGACAGGGCTAGATCCCATTTCTGTGTCTGCTCCAGAAAAAGTCATGAGAGAGGCAAGGAAAAAACATTTCTCCTTCCTTAACTCTTCCATGAGTTCTTTCACCTGACAGACCATGTCATGTAAACCGAGAAATTAATGCTGAAATGAATTAACGTGAAAGACAAAAATCAATACTTTCTTCGCATTTCCCATTAGCTATTTGCTCACTCATTTTCATCTAGCTGATTTTGACCTTTCCTTTCTTTTTTAGACTTCATTTCTCCCTCTTGTTCCCCATTTTCCTGTTTTTTTCTTCCTCTTCAGCAATCACTGATTTTAAACACTGCTGTTCATATATTGTATTCCTCTTCAGGAGAGAAAAAGCTGGGCCGGTTTGCCTTGACATGCAAGCTTTAGAGCAGAGGAGGAAAAGCATCCGGGACACAGAAGACACGGTTGCTCATCACACCCTACAGCAGTACCTGTATAAACCCAGGCAAGAGGTGAGAGCAGAGGGCTAGCATTAGACTGTTTTCTAATCTAAAACTAGGAGACATTAGGAATCAAAACTTGGGAGCAAAACTCACAAGGAAAGAACCTCAGGTGAGGTGATTCTGCCCCTCTACTCTGCTGTGGTGAGACCCAACCTGGAGTACTGCGTCCAGCTCTGGAGTCCTCAGCATAAGAAGGACATGGACCTGTTGGAGCGAGTCCAGCGGAGGGCCACAAAGATGATCAGAGGGCTGGAGCACCTCTCCTATGAGGACAGGCTGAGAGAGTTGGGATTGTTCAGCCTGGAGAAGAG
>JAOXJK010000012.1:60722450-60740199 GCA_025774025.1 Xenus cinereus | reverse complement strand
GGCTGGATGGGGCTTTGAGCAACCTGGTCTGGTGGGAGGTGTCCCTGCCCAGGGCAGGGGGGTTGGAACTCGATGATATTTAAGGTCCCTTCCAGCGCTAACCATTCTGTGATTCTAACCCATCTGCAAAATCTGCACCCTTGAGGAAGACAGGGTCTATGACCATGTCTCTTTAACAGAACTAGTGCCTTTGACTTCACTGGGGCCAGTGGAATGCAGAACTGGGTCCAATATAGGTCCTGAAGCAGGATTAAATGGAGTGTGTCAACTGAAGTGATTCAAACACTTACAGGGAGAGGCTTGCTTTGAATGACAGTCACTCTTACATACTTAAAATTCCTGGACTTATACCTGTTTCATAGTGAAGGAAGAGAAAGGAAAACAGGAGTTTCATTAATGCCTTCTGGCTAGTCTTTGGGTCATTCTTTTTTATGGAATTGTTTACATTTGCATTACACTGACTGCGTTGATTCAGGGCTTCCAGCTGTATTTCTAAATAAATGAATATTGTCTTCCCTTCCTGGCCACAGCACAAACACCTGTACAGTCGACATGAGATCATGCACAGTGAAGATGACAAACAAGACAAGGAGATTTTCCATAGGACAATGAGGAAGCGCTTAGAATCTTTCAAGAGTACCAAACTAGGAATAAACCATTCCAAGAAGCTCAATAAAATCCACAAGCGAGACCGGGGCCAAAAAAGGGTAAAACACTTTCACAAGGACCCAGATGTAGCCACCTATTACACAAAATAAGGGATGGGGAGGGCAGGGAGGACTCTGAAGGGTCCTATGTCCTGTGTTTATCTCTGTCCTTTAGAACTTCATGAACTTAAAGGGACTAAGCAAGAAGAGATTAAACTATGAGGTAACTCAGGGGGCATCTTCTCACATGCTGCTTTTCTCTTTGCTCTGGGACTCTTCTTCTGGGTGAGAGGTTTTCGATCCCTTGAAAAACAACAGGTCTTGAGCCACGCTACAACACTGTTGGGAGATGCTGCAGGGTAGATGTAGCAGGGTGGCGCCGAAGCACAGAGCGTTCGACAAAACTCGTATGAAACTAGGAGGGAACGTACAGCATACAAAGAGCCGAAGTTCCTTTCTTTTCCTGCGGTGACTATGAGCCTAGGGGGAGACTAATGGCATCCATATTGAGTTTCAAGCAAAGATTACAGTGGATTTCAGGGTTATGCTGCTGAACTCGTGATTTCGAAGGATGTCACTGCCATTGCTCTCTGATGACGCTAGCGCTTTCGGTAACTTGGTTTTGTTTTCTTGCAGCGAAACAGCAGTGTCATACCAAATGGAAAAATACCTTCAGAAAATCCACTACAAGATTTTACTTTGAAGGAAAAAGGTAAAAAGACTCTTAGGCCAGTTTCGTTAACTGCATTTTACCAGCTACGTTGTCAGGAAAGCATCACTGAAAAATGTTGTGATATGCAACATTGAAGCTGGCATTAAAAAGGGACTTCTAGTCATAATTCAGAACTCAGAGTGGGGATCTGCTCCATGCATAAATGCAGGGTCTTGATGATTTAGAAGTTGTTTTTCTAGGCCAAATTTTAATTGGCCATCTTCCTCACATTTTTAAAATACTGCATTTAAATTTTGTAAACAAAATAATGCAGTGGCTACGTGGATGAACTTTCAGGTTCCTTTTGGAGAAGTTGCACAGAGCAATTTTTGCTAACATTTTTCTTTTTCATCACAGCAGGATGTTTCTGCCTGGGACACCGTGCCATGTAAAATTAAGCAGTTGAGATAAGGTGCTGACCTGAGCTAAGGTCCATTTGTTTAGAAGGGTCTGAATCAGAGCTGAGGCCAAGCAGGCTCACTAGAACTCAAGGACAGCGTAGCTTTGAAAGGAACGCATAGTCAGAGGCCAGTTTCACACCTGATTCACACCTTCATGCACAAATTTCACACACGGTTAAGCCTTGGAAGTGTAATCTGAAGCTGACTGGCCCGGGGAACAGCCTTACCACAAGTTGGTTTTGCATGGAAAGCCCCAAATTCTTTCCTCTCAGGTTTTAGCCATCTTTTGTCATTGATGTCATAGCAAGACCTAACGGATGCTAATATGTTTGTTATGCAATTATAAAATAATACATATCACTTAAAAACTGAAATGTGGTTTAAAAGCCACTGAACAAACTCTTTTCTTTTTTTTTTTTTTTTCCGTATTCTTTCCTGTGTTTATGCATGCAACCCTTTGATCTCAAAGAAAATTGAATTTAAATAGAGAGGGATTCACCTGGTCTGGTGGGAGGTGTCCCTGCCCACGGAAGGGGGTTGGAACTCGATGATCTTTAAGGTCCCTTCCAACCCAAACCATTCTATGATTCTATGATCTTTTCTCAATAGCTCCAAGCAAAGATATTTTTCTTTATGTACGTTCTTTGAATCATTTTCTTAGCATTATTTTTATTTGAGTGGCAGGGACCATACAGGCTGGCCGAGTAAGTGTGATATTTTAGAAGCTTTTTGCATGGGAAGAGCTTTCCGAATACTTCTAAGTAGGTAACTCTTGTTAAAAAACACCGTGTAGAGATGTCATCCTCTACTTTAAAAAAAAAAGCTTCATTGGAAGCCAATCTTAACAAGTGGTTTAGCAGCTGTCATAAAACTGATTCTACTGCAGTAGAAGGAGCAATGACCTCACCGGGTCTGAAATCAGGGTACGGATGTCAAATGATGAAATGGCTGATCATTGTAAGGGACAACATTTGTCACATTTGTGAGCATTTAAGACACAAACCAGCAGCAGCAGCAGCAGCGGTGCCACCTCATAGGATGGTTTGTTTCAGTCCCAGGAAAGATGACAATTCTGATAGCCAAAAGCTCAGCCAGAGTGCGAAATCTGTGCCAGCATCAAACCAGCATAAAATGGCACTTCCTATCAAAACAGATACAAATCTCTAATCAAATTGGACTTTTTTCTTTTTTTTTTTCCCAGATTTGGAGTTTTCTGAATCAGAAGAAAATAATGATTATGAAACTTTGCATCTGGGCAAAGGAGTTGATTTCCTGGCTAATGTGACGAAGCAAAATTTCACGGATACTCCCAATGGTAAAAATATTAATTACTTAGAGAGGTGTTTGGTTTTGGTTTTTTTCTCAAATGTTAAAAAAACACTAGAAATGCTAATGATTTATCCTGGTTGGGTTTTTCTTGTGTGTGTGTGTTTGGTTTTTTTTGGGTTTTTTTTGTTTTTTGTTTTTTATTTGATGTGTTCTATTAGAAAATATATTTGCTTAATATTATTGTTAACAGATAAAATGTTTTGGCTATCCAGAGGCATGGAGAGCATCAAATTTGCTACTGGTAGAAGTTGTGAGCATGACTGCCTAAACCAGACCTAAAACCACTAATTATTTCTAGCAACAGCAAATGTTGTTTTAGAATTGTTCTACCTCACACCACCAGTCAATACTAGTCCTTTGGAACTGTTTTCTACTTGCATTTGAAGCACTTCGTTGTGATAAATTTCATGCTGCTTCTTTCAGGCCAGACTTCTGCTCTTAAATTCACAGCTCTCTCAGTTCTTTACAGGCTCATAAAAGTTACTGAAAAGGGCACATTTGCAGCATTCCTGGAGCATTCATTGGATTTCATTTCCAGCCCTGAAAGGCTCCAAAATATCAGATGGAAAGTGTATCACTATATATTAAATGATATGATTTATAAAGTTCTGAAGTATTTATCTTTAGCAATTTTGTGTTTGAATTTTCAGCATGCCACTGCATGCTTCCTATGTAACATGCTGCGTATAGCGCAGAAAAACACTTGAGTTTTTCTTTTGGCGGGCATGCTGGTATAGCCTTTTCGCTGTTCCATGACAAATTCCATGTTTCAGAACGTATAATGGTTCAGAAATTGAAATCCAGAAATTGATCCAGAAACAAGCAGGTGGCAAGATGAGACCTAGCCTCATCTTTAAAATTCCTTTTTCTGTTTAAACACCACAAACTAGGTATCTACGTTAAAAGGCTCCTGTAGCTTACTTTTTACTGTTTTGTGGCCTGCCTTAGTTCCCTCCCTTTATGGAGTTGTGCAGTTTATGCTTTGCATTTTTTCCCATAATTTTTTTCTTTTTTACCGGTTTGACTTGAATTTTCTGCAGCTATTTTATAGTGTGCTTTATTTTGCTTAAAATTTGCCGACTGATTTCTTCTTTTATTGATCGTATTTTTTTGGTCTCCAGATATCCCAAACATAACTGCACATTGGATATAATATCCAATTTTTCTCTTTAATAGAAATCCAAAATGACTAGCAATAGCCAAAGCAGAAAGAGCAACCTACGTGTGTGTAATGGTCTGGGTGTTGGCCTCGTCACACCCATACCAGCGTGTATCAGCCCATGTTTTCCTGCTACGGCCGTTCTCCTTTTACAAAGCATCTTGCTGTGCTACCAGGAAATTATTTTGATTAATTGTATTTGAAACTCCTGAACTTTTTTTAGGAATTGATAACCCGGTATTTTCAACTGATGATGACCAAAGCATCTACATGAAGTTCTCTCCATGGTTATCTAGTGAAGACACTGTGGTACCATCGCAAAGGGCCCGTGTGCAGATCCCATATTCTCCAAACAACTTCAGACGCCTCACTCCATTCCGGCTCAGCAACAAATCAATAGATTCCTTCCTGCTAGCAGATGGCCCAGAGGACCGACCCAGATCTTTTCTCCCAGAATCAACACATATGTAATATTTTAAAGAATATTATTACCTTTCTTTTTAATCAGCCTTCCTATCAACCCTGACTACCGACAAGTAAACTTACTTTTCTGATTTTTCTTCTCCCAGAGCATCTCTTTCCTTCCTGACTTCTTCGTGCAACTAAACATCTTCTGTTTTTCTCCAGCTTGAATAACAAATCATCTTTCTACCTTCCTTTCGCAGAAGAGTTGTCCAACTATTTGGGGTCCAATGACTTGCTATTTTTACAGCGGATAATGGTCCTGCTCTTTGTTTTGGCTTGAATACTTTAAATGCCAAGAAAATAGTATTCCAAATACCTGAATATTGTGCACTCGTTTTCAAGAGGCTCCAGGCTTCTTAGTTAGTCAGTTCTAGGTGATAAAACTTGTACCCGAATTCCCTAACAGGAATCGGGTAATTCCGATTCAACCCCCTTAAACAGTGATAGGTCTTTTCGTGTGACGTTGTCACCACTGTCTGCAGACGTAAGCAAAGTCGTCTGAATCCCCAGAAAGACAATCCAGTGGCTGATGTCAAAGGACATTTTTGCCCATATATTGCCCGTAAGAGCTCGGGTGAGTTGTTTAACCAATCTGGCTCGATTGCATTTGGACGGACAATAAGAGCAGCAGGGCTGGGCCAGCAACTGTCTGGGCTGACTCTTATTCTTAGCACGGTTAAACTATGATTTTTGACTCTACTGCTAAGAAGCCTTGAGTCAGCTCTGAATATTTGTCCAGGTTATTTATCTAGTGCCCAGGAAGGGAAAATGGTCCCTTCTACAAGTACTGAATGACGCTGCTGCTGTCATCATTTAGTTGCATAAGAAAGAGTTTAAAAATTTAGCATGTTTACAAGAATGCATCAGCGTTCCCTTGCACAGGTAGAGATACTTGCACAACAGCCAGACTGCGGAAAAGCAGAATCCCAGTTTGGGTTAGAGCTTTATCCTCAAACTGTGAGTTTATCTTAATGCATACCTTCTTTTGTAACCAGAAAAGCCCTTAAGATTTCTGATGCAGTAAATAACTTCTTGCTTCTAACGTCTTAGAGGCAAAAAATCAAACTGACTCTGGGTTAAAATGAGTTATACAAGTTGGCTTTTAATTCTCACTTTGTGGAAATTTTCCACACCATAAAAAGCAGCCTTCACTTCTATAATAAACACAATCAGTGCTGTAAATAAGGTGGGTCAGATCACAGTTCAGCCATCATAACTGAGTAGAACATAGGGCACCGTGGGGATTATGCAACGAAACGCAATAATCAGTTTCATCATGAATTTGTTTTTATGGAATCTGTGATCACAGTTGTATGACCTCGTTGTCCTCTGTGCATCGCCAAATAAAGGCACGTGGTTAGTTGAAAGTACTTCTGTAGTTAGCTGATGAAACTTTGCTCAGACAAAGACCTCAGGATAAGAGTGAAGGTTGGTAATTTTGATTTGAGAAGAACTTCATAACCTTTTGAAAAGAAATAGAACGGGAAGTTCTGTTTTTCTTCTGCTCTGGCTTCTGTCTCTGCAGAAGATGTGCTGGTTCACGTGTAATTACAGGAAGCACATCACTCTCTTTACAGGGGTGTCCTGTAGGTCTGTGGTTGGTTCTAGTACTCAGTTCCTTATTAATGCAGCTTTGATTATTTTTTAAATGATGCTTTAAAAGGAATACAGGATTAATTAAAGAACTATGAATTAAATCGCAATATCCTGATCAAAAATTTGAATAATGAGCAGCATTCCAAAAGGAAAACTTCTCCTTGACACTTACCCACATTGAAATTCTCTTCACTTTTTCCACTAAGAACATTGCCATAAAACAGTGGCATATAACTTAGCTGAATATTTTCTTGCTAACCCTTGTTCTTTTCCTCCATTCTACTTCCTTATTTATAATTGACTTTATTATTAGGAAACGGTTTGTATAAATTTTTGTGCAAGTATCTTTGATATATCAAAATCACTGGGTTTTCACTGCTATGTTTCTTAAGAAGTGTTTTGGGAAGTTAGATTTCCCAAGCTAATAAGCTTAGAACTTGCTTACTCTCTGAAGTATTCCTCTGAATGGTCTCCTTAACAAAATTCTCCTAATAGGAGTACGATACTGAAATGTCAATTAAAAGGCTTTAAAAACCCATGTAAACTGGAAACCAAGGGTGGAAATGTGAAGTTTCTCTACATAGTCTAAAGTATGCAGAAAATTGGCCGTAGGCTCCAGCCAATAAGGAATTGACTCCCTGGTGATTCCCTGTGCTATTTGGTTGAAAGAGCACAGTTTCTTTCAAAAGCTTCTGAAAGATTTCCTTGCTGAGCATCAGGACTACATGTTTAAAGATAAAGATACATCTTAATGACCAGATGATGGCTACATCTCCTAAATATGTGGAGCAGGCAGTCGGTTCATCACAAACGCTGAGCTGAGTTTTGCCTGATACTCAGCAAGGATAAGAAGTTTAATAAACTCACTTTAGGTTGTCCAAGATAGAAATTGGGAAAGGGTGCAGTTCCCTAGCAAAAAAACCCCACATCTTAAACCACTTATTTTCATAAGACTTTCATAAAAATAGCCAAAAGCAAAGCCCAATAGCCAGCATACCAGTATAGAAAGTATATATTACAAATGTTTCTATTTAATTGTGCTCTCTAGGTGATATGGACCATGATGTTGAAATGACAGAATACTCCTCTTCGGATGACCAACTAAACCAAAACCAAAGTGTTTCAATGACTCCCCTCCACTTCTTTCCGTCTTGTCTTCAAATGCCTTGGACACAAAACTATTCTTCGTTGGAAAACAGAGGGAATATATCTCTTTCTTCTGTCTCTGAGTATATAGCTTCTTGTGACCCAAATGTACCTGATCTCTTCTGGGAAGCAGATACAGATACGAATAACAAAGAGACAGTAAACTCAGGTTACGGTTCTGAAGTTAGCTACAAGTCAGAGAATTCACAGGAAGAGAATTCTCTACTTATATTTGAAGGGCTGGAAGACTCTTATATGAAGGAGCCCCAGGAGAAGAAAATGTTGCTTGATGTACAAGGAAATTACAGATCTGCTGCAGCCAGACGTGTACAAAGCCGACGTTCTTTTCACAGGCCAAAACCTCTGCAACACCCTAAGCTTCAGAAGCTGGCATCTCTTCCAGCATCTTGCCACGTCCCTCCACATTCTTTGGAACAAGAGGAAACACAGTTGTAAGCCAGGACTTATTCGAAAAGAGAAGATGAGAGAGAGTAACTTGAACAAAGGGCTTCTGTAAAAATAGAGAGCAACTTACTGGTTCATGGGATCTGCTCTGGGATGGTTTCAGACGGGAAGGGAATGGGATCCCATAATACCAGAAACACTGGAGCTTTTCTGCTGCACTTAGATTTTTAAGTTCTCATTCGTAATGAAAGGGTTCATAGTAAAGGAGAAATACGCCTCCTTGTTATTTTTTCGTGTAGACTGTTACAAAAATTCAACATTTTGGGAAGGCTAAACCAAGAATCTTTTCAAATGGCAAATCCTTGTTGGATTTTTCACATGGAAATGGTTTATTACGCCATTATGCCACAAATACATTTAAAGAAATAGGCTGCATTTGCTGCTTCAGTAATGGAATTCAGTATTTATGAGGTATGAAATGAATGTAGGAGAAGCCAATGGTTAGCCTCTTGCCTGCTAAGTCTACTCGGATTGAAATGGATCAGTGCCTTTTATAAGTGCAAGCTAAAGAAAATTATTTTCCTGCTCTTGAATATTTGTATCACTGAGTAATTGTGGGATATTGACGCCGGTGGAAAACTTTCCAGGGAGAGGAAAGTCCTAGCACCTTGAAATTCAATCAAGGGTGCCAGGAAGGCCATTTCCTTCCTTCACCTTCATTTCCTCTACTCAGTAGCACTGGAATGAAAGAACATCCAGAATTAGCTCAGAATTTTAGTTCGTGTGGTCACAAGCAACTCCTTTCTCATTCTTAATTAAGCTGCTCTATTTTAAATAGCTTCACTCAGACAGAAGCGTAAATATTTGTCATTTTTGCTGCTGCTTTGGAAGACACCTTCCAAATACTCTGTTAGATTATCTTGTTAATTTATGTATCGTTTTGAATAGCTGATCAGGACAGTGGTCTCTCGGATGCTTATCCTGTGTTTTGCCACATGGTTCAAGTGCCACAATGACTCAGGATGCTGATGGTTCCAAGTACTGAGGCAGTTGGGCTACTGTGTATGTACATACCTGTTTGTGTTAGGAACCTCCTTTATTTTTTTCTCCCCAGTTTTCTGTTAAATGATAGTAGTTAAGATTGCACTAGATGCCTGTTGCATATGAATCTGATCTACGTCACCTTGAAGACGGCCGGAGGCATCAGCAAAAGCCAACTCAGCTAAAGACTGAAAAGTGGAAACTCTGAGATCTCTTGTGGGTGTATAATGCTACGTGCTGGCTTAGAGTCCTCTGGCCTATCTGTATTTTCTGTTGGATGATTCCAGTCCTGAAATTTTGGCTTGAAATCTTCAGTGGTATATGTTGCAAAGGTTCTGTGACATCAATGAGTGCTTAGAAGCTTCTGAGATCCTAATCCATACCTTATTTCTTTTTGATATCAGTGTGAACCATTTGTAAATGAGCTAAATCACCTTCAGGGAAGTATCGGAACTGCTTAAGACTGGATCCGACAGAAGCTTTGTTTCGTAAATTTCACTTTATCTATAGGAATTAGTGGTTGTTTCACTCTGCCTACCCAGATTTTGAACAGTTCTAGGTGACTCAGCGTCAGACATCAAACTTGAGATTTACCCAGACACCCAAAAAGAGCGGAGCAATGTGTGAGATTTCGTGGCCACATCTTTTTCCTATCTTCATCCTCTTTGCTAAAACTGCCTGTTAGGCCGGTGCAAATTGCAGAGGTGTGATAGCAAGTGTCTTACACAGACCTAGACAGAAGCATAACGTATGCCTATAGAGACTAGATCCAGAGCACCGGTTCTTTTGATGGCAACCCACAAGCAGCTGCCTGTTTGCAATCATCTTGGGCGCTGATGTAAATCAGTGTCCTTAACGGGGAAGCTTCATCCCGCAGAGCTAGTCTTGTTAACGAGGGTCACGAGACATAAGGCTGCCACCAGTAGAGATGCTAATTTTATAATTCAGTAATGTAAATACAGTTTTGTGTGAACTGAGTCCATATGAACGCGCTGTTTTGATGAAGTAGAGCGTATTAATGCTGCTCCAGATATTATAATTGCAACAAGTATTTGAGTCACTGGCATAACAGAGCCAGGACTGACCCCAAACATCAGCGCAGGTAAAGTGCAACGTGCCAAAATCCAACCTCCAGTCTCATAGCACAACGCTCAAGTGCCGGCACCGAAGCTGGCAAGATGCTCGTCAGGGGCTGGCCTGGAAATCAAACTTTTCATTTCTTATTGCTGTTGTACAGAGGTCGTTGCTGCGCTGCAGACAGAAGAACCACCACACCTTCGGCTGTTTTCTGCACGCTTGTTAGAGCATTCTTAACCTATTTGTGTACGGGCTACCTCAGGAAAACATTTGTAATCATCATCAGCAGCAGCAGCAGGTGGGAGTTTTCATCAGATAAGTGTTGCACACACAAGAGTGTGCAATTTTGAAAATCACAGGATATAAGATTTTGATGTTCTTGTATGCTTTTATGCTAAACAAGAGAGGATCAATAGACACCATAGTGTTTACAAATACAGCAGTCTCTGTGAAACTTCAGCAGGATCCTGCATGTTTCTTGAGAGGGCTGTGGGTTGTAGGAACTTTCGCAAAACACAGAGGAACATTATGCCATTTTTAACAACAGAAGAAATGGAAAAGACACTATATACAAAAGGCTTAACTCTCCATTTACTTTCAAAGGCCTTATACCTTGTCTATTTGTTGTGTCACCGTAGCTGAACAGACGAAGGATAAATTGGACAATTCTGGTAGTGAAGAGATCTTTCCCTGGAACAGCTTGCATAATTTTTGAAGCTCTTACGCCTCTGGAAGATGTTTTCTTGTATAATTGCCTCTACAGCAAGGTTTTGTTTGGCACAGTTTCTCAATTTGAAATGTGTTGGGGAAAAAAAAAAAAAGCTTCATGTCCACAATTTCTATATTGAGAACATACTCTTAGCCAGGATATAGTGGATTATAATTCCTTATTTTTTATTCCGAGGCAATTGCTCCCAACGTCTACCAGGGTATACACAAAAAGCAGGTTAAAAAAATTCATCTGTCTCACGTCCACCACCACCACGTCCCCCTACCCCCCATACTCTTTCTATGTACTTTCACATTTCAGTACACGTCCCGTGAGTGCAAGTGTCTGGTTGCTTCTTCAGCACTCTTTGATCGGTCAAAGCACCACTAATTTCCATTTAGAGCTGCTGAGGACCTGGCCGTATGTATCAGCTTTTTTTTTTTTACGGTCTGAATTAAATTGAAATGATCGGTTGGTAAATCAGTTCACCTCTGGTGAGGCCAGTGCAGTTCTCGTTTCTCTGGCTGAAAACTTTGTTTCTAACTTTTTTACGTGACATGCTCTGTCAAAGAAAGGCGAGTTGAGAATTCTACAGTCGTTATTTATTGAACAAATAACTACGGGCTACCTTGTTGTAAAAAGATGAAACACAGATCTATTCAATGTCTTTTCTATAGATTTTGCTCCATGGATAAGGTTCTTTTTAATAATGTTTATTATGCTGCACTATGACCTAGCAATGTTAAAAAAAAAAAAGAGAAGCGTTGCCTGTATTCAGATGAATTCTGTCTCTCTGAGCTGTGAAGCTAGTTATTGAAATACATGAGATTACATTTTACAAATACGTGGTCTAGCCGGAAGGTTTATGTAATGAAGGTTGCGAAATAATCACGTGCCTTAAATTGTCACTCTTTGGAGTGCTGCTGTTTGGAGATTTTTGTGTGTACTTTCCAAAAGGTGTCAACTTACTGCATATATTTTTAAACAAGTCAAGTTGTTCTGCTAATGTGTCTTTATAGAAACGTTTTAATAGTATATCATAATGAGAAGTTTGGCAATAAATTGTATCACTTTGGTGGAATCGCACTGCTTTGGCAATTGATTTAGAGACTCATTTATTTAGTACATTTAGAGAAGACTTCCCATACAAGACCTCTGAGAAGTTCGTATTTCTGCTCCCAAATCAAAGTTAAAGCAGACAAATAGTGTGCTGCTGATAAGCCGTGTCATTCATGAAATGCAAATCATTAAAAGCAGCAACGGAAGTGGTAGAAGATCTCCCGAGTCTCTCTCTGACAACTATGACATAGTTCTAGCCCCACTGCAGTCGATGACAGAATTCCCATTGACTTTATTTCCATCCGTAGAACAGAAGAGTTTGTATTTTGTCAAGATGTACAGAAATGTCATCATTATAACAACACTATAATTTGAACTTTACATATATGATGATACACAGCATCTCATTATAATATCATTCTTTTGATGTAAAGATTCAATCTCTCAGGGTTTTGTTTTACTGTGCAATACTTTTTGAAGATTTGGTAGTCACTAATGCCAGCCAGCTTGATTTCCTACACAGAAACCAAGGAAACTTAATATTATTTTCTAAGTATGGATTTGAAGAGAATTAAAAAGATAGCACAGGTGACTGAGCCATATGCTAGCAAATAAGATGCTGCAATGGCAAAATTAGATATAACGGGGTTTGCAGTACGCACATGCAACAGCTGATCAGCTTAACCCTTCATCAAATCAGTGGTGGTGGGAGTGTCACCCCGTGTCACCTCTGTCGGTACACAAAGGATACAGGAGCCACGAACAGCCCCTTCTGTTGGAAAAACTGAAATCTGTTGGTAAGGATTCTGCTAGCTCAGATTTACTGGCTTCTTAGTTTAACGAGGCAAGAGGTACGTCGCACTGAAACAGACAGATACCAGACTTTTGGAAAACTGGCCCACAGAGGAGGAGAGAATTCCGTGCTGTCCTTGCTTAGAAACACAAAGAAATATAAAGTTGTGGTCAGCACAGTAGACCCACGCAAGGTAAAGAGTGAATAGTCCAAGAGGTTTTAAGATGATACTCCACATGAGCTCTATTCCCTGATAAAAACAGTGAGATTATAACTATTCAAATCCCAGCTGGGTTTTCATTTTTTTAAAACAGACTGAACACACCACAAAAAGCTTTTATGTTTTTTTCCCCTTCACAATTGCTTGAGGCCCTCCTTACATTCTGAGAGGCATCCCAAAGCCTTCTACCTCGAAGATTTGTACCTCATGGATCTTGAGGTAGAGCAAAGCTCAAAGCTAGTTATTAGCTATTATTATTAGCTATTTCAACAAACATAAGCAGAAATATTCGGTGGCACTTTGGCACTGGATCTGACTCGCTCCTCAACTTGAAAAGAAGGGAATGGCTTTGGGAAGCTGTAACATTCACACCACGACAAAGTCAAAGAGGTTTGGTGTTGGGGCACACAGCATCTATTGCATCATTTCGTTTGATTGTCATTTTGTTTTGTTTGCCATTTTTTTTTTTGTTTTATAAATTAGAATGTATTTTTTCATGGTAATTCCATTTGTTTCTGCTCATATTTTTGGAGCACTGGAGCTCTATATTTAAAAGATTTACCTTTATCTACCGGTATCAGTTCATATCAGCTCCTGCCATGACACAAGATATTGGCTATTGCAGTTATCATTTCGTCATACCTATCACAGCTCATGTCAGAAGATAGTCTTCTACCACGATTTGTGTGTGTCATGGTTTTAGCAGATAAGATTGGAAGCCCTGGTTTCACTCCAGACGCTGTGCTTTACAGGAGGATGAAGAAGTTTTTGTTTCAGAGTTTTTACAAACTGAGCTTCGTATTCAAACCAAGACATAAAATGAAGTTCAGTCAACAATGGCCTTTTTGCTTATCTAGAATCAGTGTCCTCACTCACTCTGACATTCTAACCACATCTGAAGTTCGTGTTTCCTTACCAATATTACGCCCCATGATGATCAACAGTTATGGAAAAGGAAGACTGGAAAAGAGCAGGCTTCCAGTGACTTTCATTTGATACTGTTAGAGATCTGAGTGCTATCACCTCTGCCTCACCAAGCAGGTCCTTCTCATTGGTTGGCTGGGTGATGTCCCACCCAGAACCTGTACTTTCATCCATTACAGGTGAGTTGGTCGGCCTGGAAACAAGGAATTCATTCCCTGCTTCCCAGCAGCAGGCAGGTGTTCAGCCATCTCCAGGAAAGCAGGGCTCCATCACACGTAAGTTTTGCTTGGGAAGACAAACACCACAGCTCTGAACATCCCCCCCTTCCCTGTCCTTCCCCCAGCCTTACATGCTGAGAGTGACATTATATGGTATGGGATATTCCTGTGGTCAGTTGGGGTCGGTTGTCCTGGCTGTGTGTCCTGGGTGCACCCTGTCTTCTTGTTGGCAGGCCAGTATGAGAAGCTGAAAAGTCCTTGACTGCTCAGCAACAACTAAAATATTAATGTTATCAACATTATTCTTAGCCTAAATCCAAGACACAGCACTATAGCAGCTGCCAGTAAGAAAGTTACCCCTATCCCAGCTGAAACCAGTACACCATCCAACGCTGCTCTTGTTAGAGCTACTGCATAGTTATTTGCAAAACCTGAGCCTTCTCATTTGTGTGCATTTACCATTTAATTGCTTGCTGTTCTGAAATATTGACGGTCATCTTGAATCCTAAAAGTGTCAGACCCAACGTGCAATTGAAAGAAATCAAATTTGACTCTATCTGTGTAACTGGGCTGTGAACTGTGGGGCTACAGATGAGTGAACGTTTGGCTGCCACTGTATAAGACGGAGAATCATAGAAGAAGTTAAGTTGGAAAGGACTTTTGAAGGTCATCTAACCGAATCTCTGAGGAGCTAGCTGAGGGCTAACTAACTTAAAGCTAACTGACCAAAGCTGAATCAGGTTAGAATCTGGAATGACAGGGGAAGGGCAGGGTTCACCTCTTTTCATGCACACGCTTTCAGCTCTCGAGGCCACTTTCTCAAAGGAAAATGTGCCTTCCTGGCAGAAGGCCAGGCCATCCCCAAGAAAACCTGTCATCCCTGGCGTCTAGAGATTTATGCAGGAGCCAAGAGTCCAGATTGCAGAGGGGTATGGTATTGGTATGGTATGCCCAGGAAAGAGCGGGCTGGGTTCACTTCTCCAGCCGGGTAAAGCCTTCTGCATATGCTAATCCTCGGAACGAGCGATTGAGGGGGGCTTATTAAGCTGATATGCGTGGCACTGATTTTGAACACACCCCCTTTTCCCTCTAAGCATTGGCTTATCTTGCTGTGTGAAAACACACTGCTCCTCTGTTCCCCAGGGGTTGTAGCTACAAGGATGATCCTGATCAGAGGATTAAAGGTGGGTAGTCTTTGTTTTCTTTAGCTTTAACCAGTGCTGCAGGAAGTTGTGCTGGTAGCGCTGATCATGTAGTTACAAGTCTGGCCGTACCAGAGCAGCTGTAGGTCCTGCGTTGTGAAACACGGCTTATTCCGAAAGCTCCTACTGTCAACACCAACTAGAAGCTAGAATGGGAGCCGGGATTTCGTTTGTTCTCTTGAAAAGGGCGGGTATGAGGTTCTTACAGAATTAATTTTTCTTCCTTATTTCTACTCACTGTAATTTCCTCAAGCAACAAAATGACAATTTTATCCCAGTGTGCCATAGCAGCTCTCTGTGAGCTCACATTTTCTTGCTCATTGGCTCTAAAGAAAGTGACCAAATTTTCAAACTACAGCTTCAGCTCCCAATCCTGTTATATAAGCCATCCTTGCACCTGTGAGCTTCACTGAGTCAAGTGTGAGTTTGGGGATGACCCAATTAGAGGAGTGACCACAATGTTTCAATTTTAAGAGTAGGATATTAGCCTTTATTTCAACAAGAAATTTTCTTTCTTGGATAACTATTTCTCCCCCCAGCAATTCTTACTTCAGACTTTGGTCAACCTAGAACAGAAAACCGAGAATTCCTTAGGAAAGATAAATCTTCAGAGAAGGTTGTAATGCAGGTTCTGTTGGTCTGCATCCCAAATATTTAACCTCAGATTTATTACCACGTTCAGGGTTCTTGCAGATCCAAAGTCAACAAAGGCATAGACTTTGATTAGAATTAAAACATTTCCTTTGAAGAGGAAGACCTACGGGAGGCTTGTGTTCCTCTGAGCAAGGCGTAGACTGGGAGGCATTGACCCCGGAGGCTGTGATGGAGACCACCAGTACAGCGCCAGACCCTCAGATCCACACCTATCCGAACGCCCGAGAGGCGTGCTCCTGCAGGCTCTCTTTAGGCTCCTTGACGGGACATGCTGAACGGAGAAGCGGAACAGGCCCAACAACTCCGGTGGCCCTGACGGCCAAGCTGCTCAGAACAGGAACCTTGAACTGCAGCACTGCTGGGCAGGGGGAAGTGAGACTCCAAAACCCCAGAAGGAATGGCTGTAAAGTTATTGTAGGAGCATCTACGACTCTGCTGGACTGAGGGATCATGTCGCTATCAATAGAAGACCTACCATCAATGTGTCCAGAGGGAATTAGATGCATGGCTGATGGAGAAGTATGAAAGCCCGAAGAAAGGCTGAGAAGAATGGAAGCTCAAAGAGGAACGTGCTCACAGATGACATGAACAAGTACTGCAACCGCAAATTGTAAACTGAACGTGAACATAAATTGAAGTTGAAAACATAATCTCAAGTTCTATGGACAGCAAATTCATGTTCTTCACCGATAATAACTTCTGTTCTTGTTTTAAAAGAGAAATATCACAGTTGCAATGAACTATTTATTTTCATTACTACTTAAACAGTTCACTTACGTGCTGTTTCAGTGTATTGCACTTCAGTTTTTCTGAACATCACAGACGTGAAATACCAAATAGCTTGAAAGCAGATCTCTAATGCCAGTAAGAGGAGAGGTGTTTTCCTTGGTATCAGTGATAAAATCTTCCTTAATTCATGAGAATGGATAAACTAGCACAGTACAAGTTTCTAAAACTTTCCTGGACCAGCTTTCTAATTCTACATCAGGGCTTTGTACTTTTTACTAAATGACTGTGTTGCTATAAAAAAGGCTGACTTAAGTTTTAATTGGTTTTAGAATTTAGGAAATAGTTCTATTAAGCTATAAACTCATAACTGCAAACACAGCATGTGTCCTTTACACATTTCAATTTTTCAAAACAAAAAAATGCTTTAAGAACTCCTGGCTTGGTGTGGTCGGCAAACTTCAAGATGCTAGAAGTTATATTTATACCGTAATTGTGAAGGTCACCTGGATGTGGTCTTTGTCAGTCCTCATCCTCCCCTCAAGGGAATCCACTTCAGGTAAATAGCTGTGCACTCAAAGGTGCCTGCGCTCCAGAATCAGCCACTGCCTTAGCTGAAGACTGAATTTCTTTCTGGAAATAAACTGTTAATTAGCAGATCAATGTTTCACTTAGGAACAGAAGAATATTTAAGAAGTGTTCTGAAGGTACTGAAAACTGTAGCACAAATAATTCTGTGAAAATAATCAAGGGCAATATTTAGTTTATATTAGTTGTCTCACCTTATCAGCACAGTATCTCCTCATAAACACTACGCATCAAGCAGGGTTCCATTATCCTTGTTCTCTAGGCTCATCGTTCTCTAGGGATTTTTAATTAATTGTTATTTTAAGAATGATCACTTAGAAACCTCTGTAAAATCCTAGGATCCTTCCTTTGTAGAACTCTTAACAGAAGACTCCCCTAAGTTCCCTGGAAAGGAAAGTGTGGAAAGGGAAAGTGTAGAATCCTACCAAGTTTTTTAAGTGATCATAAAAGTTTTGCATTATACATTAGCCGCTGAATTTTTGTTAGCCTGTGTCCCGTTGTTTAAAACTGAAATTCACTACAAATTGTAACTTGCTTATTCCAGATATTTTAAATGATCACAGAATGTTAAGGGGTTGGAAGGGACCTCTGGAGATCATCTAGTCCAACCCCCCTGCCAAAGCAGGGTCACCCAGAGCAGGTTGCACAGGAACGTGTCCAGGCGGGTTTGGAATGTCT
>JAOXJK010000012.1:60687847-60719097 GCA_025774025.1 Xenus cinereus | reverse complement strand
TAGCAAGATAACATTGTGGTCAAGTCTTTCTCACCTGATAGGGCGTTCCCCTGTCTGGTGTAGGAGATCTGCCCTCTCGCTTAACTCGTTTGATCAGCAAATTACCCGTAGTTACTTATCACAGGTGATACACATCTTTCAGTAAGACTTCTCATGACTGAAGTCCGAGCCCAGTGTGAGGATGGCAGAGTCTGGGCTCACAAGTCTGGGTTAAGCATTTGCAATGGCATTACAGGAATAAATCGTATCAATACTGATTGCAATTCAGCAGAGCTTTTGAGATAGCTTTATCTTCTGGCTGAAACGAAATTGTTTGATAGCAACGATGTGCTCCGTTCTTTTAGACAGACTTTTCAGCTCTGAAGGCTCTATGAAAGAGTGGGCAGATGCAAAAGACATGAACACGTAAAAGAGTATGAACAGACAGAGCATCGGTTCTGCTAAAAGCCCTGAATATCAAATGAACAGTCCTTTCTGAACATCTGTTACAGGCTGTCGTCAGAAAAGCTTCACTACAGGGCCTATTCTCTATTACACCAGCTCCTCCTAGAAACCAGAATTCGAGACAGGGCATTGCTGTCTGCAGAGCTACGTGTGACATTCAAAGAACCTTTTTGTGCAAATAAAGACTATCTTGAACACTAATACACGTACAGTTACCAAAGAGAGCAAAATGGAATACTGTCCAATGGGATATGTGCCCAGAAGAGGCAGAGGTGTTGCATATCACTGAGTTACAAAGAGATTTTTGGTTAATCAGGCACTAAAAGCACTGCAAGTTCGGTGTGGGAAGCACCAGTAGTTTTAACAATATACTGTAATGCTGAACGCAAACTGGAGCTTGAAGGTTGCATGGTACTAAATGAGTGCTAGTCAGTCAGAGCAATTAGCTCTTTAAGCTTAATTCTCTTGTACATTAATTACAAAGCAAGGCGTAAGCCTATTTAACCTGTAATAAAAATCCCCGTTGCCTCAGGGGAGCAGTGGCAGGAAGATCCCCATCGTGTTTGATCCCTCGATGTTGGCAAGATTCTGTGAGGGTAAATGAAGTGTATGATGTCAGGATATGCCTATTTTTGTAAAAGTCACAGGACAATGCAATACCAATTACAGCTCTTGTAAATATGGCCTGAACAAACAAGCGAAAAAAAAATCAGGGGATGCTCATTGCTTTTTCAGTGGTCCAAAGCTGAGAATATAAAGAAGTAACTGACCCTCTCATTACGTAAAAGCATTCAGGAATGCTTTTAAATGTTCTTATTGGAGTTAGGATTTGGAGAGCAAGCTGGGACTGTAAAGGGATTTTTGCACAGCAATGAAAATAAAATGTCTTAGCTACCTTGTGTGAAAAGAGCTGTTTTGAAATCCCAGATAAATGTTTAAACTAAATTTTGTCTGTGTTTGGAATAAGTAGAGAAGAGGTTGATGCTTGGAGGAAAGTTAACAGGTTTGATTATTAGCTGTTAGGTTGCTGAAGTGGCTGTAGCAGTGTTAACATATTAGGAATGTAGTGTGTTCTTACAACTGGAAATTAGGCTCTAATCTAGGCTCCCTTTCTTATGAGAGGCTGGACTGGATGACCTTTTGAGGTCCCTTCCCACTGAGCTATTCTATGATTTTGTGATATTGCATGACTTCTGGATCCTGCAACGACATGAATTTACAGTCAAAATCGACATCTGACATCTACCCACAGTTGGATACAGCTGTGCATTACCAGCACTTCTGTGTACACGTCCAGATGGACGAAGAAATATAATCCTGGTAGAATCAGTTTTGGAATTTCAGAATAGCTGAAATGCATTCACTGCATACGTGCATATATTTGCATGTATACAAATGTGACTGGCTGAGGCCTGCAAATTCATTCCAGGAAGCAGGCAAAGTAGAAGGAAATATTACTGTCACTAATAGTAATAGGATTTTGTAAGGAGATAGAAGGAGATAGGAAAAGCACAGTTAAACCAGATTCTCTTTATTAGTTAAATACGCAGCTGGAATAGCACTACTATTCCCAGCTGCTTTTTGTTTTTCCTTAGAAAAATATGTAGATCTGTTCCATATATATGGCAGAAAAGGGACTAGAGCTCTTCATTACGGGTTAGACCAAAGCTAACATGCTAGCCAGCATGGATCCAAGGCCAACATACTCCGTCGAAGTATTCCTCTACACAGCCCATACCCAGAGATTACTTTACTTTATCCTTCTTCATCCCCGTCATCAACAACCCATACTGATTTTACTAGCCAGCCAGCTGGGAAACCAATAGCACTGCCTCTCAGGTATTCCAGCCTGTGCTTGGCGTACCTTGCCTGCCTTACTTCACAGCAGTCTCGCAGGTTTGGAGTGGTGTTAGTGCTCTGCGTGGCTTTGACTTTCGTACATACTGAGGTTAATGCGTTTAACTTAAAGTGCCTCTGCTTTACAGCTGATGTGTTACCTATATCTCTGCTTCTCCTGTTTTGCCAAAGAAGCGCTTTTGTGGAAATTGGGAAATTTCCTCATCAAGAAAATTACTGTTTTGAGACGCTAATTACAATCCTCGTGTGACACAAGTGACCATCAATACTGTGGTTAAGAGGAAGGGACTGTTTAGAAATGCTTTTCCTAACTGCTCCATGAGCAAAGAGAATGTTATATTGATTAATTCCCGTGCCAAAAAACCCATTATTTTTTATGGATTCATGTGGTCAAGTCATTCCCACTAAGCAGTAAGGTTGGTTTTAAATAGATTTCTCTTTTCCGTCAGAACAAACCCTCTCATGTATTAGATCGCCTGACAGTTATTTGACAGGAATAAATGAATAACCAACACATTTTTTTCTCTTCAGTACTAGAATGATTGAGGGAAAATAAAATAAACAGGAAAACTCTGCTTGTTGCTATGTTAGTTTTAAAATAGCCAATTTAGGTAAATTTCCTAAAGCTGGCTTGCATGCTTTAACCATATTAGAAAGCTTTTGGAGCTTCAGTCACCCCTGTAATACCTTTTATAAGGTTAGTCTGGTGGAAATCTTATATGTACCTCCTTCTTGTAAGTTGTTTTCTTATTTTACGTGAATGTTCAAAATTTCTCAGACCACTGTCACTTTTGTGCAGCAGCTCGCTCTGGGAGCTGCTCATAATGGGGGGGTCTGTACTTAGCTGAGTTAGCTTTGTTATAAATACGAGGATTTAAATGAAGAAGTGCTCTCTGACTAAAGCTCTCAAGAGTTAACTACTGCAGAATCACAGTGTAGCTCCAAAATAGAAAGCAGAGGGTTAGCATGTGACTCTTCATGCTGCCTTCCCAAGCAAGGCTTCTGTTAGCAGCCAACAGCAGCTGCAGATAAAAATAGAAGGTGATAAACAGCCAGGATTTTCAGTTAAACACACAAGTCGCTCTCCATGACGGCAAGGAGTCCAGAGCAACAATGAAGTCTCTCCGATTCATTAGCGCTGAAGCACTCGTGTCGAATGCAGAGTTTGCCAGGAAGAGCCTCAGCAGTGTTGCCCATAATCTTTTTCCTCTTCTTTTTAAAGCCAGCTATTTACTGGAGCAAGGGGAAGTGATTCATGACTTGGTAGAGAACTGGCCATTTGTTGACTTTAATGTGGGAAAACTTTTGGGAACTACCGTGGACTACCAGGAAGACCTGAGCCATAGAACATGCTCCGTGTGCTTGGAAAGCTGTCTGACAGGGCTGAGAGACTATGTGCTGAATGATTCTTCTCCCTACGCGAAAAGGTTGAAAGTGGTCGACCTGACGGGTATAAAAGATGTTGAAGTTCAGGTTTGTGAGTGCAAGAAGACAATGGGCAGGTGGGCCAGGACACAGCTGCTCTCTAAGCTTTGTTTAGAACTGCTGGTTTACCTCCAACAAAGACAGCGCGATCCAGGTATCTTTGAAATCAGTATTGACGTGCGAATTGACTTGTTTGTTACAGAGCGGAACTACGAGCTGGTAATGCAGGCCCTGTTGAAGAAATGCCATTGTCCACTGAAGATCTGCTGTGTGGCGTTCAGATCTGACAACCTGGCTTTGCAGAAGTTCTTCTATATCATAAAGCTCATTGATCCCTCTTTGTTGCGCAAACTGGAAGTAGTTCACAACGTTCGCCTGGAAATGGAACACTTGGAAATGCTCTTCAACAGTATCCACTTCCCTCTATTGATGTCCTTGACCTTGCCAGCACGAACGTTTAATGTGCGGAGGTTCACAGCTACAGATGAACAGATGCTTACTAACATTGGAGAAAAGATGGGTGAAATGACGCAACTGACCGAGCTGAGTATGTCATTTTCCATACTCACAGGAAGAATACAGAAACTACTCAGGTAATTTGGTCGTCCTGCTTTCAGTCAAACTGTAAAGAACAGCCCTTTGTGCCATCAGCAAGCTGAGAATCTCTGAGAACAAGGGGAGTATATCTCAGGGTGTGTGTGAGTAGGGGCAGCAGGAAGCTAGGAAAGAATATTTGTTGGGGAGAACTGGAAGGCAATATCTAATACCTTTAGAAGAACAGTCAGTTCTTCTAAGTCTTCCAGAGCCTATCTGATGAGTATGAAGAGAATATAGTTTTGGCTACCACATAAGAGAGGGGTACACCCTGGCATTTTTGATTTGCCACATCTTGAGCTTGTAGAGCTTGTATCTCAATCAGCTTAGGCTGGCCTTTGGTGCAAGACCTGAGTCATATTCCAAGTATTTTTCAGGGTCTCTAGTGAATTTTTGTCCTCTAAAAAACAGGCAGTAAATTCTAAGATTCTACAGATACTGTATTTGTAGGTGGCCAGGGTGATAGTAGACTTTGATTTCAGTTGTTTGTTGTGTCTGTCAACCTCAAGGCAAGAGAGATTCAATGTTTTTCTGTACCACAAATTAAGCATGTGACCAATCACCTTGGTCTAAAATTCCTCCTGTACAAAGAAGTAATTTAATTTAAAAATTGTGAATGGCACGCTGCTTAAAATGATAGAAATAAATTACAAGTTTCTAACCTTGATCTAGATGAGGTCTGTGGCAAAAGTCTCACTAAGATTTAGTAAGTGTGAAAGGGATCTCTTGATTTCCATGTCACAACTATTTCATATTCAACTAGAATATTTGCACAGAATCTCAGGTACACGTCTTCTATCCTTCTTCTTCATTAGAAAGTCTCTTTGCAACTCCAGAACAATACGACATATAAACCTCTTGGGCATTTAAAAAACAGTAGAAACAAAACTAGAATCAAAAGCAGATGTCTTGTTAGGATACTGATTGTCTTTCATTTTGGAATGAATCCTTCCTTAATGGAACTTATATAAATAACAGCTTTCTCCAAGAAACAGCCACCAATGCTTTTGTGCTAGTAATGATCTGCTGTTAATATAGGAAATAATAGACACCTGACAACATATAACTGGTTACAAAATGGACACATGGCATGTTACCAAATTAATCACCATTAAAACATCACAGTTGGAGACATGTAAAGTAGGAGCTAATTCATGGAACTGATTTCAGGAGGAAAATATACTTGTAATTGTTGGCCCATGGTTCTATTTCTCAGAAGAGGTTAGAAAAAATAATGAATGTGTCAGATGGCTGTATTCATAATGTGGATAGTTGTATGAAATGTTGTAAATGTAGCTTTTCAATGTTTTATGCCATAATTTTTTTTTACTTTTTAATTCTGCAGCCCACTGAAGACTCCACTGAAGATGCTGGATGTTTCTAACTGCTCATTGAACCATGCTGATATGGCCTATTTAGCCAATAGCTTCCACGCTAATCACTTCGAAGTCCTAGACCTGAGTGGTCACAATATACCTGACCTTTACCCATCAGTATTCTTTAAGCTTCTCAGCCATTCCTCTTCAGTGCTCAGGAGTCTTACTTTGGAGGACTGTAACATCCAAGACACTCATGTCAATATGTTGATTGTAAGTTTAAGCCCTTGTCAGAAACTACAGGAGTTCAGGTTTCTTGGAAACCCGCTCTCATCCCAAGCACTTAAACACCTTTTCACATTTCTCTGTGAGTTGCCAATGCTAAAGAATGTGGAGTTCCCAGTTCCAAAGGACTGCTACCCTATTGGTGTCACCTACCCGATTGATGATGCCAGTCTCTGCAGATTTGATCATCAAAAATACGAAAGTGTAGCAGAGGAGCTTAACCTCATTTTACTCCAAGCAAATAGAGAGGATGTGAAGACTTCAACTCCCCTCTTTGGCAGTTATGACGCAGCTGTTCAGGAGACGAAGAATGAACTGGGAGCTTACTTGATCAATTCCTTCAAAGAAACTTTAGAAAAGTTTACTAGTTCTCTTAACAAAACGAGTTAAAGGTGTAACAGTAGTGATGAGATGCTCTGTCAAATCAGAAATTAAGTTAGTCTTTTCTAGAAATGCGCCTTTGTCAATCAGTCTTGAGTATTCTTTAATTTCTCATCTGAGTTTACTGCTGTTTGGATAACATCCGATCATCTGAGGTGTTTTAACTATGCTATATCAACTGCATACACCTTACATAAGCACTGCTTACTCTCAGAAGAGGGGAAGACCCTTAGTAGCTTATTATTTTACACGAAAGCACTTTTTCTCTCTAAATTAATAGGTTTTTCAAGCTTTGTTGATTTTTTTTTTTATGCAGTTTCCTCTGGATTTGGCAGAGAGGCTTGTGCTCCTACAGAAAAGATGGGAAAGTCCTTTTCCAAGTCCAGCAGAATGTTCCAAAGATTGTGCGCCTATCCTCACCTATGGCTCCCTAAACCAATTTTGGTTTTCACCCTTGGCCTTCTGAATTCACCAGTCTGTTTTACACAGTACCTTCCCTATAATGGGGGATGTATGATATCCTCCATGTCCCTCTGCCTCTCTTTTCTTCCGCAGAGGCAAGCACAACAAACCTGTTTTATTTTTTTTTGCACGGGGGATTACAGAGGTTGTCTAATACGTTGTGCTGGTGAGGAGTCAAGTTCCGTACTGAGGAGGCCAGCAAACCAAACGACCGGCTGACAGCAGGGGATTCCTTCCCCCAGTAATATAAAGCAGCCTGGGAGGACTCTGCCCAAGCTCTTGCAAAGTGTATTGTACGACGGCGGTGCTGCACAGCCACGCTCGCCATGCCACAGGTAAGTGCCTCACGCTGCTCCCTTTGTTGAACCAGCTCCTTGGCTGGTAGAACGTACCCTGCTGCTTTAAAGAAAGTCTAGGACAGCGGTAATAATGAGGGGAAAAAAAAAAGACTACATGTCGAAAACACGTGTAGAAATATGAACCCAATGCCAATTTCAGAAATGTGGAGAAGGGACGAGGCGGTTCGCTCACTAACTAGATGTTCTGCCCTCTTCTGCCAAGACTGTGTATTGTTCTGCTGCAGAATTACAATCAGTGCCTGGAAGAATCACATTTATTTTGCAAGCTGCAGTGCAAGAGATGCATTTGAGTAGCAGAGTAAACAGAGTCCCACCCCCCCACACCCCTGCCCCACACCCAGTGTGCTGGAACATGGGTAGGGGAGCCAGCAGGGTGTCAGGGCGCAGCAGTAGGGCCACAAAATAAGTCTGGGGAGAGTACTATAATGGGAAAGGAATCCCTGAGTAGTAGGCAAGTCTCATGGTCTACTCAGCTTCCCACCTGTAATACTGCAGACAGACCAAAGATTATTGGTATTAGCAAATCTTACCTATTGTAAGGCACTTTGAGATCTCTGCTGACAGCCTCTGTCAACTACCACCAGGGTACAAACTCTTCTAGAACTAGAGACTTCATTAGCTTCTAAGTGATCAAAAAAAAAAAAAAAAAAAGCTCAGGTTGATGCCCAGCACTGTGCCATTAAATACATTTTAACAGTTCACAAAAACTTGATTAAACAGCACTGAAAGTGAATATTATAGTAGGAATTGAGGTATCGTTGTAATATTAAAGATAGTTATTAGGATAACAAAGGCAACTTACTTGAAATAATGCTGGGTCTCATCATCTGAGGGTAAGGAAGAAACTTTCTTCATTTAGGCAGTGCTGGTTTGTGAAGCTTTCTGTTTATCCACAATAGTATGAAAGCAGCAACTCACCTAGTTCACAGGAAAAAGTAAATTAGTGGATTGTGTACTGAGCAGAGCTTACAGGTTCCACGGCATGTATTTAAATGATTTTTTGATGTCTTCTTAGCATGTGTTCTTCCTTCTAACATGTTTTATTGATTAAACATATGCCAGTAAAATTGAAAGTGAATGGAGGTGACCAGTTTATGTTTACAGAGCGCTGAAAAAAAAAAAGTAGCCTAAGTTGCTGAGCTAAGCAGCTGTGATATAGAAAATGCCAGAGCTAGGTTCCATATGGTCTCGCTTATCTTTGGACAGAGTTCCATATGCTCCCTTGTCCTTGCCTCTGCTCTTTACCTTTCCCTCCCTCTGACCTTGACATTTTTTCCAGCCTAGATTTGACCCATGACTTCTCAGCCAGACATAAGTGGTTTGAATTTTGCTAGGCCGAGGCTCTACTCCTTTGGGATGAGGAGTGGCATTTCTTGTTGCTTGGAGAGGATGTGCCATGTACAGCAGCTGCAAACCTGTGTGTAGTGATTTCTTCCAGCCGGTCAGCAGGGCCAGCTAAGAGGGTGTACCTGGAGGTGAAGGCTGACTGTTTTGGAAGCACGTTGTGTTACAACAGGTCCCTGCTTGTTAATAGCTGTCTATTTAGCTCTTTATTTTAGAATACTTAGATGTCTTTGAGAAGATTGCTGCCTATGCAGCTATCTCTGCTTTCTCCTTGCCTAAAGTCAGTCCTGGTCCACTCCTTTGTTTTATTTCCTCCTTCTTCTTCTTCCCACAGACTACTGCCTGTCTTCCATTTTCAGTCTTACATATACGTGCTGTCTGTCTATGACTCTCTGGGCCAGAAGGAGAATGTGGAGGCCATAGTTTGGGTTTTAGTGCCCCGTGAGGATCAGCACTATGTCTGTTTCAAATATTACCATTGACCTTGGAGTATGGAGGGCATTGCATTACAGCAGTGGTGCGTGTGGATCACTTCATGCAGAATAGCTGTGAATGACTGCCAAAGAGCTGGAGCACGTGGATCCATGTGCAAAAAGGATTTGGATCCTGTTCCTGGCAAGCCAACTGCTCTGCAGAAGCGTGCAGGCATTTTCAAAGTTTTGTGATTTTTCTAAAGGGCATTTGGATAGGATTAAAGCAAAAGTTTTATTGTTTACAGTTGCACGTTAAAATTTTATTGCGTGAACTATAGTATTACCTGAAACGCTTAACAGGTTTATCAGTATTTTGAATAGTATTGAATCTAAAAAGCTGAACTGCAATAAGACAGTGCAGTATATGACAACAGTATTTTACTGGCACAAAACTGTATTTACCTCAGAACTTGCTAGGAGAAAATGTCGTATTTTGAGTGTGGAGGGATCTGTACCCTTTTGTAATGGAATCAGATATTTTGTCTCTCTTAAATCACACAATTTCCAACTTTAGAGCCAACCTGTTCCAAGTTCTGAAGAACCTGAGAGCAGCTGCGTGCAACTACCTTTGCTGTGGTGACAGGTGCTCCTTTGTGGAAGTCCTGTCCTTAGCTCTCACATATCCTACCTTTGTCTCTTGAGTTTCTTTCTAATTATGGTTGTTATTGTTGGTTTTAAATACAGGCCAAGATGTAGCATTTTGGTGTACTGCAACCTGGATGCGTGCCATCTCTCAGGAGGACTCCTGCATCTCTTCTGCCCCAGCAATGCTGATTATGGTTTGGGCCTGCTCTGTCTTCCTTTTGCCATGTGTGTGGGATTTGGTCTTCTGCTATTAGAGAAGACGGACTAATGCTATAACTAATTAAGCATATGAAGTTACCTTATACTTTGCAAGTGCAACCAGATATTGATTTAATCCTGTCTTTCTGATTTTTATCAAGCTGGAGCTATGCGGTTGGTAATGCCAGCTCAATCAGACCTTTTACATACAGTAGAAGGGGACAAAGTCCCTGTGGTGCGCGAAAGGAATATGTCAGGGAAAACTGTTTGGGTTTTTCCTGCCTCAGGCAAAGGCAAACACATTTGTGGGACTGTTTTTGCTCGAGGACCTGTATGTACTTGGTGGTGATGCTGAAGAGTGGAGAAGTTCAATGTGTACCTCAAGGAAATTTGACCCTGGGTGAGAATACTTAATTCAGAGCTATATGGTGTTAATTGATATATAATACTAATAGTGTTCAATAAGTGTTTTTCAGGATAACATAGTAATGATGAAACCTGAGCCAGCTTCATCAAATGGCATCCAGCAAGACTGTTTGAGATGGACATGCTACTCATGGGCACAGACCACAATGAATTTCATCCATCTTTCCTACCCTGCGAATCTGCTCTGATGGGTGAAATCCCGCAGCTATGAACTAAATGGACTTAGTGAACTTTTGTATCTAAAGATAAATCACAAATGAGTAACCTGCATCCATCCATCCATCTATCTATTTATCTATCTATCTATGGGTATAGATTTGATAGATAAAAATATTAGCAATCTGAGCACAACACAAATGGTATGAAATAAGGGGTGGAATGTCCTGATTTGAGGTAGAACAGAACCAACTTTCTGTTCAGTAATTTTACTTCTTAGCTAGACCTCTTCTAACTCTCTGAAATTAACAGCATATTGTGTAGAAAACTGTTCACTCTCAGAGCAGGAAGACCTGTGTTTATAGTTAATGCCAAGAAATGGTATGCAGAGAGGCTCTTGCTTATACTTACTGCTACAACAACCAAGGTCAGCTAATTTTGTTATTTGCCCCATTGGAGGGTTGGAAATGGAAAAGCATAGAGGGGTCCCTACCTGCAGGGAGGAGTGGACAGGACAGGTGACTCAAAACTGACCAACAGGAGTATTCCATCCCATTTGCCCCATGCTCGATAAAAAAAGGCTGATGCCTCGATTCCTCTGCTTTTGTCTTCAATGGCTGACATCCGAGGAGGACCTTGTCTGTGCATCTGCCTTTGTGCCTTTGATCTTCATCCGTGTGTTCCTGACTCCAGATTTGGAACCCAGTTCTCATCCACTGCTGAGTCCAGTCTGGGACTTCCCCAGTGCCTGTTGGTGAGGTCATCCTAGGAGCTTGATATGGTTTTGTATATACTGTATCTATTTGATTATTTTCTTTCTCTTTTACTATAAATATTTCGTTAAAGTACTTTAGTTCCTTCTAAACTCGTAAGTCTCTTTGTCTCTCCTCCTCCTCTCCTTGGAAAAAGGGATGGAGGGAGTCTCATCACTGGCTAGTTCAGCCTAAAACACGACAGGGTCTAAGCATATTGCCTCAACAGAACGCACATGTTGAGTCTACAGAATCAATACGAAAAATAAATAAGAAAAATAAAAAAGAAACTAGCTTTGATTCAAGCAAAACCAGTTGAAAACTCCAAAGCAGACTGTTTTCCTAAAGACAGCATACAACGAAGCACACTCAAGTAGCTGCTCCGCTCTTCCTTGGAGGCAGTGGCTCTAAGGCTGCTGTTTCTAGTCAGGCAGTTCCTTGTGTTTGCCCCGCCAACAGTAATTTGCCGGCAATATTTGTCAAGGAATTGCGAGCTGCAGCTAAAAAGAAAAAAAAAATAAATTAGATTTTTAGCACCTCAATACAGAGTGTTTTCTTCTCAGGCCACTGCTGCATAACACTCACGTTGATTGAAATCAGCCAGCTAAGTTCCTCCAAGTTTTATTCCAGGTATTCAGCTACAGGATCGTGTCACTATCCCCAAGTTGAAATAAATAGGAAATTCAACTGGCTGCTCAGCACTGCGCCTCACATAGGATCCCACCAGTCGCTTCCCTTCCCCTGAGAAAGACCATGGCAGGATTCTTCCTCTCTAGCACACTGGGCTCTTTTTAAGGTACCACCCCCTGAAATTCAAAAAGCCCAATAAAACCAGAAAGGCCTCATCAGGTTGAAATGTCTGCTATTAGAAACAAATGATGGGCTGCTTTTGGCACATAAATCCTATGTTGCATGAGGCTTATTTTAACCTACAGATTCTTATATCGCCTTGGCATATACAGTACACCCATTTATGCTCCTTGGACATGATTCTTTTTTGCATCAGGTCCCATTTATCATTTCCAGACAGGGAGTGTCAAAGTAGATCAAGGTTCAGTAGGTAATTATTAGCGCAGCACTAGAGATATATAAATAAAAATTCTACACATAAAGTGCTACTGTAAATGACACCTAATAAAACAGAAGGCTCAAATTATTGTTGCTGCTTCAGATGGCAAGTAGGCAAACACAATCAGAGAGTAAATGACAAGTTGTCATGCAGAATTTCACTTCAAACTTCTACCTCACTTAAATGGCACAATGAATTCTAATTAATAGGAAACAGTAGAGTGGAACATAAAGCACCCAACATCACTAAAGAATAAACAAATTCTGCCATGAAGGAAAAATCTACTCTGATCATGTAGTCAAGCTGACAGGAGCGTCCTTCCAGGAGCTATCCACCTCTCCCACAACCAAGATTTCACATGGAAAAAAATCAGTCCTTTTTGCAGAAGAAACAGGCACCAAAGTGTCATTAAACACTTCCAGCCCCAAACTACCCTAAATTATGCTTGTGAAAACTCAGAATTCATGCAGTTGAAATGAGGCAAGTTGCCCATTATCAGTTGGTCTGTATATGCTGCATAATTTAGGAAAAGCAGACAATCAACTAGAAGCTAAGGTCAGCAGCAGTAATTAGGTCTAAAGTATTTCTTCCTGGAATTCTGTGGGAGTGTTCAGGTTACCAGAAAGAAATTAATTCTTCAACTGCAAAGAGACTTTCAAAAGCAACACAGGCCTTTCTAAAGATATCCATTGATTTTTGTAACAGCAGAGTTGGCCAACAGCTGGGGCCCTGGAAAATCCCACCACTTTTGATACTGGAGGGGCTGTGAAATGAGATTCTCAAAATTAATGCTGAAAAATTATTTATGTTCCCAGGAACAGCAGTAGAACCTTCCATGGTCCCGTGTGTTCCTCAACAGTGGTATACACATTCAACAATTTTTAAACTAGACACCATACAGCATATGGACTGTAAAATACTGATCATCCTCTCTATGATTTGGATTGAAATCAACTTGGCCAGAGATGTCTCAGATAGCTCCTACAGAAGTTTTAAGAAAAATAAGACACACTGCAGGCCAAATGAGGTTTTGAGTTACCAGGGTTGCTTAAGAGTCAGAACATAATTTTTCCTGCAAGATCTGTAACTCCAAATTATGATAATGTTTGAGGCAGAAAGAAAATGGATTTGTCTTTGAATCAAGGGCCAGCAGTTGTGAGAAAAGACCATATCCCTCCTGCAGACTAATAAAATGTGGTACAGTGCCTCCATATAAAGGCAAATAAAAAAGTCTGAACATCCTAAAGATCCCATTTTCAGAGTTCACTTCAAGGGAAATACTGATCATTAACAGCATCTGTGTGTGGTAGTAATCCCAGCTTTGGGAGTATGGGGGGCAAATGAAGATAAACTAAGTGGGGTTAGTATTCTGCTATTCACACCAAGCACAGCAGCATGTCAAACATCCTGTCCTGCAGAACCCCACTTCTCATGGGGGAGAAAAACAGCACTTTGCATTTCGCAGCAGAGCTGACATTAGTGCCCATACATTTCACCGAGCTCTTTTTCTCCGTGCAGTTTCATTCTTTGCTCACTCCCTACAGTGTTACGATCGCAATTTTACCCACTTGGTATTTGATGAAAATACCAATGGCTCTCCTTGAATCGTGGGGTGCACTTTCATCACTATGCAACAGAGCTCCTCAGCCTGACACTCACTGAGAACCATCTGCTTGAAAGATCCTGCCACTTCAGTAAGGTTTCATGTGCACATCCAACAGCAGAATCATGGCCTGGGTGAAAAACAACTTTGAGGTTTTCTTAAGTGTATCTGTCCAGTATGTGGAACTCATTTGTCTTTATCCATAGGGATCATGAAAAACCAAAACTCAAGCTCAGTGTTCTGAGCAGAGCAACATTTTGCTGTATGTAGTTTAAGAGAAAGTTAACATATTTAGCATTTTTACTTTAGGTCTGTTTCCAAAGTGCTTTAATAACATGCTCGACTTGAAATAGCAATAAAAAATATAAAAATTCCCTGGTAATTCTCTGTATGTACTTAGCTGTGCGGTGGGACTCCTGCAAGAAGGCTTAGCTTTCAGTTCACATGATTCCAACAAAATCACACTAGCATTCATGAAGCACAAAAGAGGCAAAAGGGAAACACATCAAGAGGAAAACACTAGTATAAACTTTGGGGACTAGATCCATGCTCACAGCTCTAGAATACAAGACTCTAGAATACAATACAAGAAAGAAAAAAAGAAGGATAAAAAGAGTGTCCATAAAAAGCAATTGGCATGACACGTGGCGGAACTGCAAGGACTTCAGCTATCCATGTATGCACGGAAGAAGCTGGTAAAATTGAGTTTAGAAAGCTTTCACTCCTAAGAAACATTCATTGTCCGTACTAAAAGAGAAAGGACAGGCAACTGGAATCCAAACAGTGTTCCTTACTTTCATCTCCAATGAGTATAGACTGGCTCCAAATCTACGGAAGGCAGAATGGGCACTTGGAGTTGAAACTGAATTCAGTGGTACTGGCTGAGCAAGTTGTCCACACTCTCCCCTTTCCCCGTAACACACCATTTGACAGGACTCATCACTCGGCATTTCAAAACCTGGAAAACAATACAGAGTTTAGATAGAAAGACAAAGAGGTGTTATAACCCGCAGCAGGAGTGGTGCTTAGGCATTGTCCACACACCTTTGTGCCGGGAAGGTTGCTCTTGCACAGGCAGAGATACTTCCTCCCCTCCCCAAAAGCGGACTGGCCCCGCAGACAGACATTTCTCCCAAACCTCCTTTGAAGGAAGGCGACCAGTGACGCACCTGCAGAATTAGTGAGAGATGTCTCAGCGCCTTAGAATCACAGTGTGCTTTCAGTCTGACAGTTTTGATTAGAAACAACTAAGGGCGGGATTAAAGTAAATCAACTGTGTACAGCTTGGGGAGCGTCTTCTGCTGAAAGCTGCCTCTTCGTGGGTTGCAAAAGTGCCAAACTCCCAGAAGGCTGAAAATCAATACACAAGAAGAAAACAGTTCACTTCAGTGCCACAGTGTACCCAGTTTCCTGGCCAAAATGCGTAACACAAAAGCGCAACTGCATTCTAGTGGACAGTCCGGCCAAAACCACAACACGGCCCTTCTCGCTCTGGTTTCTTCCCAGAATCATTTAAAAAACCCCATTCCTCTCTATTCCACTCCTGATGGACAACCTTTAGAGACAGAACAACAGAAAGTCCACAGCAGCATTTTCCTACAGCACAAGAGCACAGGCACTCCTGTGCAACAACTGTCCTAAGAAGCAGGGGAAGCTGCAATTCTGAGTCACTGGATCCAAAACTGGGTCTAGTTGTTCTGTGAGCACCACTAGCAATAAGTGATAAGGACATAAGCAATAAAGACACGCAGAGCAACAAGCACAGCAATCCTCTCTGTTTGCTCATGAAGAAACTAAATCCTTAGGCACAAATGTTCAGCATCTTCAGGTCACGGGCCTACGCTCAAAAAGGACACTTTTCTTCTCCAGAAGGACCCCAACTGAGGAAATAACACTCGGTAATGACGCTGAGAGGAAGAGAGATTAATATAGGAAGTTCAACAGTGAGCACGTCCCAATTTAACCTGCAGAGGGACTACCACTTCTCATTACAGAAAGACATTTCAAAAGTAGCCTTTGCCTGGCAGTTTAACCTTTAAATTGCTACATGCACATTAACAGATTACTCCATGACAATATTGGAACGAAACATGCATTTCCACCTCCATGTTTTTTGCAGCAAGTTTAACGTTTGCATGATGTTAATGATTGCAAAACTAGTTTTCCATTAAGCAGAGGAATCAAGAAACAAGTATGTCCTCCCACATCAATCAAAAGTTTGTATCCATCATTATTTGGGGAAATCAGGACCCGATTACACTCATACAAATCAGAAAAAACTTTCCTGGTTTCATAGCTTCAAGGAGTAGAATCGCTGTCATCTTAAAGGTATTCAAGGGGAATTTGAATCGATGCATTATGATGTGGAAATGACCCACGTATTTGAACTTGGATTTCAACTACAAATTAAAATGGGATATAAGCTTGCTTTGTTTCTAACATCTCTAGGGATGGATGGAATGTAGCCTGGTGAGACAGGCAGTTGTAGCGGAGCAGCCTGCTCAGGGAATCCTCAGATTTTCACTGGGGCACAAGTCTCTTGCAAAAACACACAAGACCCCTGTCACTTTGAGAGGTCTCACTTTTCCCTAGGATAGTGCTCACGAACAATAAACTGCACTTTTCAGACAGCTACAACAACCCATTCTACAACTCTTCCTCTCTCCTCACATCCTGCCCTGCCCCAGCAATTTTGCCTTTTGTGTTTGAGAGGCAACCAGAACTGTTACAGATGGTTTTACCGAAATGCAGAACTGGCAAAAGGTTACAGAAAATTTGGAAACACCTGCTAAGGGAATACAGAAATATTGGAAACAAAGCCAAGGCTCCCAAGGGTTATGTTCTGGGCTCTTCCAAAGGAAGAGCTGACGATAAGGTGGAAATCAGCAATCCTGATGCCCAGCCTTTGCTGAGAGAAGTCTCCAAAAGAAAAGTTCCCAGTGAACTTGTGCCAAAACCCAGCAAGAGGATGGAGGGCGGCTGCGTATCAAAGGCAACTTTTTTGGGCAGAAGACAACACAGAATAGAACACAAACCAAACAAGAGCTGCAGGGCATCTTTCCAGCTTAAAGGCATCTCTTGACAGAAGGCACTTGTCAACAGCTGCCTTTTCCCTGGACTTTTCCTGAAAAGAGTAGGAAAGGAAAGAGAGAAGTAAAAGAAAGAACAGAAGATAAATCAGGCTCACCGATTGTAAAAGTACAGCCATTGATAGTGAAAGCAGCACCGAATCCAAGGATCATACATCCAGCAGCTCTTTCCTCCCCCAGACACTCTCACTGGCATCTCCCCAGATTTAGCAGGAATGATGATGAACCCAGCAAAACGTTGACACACTCCCAGAAAAATCCTTCCCAGCTCCTCCTCCTCCTCCTCCTGGTGCTTCATCATGTGGCTTGTGAACTCCTTTCTGCACTTGTTTTACCCAGCGACGCTTACAAATGGGATTCAGAGCACTGACAGCAATCCACTGAAAAAGACCAGCAAATCATCCCTATTCCATACAAAGATGAAATGAAGAGTCAGGGCTGGCAAAGTTTCAACATAAGGCCAGCAGCAAGCCAGGCCACAGAAACCTGGGCAAGAGTTCTCTTTTTTCTGTAATACACAAATATGGTACACAAGTGCTCCAGTTTTTCTGGTCCCCAAGCAGAAAAGGAAATGCCAGGTAAATACCAGTCGGCTTTCACAAATGAGCCCTCCAGGTACACTACATTTGTGTGCTTCCACTGCAAGGCAGGACCAACGTAGATTGGGAGGCAGGCCTTGGGGCTGCAGTTCAGTGCCGTGTAGAGCAATCCATGGATATCATTTGTAGCCCACCCGGGGATCCTTTGAGATGAAAAGCACAATGTGAATTGAAACTATTTAGTAGTCAAGGAATGAAACGGATGACGCATCCAATCTGCTGTCCTCCAACATACATGCTAGAGGATGGTGTGAAACTACGGCCACCTCGAACAAACAAATAGGCCTAAGTTTCAGGCTTTTACAGTGAGAGAGAGGAGACATGGTCACACAGCAGGGCTGAGAGGGGGGTGCATGGTCACGTCATCACGGTGTGAAAGCCTGTGAAGGTGGAGGGTGCCTCTTTCCACTGAAAGGGAGCCCTACAAAGTGTTTGGTATTGGAAGGAGGGGAAAGACCCTAGATAAAATATCAGATTAGTTCCCATTTGGTAAATCAGAGACTGAAATAGTTTTCAAAGCATAAAGACTGTGCATTGCGTTGCCTTGAAAGCCAGACAAGAAGCACACAAAGAGGCTGCTGCGTTCAGTTCCCAACACGACACTACTGGACTTCATCCTTGCCTCCTACGGACATCCAGTTCCAGCTTGAACTCACCTACTTCTCATAGAGGAAACCTCATGAGGACAATGGGGAACCATGTTGGGGCTCTTCCTTACTCCAGGAAAAAGATGGGGTGGGGGAAGAGATCACGGGATAGATAACTCCATTTGGCCAGAGGCCCTGCATTGATCAGATCTGCCTAGGAACCCTCGCCTCACATTTCCTGGAAGTACACTTTTTCATCCCCCCACCTCTCAGAAAAGGGTCAAACCAAAAGGTAGGAATACTATGAGTTTGTGTGCTATTTTCCAGACCTAAACCGAGCAGGCAGTACAGGAAAATGGTGGAATATTTTACTTACTGGTGTTATCTCAATGTGTCTCTGCTCTCTACCTCCTTTAATGGTTCAAGGACTCCATTTAGGGGAGAGGTGGCTTGGGCAGTATTTTTGTAGCCTCCAGAGCCAGTGTCAGGCAACCAAGGACTGACTTCTCTGCAAGGGACCGGCTTGCTGGTTTGGAGCACTCCCAACATTAAAAGATACCAACCATTCATTTATGGGTGCTGTTTTGTCTGGAAGTCAAATACTGCAGCACTCTGGTAACACCTACGGACCACAAGTCAAGCAGGATTTCAGTCATCTCAGTGCAACCAGAGCAAACCATGGGTAGGTGAACAGAGAGAGGCAGAAAGGAGGAGACATGTAAGAAGATGACAAAAGAAACTGGATTTATAAGGTCAAAGTAGTGCGAAGAAGGTAGAAAATAAAGCCTTTTTTTTTTTTGCTTTCTTTCAAAATTCCGCCCCCTGCCCCCAGTTAATAATTTAGCTATTTATTTAAGCACAGGTAGACCATAAAATTATTTGAAAGAGAGGTGGCACGTAAAATCATTTCATCCTCTTCACCCAGCGATGTCTCTTTGAATGGAATCAGCTGAGCAACCTGTTGCCTGGTGCAGATTTTTCCATGACTAGGCACCCTGGCTCGCTATACAGCACAAGGTTTAACGTGTATGAGATGCAAGGATATGTCGCTGTAATAACTCACGGTGCAGCTTGATAACATACTTTCCTCTCTCCGTTTGCCTGCAGGTTGAAGTAGCCGGTTACTGCAGACAGAAAACTGGTTTTGCTGCTGTTATGGCACTGAATTTGCCCCGTGAGTTTGCAGGTATGAGCCAATGCCAGATAAAGAGAGATATTAATGCAATAAACTCACAGCTGAAGATTGATCCAAACGACAGCTCCAATTTGGCAAATTGGAGGGTACCTACCACCCTCTGCTGGACATAAAGGAGTAAAACCCTGAGAAGCCCTTTGGGCGGCTGTGTGGGTGCTATGCAGCTATACAGCATCCCCAGGCACGGGTGGGTGCCGAGAATTCCTATAATACTCTGAAACTTTTAAGCAAAACACTTACGAAAATAAAAGCGGCCGATGCACGAGCACTTTGTAGGTGGAGAACTGTGTGATGTTCGTTCTTGGGCTAGGAGACACCTGAAGATCCTCAGCATTTATACAGCCTCCCCTGTAAAAACACCTTACAGCCTTACAATACAGCGTTTTGAATCCCTGCCAATGGCTATGGACAAGTTCCACTTTCATTTACACCTCTACGAGACCTTGGGAGCCACAGCGCCGAGCCAGGAATGGAGTCTCTCAGATTTTAGCCACTGAGAGAGAAACTTGTATGACCTTCTCGTTTGGCAATTTTGCCTTAACCCGCACAGTTTATTCCTCAAGATGACATGTTTTCTTCATTCACTGACACACAGACAGATTCTTCCTTCCATTGCAGCTCAATGTGTTTACATTTTAAAACTTATATAGAGAATTTGGCTTTCTTATGCATAATTACCTGAAATAAACAAAGTATAGGAAGCCTGGAGTACATTCACCTTCTCCTTTGTAGCACATACCTTGGAAATGCAATAATTTAAGTATATAACTGCTTACCTTTCCAGTGTTTTGATGCTCTTGGTCCCTGCAGTCTGTCTAGGCAAATATAGAGGCACTATGAGTGGCCTGGGGTTAGCCCGGCTGGCACCAAAGCCCGTGCTCTGATAGCACCAAAAGAAACCCCAGCCTGCTTTCTCCTCTGAAACCAGCTTGAAGACGAATAGGGCTTTTGTGTCTGTTTACCCTCTTCAGCAGATGTGGGTCTCACTGACTCCTGAAGGCTCCCTTTCTGGTGGCTACCTGCTACTTCGTTATTCTCTGCATCACGTTTGGTGCCTGTGGCTGGACAGAAGTCCTGTCTACACACAGAGTGGTAACATCTGCTACTGCCTGGGTGTTTTCTTTCGCTAAAGTTTCCTTTAACTGCTACCAAGCATCTGAAGAGGCAGCACAATTTCCTTTGGGGTGATTTCAGCTTTGCCAAATTAACATTAATTACAAGGTCTTCCTATCGGTTACCGGAGACACCACCTGGAAAGTGCTGCAGTTTTCCTCCTATGATGCTTCCGTGCCGATCAAGCAAGTCAGAGTGAAGACACCCACACAAGAGAAACACAGACGTGTCCGAAATGCTGCCAGAGACAGGGTACACACAAAGCAAGCATCAGAGCTGAAATCACATGGGTAAAGACCTGAGAGAGGAATCTTTGAAAAGTGACTTTCTCACCATACACCTATACAGTTAGAGAGATGCTGAGTCCTCCAACATACATGCTAGAGGATGGTCTGAAACTACAGCCACCTCGAACAAACAAATAGGCAACACCATCTTCCTATCCCTAGGCCGACTGTTTTTCTGGCCTGCAGGGGAAAAAGGCAGATGATTTCTCTAAATTTGTCTCAGCCAGAATGAAAGGTTTTTCCTTGCAGTTTACACCCAAATACATTCCCTCAGCATCAGCTTTGAGAATCAATAGGTGAAAACAGTGATGGTACTGTCTCCAGGTGTGACTTGTGAAGAAGGAATGCTTGATGACTGAGGAAGAACAGGATTTCAGCTTTCAAGCAACACCTTCTGGACACTGCAAGAGGGGAAAAAAGACACTGGGCTTTCCAGGCCACACCTCTAGACCCGGACTGCAATTCCACACCCGGGCTCTGCCCTTTGGAAAAATGACAGAGTGCAAATGGCAGTAAAACATCAGGCACAAGCCCTCAGGGACAGGCAGAGCAAACCTAGGGGGTGCAGCCAGAACTACTAGGGGACACGCCAGCTGCTCTGATGCCACCACTTCAGACCCTCTGGGCATCCTCTGGGCACAGGAGGGGAGCTGGAGGGCAGTCCCGGTGCCCCAGGGGCTGCTGTGCTCTCTGGCAAGCCAAAGGGCCGCCCGGCATGAGGCCTGCAGGGCCTCCTGGGCCACCCTCCCACCACCTGACATGTCTGTTGGGTGACAACGGCCACCGTCCGGCCATTGGGCAAGCTGGCACCCCTGTGGCTGAGCCACAGCTTGCTCAGCAGCCAGAGATTCCTGCACCAAGCCTGCTCGGGAGAGGAGGAGACGGCAAAGGCAGTCCAGTGCCCACATTGAGTGGGCCCAGCCAGAAGGGGCTCCTTGGGAGCCCTGGGGATGCCCAAACACTGCCAGAAACGCAAGTGGGCTGAGGCCACCCCCAGCAGCAGCAGTGACGGCCAACACGTTGAGCCCATGGAGGTTGACCCATCCCAGAAGAGGGAGAAGGAAGAGCCCATGGAGGTTGACCCACCAGCAGAGGAGCCAATGGAGGGTGGATCCCTCTCCCGCAGGCCTGATGGGGCACACCTCCACCGTGGCCAAGCTGCCCCCCAGCAGCAGCGGGTCCAAAGTGCTGCAGGACCCCCGCCGGCTCCAAGGGACCCTCCACAAAGCCAGGGCCCAGCAAGCGGCACCAGCCCCGCGGCCGACGCTGACCATAAGTGGGCCATCCCCAGCGCCATGCGGCAGGCTGAGCAGAAGCATCAGCCAGCTGTCGAGCCCCTGAGGAGCCCTGCTTTCTCTCCTGCCACTTCTGCCCCTTATCAAGGGGGGCCATCTCCCATGCCCTCAGGCCTGGGCAAGAGGAGAGGAGAGGTGCTGCCTTCTTCTGCCCAGCAGCCCCACAGCACCAGACCATACCGCTCCCTACAACTCCCCAAGAGGAGGTTGGAGCCAGGTGGCTGTCGCTCTCCTCTCCCGAGGCACAAGTGACAGGGCAGGAGTAAAACAGCCTCAAGTTGCCCCAGGGGAGGTTAGGATGGGAGATTAGGAAAGACTTCTTCACTGAAAGGCTTGACAAGCATTGGAACAGGCTGCCCAGGGAAGGGCTTGAGTCACCATCCTAGGAGGGATTTCAAAGACCTGTAGGTGTGGTCCTTAGGAACATGGTTTAGCGGTGGACTTGGCAGTGCCAGGCTAAGAGCTGGACTCCATGAGCTTCAATTTCTTTTCCAACCTCAACGGTTCTGTGATTTCTATTGGGAAAGAGGCGAGGAGAGGGGCTGCCATCTTCAGGCCAGCAGTCCCATTGGACCAGGAGGAGTCTGTTGGAGATGGCTGAGAATGCTGGAGAGTGTCAGAGATCACCAGAGACCATCAGAGACCACAGGAGACCATGGGAGACCGCCAGAGACAACCAGACACTGGCAGTGTCCGGTGGACTCCGGAGGTCTCACACTGGAGACCATTGGAGTCTGCTGGAAACTGCCGGAGTCCATCAGAGACCACCGGAGACTGTGAGACACCAGCACCCTCTGACGATCTCCAGCAGTGTCTGGTGTTCTCACCACTGGAGACCATCAGAGAATGCTGGAGACCATTGGAGACCACCAGACACCGCTGGAAACCGCTGGAGACCACAGGAGACCTTTGGAGACCACCAGACACCGCTGGAGACCCCTGGAGACCATCAGAGAACATCAGAGACCACTGAAGACTGCCGGAGACCACTGCAGACCACCAGTCTGCTTGGACTCCTCTGGAGTGCCATCTAGGTTATTGGGGCCTGGAGTTGGCATTGTTCCAGTCTGAGGATGAGAAAGCTAGTGGGGGTGGCTGTCCTCAGCCAGATCTCACCTCAGCTAATGCACGGGTGGGTGAAAAAAGCCAGACCCACCCTGGCCGTGCATAGAGAAGAGCAACAGATCATCAAAGACAGTAGATACCCCATCCCCAGAAACATTCCAGATGCAGAGAGAGCTCTTCTTTTGGAGAATCAGAAGAGTTCCCTTCTGGCAGATAGAAGTTTGGGCAAGACTGACCAAGAAACAATTCAAAAACCAATAAAATATGGTAAGACCCCATTGAAAACACAATCAAAAAGCCAAGAAAAAGCAGGAGCCCTTGGCATTGCACAGCTTCCTTCAAAGCATCCCTACCAAGCTCCTCGTCGTTGATCTCTAAAAGGACTGGGTGCCAGCCACAGAGAGGAGGATCAAGCAGGCTGAAGTGGAAGAGCTGAAAGTGTAAGTGTGGGCAGCAGCCTCCCTGTTGAGCAGGAGCCCTGAGCGCTCGATGAGAGCACCTGGGAAGCTGCACAACACAGCCGCTGCCTCCCACCTGCTTTGGGAAAGCTTTGGCCACTGCTCTGGGCAATATCTGCTTTCTTAACCTTGTGCTCCTGTTCCCTCAGCATGGCCCAGAACTTGTCCTCCTCCTGAAGTGGCTGCTCTCCCTCCTGCAGCACGTGGGCCACACCACCTCCACCAGCAGGATGAGCTGCAGCAACCTGGCCACCCACCTTGGGCCAAACCTCCTGAGCCCACCCAAGGAGGACCTGCTCCCGCTGGAGGCCACACTGGAGGGGATGAGTTAATCTACTGGCTCTTCCTGTTTATCCCCTCACCGATTCCTGCAAGTGGTGGGATAGAGGAGAACACAACTTGTGCTCCTTATCCCTTAACCAGCCATCCAAGGGCCCTAAAGTCTCCCTTCATTGCCCTTGGACTACTGGTAGCTACCTCATTGCCGCCTACTTGAAATACTAGTAACATATAGTAATCCAAGGGCTGGACCAGGGTAGGGAGATTTTCCTGTATATCCTTAATCGTGGCTCCAGGGAGGCAGCTGACTTCTCTGTGGGACAGGTCCAGTCTGCAAATGGGGCCTTCTGTTCCCCCCAGAAGGGAGTCACCCACCACAATTTCCTTCCTTTTGTTCTTTGCTGAGGAAGTCCTAAGGCGTGGGGGTGAGCGGCTATCTCTGGGCAACTCACTGCGTGGATCTTCTTCTCCATCCTCATTTACCTGGCCCTCGATTTCCAAAGCCCCATACCTATTTTGCAAGTGCAACTGGGAAGGTGAGGGGGGCCGGGAGGGATTTTGCTTGCCCCTCCAAGGAGGGACCTGCCTCCGTTCCCCGTTGTCCCTCAAGTCCCTCTCTTCTGCCTGGTGACAGGCGGAATGGAGACCATCTATATCCTGTATAGCCTCTGCCCAATGCCTATGCCCCAGGATACAGCTCCACCAATCTATTTCCCTTTCACTGTCTCTGATGCTTCTAAGTCTTTCTACCTCTTCCTTCAGTTCCACCCCCTGCCCGAGCGGGTAGCTTATTTGATCGCACCGCACACAGGCGGCGTCTCTGGCTCCCTTGGGAACACGGTGCCAGGCTTAGGCATTCCCTGCAGCCGGAGACCTGCACAGCCACCTGTTTTTGCGGGAGCTCGGTCTGAGTCCCCACATTCTTCCTTGTGGTGCATTTTGCAGGCGGTGGGGCCATATTCTCGCCTGGCGCCGGGAGGGGACCCGCCGCTGATGGGGGCTTCCCTCACGCTCTGCGCGCTTAATTTTTTTTTTTTTTTTTTCCCCCCACCGCCCTTGCGCTCACGCACGCGCGCCCGCCACGCGCTCTGCCTCTGCCGCGGCTGCAGCCGCTTTTAAACGTGCCGCGGCTCGCCCGGCCCCGCCCCCGGTGGCGTCGGCCTCTCGGCTCCCTCGCGAGATTCCCGACTCGCTTCGGGTCTCTCCGCTCTCCCCTCGGCTTCTCCGGGCGGCCCCCTCTTCGTCTCCGTCTAGTTCCGATGTAAGTCCGCAGCACTCACCGCTGCCGCCGTCGCTCTCTGCCTGGGTTGATCTCTTGTGGCTTTGGGTGGGGCCTGTCCGTCCCCCGGATGGTTCCTCGTAAGTAAAACTGGAAAGGGTCTTTCTCCAAGGCGTTAGGCGTGTCCTCGGTCAAAGGAAATGCCTACAAAAGCCTGCTGAGAGAAGGACCCAGTCCCCCTCAAACGAACTGAGCGTCACACCCCCCCGTGAACGCTGTGTTCCCCTGTGAGGCCCTTGGGAGAAAGGGCTAATGCAAACCAGCCCAAAGGGTCTTCTCCAGAGAGCTAAAGGGAGCAATTTGCCCAACAGTGGCTTACTCCTCCAGGGTGTCCCCTGCCACCTGCTCACACCAACATCTCTGGTTTAGGCACCTGCCGCTTTGCCTCCAGCTGCCCCACAGACCACACAAAACCCCCCGGGCTGCGCCGAAGAACAAGGAAGGAGCCTTTTGGAGGAAAGAAGGTAAAAGGAGTCAGCTTGGGTGCAATCAGGAACTGATTCATCCACTTGATCCCGGCTAGACCTACCTAACCACCCTGTGGGTTGGAAGGGCTGGCAGGCTCCCTCCAGGAAACGGAAAACCCAAGAAAAAGAAAAGAGAGACGAGGCCTGGTGAGAGGAGAGGGAATGCTGACAAGAAAAGAAGGAAGAGAGGAAAAAAGATGGGGACTGAAACGAAGGGGCAAGGTCCGGAAGGTGCAGAAGCCCAGGTGTGTCCCAGGCTCTGCTGCTGCCCATCTTTCCCAACCCTGAGACCTGCTCCAAGCCAGTGCAAGCCCCTGGCAAGGGAGGGCGAGGGATGGTGCTGCGCAGGGTTTGGAAAGAACTCCATGGCAGCTGCCCAGGGGCTCCCGATGGAGCCCTGCTGCCTGGCACAGGGTCACCGGGCATCTCTGCACAGGCTCTGAGGGCATTTCCCGTGGGGAGAAGGGGCCAGAGCCATCCCCACATGCTCATGCATGATAATTCATCGTGACCTTTTAAGAACTAATCCTTTGTATTGTTTAAGCTACTTTGAATTTGCTTGCAGCCTCTCTATCCTGATGAGGGGGGTTGAATGAGTAAATGGGAGAGAGCTGCTTCCTTCTGCTCCTTGCTGTGACTCTTAAGAAGGTTTTCCATTGTTGTCCTTGCTGTATCCCATTCAGTACTCTTGGATATCTTCTTGGTCACCCTCTAAAGAGGCTTCTACAAACTACAGATGAGAGGGCCGTGACACAGAGATAGTTGTGAAAAGCAAGTAACCTCTGTATTGCCTGGATTAGAAGTGAGCGAGCTGTGTTTGCTGTAGTTCTTCCCTTGGGCTGCTGCAGAGTTAGCTGAGGTGTTCTGTAGTGGTAGTTTTGTATGAAAATTAAATGCTACTCTGTGTAAAAAGCCTTTGTATTTGGAGCCATCATGTGGTGATTTGCTTCATTGCCAGTCATTTTTTCCTCAATGTGGTATTTGTTATTGAATCCATTTCCTTTTATCAATTTCTTCCAGTCATATGAGCAATATTTTCGGAACACAGAACCCTCAGAATTATCTTTGTGACGCTCTGCAACTCGAGGGGTTTTTTTATGGTTATTTTGTGTCTCCCTGTTGCATGGTGCCATAAAAAGCTCAGAATGTGGGTGTTCTACACTTCTTTCTTTTTTTTTTTAAAACAACTATTTTTACCTTCAGTGGTTTTCTCATTGGTCAAACAGAAGTGCCGTGCTGACAGGCTATTAAGAATTGCTTTATAAGATGAAACTTGAAACTGAATGCTGGCTTGGAACCAAAATAAAATGTGCTTGGATTGTGATACTTGGTGGCTTTTGTATTGCCTTCAAGTTACTGGTGATCTACATATATAAACCAGTGTTGTCGTTTGAGATGTTTAGATAACTTCTACTTAATTTTACAAATGGGGGATTAGATGTTGGACTTCCCTTATTTATGACGTTACAAATGAGTAATTAGAAGAAACCAAATTATGTTTGAAATTAAGTTGAAAAAAATAATGGAAACCCCAGACTGCTCATCCTTTCTTTCAGTATCATACAACTGCTTTGTCTACACTACACCAGGCATTTGAGGATATGGAGACATCTCACTTGCTGCAGTGGATTTTGTTCGGTTGGGTTTTTTCATGAATTTTTTCAGCTTTAAGTTCCTTGGCAAAGAAGGATTCCTAAACTGTTTTGGAGAATCTTGTTCTTCTGGGACTTTTATTTTATTTTACATTATCTTTCTATGATTTCATAGTATTCTAGGAGAGCCAGCATCTCTCTTCTGTGCAGCATTTCGCCTGCCCTCTTTGCTCCAACAGTAAGAATACCAAACAAGGAATGCTGCGATTGATGCCGGGCATAGAAAGCACTTGGATATTATATGAGAAATAAATAGTTGTTAATACATTCATGTTTCTAATTTGCTTTCTACAGTTTTGTCAAAAGCAAACTTACTTGTGGACACAGCTGTGTATGTTCTTTACTGACTGTTGTTCTGGCTGTCGAAATTTACAGGTAAGTGATTTATTTGTCATTTTACCAGAAAGCTATGAAAACACTCAGAGGTAGCTTTGTGTGTTGCGGCCACAGCGGTGTAAAAATGTTTTTCTTTGGTAGATTAATGGACTTAAATTATTAGTGGTTTGTGTTTCAAACTGTCTCCCTTTTCTAACGATGCCTTCATCAGACTTAAAATAGTCTGATGAAATCTTCTGGAACCTGTCTGAAAATACTTTCACAACCCTGTTCCTAGTTCCTGAAAATTGAATGTAGCCTCGGTCACAACAATTAAAAAAGCAAGAAAACACAAGCATCAATTTGAAATAACTTTGAGTGGAGACCTAGAAAAAAAAAATACCCTAAAATCTTTTTTGTTCAAGTGAAGTGAAGAAAGGATTTACAATAATGACAAAGCACGTAGTTGCAATGACATTCTTTATTTCAGATTATTAGGCAAGCAAAACAGCCCAGGTCACCTGTTACCTAATTAACTTGGTAAAGTAAGCAAGAATTAGAGGGGTTCTTGGACTGATGTCCTACAAGCTGTAGTTTTAGGAACTGCTCTGCTGTCCAGCTTGCTGCAGGCACCGTTTGCATGTTCTTCTGTGGGGAAGTCAACTCTGCAGGTAACCGTGGCTGTTGCTTTTCCATCAAGATTTAATGCTGCAGTTTATTCTAGAGTAATAAGAAAGAGAGTGAACATAAAACTACTGCCCTGACAGAACTGCTTGGAATTGCACCTTTGGGGCTTTGCAAATTGGTTCCTATGAACACTGTGGAGATGAAGATTTTTCCTACGTAAACTCTTGTAAAGAACAAGCAAACAACAAAAAAGCCACCCTCAAGCCTTCATTGTTCAGAAAATCCTGCCCATTTAAAAGATCCTCGCTTATAATATCTCATGTAAGACATCTCTCTCTCAAACAAAAACCAAAAAAACCCCAAAACAAAACCAACAACATCAAGAAAAAAAACCTTAAACAAAAGAAACCCAAAGGAATTAGCAGCATCTGATAACAAAGCTGTGTCCTTTTATTCATTAATTAGGGCTGAGTGCATGATGCAGCAGCTCACTGCGGTAATGAGAAACATGGAGATACAGGGCACAGCAGTTTAGGTACCAAAATCCAGGGACTAGAGGAGCAAGTTTCACGAGTGCTTCATAGTATATTTATTTTTTTTTCCCCTGAGGTCCACCCCTGAGGTGTTGGAGGTCTCAACACTGCACTGGTGGTAATGGTGGAGAAGGTGGTAGTGTACAGTGAGCTCAGGAAACTCTACCCAGGTGCCTTCCTCGTTACGGCAGTGGTAGTAACGCTGACTAATTTCAGGGGTTGCTCCATTTTCTGAAACCACACTGGATGTGATCCTATTAACTTCCAATTTTCCTAGCACAGACATAGTCCTAATTGCTGTTGAAGTAAGCGGGAGAAACAAAGCAAAACCATTTCAAAGGAAATGTTTTCAAGGGAAAACGATCTCAAAAGATAAGGCAGCTGATGTGAATGAAAGGAATACGGGAGGTTAAGTCAGTGTCAGATTGGTTTGCTATCCAGACTAAAAGCATGGCAGAAATTAGTGAGGGTGGGGCAAAAATAATTCTTTGGCCCTTCCATGCGCTGTGACCTGTGGAGAAGCTGCTGATAGCTCTAAGGGACAAAGGGTAGAGTCTTCAAATATAATGCTGTGTAAGATGAGATATTTAGGTGATGTATCACCCAACCTTCTTGCAGGTGAGAGCTCTGTATGAAAGGATATTATGACAGAGCCTCTGCTGGTTTGCAGTCACCGAATTTCCAACTCCACTTTGGGTTTTTCATCTGTAGGGGATAATTTGGCCCATCTTTACAGAGCTGAGGTTCTCATTCAGTGAGATGTCACTCAGGCAGACCACAGGGCTTCATAACAATGAGACTCCACCATATAAATCTGGGTTTTTTTTCTTCTCCACATGAAAAAAGCACATTATAAGCCAGTATTAACTTAACCCACGAGAGAAGCCCCTTTCATAGAGAGGGGAGGTGTGACCTTCTATACAGCTGTAAAATGCACTCAGCCATAGTAATACGATTTATCTTAAGGAGTCTCACCTTCCCCTCTGTTACCAGCGATTTATTTATGGTTTTGGAAGGAGGGGAGGGGCATAAGGTGGCTAGATCTCTAGCATGCCAGATAGCCGGCCAGAAACAGACTACAAGGAAAACTAGTATTTATTTATGTTTTGCCCCATTAGTACAGGAAAGGTAGGAGCACTGGGGTAACAAAATTAAGTGAGATAACATGCGGACAACCAAAGACAGAGTGGGTCTTACCAGATATTTCAGCGGCTGACTCCTGGGTCGGTTCTTTGCTTGGGTCGGCGCTCGGCTTCGGGGTAGATTCAGTGCTTGGCTCTCCGCTCAGCTCCCAGGTTGCCAGTTCGCCTTCTTGCAGTCCGGCGTTCCCGACTTGAGACGTGCCGTCCTCCTTGTGTGGCTCTCTGCTGTAGTCCGGGGGGAGCTCCGTGCTTGGCTGCATGCTGGGGTCTCTGCTTTGCTCCACGCTCGTTGCCTCCAGCACAGGGGGAACCGGGGTACCTACAAATAAAACGAATTTACGTGGATGAGGAGGATGGTTTGAGAAGCGAAGTTACTTCTAGGGGTATCCAAGAACGTATGTAGTTGCTTCTATGGATCAGAGAGCACAAGGAGGAGTTTGAGGAAGGAAAAAAAAATTAAATCTGGGACTAAGCCCACTCTGGAAGGTAAATCTTATTTCGAATTGACAAAGATTGATTTGCCAATATGGTTTTGACTCACCTTGTGCCTGTAGCAGATCGACCAGGATCAGAGCCAGGAGCGCTGAAAGGATTGTCATCTTTTTCAGCATGGTTATCTTCACAGCCACGTTAAGTTTGCAGTGAGGCTTGAAGTACGTAGCTGGCAGAAAGTCCTGGCTATTTAAAGGAAAGCTCATACCTCTGTGCATCTTTGGCATCTTCCTCAAAATAACAGGTTGCAAAAAAACAACATCCAGATTACATTCCCCAAATGAATTTAGGACCTGCCAGAGACTGTAATCAGTCAGCTTCCTGCCCCTTGCTACAGGGTGAGATAACCTTTACCGCGAGCAGTACAGGGCGTTGGGGGCAGAGACGTGGGGCAGTGGTGGCCCTAGACTGCAGCGGCACCGATAGCGGTGTCACCGTGTGCCTCTGGCAATGCTGGTTTCTCAAGGCAATCGGTCCTGTTGGTTTTGAATGAGGATCTCCAAAAATCCTTTGATATGTCACCTGACAAATTGAACGTGCCTCGCGGTAGCAGGTGAAGGGTGAGGTGTGACTAAAAAATGTGCAGCTGGCTTCTGTGTTGGGAGGAAGTAATAACGGCGGGAAAGAGCTGGGATGTTTTGGTCAAGGCTGGCTGAACATTTCATTGGGAACCCTTCCTTTTTCATTGGGGGAAACTTGTGCGTTTGTACACGTGTGTATCTTACCTGTGACGTCTCAGGCCGTATCTCAGCCCCAAAGTGATGCATTTGAAAGGTTTGGACAGAACCAGACAAATCTCTGGAGCCAGCTCTTCTCTGAGATTTAATCAGCAAAGCACAATCGTTGTTCCAAAGGCCATTTCTGGTGCAGAAAAGATGCTCTGTTCGCATGGATGCAGTTCCCTATCACCTTCCACATCACCACTTACCACTAAGTGGGGAAGTGGGTCATGGCCCCATCTGGAGCACTGTGTCCAGTTCTGGGCTCCCCAGTTCCAGAAGGACAGGGAACTGCTGGAGAGGGTACAGCAGAGGGCTACAAAGATGA
>JAOXJK010000012.1:60655297-60683413 GCA_025774025.1 Xenus cinereus | reverse complement strand
AACCCCTCCAGGGATGGGGCAGCCACAGCTTCTCTGGGCAGCCTGGGCCAGGCTCTCACCACCCTCACAGCAAAGAACTGCTTCCTAATATCTAATCTAAATCTACCTTCTTTCAGTTTAAAACCTTTACCTCTTGTCCTGTCCCTACACTCCCTGATTAAGAGTCCCTCCTCATCTTTGCTGTGGGTCTCCTTTAAGTACTGGAAGTCCGGTCTCCAGGTTGAACAACCCACATGCTAGAGAGAGTCCAGTGAAGGGCCACAATGATGATTAAGGGACTGGAGCATCTCTACACTGAAGAAAGGCTGAGAGCGTTGGGACTGTTCATCCGGGAAAAGAGAATGCCTGGAGGGGGAATCTTATCCACATGTTTAAATACCCGAAGGGAGGGCGACAAAGATGGAGTCAGGCTCTTTTCCAAGGTGCCCACTGACAAGACCAGAGGCAATGGGCACAACCTGTAACACAGGAGGTTCCCTCTGAACATCAGGAGACATTTTTTTACTGTGAGGGTGACCGAGCACTGGCACTGTCTGCCCAGGGGGACTGTGAAGTCTCCATTCGTGGAAATATTCAAAAGCCATCTGGACACAGTCCTGGGCAACTGGCTTTAGATGGCCCTGTTAGAACAGGGGAGTTGTACTACATGACTTCCAGAGGTCCCTTCCAACCTCAACCACTCTGTGATTCTGCAAATATTAAAATATTAAAATTGGTACAAACATCTGTGCTTTATGCAAGACACTAAATGTCTTCAAAGGTAGGGAATAGCCCTGGTTTGACATACCTTGTAGTGACATGTAATGCAAATCCCTTCTCAGTTATTCAGCAAGATCCTTGAACTCCCCAATACCTCCCCTCTGCCCTCTTGGTAACTCTGCCAGACTTGCTAAGTCCCCTGCAAGCTTCCTGTTTCTGACTTATGCTTTTGAGAACTTCTTTAGCTATTTGCCTTCTTAATTGCCTTTGTGCACGCTGCCTGATGTAGTTTATGCTACTGTAACCCTTGCGCTACGTTGTCAACAGCAGAAGCTGAGTAGGGGCTTACTCTGCCCATCTGGCGGGCCAAGCTTTCTCGTTCCAAGAGTTTTCTAATATAAATATTTTAAAAAATCACAAGGCAGAAGCTTGTGCCCCTTTTAAAGTCTGGCTGTTCACTTTAGGGTCCCTCCAAATAAATGATTAAACTGGCAAAGAGTTAAAAAAAACAGGCCTCTTGCACCCCTTTAAAGACAAAAACATAAGGGCTGAGGGCTGACTTGTTGAGCCTTGCCAAAGGAAGACTGGGAAGAGGGACACAAGGGGGGGTTCAGATCTTTCGCTATAAATACTTCAGGGAGAAAACAAGTTATTCATGCTAAGAGACAATGCTGGCAGAAGAACAACTGCATATAAACTAGCTGTGAATACATTTAGGATGAATGCTGAAAGCAGATTTTTATCCACTGGAGCAAAGCAATCCCAGAGCAGCCTCCAAAGAGGAGCAAGAGCAGCACGTGCACAATGGCACCCGAGTTCAAGACCAGGAATTTGACAGGAGACTGCACTCTGACACAGAAGATCCCTTTTACTGCCGCATCCTTATCATCTGTTCCACATTATAATTCATTCTGATAAAAGATGAATACTCTTCATTAACAATTCTCTTGCCTGTTCCATCCATGCATAACCCTCACGATGGCCCACAGTGACGAATGTCAACCACACTGACTGAAAAATTCCTGCCAGCCTACGCCTCACGGAAAAGGCATCAGTCCGACATACCAGAGTTTACCCGTCTCAGAAATAATCCCAATAAAGCATGTGTATTATTCAACCTTCAATGTGTGGCTGACGCACAGATTTTGTATTCAGAGAGCGAGGGGTTAGATTTCTCACCCCCCTCATGCTCCTCTGGAAGTTTTCTCGATGTAGTCACCGGGGAGGTGAAATGGGCACAGACATCTCAGTGGGAGACATCAGCTACTCTTCCTACTTACGCTGAAATATGCGATGCAGGCAAAAGGCACTTTTATATCATTATAACCACAAAAGAACTAGGAAAATCATAGGCTTTAACTAGACTTGAACCACTAACACAGACTCACGGGAAGTTAAGTCCTTGAAAGAAATCTTTAAGAAAGAAAACTAAACCCATTTCAGCACACAACCTATTTTTACTTCACCAAGGTTTTGCTCATTAGCTGGTTTTGAATGCCAGAAGGTAACGTGCTTTCAGAACAGACTGCCCTGTAACATTATATTGTCAAATTTCACATTCATGATTTTATTATAATCGGAATAGAGGCAGTATCTGGAGAGCAGAGAAAATGACTATACAAAGAATTTATAGAACATTCATTTACATGCTGGAGACCTTTTGATGCTTCTTTACAGTTTCAAAAAAAAAAAAAAAAGGCAAAAATTTTCACTAGCAGGTAAATCCAAGAAGGGAACATTAAATTTTTAATGATACTGTTGGATACATGGAAACCATTTAATTAAAAACATGGCTTTTAGCATTTCTGTAGTTTAACACTGTATAATTATAGTAGTAAATTTACTAAGCAGGTAAATAGGAGTCTGGCTAAATACATTTGTCAACTTGCTGCCGTTAGTTATGAAACTGCATATACACATCTACCGAAAACATTTAAAGAAAGTGCTGTATTAACTATTTAGTCTCGTATTTGCCATGAAAATAAGTTTTGTGAATATCTTTCTACATACACTACACAATGGTACATACTGAACTATTTTTCTTTGTACATTTTTTAATTAAAAAGCAAAAGCTTGTTGCAATATACCATCCAAAGGAATGCATAATAGAAAACCTCCCTTAGAAACAGGGCAACTTCCTTTTTCCCCACTTACCAAGTAGAGCTGAACTCCCAGGAAACACCACCAGAAGTGTCAGCATTCAATTCCTTATGCTCTTGACTCCAGCAGGCCTTGAGAAAGCATAAGGAATAAAAAAATAACACCCTAAATAGAAATGATAATACATGGGGGGGAAAAAAGAGACTTTCTTTTCCGGCCAAAGGCCAACACTTGGTGTCTAATAAGACACACTAAAATTTAAGTATCATCTACAGAAGTGAAAAAATATAATAAAAAAATTCTTCCTCATTTCAATGCTCAAAACACATCAGATTTAAATCTAATTGAGACAAATCTAATTAAAATGTCAGCTGAAGAAATTCACTGGGCTCCAACTGGCTGACTAGATCAGGCAACTGGTTCTTGGTGCATCAAAAGAATATTGAAAGGAAACTTGTCCTCTCATGTTTCAAAAGTACAAAAGTTCCTAAAAGTAAGAACTGCATTCAGTTTTGGATGGTACATAAGCACTATTTAAGTAGCATACCTCTGTGTCAGAAGAACAGAATTATTTGGTACAAATCAGAGGCACTTGCCTTTGTTGCTTCAACGGTAGCTACTACGCTTTGGAATGCTTCACCCTTCCACACACATCCGATGCCAACACACCACTTCCCGCTCCAAACACATTCAACTTCAAACCTTTCTTCTTTCTCCCTCCCTTCCCCACCCCCTTCTTTTGCAAAACCTTAGAGTTATTTATACAAAATTCATAGTTACACAAATAGCTCGGTAACACTTTGGCTACAGCCACTTGAATGAGGTTTATGGTCCTAATACTTTAGGAAATAGGAAGAGAGCTGTTAATAAAAACCAGATGATAATTTACACAGGACAAACATAGCTCAAATTGGTGGAACCTTCTTACCACGTAGCCCAAGCAGAGTTTCCTATTCCATTTAACCATTATCGACTAAAAGGGGATAAAAGAATTAAATCCTCCAAGTGGCTACAGTTACTCGTTAATCCAGTGCATCGTGCACCAGCATGCCGAATTCCACGTTATTTTATTCCTCGGGTTAATACAATGCTGACAGCCACACATCAAACAAACAGAGGCAATGAAAATTTTCAGCACTGTCACACTCGAGCTGCTTTCTCACCATCAGTTCTGATACGGGGCTCTAGTACTGTTCTTTTTGGAGTGAATGGGAATTACACAGCAGACCTCAGCAGCTCACTCTCCGTGTGAAGGCTTCCACTCTAACCGTCTGTATCCACCTTCTGTAAAGCTAACCGGCACTTTGTTATGCCTTTACATTAACAATGTGTTTAGAAAGAGACAGGGATAGGGACAAGTGTGACGGTTGTAAAAATCATGACATAAATGCTCTCAAGAAATGGGACAGTAACAAAATCAATTCTCCTTTTTGGATTTCCTGACGCAAGGAATTATTTAAAAAAACCCCGCGTTATAAACCAAAAATAGTACCTACAGAAAAAAAAACACCAAAAAATCCCCCAAACTCCAACAAAAAGGGGGCCAGAAGAATTCACAAATATGATTACGTATTAAATAGGGAAACAAATGTTACTACCAAAACAGTATTGCAGAGATAGGAAATGGGAAGTACCTTTTTACTGTAAGACAAAAGTCAAAGTAGAAGACTATTGTCTATAGCAAGGCACAGGCTATATACACTTTTACTTATGCAAAATAGTGCTAAAGAGGCAAAGCTCAACAATGGTCTGGCTTAAGAATATCTATATGACATATCAACATCTGAGATCTACTATAAATAATCAGGCACAGGTAAAAATATATAAATTATAAAATTTTCTTCTTTTCTTTTCCCTCACTTTTTTCCTGTAATCATTAAAATACAGAATCTTCTCTTAGTTCTCTATATAAAAAAATAGTAATACAAAAAAAAACCAATTACAGAATAGATTTCCAGGTATCCTTTTTATTTTGTTCTGCCACCTCCCCCTTATTTAAAATTTTTCAAACTAGAACAGCCCAGTCTTCTTAACACTAAATACAGAGCAATCTCCCTGAATATTCCACGTTGCTGCTCCTTTCTTACCAGAAATCAACTTGCACAAACCTTCTCTTCACATACACCTTCCCCTTTCTCCATTCAGCTGCCATCACTGAGCACATAAAGGTGAAGGGAAGAGCAAACAGTCTTCCTCAGACCATCATTCTCTTTAGAGCATATTTGCAAAGCCTACAGCTACCATTGATGCAACTACAGCAAGTGTCTTTGAGGAGGTTATATAAAAAAAATTCTGCACAAAAATGTAGCACAGCCTAGTGAGTATTTCTGCTCCAGTAAGTGATGAAAAACAGCATATGAAAATATATTAGAAACCCTTCAGGCGAAACGTTTTTCATTTATGCTTCATTCAGGTACGGGCTACATGGGCTTGGGTGGCATCCAGTCTCTTTTGCGTTGTCCTTTGACATAAAAACAAAGAAATAATGCTTTGTTAAGTCACAGGCATCTTCAATTAAAAGGCTGAACTCTTGCAAACACAACGCAGATAGGCCACTCTCTGCTTTCCTTCTTGGGAATGACAAGGTTCAGACATCGCTGCTGACTAGGCTTTCTCCCTCTCACAGTGCTTTCCTTCAGTGAAGCGCTCTGAGTCAAGGATGGAGAGGCATCAGATCTTCTTCTGGGATCCGATCATGACCTTTGATACAAAGTTCACAATGGCACTGGCAGGTTGCTCCGGGTCATGCTCCGCAAAGAGGTGACACACGTTGTCTGTGGCACTGCCTTGCTTCCTGGCAACGAACCCGAACACCCTGCAAGGGCAACAATCACAGTACATCAGAGAAAAGACAGACAGGTCGCCTTGTTTCATAAGGCAGAAAAGATACTGCAGAAACCAAAAGCACAAATCAGGCTTCATCTTTTCTGATGGACAAGGTCCTGTGTAACTGCTAAACAGTGGTCCGGATCCATCAGTCAACTTAGGAGCTCTTCAGTGGCTCAGGATGGCCAGAATGGGGGAAGGAGATTTTCCCCTTCCTTCTCCTCTGCCTGTGCTGAATCCTGTGCTGTTTGCTGTCAGAGACCTGCTGGTGACCCTGGGGATATATTTAATCTGGTTCCATACTGCTGTCCTCTTACCTACCTCAGGGTGCGTGTGGTGTGGTGTGTCAGGAAATGCCTCCAGAAAGGTTCTGGAGGCCACACATCTTGGTGGGCAGAGTACTGGAAAGAGGACTTAAGCCTTTCTGTTCTTTTCCAGAAACCAGGGCCTGAGCTCTCTATGGCTTTTTTCTTTTGGTAAAAGGGGGACAATGACACTTGCCTTCAACAGAAAACACTTTGCAATCCACTGGTAATTATATATCTACACCACAGACTAGTATCACTAGGAGTGTTTTCACCTATAAGCCGTGGGGGGGACTTTTTTTTTTTTAAATCTATCAGTCTATGTGAGACAAGTAAGCTTGTGGTAGCATCGCTGGACAAGTGGAAATGAAACCGAGTAGCAAATGGCTCTGTTTTCATTTCTGAAACTTCAGTCAAATCCCAAACCTGCAATCTAAATAAACCAAGTCAGCCCCAGCTCCAGACATCCCACCATCACAAAATCAGGCTCTGACTTTCAGAGGCCCAGATGAGGTGGGCAAAGAGACTTTTGTCTCTGAGCAGCTGCCTTCCCTCCTACATCTCTGACAAAGAAGATTTAGAACACTGAGAAACTGATCACTGGGATAACATTCCCAAAACGTTCAGTTAAAAGAGACTCAGAGAGGTTTCCACTTACTTTGCAGAAAGGCCATCTTTCGTCCATCTTGTTGTCCATTAAGAAAGCAGTAAAAAACAACAAAAAAAAAGGAATGGGGAAATAAAAATGAAACATACATTAGCTTTCTTTGTAGATCAACAACACAAACAACCCATTAGAAATACTGCTTGTTTTCCTTACTTTCTGTCCTGTGGATCCAAAGCACAGAAAATAACAGTGTTGACTGGATAATGTCGTCGAAAAAAGAGCCTGGATAAGAAGAAATAAAATGAGTTTTAGGAATAGTATAAGATGCTTAACATTTTAAACAATGAACAGATCTGAAAAATAAATCCTATTTAATCTAAATTTAATAATGACTATGTGTTCTTTTTGCTATCCAAGTGACTTTGAAAGCCACTTGAACTGCACCAAGCAAATAAATCCATATTTGGAATAGTAACACCAAGTTTTAGAACCAAAACTGACCCTCAAGCTAAGAAAAAGAACTAGAAGTATAAAATGCATTTTTTCTAAAAACTGGCCAATTAGATACTATGTCACTGGGAAATGCAACTTCTTGGAACTTGTGAATAAGTCAATTATATCAAGTTTCAAAATATAAGCCCTCCTAGGCATTATAACATAAGGTTTTGTTCTTGTTCTGCTATGAACAGTTCCAGACCCACTGGAATTAAAGTCTGGCACTGTTTTTTTTTCTCAAACCTATAATGAATCCCCCTTGTCCCTCCTTTGTTATTGTCAGTTTTCAAATCTAAGACCTTTGTGGTATCCTTAATAGCATTCAGTACAAAAGTAAATATAAACTAACTTTTTAACGTAGTATTTTACAGGCACTATTTCAACTATTGGAGATACACAGTGTCTGCTTAGGCCAGCTCTGTTAGTGATACTAGTGAAAGATGGTGCGAAGATAAATTATGTCACTAAAGAGCTTGAATACCACATGATGGTAAAGCCATTATTTTTCCTTTTTGTAAGAAATAACAACAATGAAAAAAATTCCATGGCAAAGTGACTTTCCAGAGGTAAAAGCTGCCACGTGGAAGTAACGTCCATCGCTTAAAACATTCCTTCTCCAGTACTGCCGACAGCTGACACTGTCACTGTCATTCTTTAGACAATCCTATTATCCTCTGAGACAGAGGCTGCACAACACAACCAGGAAAATCAAATCACCAGCAGCCAACGTTTGTTGGGGACAAGGCTGGATATTCTCTTCCCATCCACCAAGGTTTTGGACACAGTCTCCCACAGCATCCTCATAGGTCAGCTTAGGAAGTATGTATGGGTTAGATGGACAGTGAGGTGGATTGAAAACTGGCTGAAAGACAGAGCTCAGAGGATCGTGATTAGGGGCACAGAATCTAGTTGGAGGTCCATAACAAGTGGTGTTCCCCAGGGGTCAGTACTGGGTCCTGCTTCGGCAGGGGGTTGGACTAGATGATCTCCAGAGGTCCCTTCCAACACCGTATCATTCTGTGATCTGTGACCCCTCTTTTGCTTACTTTCTTTGGTTATCTGTCAAGGTGATTCCCTGTGTAGACACCTTGAAATGGACAATGGTTGAGACAGGAGGAGGATCTTGCATCAGCGTTAGGCTCAAGGCTTTCTGTACTGCCTGGTAGCCCGTAAGTGACTCCATCTCCACTGAACTCAGGTACCAAACATTACATGCTGCAATGAAAGAGGGGAAAGACTTTGAGAGGTCATTACACAATAGCAAGCAAACGGTTATCTTCTGAATAAAACCAAACAAAATGTAAATTTTCCACCTTCATAAAGTAGACAGGGAAGACTGGCAGTAAACCACCACATGGTCTACGTATAGCTCACCTAGTCCCACTCTAGTTTCATAGTTTAATACTATCATTTTGGAGGTCATAGGCCTTTTGCTGTCTCTTTGTTTTTAATACCTTCATAGTTAAGCCAATGACTGTATTTATCTATTACCAAAGACCCTGAAATTTAAATAAATACAAGACAGCAGAGAGAGGGAGACTAGTCATAGGCACTACCACAGCAAAGTTATTCCTGCGGGGAAAGAATGGGGATATTTTGCTGTTAAGTTCAACTACAGTAGCCAATAAGAAAGCACACATTTTTGCAGAATATTTTCACACATTTTACACTTTCAAATGGTATTTAAACTATATTCAAAGGAAACCATTCACTTGTTTGGCAGGACAAGAACGTTTTCACCCCATTAAGAAGGGCGGGTTGCTGCAAATCTCACTTCTCATTAATTCCGTAGTGGTTTGTATGTTTAGTGATTTTAGGGCAAACAAAACAACTTCCACATTGAGAAAAATTACCGACTTATGTATTTTTCGGTCTATTCTTTACCTTGGGATGCACTTACTTTTAAAAGCCCTATTCCTCTCCTAGAAATATTAGTAACTTCTGAAGTATCTCTATAGAATAGAAGCTCAGTGGTTTCCAAGGCTACAAAACAGGTAACTTTTTTTACCTGGGCTCATATCAAATCTGCAGTGAGCACTGGCAAAAGAAGTATTAATGTTATGTAGCATTATATAGCAGTACTATAGTACTGTATAATACTACATAGTACTACATGGTAAAAGTGCCTATAACACGATATAGTATTTGTTATTATTATTATTAAGTAGTATTAATAGAATTATTCACATGCTTAAATAATTTGGGATTGTGGTATAAAGGCAAATTTACAAGCAGATTCAGAACATTTTTAAAACTGAAAAGCCCTCTTAGTCTTATTCTACAGAGCAAGCTAAACTGATTAAACACATCCGTAGCTAAACACTGGTACCAAAAGACTTTACTTTGGTAAAAACATTTGTGTAGGTATCCACAAATTCTGTAGGACAGAGTTCACAATTCTGGCAGCTGATGCATTATTTCATACTATGCTAATATTTCATTTGTTTAGCAGTTCAGCTTGGCTTGCCAGCAAAGATAAATCTAATTAATTTATGATTTTTTTATTTATCCTCTTTTCATATGGTTATTCTGAAATCTGAGTAAAGCTTTTTCCTATGACTGTTTACAGGAAATACACAGCTACACAGTGGCACTTTGAAACCAACCAAGCAATCACAGAGTTAAAGCCTGCACAAGCGTGTGTTTGATTCCAGCATGACGATCAGCCCCGATCAGCCCCGTAACTCCAAGCTCTGGAGTGTGTCAGTGAAAGAAGGGATCCAGAGATTTGATTTGTTTGGTTTGTAAGTGTAAAATTTCCCATATGTATTTGCACACTGGTGTGGTAGTTTCAATAACCATTCGATAACTTCAAGGTTATTGAATCAATTACTACACAAATGTAGTAGGATTTAAGATGACGATGTAACATCTACGTTTAAGATGTAGAGCAGGATTTAAGATGACAAATGTCAAGTTCAATGACGTCTTCTTTGCCTACCCAAGGGCAAATGTCTATCCAAAATTCTCAATAACATTAATTGTAAATAACATTGGTTTGGAACAAGATGCTCTTTAAGGTCCCCTCCAACCCAAACCATTCTATGATTCCAGGCCATAAGCCCTCCTCTTCTCACATTATTACTGTGTATGTTTGGTACAGATCTAAAGCTCTTCGTTATCCTGTGCGCCTGTCCCACCCCAGTAGCTTGCCTTGTTTCAGTTACACTCCTCACCACTTCTGAGACCCAGATGAAGGGTTTTCCTTCCTCTTCTGCCACAAACTGTATTGGTGTCAACAGTCTGCATTCAGGTTTTGTTTCTAAATGAAACAGCCAAACCTTTTGTCTAGATTGCCCTCAGTGTGATAGTTCAAAAGCAGTCACCAAATACAGCAGATTCCTTTACTTCTGTAGCACAACAAATAACCCATGGAACCTTTTTCAAAAGTGTTGGGAAGTGCAAAGACGGCAGCTTAAAAAGGCGATTACAGGAAAGGAAAGGTAAGATTTCTCATTTAAGAACACGCATGGTCTGAATGACAGCAATTCCACAGACACCGCGCTCAAGGCCAGAACAAAAGGGAAGACGTCTGTGCCTTTCGTGCAGTCCCTGCAACGCTACTGCTCTCATCTTCCACAGGTGGCATTTTGGAGCCACGTTCATGCCACCACCAGCAGCTACACAATGCAGCCAGTTCAAGCAACCCCTGCTGCTTTCAGACTGGGACTGTGCTGTGTTCAGAATGTGTGTTCCTCGACTGTATCGGTGGAAACAGACATGAAGAATCGGGATTTATTCGGGGCAGAAAGTTTTGCTGCCAAACAGGAAGGTTAATAAAGCGAGGTCTGTTCCAAGGAAAAGCACTTCTTTGTCAAGTTTCTAGTCTTCAATTGTCACTCTCTAAGCAGCAAAGGATTTCTGGTCAGCTTCTGCATTTAGATAATGACTACATGCTCATTAGGTTTTTCAGACAGCTATAAACACGATCATTCTAGGAAAACACATCTTCATTTTTTTTTCCTCGTGGAGTGGGATAATGGTGGGGTAGAGCAGGGCAGGGAAAAAGTGCATCTGCTTTGCCTGAACTGCAGGTGATCACACGAGGTCGGGTAGTTAAGCACCACCACACCTTTTCAGACGGGCTATTCCAGGAGCTGTCTCTGGGGCAGCTGCACACAAACGAAGCAGATGAGAGGCAGAGCGTATCTCTACAGGGCTGCTGCAGATACCTCTATCTGAGGGCAATACAGATGGTACCAACGCACAGCATCACATCATTTGGAGTTAATCCTGTAAGGGGTCTTCTGTCACATCAATGAGTTCACGGTAACACAACCTGAATTGCCAGAATGGGTGCTGCAGTACGTATGAGAATCCATAAAACAGCATCCAATGGAAAAGACACCGGACATTTCCACAACTGGGCATTTTTTTTTTTTTTCCAGATTGATGGGACAGTAAGCATTTTCCAGTGGTATTGTTTACACCTATGCTGAGAATTTAACCCTACTAAACACCTTCCTTAGTTGCCTTTTGCAGAGCTCAGACACAATTTATGAACCTCTGCAACCACAGGTTGAAAATACCTTCTCCTAAGTTCATCAGTTATGAAAGCAGTGTGACTGCTTAAAATTTGCTGTGCTTGAACCAACCTCTGTGTATCTCCTATTCTCATGGGAGACACAACTGGAAAGCAAACACAGGGCTGTAGAACTTAGGAGCTGGTTGCAGAAAACAGAAAGAACATGGTACATATCCTCACAGTGCCCTTTACACTTCTACACAGCACTTTAAATTTAACCGCTCCCTTTAAACATTCTTCAGTCCAGCCTAGGCTTCAGCTTCTCCCAGCCTGTAAGATACAAAATATGGTGAGAGTCAAATGCAAGGAAAAAGTTTAACAGACCTGCGCCCTGTTTGAGAAGCTCCGCTGCTGAGTTTGCAGCAGTTTGTGGAGAAGTCTCCGTTATCTCCTCCAAGGGATCTGCAAATAGAAACACTGTCCATGTATTGTCTGGTTTTGAATCGACAAATCAATGCACATGGTCAAGTATAAGTTTAGCTTTTGTAATTGTGATCTCATCTACATCTGGACAACTCTTGGCCAGAAACATGAAACAATATTGTATCTGCAACTATAATCATCCATGGGGGTGTTGGGCTGCATCGGGTTTTTTACCTCCAGTGCTGCAGAAGGGATGCTCAACCTTTATTTTCTGATAGTAAAAGACACAGCTACATAGCATATGCTGCAGGGACACACATGATGCCACATTAAAACAATACCAATTCCCTCACTACAACCTCAAAATTTTTTAAATAGTGCAATTTTAATTATCTCATTTAACTTGCGTAATTTACATTAATTTAGGTGCAAAGACTACAATTTCTACATTGAAATTAATTGATTGTGTTTTGATTCAGGAGATGACAACATAGTCCTTTCTTCATACTTAGGTAGAAAACAAACATCTGAATTATTAAGACAGTGGTGGAATCTTTGTTTCCCCATCTTCTGTTAAAACTACTGAGAAAACTGTACATCAGCATGTTATTTCAGTTATATAAATGCATGTAAAAAGATCTCACTTGATGCCGTATTTAACAAGATGCATGCTGTCTTTGAATACATTCAAATGAGGAAGAGAACAGTAATACTGCGTGTAACACTATTCTCATGTTTAGAGTTATTCATATGCTTTAAATAGTTCACGCACTGTGTCTAGAATCATTAACGACAGACAATCATCTTAAAATGTGTGATCATACCAGATTCAAAACTAATTAAAAATAAAATTTCACTGTGGTATGTTTATTCAGGACAAAGCAAATGTTTCAGTCTTGCACCTTTACCAGAACAAAAGAAGCTTTCCATTTCAGGTGAGGAAGATAAGGAGAACAAGCCCACCTACCATTGGTTTGCCATATAAAGAGATCTCTGGTCACATCTTCCATAACTTGTTTTTGTGCTAAAATGGTTTCATTACTGTATTTGCATAATCCAAATGCTATGTTTGAACACTGACATATGGCCTTTAGCAAAAGTTTATAGTTCAGTAGAAAACCACAAGAATGTTTAACATTTCAGTAATACATCTGATGTTAACTTCATGTGGGAGAGTAACAGACAATAGAATTATGGGGCAAACATAGCTACATTTTGCTGTTGTCTTAGAGTGGTTTAACAAAATCACCATAACCAAAATTGAATTACAATCCCGTGTAAGGCTTTTTTGATCACTTACTTAAACAGGCTTTTTTGAACATTTACTTAAACAGTATTTGGACCTGTGTAAGTTCCTACTTCTTTCCTGCTGGTGTCAGACTCAGGCACCTTCTATTCCTTACCTTCTTGCCTTACCTAAAGCCCTTTTACCACCCAGACCTTACATCCAACCACGCACGGGCATAATTTCATGTCTGAGAATCGCATTTGTCTTCCTACATGCTAGATTACTGTGTGGATTTCCATGACGCATACGTGCTTCTGACTGGAATATCACAGTACTACTCTGCTCACAACCACAGCTTGGATAACCTCCGTCAGCAGTACTGAAGAATCGCTTTTAAAACACAGTTTCCTTCCCTGCGCGTTCTTGCTTAGACCTCGACTTGTGACACGTTCACCTGCCTTCAGACACTGGCACTTTGAAGCAGAGCTTGGCTGGGTATATCTCTTCCGTACTTTAATGAGCATACCTCTGTCTGGGATGAGGAGCTTGCAGGGCAATGCCAGGGGGGTGATGGAATGCTGATACACCAGAGCTGTCAAACTGCCTGTAGTCAGAAGAGTAACAAGACATGCACAGTTAATTTGCTGGACAATAAGAATGCTTAACAGCTATGTTGGCTCTCAAGTACTGTTTAGACCAGGAGGCCTCCTTGCCCTACCCTTAAAAAAAAAACCTCTCTTGGCACCTAAGCCAAGACTGTCTTTGGTCAACTTTAACATGTTCATGTTTCCCGGCACTGTACCAGTTTGATGGACTTGAACTCATTTATCACAATCATATACTCCCTTTCCTTGCCTAAATCCTAACCTAAATGGCTTTGCTTCAAATGGAGAAAACACAAAAATGACAAAAACGTTAACATATGGAAGTCAGTAAACTCCTGTCAATGCTCCTAACTTCTGCTACATTAAATGTAGTAAAATCTTACGAAGATGGTAAGAACACAAGGGGTCAAGGCTATGTGTTGAAGCAGAGAAAGAGCAAGGAGTTCTGCGTCTTAGCCACCTAGTCTCCTCTGTCTAGTGCTTTGTCTACACATACCTGTGCTTTCTGCTTCTGAAGTATAAAAGATGGTCTAGATAAAACCTTCTCCATTCAATGCAGCAGTAATGCACGAGACATTATTAAATTACTCTTCTTCAAGTCATTTGGAATCATAAATTATTATTCAAGTTATTTGGACTTGACTTAATTAAAATAATTTAGCATTAGTCATCCTTAACATTAGCATGTGAGACTACAGGGAGTGAGAGGAAGGTATAATATTCATCAGTCTGTTTGTACAAAAAAGCCATCCTTCGATCTTGTTTACTAACAAACAATGCTCTGGCATTCATTCATGCTCTAGCTCTAGGCAATCCTGCTTCAGCAGGGGAGTTGGACTAGATGATCTCTATGGTCCCTTCCAACTCTAAAAAATGCAGTGAAATGAATGTTATAATCACTTGCTTGAGAAAAATCAGAGTTCACCTCATTTTAGAGCCTATCAAAAATTCTTTGAAACGGAAAGATGACCCTATTCTGCCAGGGTCTTACAGAAACACAATGACCAGTCGATACTATTAGTCCTTCATTGTCTTATCCATACAAGCGTGTGATAGTGCACACCCACCTACTTTGTGAAGTGGTTTTGAGGCTGTACAGATTGAAAGATTAGGAGATGCTCAAACCAAATGATTCGTAGGGCTACATATGTGCCATAAACAGGCACTTCAAGGTCAAGGTAGAACTGGGCTAAAAATTCTGATTTGAAATAAGTCTAATGCCAAACACTGACAAACTTCTGTCCACCTTTCCTTCAAATAGCATTTGTCATTTTACACTTGTTCATTTTATGGTGGATGACCCTTTCACGGGTGTGTTGGGTGCACACGAAAAGGCTGGTAGCAGAGGGTGGGAGGGCTGCAGTGTGACCTCTATGGGAAGAGGGCCAGGGGCTGCCTCGTGCCAGACACAACCGGCTCCAGCAGACCCACTGCAGGGCATCACTGAGCCACAGCTGGATGCCTCTGGGAAGGCATATCTAAGAAAGGGCAGAAAAGGCTGCACGGAGACAAGGGAACAAAATGAGAATTACACAGCAGAGGGAACACCACAGTCAGAGGAGGAGGAGAAGCAGGTGCTCCAGACACTCAAGCTGACATCACGTATCCTGAAGGAACTGTGGCCTGCAGAGAGTGCATGCTGGGGCAGATTTTTTTTTTCCCTGAAGGATGGCAGCCCATGGGGAAAGCCCACACCTCAGCAGAGAAAAAGCAGGAGAGGGATGAAGCAGCAGAGAGGAACTGTTCTGTAATGACCATACGCACCCCATCCCCTCCCACACTGGGTGAGGAGGGTGAGGAGTTTGAGGGGGAGGCAGTGAAGTTGAGCTTGGGAAAAGGGGAAGGAAAAGTGTTATTTTAGTGTTTGCCTTTGTTTCTCATTACCTGAATATTGATTTTCATTGGCATGATTTAAATTTCTTTTCCCCAAGTTGAGTCTCTTTTGCCCGTGGTAGTAACTGGTTAGCAACCTCTGTCTTTATCTCGACCCAGAAGTTTTCTCACCCTATTTTCCCTCCTGCCCCACTGAGGAGAGCAAACGAGCAAGCAGCGAGGTAGGTGTTTGGCTCTTTGTGTTCTCGTCACAGTACATTAGGCAGGCTGATGCAGCACAATGTACTCTGTCAATGTCTGACTCCGGTGCCACTTTAGCCAGCTAGTGTCCAGTATAAGTATAGCACAGCACAAAATAAGGCCAAGGTCCTGAGTCAATAAGGCCTGTAAAAGTCATTCAGCACAGCTCTCTGCAGCCATGCTGGCAGTGGTAGACAAGCTTGACCACTTGAAGCTTGGTCACGTGTATCTGCACGAGACTGCCCTGCACATCTACTTAAGGTAAACGCGTACAAGGCTCCCATAACCTTAAAATTTCCTACAGAAATAATCAGGACATGAACAAAGCGTTCTCTCATTTGCACTCTATGCAAGCCTATAAAACAGCTCTGGCAAATGCAGACTGTTTGCATTTTCTGTGCCCCTGTGATACACAGTACTTACCAAAATACGGTTCATTCGGGCATCCTTTCAAGCGCACCCCCTTGTGAGTCCATTCAATCAGAAAATGCCTCACAAGTTCATTTGACAAATCTCCAACTGTGTGGAAAAAGAAAAAGAAACCTCATGAAGAGAAGCAATGAACAGATAACAGTCTCACAAATTGGCAGGTCTTTATGAAACAATTTTCCACATTACCACCAAATGTTTTATATACAGCATGCAAAGAATACATTAGATCTGTATTGCTGCAATGTTACAAACTGTAGTAAAAAGGCCATTTTGCAAAAAACAAACAAGCAAATAGCTCACTTTCAGACAACCAGAGGAAAAAGTTTTATATATGTGTGACTAACATCCAAATGTACACTGGTGTCCAAACTGTTCAAAGCATGGTCCCAACTACAGACAGGAACATGACTTTTGAAAACGAATGGTTAGAAATTCTGATGCACTTGCCCATTGGACAAACTTACATCCAGTGTGGCAAGGGAATGGTCAGATTTCTAGTGACAGTTCTGTAAGCAGAACTTTTGCAGATTAAAACAATAGAAAATTTAGCTACTCAAAGGTAAGGATGCCAGTCTCTCAGTGAATTTTTAAGTTTTACAATGTTTGCAGTTTTACGCTAAGTCTTTGCTCCTGAAAATAAACAATTACATGAAACACTCAGGCTTCACTAGATTTTCAAAGAGATTTTAGATCACTGGATTATTTAATTTTCTTTTAGATTTTATCTCTCAGGAACCTAGGACAAATCAAAATTGTTAAGTTGGATGTAATGTAGAAATTCAAAGACCAAGAGGCACATAAAAATTCCCCTGAGATTTAGCATTCTTTTAAACTTATACACATATATGCACGTGTATGATTAAGACAACTTCATTTCTTGAAAGACTGATTCACAGTATTTGACACCTGACTACAAACTGAATCTCTCTCCAAGTAATTAGAGGGTTATTTCATGGCAATGGGACAAAGCTACCCAATCATTCCAACCCTAACAAAAGAGACACAAACACAACTGCCTCCTTCGACCGGGATCCATCAGCCACAGTCCAGGAAACACATGACATCAAGGGTTGCCTTTCACGCTAATACAGATGAACACATTAATCTGAAGAGCAGAGGCTTCTATGCAAGCAAGTATTGCAAAGATCATCTCTTCAAACAGGTTACTGTCTGTCAGATGCTCCCACAATATTAAAAATAAATGACTGCAAGGGTATGTGGAAAGGGGAAGCCTGGAACAAGAAACCCTGCGGGAGACTGAGCAAATCAGTGCCTTCTGGAATGAAACAGTGGGAACCAAAAAAGCTAAATGTCACAGAGTAAGAAGTGGAAGAATGCTACAGTCTCAGCTAAAATTTTCTCTTACTACCGCTTGTCTGTGGTACAACTAACATAAACTGGCTCTTAACGGTTAGTAGAGTTTGAACTTTCATGTCTTCCTAGTCTTCATTGGCCTGATGACAAAAAAAAGATTAGTAAAAATGCCTACAGCCACTCCCCATTTGCCTCCTTGTTGCAATCACCACCCCAGTGCATCCCTGTTGTCTCCATCAAAAAAGACTTGCAGTGGTTCTGCTGATGCTACTTGGCAATTAAAAAGAAGCATTACATGGCAATTTTTTATTAGAAATTGGCTCAAGATACCAGATTAAGTGTACAGAATTTGTGTTATTGTAATAGAGGTGGACTGCTAACCTTGCCCCGGAGTAAGCATGAAATCTTAACAAAAAAACCTCAACCAACCAACAGCCAACCAACAGCAGACAAAAGCACACTTCCATAAACATGAACCACTGCTTTCCTGTGTTCTCAGTCGCTTACTTCACCAGGCAGCATGTACTAATGAAACATAATAAACTTTGTAGAAGGGAAACAGCAGCAATGAAAACCACCCCACCACCCTTGCAGTAGCACAAATGGAGCCAAGACCACAACAGATACTGTCTGCTGTTTCCATCCATTGATTAATGCCTTCTGGATTATTTCTTCTCATTTTACCTTTCACAACTATCAGGCACAAATTATAGGTGGAGGCACTGGAGCTGGGAGAGTAGGTGTATTTCATCACTTCTTTTAAACAACTATCATCTTTCCTTAGGGAACCTTCTCAGATTTCTAATATCTAATATAGAACTGGCTCAGAAGAAAATCTTGGGAGTCAAAAATATTCAACCTTCCAGTCAAGCAAAAGCTTTACATGGTGGTTTGTGGACCAAAGACAGACTTCTGACTGCCAGGGAGGACCCATGACTGATACGACACTGGTTTTCTAAGGTACAATACATGTATACAGCCACTACGAACATACATTTACAAAACATGCTGAAATGTGAAGTACAACAGACATCTTACGCAGTCTCATTTAACAATGTACCAAATGGAGCCTGTAATTCAGATTGCACTTACGAGACGAGGGGAGATTCCTCCAGACTATTACCCAGTAACAAGGACTTCCTACTATGTTTGACTTGTTGAATAACAGACAGAAGGCATACAGTACCTCTCTTGTTTAACTGCAGCACAGAAGGAGGTGGTGTAGCAACTTTCATTGCGAGCCCATAGGCACCGCGGAAAGAATGACTGTCTCGAACAATGAATGACCCAGGTTCCTTGTCCTTGAGAACAGCAATGGCTGCAAGGGATTCCAGGAAAGAGTGAGAAAATAGTTCCAGAACAGTGCACACATCCAAAAAGTACCAAAGTGCAAATCTATAACTAATAGGAGACTAAAGGAAAGATCCTTTACTCTGTCTCCGTTGCTGTAGAACAGAATACAATCAAGCATATTTGGGGCATCTGAGTGGAAACACCTTGTGCAAAGCTCACAGATTATTATTATTTCAAGCGAAGCCTGAAGTACAGATCCCTATTGATTTTTAAAATAAGAAGTATGTGCAGGTCCCACCAGCATTCCTACGACCAGTGCAAGAGCAAGCTGATTCCTGCTTATATTTTGTCGACTCGCTAGAAGCACGACAGGGCACAGCCTGTAATTCCCAGGCTGACTACACAGCACTGCTTTGCTTTTCCTACGCAGTTTCAATAGGCGGAGCAGACCTGTTTTCATCCACCACCAAGTTTCTGTCCCTGCAAAGCAGTCTCACTCCCTTACTAAAGTAAGGGAAGGGATGTAAATGAGTATTTGTTCTTTGACTGTCCAAGCACTGAAATATTTTACATACATATTCTGCGATCTCTGCTGGAAGTGCGACGTGAAGTCCTCCCCACGAGGAACCATTTGCAGGGAAACTGCTCTTGCTTTGCATGAGTCTGCAGCAGACTTTGCAATTTAGTAGCCAAAATTTTAAACTCACTTTGAAAAGAAGACAAAAGGCTCATCTAATGATTAATCTTAATAAAACCTTAGTACTTTGCTTCTTTTTCCTTAAACTTTTGGGAAATACTTGTCTTTGTTTCCACAAGCCTTCAAAGAAACCCTGGAAAAAGCCCAAATTTGATCCTGGAGTCCTTAACTGTCTGTATACAGACATGGAAATAATGCACATGGGGCATGAAGCCATATTTTGCAAGGCCTGAGCAATGATTACATTGCAAATACACAAACATACTTTTCTTTTCCCGTGAAAAAAAGAGTAATAACGGATAACCAGGAAAACGCAGATATAATTGTCTCTCGTTTAACTAAGTAAAGCAAATTAATATATATTCTGCTCTATTCATCTGTCAGATGGTAAAGAAAACAACTGTTTTCCCAATAACCTGTCAAGTGTTGAGAGGAAGAGGATAAATATATAAAACCCTACAATTCAGCAGTACGTGCGTAACACTTGTAAATCCGCAGGGGGACAGTAATCATTTGTCATGGGAGCAGTTCATTAAGCACAGGAAAAAAGAACACGTGCTCCCCCTCCTCACCATTTGAGAAACTATGAACTAGACAGGCATAGCAATTCATCGCTTGCCAATAGCTGAAGGCTATTTTGGTTTACTGTGAACTTCCTTCCCAATGCAGAACTAATTTGTAATGTTTCCTTTTGGAAAATCGCATTTTAAGAATCGCAGTTTAAAGTCCTGGCATAACTCATTAAATACAGTTCAGTATAGCTGAGTATTACAGTGCAAATTACAATTACAGTCAGACCAATTGCATATGCAAAACACTCAGCATGCTTTATTTACACATTGTTGCAAGGACAAGATATAAGTTCGTATGTATACATTTTCACATACATAATAAAAGCTTTCTCCATCTCGTTCAATAATACATCTACATATAGATGTATTGAAGGAGATGGAGAAAGCTTTTATTATACATCTACATATAGATGCATGATACCTGTATTTTACATCATAAAGATGTTGTTCCATGGGAGTGTTATTTTGTGACCTTTTAAGAAATAATCTATGTCCCTTGCAGCTGACAACAAAATTCAGGCTACAGAATGACAGGTATGGATGACTTCTAGCTAATGTATTGTTCTCTGCTATTTAGCATCTCTCAGCCTATTATCTGTGCAGGGAAACACGCATGGCTGAGATCATGCCAGAGCAGCACACTTGTACTCAGAAGGTTTCTGAGAGCAGACAGTTGTTTCCAATTGCATCACGTGTATCTGCCACTCCAAAACCTGGAGCTTTCAGTGAAGTACATTTGCATCAGCTACCACAGGCAGATTTAAATTAACTTTGTAGTTAGTTCAGTTAGGCTAATAATTTGTCTGATCAACTGAATATTTTTCAAGGACTACTTGACTGCCCTCCACTCTCAAATTCAGGCTTTGGACAAAAGAAATTAAGTGAGGTTGTCTGTGGCCCTCCCAGGTTTTATATTTCTTCTTGTATTTCTTTTAGACATCAGGTATGCATCAAAAAAATTTAAGGGGAATTCACCAACTAGGTTTTCTGGGAATAGATATGTCAGAATGCATATCAGGTGATATACCTTGTTCTCTTGAAATATCTGGCTTATACCAGAACTTGGATGTGTCCTGGACAAATTTTACGGTCACATGTTTCTCAGTTGTGTTTTCTGTGAAATAAAAGGGAAAAAAATGTAATTTTTTTTTTAAATACGCAAGTATTTTTTTCTTTTTTTTACAACTTCTGATCACCTAAATTACTCAAAAAACTCATGATTAGAAAGACAACTTAGAGAAACTCTGATCTGTTGTAGAACCAGCAAATATAATAATGTACACTAAGATTCTGTACACATTCTTAAAGTTTCATTCTGTAAAACCCCTAAAAGATGAAAACCTCTTATATTTATAAAGCTGTATTAAATATAAAGCTTCTCACTGGGGTCCAGTGACTCTACGTCTACATTTTTAACCGTTCTTGGCAAGTCTAGAAGCGTGCAAAGAGAAACCAGCCCTCATTAGAAAAGTCAGACTCCAAACCGCTTGCTTGTGGTTTGGCACTTCAAAAGGTAGGCTGCCCATGGCAGACAGAAGCAGAAAAGCAGCACAGGAAGAATTTTGCAGCCTTGTTCTCATCCAAAGCCAGTGAACTGGCATCACTTACTGCAAACATTGCAATTCTCTGTGCCGTTTTCATTCCATTGCTTCTTTTCCCCCTCCCCACTTTCAAATTCTCTAAATGCTTTTTATAAACTCATTTAAAATCTAATCTATTTTGCATTTCCCTGATGCAGAACCTACCTGGCACTGGAGAAGTGCTTAACATTTTTGAGAAATCTGGGAGGACGTTTGGGAAGGGGATGCTGATTGTGCTTCCACTGTGGGGGCTAGAGAAGCCACTTGAAGAAGGTGACACAGAGGCAAAGGAACGGTCTCCTTCAGAGGACCTCTTTTTCTCCGGAAGAGGCGGTTGAGCATTTAGGTTCCCTTCATGATGCTGCTGAACAGCATTGTTCTGGCTATTGTGTCCAGAGGCCACCGTAAGAAAGTTTTGTGTCAAAAAGCCATTGTCCTCAGCACTTGCCACTGATGAGCTCATGGTTTTAGGAGAGATGCTGGTACTGGCCATGAAAGTAGCTTGTGTCTCCTCTCGGGGGGAGCTGCTGGCCCTGCTGCAGCTCAGGTAGGCCCGGGCACTGCTGCTGGCAGCAGGTTCTTGTTGTGTCTCTGCTGGGGAGTTCTCCAGGCTGCTCAAGGTAACAATTTGCAGTCCTGGAGTTTGGAAATGAGACGAGAGAGAGACATCTTGCACGGCGTTCGAAAATTCAGAGGGCACAAGGTAACCTCCCAGTGGCCGGCTGTTTCCCATGGAATGCTGGAGCAACGGGGAAGCTTTAGGGCTGCTTTCGAGCCAAGAACGTTCTGTTGCAGAAGAGCTGTCAAAACAAAAAAAAAAATTGCACACAAAAATAAACAACAGCCAAATCACTCCCTTAAAATGTCACAGTAAAACCCATACTGCAGCGATGGTGGAAAGCAATGAATCACTTCACCCAGGACAACACCTGAGGGTGCTCTTTGACAACATGCTAGACCTGGTGATGTCTGGGCTGGACCAAGAGATTCCAGCCCCACTCTGATCGTTCACTCATTTCTTCAGTGTAGGTCATTACTTTCTGCCTCATCTCACCCTCCACCTAGTCATGCTGATGGGACAGTTTCTGAGTTTGCACTGTAAACCAGGCCATCAAATTAATCACAGTTAAAAATACTCTTCCTGCCCCCTGTTTGAGAGGGTTACTTTTAATTTCAATCAATTCAGTAAGGTTGTTCACAGCACAGTGGTTGCTTCACGTACAGTGGTCTGGAGATGTCTACGTGGTGAGCTAAAGTGCTACCTGAAAAAGAGCAGTAGGAGGCAAGAATTTCTTAAGCTAAGGCTCCCATCAAAGACAGACATTTACGGAAGAAGACTGACACTGCCACAGCAGTTCTTACATTCTGACCCCTTACGGTCATTTAAAACAAACAAAAAGAAAAATGAAAGAAACGGGCTAAGGAAGTAGTTGTGTATCATCACACAACAAATGAGTAACTATGATAACACATTTCACAAGACCCAACTCTTAGACCCAGGTTCCTTTTAATAGAATTTATATTTAAAAAGGGAGGCAGGTCCAGTGGTTAATTTGATGATTGAATCATTTTAATTGATACAATTTGGTATTTCAACAGTAAAAATTACATTTTCTACTGGGTTGCAATTCCACCTGCTCAAGTTAAGAATAAGAAATAACCTTCTAAACAAGACAAACTAAGCTTCTGATGAAATAATCTGGTTAAAGTTTAAATCGTCTCTTTGCTTATAGAAGTGAAATGCCCTTAGACTGCAACTGGAAAACATCACCAGCAATATAGAGAGAACAAACTTTGTCAGATGCAAAAGGAAATGAGCTGATCTAAGATACATAAAAAGGACAGGATTTTTAATTAAAAGGGAACTGTGGAAATGGATACGAGTAGATTTGAACAGCTCAAAGCAGAAGGGCCATAGAGAAATGGAAGAGAAGCAAACAGAAAACGACATCACTGGAAGAAAAAAAAACATCACAGCTGTAGATATCTTCTATATGAGATGAAAAATGCCAGAAAAAATATTTAGAAGGAAGGGAACAAAACTTTCTGGATAAAGTTTGAAGCAGGAATGTAAACTTGGGTAATGACTGCATTGCCTGATAAGCTTTTAATTCATATCCACTTATAACGAAATGTTACATTGCCTCCTCCTCAGAAAATACTAACATACTTTGTTCAGTCTTATGATTCACATTCATAATCACAAAATGAAAACATTCTTTCACGGTCCAAGTACTGACTGAAAATGAAATCAATTAGATGGGAAGATAAATAAAAGATAAATAGGTATCAACACACTTGAAGTCCTCACTAAGAGGACTTCACACCAACCAACAGCATTCCAAATACTCTGAAAATGAAGTCAATTATCCAAGAACAAGAATGAGATAATTAGCCACAAAGGAATGTTGTTGCAGAGTGATAGAGAAGGAAATCTAATCAGCTGTAATGTAACACCTCATCTATTAAGTAAATATTGGACACAGCTAATGACTGACCATTCATTGTCATGGTCTTCTGAAACTTCTAACAGTAACCTGGGACTCCTTGGTTATTTGCTATGTTTATTTGCTATGTTTCCTGCCATTTCTCATGCTGTAAGCTCCTTGGGACAAGGACCACTTTGTAAATTTTTACTATTCAAGCTCTGGTCCAGAGCTCTACATGTTTACCACAATACAGATATGAAATAATAAAATCTCTCAGCCTGCTGAGCAGTTGACAGGGAGTCGGCTATTCACTACCAAAAAATCCTCTGATGTTTGACTGACTAGAAAAGCATGTGCTGCAGTGAGAATAATGCTCCCTCTCTCATATACAACTTATTCCAATATGAAATTTCATTAAATGCTTTTCAGTAAAGCATTACAGAAGCTGGTTAAGCACACAGGAAAATATGTATGAGCTTGCGCTAGCACAAAATGAAGTAACTGAGCTATAAATTCCTATTTATCTTTGTATTCCTATTTATCTTCAAAGCTGTGTCCCTGACATATAAATAAAATCTGTGTATCTGGTGAATTCCAGCTGGACAACATCATCATTAAATGTCACATCCAAACCTAAAGTCCTTGAACAAATCCTCTGCAATGAAGATGCAAACATAACGTCTTGGCTGGAAACTGTATTTATGAGAACTAAACAGTAAGGACAATCTTTTCCTACCTTTCTCCCCCTGGGATAGGACTGTTACTTGAAACAGTACATGAAGATGCAAAACAGCGCTGAAAGGAGGGATCCGTCTGCATGTTGGCCCTCAGTAAAGCAGGGTTAGTGCCCCCATTGCTGTCAGACATAACCATGGAGTGGTTAATGGCTTCTGTGTAACCTCGAGATTCTGCAGGGAAAGAAACAAAGTAAAAGGCAAGTTAAAAAACAACTCACATTTTTATGGAACTTGTACTAAAAAAAGTGTTTATAAAACAGTGTGGTTTTCTATTATTAGGACTATGAAGAAGAGGTTTTACTTGTTTGAGCAGTAACATTTTATTTCACAACGTTACGCTGATTGCAGAAAACATCCAGTGGGACAAAGGGCAGAAGGAATAGAGATTACAGAATTACGCTACTCAAACTATTTGATTAGCTCTCCAGGGTACGTTCTCTAGCCCTAAAAATGACAACAGACCCATCTGCTCCAAGTTGTTTTGCATTCCACAGTCCACAGTGTTAATCAGGTATGTCTAGTCAAGTGTCCTGCGTGACTATACACACTATCAGTGTGCACTTAAACACCAAAGTGATATAAAACTGGAGTATGTATTCAGCTCATTGCTGAATAGGGCAGGGGACCTGGAAAACGACACGAAAAATGTTGAAGTATTCAAAACCTTCTTCCCCTCAGTCTTTACCACCAAGACAGGCCTTTGGGAATCTCAAGCCCCTGAGACCAAAGGAAAAAAATCTGGATCAAGGAGGACTTACCCTCAGCGGAGGAGGGCCAAGCAAAGGAGCACTTAAACAAACTGCACATATGTAAGTTCATTGGGGCCTGTCAGGTTGCACCCACAAGAGCTGAGGGAGCTGGCGGATACCACCGCAGTGCCACTCTGGGTAATCTTTAAGAGGTCACAACGACTGGGAGAGAATCCCAAAGACTGGAAGGAAACGAGCGTCGCTCCCATCTTCAAGAACGACATGAAGGATGATCCAAGGAACTGCAAACTTGGCTAGCCTAACCTCAGTCTCTGGAAAGGTGATGGAGCAACTAACCCTGGAAACCATTTCCAATCACATGAAGGAAAAGAAGATGATTGAGAGCTGTCAACATGGAAGGGGAAATCATGCTTATCCACCCTGATAGCCTTTTGGGTGAACTGACTAGCTTAGTGGTTAAGGGAAGAGGAGTGGATGTTGATTATCTTGACATTAGTAAGGCTTTTTCTTTTTTTTTTATCACGGTCTCCCATAACATCCTCATAAACAAGCTGACAAAGCATGTCTAAGGTAACTGGACAGTGAGGTGGACTGAAAACTGGATGAATGCCTGGGCCCAGAGGTTTGTGATCAGCTGCACCAAGTCCACTAGGAGGCAAGCCATGGGCATTATATCCCAGAGGTTGATACTAGGGCCAATACTGTTCAAGGACTTCATTAATAACCTTGATGATGTGATAAAGTTTCATCAGCAAGTTTGCAGGCAATTTAAAACTGTGAGGAGTGGTTGATAAACCAGATGGTTGTGCTGCCATTGAGAAGTGGAAGAAATGGGCCAAGAGGAAACTCAAGAAGTTCAACAAGGGGAAAAGCAAACTCCTGCACCTGGGAAGGAATAATCCCACACACCAGCATATACTGGGGGCTGACTGGCTGGAAGACAACTCTGCAAAAAAGGACCATGAGCCAGCCATGCAACCTCATGGTAAAGGCAGTCAACAGTATCCTGGGTTGTATCAGAAAGACTTTCCAGCAGGTCAAGGGAGGTGATGCTTCCTCTCTGCTCAGCACTAGTGAGGACACATTTGGAGCTCTGTACCCATTTCTGGGCTCATCCGTACAAGACAGACATGGACTTGCTTGAGCAAGTCCAGCACAAGGCCACAAAAATGTCTGGGGCAGCACTGGGATAGGAGCAGGGTCTGAGAGACCTGGTATTGTTCAGTCTACAGAAGAGAAGGTTCAGGGATATAATATCACTGTGTATAAAAACCTGAAGGGAGGGAATGAAGATGAGGGTAGCAGTCTCCTCTCTCTTTTAGCTTCTGGAAAAACTCTGATGGAAAATCCTTTATAGAATGTAGAAAAAATGACTGGCCACTTGGGAGAAGTATAGGAGCGCTGTTAGAGTAAGCAAGGCTGCAACAAGGAAGGCTCAGGCCCACTTGGAATTAAACCTGGCAAGGGATGTCAAGGACAATAAGAAGGGCTTCTTCAAGTACCTCAGCAGTAAAAGGAAGACTAGGGAAAATGTGGGCCCACTGCTGAATGAGGTGGGTGCCCTGGTGATGAGGGATGCAGAGAAGATGGAGGTACCGAATGCTTTCTTTGCTTCAGTCTTTATTTCTAAGGCCAGCCCTCGGGAATCCCAGACCCTGGAGGTAGGAGAGAAAGCCTGGAGTAAGGATGAGTCTCCCTCAATTGTGGACGATCAGGATAAAGATCATTTAAGCAAACTTGACACCCACAAATCCATGGGCCCTGAGGGGATGCACCCACGAGTGCTGAGGGAGCCAGCAGATGTTACTGTGAAGCCACTCTCCATCTTCTTCTGAGAAGTCATGGAGAACAGGAGAGGTGCCTGAGGACTGGAGGAAAGCTAATGTCACACCAGTCTTCAAAAAGGGCAAGAAGGAGGATCCAGGAAACTACAGGCCAGTCAGCCTCACCTCCATTCCTGGAAAGGGGATGGAACAACTCATCCTGGATGTCATCTCTAAGCATGTAGAAGAAAAAAAGGTCATCAAGAGTGGTCAGCATGGATTCACTCAGGGGAAATCGTGCTTGACCAATCTGATAGCCTTTTATGATGGAATGACTGGCTGGGTGGATGAGGGGAGAGCAATGAATGTTGTCTACCTTGAGTTCAGCAAGGCTTTTTACACCATCTCCCATAACATCCTCAGGAGAGATTAGGAAAGGTGGGTTAGATGAGTGGATAGTGAGGTGGATTAAGAACTGGCTGAAAGACAGAGCTCAGAGGGTTGTGATCAGTGGCACAGAGTCCAGTTGGAGACCTGTAACTAGTGGTGTTCCCCAGGGGTTTGCACTGGGTCTGATCTTGTTCAATATATTCATTAACCACCTGGATGAGGAGACAAGAGTGTACCCTCAGCAAGTTTGCTGATGACACAAAACTGGGAGACGTGGTTGTGCTGCCATTCAATGAGACCTGGACAGGCTGGAGAGCTGGGCAGAGAAGAACCTAATGAGGTTCAACAAGGGCAAGTGTAGGGTCCTGCACCT
>JAOXJK010000012.1:60629509-60642592 GCA_025774025.1 Xenus cinereus | reverse complement strand
TCTTCTCCAGGCTGAACAACCCCAGCTCTCTCAGCCTGTCTTCATAGCAGAGGTGCTCCATCCCTCTGATCATCTTCGTGGCCCTCCTCTGGACCCGTTTCAACAGGTCCATGTCCTTCCTGTGCTGAGGACTCCAGTGTTGGACACAGTTCTCCAGGTGGGGTCTCAGGAGAGCAGAGTAGAGGGGCAGAATCACCTCCCATGACCTGCTGGCCACAGTAATTTTGATGCAGCCCAGGATGTGGTTGGCTCTCTGGGCTGCCAGAGTGCATTGCCAGCTCATGTTGAGCTTCTCATCCATGAGCACCCCCAAGTCCTTCTCCTCAGGGCTGCTCTCCAGCCATTCTCCGCCCAACCTGGATTTGTGCCTGGAATTTCCACGTCCCAGGTGCAGGACCTTGCACTTGGCTTGGTTGAACTTCATGAGTTTTGCAGGGGCCCACCTCTCAAGCCTGTCCAGGTCCCTCTGGATGGCATCCCTTCCCTCCAGCGTGTCGACCACACCACACAGCTTGGTGTCATCGGCAAACTTGCTGAGGGTGCACTCTATCCCACTGTCCATAACTCCAACAAAGGTGTTGAACAGCACTAGTCCCTGTACAACCAACTCTACTACTAAAGACTGAGGCAAGGAAGGTATTAAGTACCTCAGCCTTCTCCTCATCCTATGTCAACATGTTACTTCCTTCGTTTGTTAAAGGATGGAGATTCTCCTTAGTCCTCCTTTTGTTACTAATATATTTATAGAAACTCTTTTTATTGTTTGTAATATCCAAAGCTAGCCTAAGTTCTAGTTGGGCTTTGGCCCTTGGAATTCTCTCTCTACATAGCCTTACAACATCATTGTAGTCTTCTTCCAAAGGTCATAAGCTCTCCTTTTTCCCCTGAGTTGTAACCATGTCTCTCTGTTCAGCCAGGCTGGTCCTTCCCACCCCAAAGGCTCATTTTTCGGCACCTTTAAGACTTTATCTAGGTTTTGGCGGGGATGGGGTTAAATCTCCCCCGGCTCCAGCAGGGACAGAGGTGTCCCATCCCATGGGAGCTGTGCCCAGGGGTACCCAGGCGCTGCCCGGGCAGGGAAGCGGGGGGGAAGTTGCAGTCGGTTGTCCTGGGGTGCGGGCGAGTGGTGGTATGGTAATGGTGTCTGTATATTCCTCTATCCGTGTTACTGTTATTGCTTTCTTGTTCCCTTTGCTGTTCTGTGAAACTGCCTTTGTCCCAACCCATGAGTTTTGCCTTTTTTTTCCCATTCTCCCCTCACAGCTGTGGGGGGGGCTTGAGAGAGCGCGGCTGCCACAGGGTTCCTTGTTGCCGTCTGAGGCCAAACCACGACAGACTTCCTTTTTGAAAAACACCCAGCCTTCCTGGGCACCTTTGCTCGTCAGGGATGCCTCCCGAGGGACTCTGTCACGCAGGCTCCTGCGAAGACCAAAGTCTGCCCGCTGGAAGTCCACGGCGGCAGTTCTGCTGAACCCCCTCCTTGCTTCTCTAAGAATCAAAAATTCTATCATTTCATGATCACTGGGCCCAAGACGTCACATCCCCAAGTCCTCCTCTGTACACAAACAGCAGGTCCTGCAGTGCTCCTTCCCTAGTCAGCTCCCTCACCAGCTGTGTCAGGAAGTTATCCCCAACACACTCCAGGAACCTCCCAGACCGTTCCCCCTCAGCTGTATTGTGTGCCCAGCTGATATCTGGTAGGTTGAAGTCTCCCACAAGGACAAGGGCTAGTGATTTTGAGGTTTCTCCCAACTGCTTGTAGAATATTTCATCTACCTCTACATCCTGGTTGGGTGGTCTGTAACAGACTCCCACCATGACATCGACCTTGTTGGCCCTCCCCCTGATTCTTACCCATAAACACTCAACCCTGTTGTCTACATCATTGAGTTCTTGACATTCATAAAATTCTGAACGCACAGAGTTACCCCACCTCCTCTCCTTCCTTGTCTGTCCCTTCGGAGGAGTTTGTAGCTGGCTAATGCATCACTCCAGTCATGCGAGCCATCCCACCGTGTTTCTCTGATGGCAGATACGTCATAGTTTTCCTGCTGCACAGTGGCTTCCAGCTCCTCCTGTCTGTTGCCCATGCTGTGTGCTTCCGTGTAGAAGCTGGGCTACTGATCCCACCACCTTTTTCTGGCAGAAGCCTTAACTCCTATCTGTCCATTCCCAGGCAAAGCCATAGTTTCTAACCCATTGTTAATCCTGGCATCTCTGCTGCTGCATGAATCTCCATCTCCTGCTTCCACTGAGTCAGCAGACCAAGGGACCTCACCGGCATCCCATCCCACAGACAGCGGCGCACCACTCCCAGGCTTACATCTGAACACCTGGCTTCATCTCTTTCCTCCTTCCAAATCTAGTTTAAAGCCCTTTTCCCACTTCGAGACAGGTGTACCCCATCCATCTCCAGCAGACCTGGTAGCATGTAAACCATCCTGTGATCAAAAAAACCAACGTCCTGCTGCTGACACCAGGCTGAGAGCCAAGTATTGGTCTGCTGGCTCTTCTCGTTGACTCCCTCATCTTTCCCTGTGACTAGAATGACCGAGGAGAACGCTACTTGTGCTCCTGTCCCCTTTCCCAGCATGCTGGTTTTTATTCACTTTCTGAAATATCAAAAAATGGTGGGCCACTTATTTTTTCCAAGCTGTTACTGTATATTTAGTACATTTATTAGCAGTGTGTACTGTGTGCTTCAGTTGGTAATGCTGACAATGCACAATGAACAGAGATTAACGCAACACAACTTTTTATACAAGTCACAAGCTTTGTTGTGTGTCATTTTGAAATGGTGGTAAGTCCTCAAATTGCCCACGTTTCTAACAGCTAATTCAAATTACGAGGGTTCATTGGTCTATCTCTTCTTTATTTTGCAGTCACCAGTGAAGCATTTAATCATATAAATGCATTAGATAAAACGCACAAAGCTCATGTCCCACTGCTGCAATTTCCCTTATGTTCTTGGGTTTTCCCCCTCAGTTGTTTTGTTAGGCAGGAAAATCACACAGAAATAGTATGCTTTATAATTTGTTGAAAAAATGCCACAAGGTTTGTGGTTCTGTCACGCGCTGCGAGTAACTTCTGCGCCTGTGGCTCGTCTGTTGAAAAGCATCTGTCCTAAATATTCACTAGCCTTACTTTGGTGGGAGGTGCTTTCACTGTGGCAGCACAGCACAGCCATGGGGGGCACCCAAGGCCACTGATGGCCAGACACGGTCTGAAGAGCTTGGGAGCATCTGAAACGCGGGGTTTGAAGAAGGAACCGAGCCTTACTATTGTGTGGCTGCCAACTGCCGAGATACGCAGTGAAGAGAGTCTCTAGTGGACTGCGTTTCCAAGCACATAGGTGCTGTTTTCTTCTCAGTTACTCCTTTTGAAAAAAGACAGTTGTTTCATTTTAGATTTAGTATTGTAAAAAGTGAGTCAAGACCAAACAAATAGCAGACTGACTGGATTAAAGCGAGATGCCCCAAATAAGGGATGAATCTGCAGGGTGGGTCTTGGAGGAGAACTTATCACTGGTTATTTGCTTTAATGGTAGGATGAAGGAGCAGTCAGACCCGTGAAGCTACCATTGATGGAAGACTTACAACATGCAAGAGACTTTAAAGATGTCCTTAGATAAAAACCTTAGTACATATGAATTCCTGTAGTGTTTTTGTCACAAGACCTACCATTTCTTCAACACAGTTCAACATTTCACTTGAGGACAAAATGAGTGGGTGAGAAAGTGGGGAATTCGTTTCTACGTTCAGGGTCTCCACCACTTGGATACTCATCTCCTTCTGAGAGAAGTTAATTCACATTTGCTATTTTAGGCAGAAGACTTTATGTAACTCTTCAGCAGTGTCTTGGTTCAACTGGATAATGCAGACAGGGCCAACTGCCTCCGAGAGGGCTATTAACTTTCCCTCTTTAAAGGGACAGTCTCAGTTCTCATATTTGCTTATCAATCAGTGCTTTCCCTGCATGGAATGAAAAGTCAGCCAGTAAAATAAAAAATAAAAAAAAAAAAAAAAGAGCAGTGTGAATACTTTCACAGAAGGTGAAATACAAAGTATAAACCAGAAAGTCTTTCCAAATCTGTATATATTCAAATTCATTCTCCAACACAATTTTAACAGGGCAGGATACAGCTCACAGCTCATTCTGATTTGCGATCGCAGTGTTTCTGTCCAAATGAAAATCAAGAGGAGGCAGTGACTAACTTCACTTACCATCTCTTCAATGTAGTAGCTGAAGCATCCAGGCATCCTCTTTTTTTTTTTTTTTAAATTCTGCTGGACTATAGAGGAGCTGCACATGGAATTACGTGTCTGTGTACTCGATTATGCATTCTGCTTGCACTCAAGGTCAATATATTTTCCATGACTATCTGTAGCACATGAATTTGTCTCATTCAACGTGATGTTCAACCTGTAGGTCAAACCAAACCTCAACGCTTGGAGAAGTTTAGCTCATGAGGCCATGGAACATTTTACCATGAAATACAGTTGTTTTGACATAAGCACCAGATTTAATGAATTTTTGATTCTGTGATCAGTTACAAGATTGGCTACAAACTAAAATATATTCATATTCCAGAATATTTTATCAAACTACAGTACCCAAGAACCAATGCAAGACAGAGTATGCTTTAGACAACGAGGTTTCTTATGAAAATTCAGTAACAAGAATGGCATCTTTCTTAGCTTTATCAGCCAAAGAAAAACAAGTTTATATTGTCCCACTGCTTCTTCATCACATACCGTCTTCCATGGACTTGGCACTCCCTAGCTTTTTATACTGAGGTATTTTATATTGAGTAAGGAATATTTGTATTCCTTACTCCTCTGAATCAATGACATGCTAGAACTTTTAGTGAGTGGCTAAAATATGTACAAATTTGGGGAAGTTTTATGTAGAAACGCATAACATGGCTATAAACAAAACTAATCTACATTTAATTAGCTAAATGGACAAATCTCTAAATCATTTCCTATCTCTAAGCCAGACAATAAAGCTTTGAAAAGTTAACCACTGTGCACTGGGAGAATACATCCCATGAAAATCTTAGCCAAATGGGGGGGGGGGGGGAAGCTCAATTAAAGCTGATTACCAAACAGCTCAGTTGTATACACCTAAATGATAAGCATTTTGATTAATATTGCTCACTAAAAGCAGGCATAGACTACAAGTATTTCAAGTTATTTCCAGTTTCGGTTTGGTTCTTCTGTTACAACTTATTTTCCACCATTCAGATTGATGTGAACTAAATGAAATCATTAATCTATTCACCACACAAGATGCCACGTTATTAGCTTTGCTGTGAAGTTGCATTGCCAGACTGAAACTGCTGATAATAAGCATTGCTTCCTTCTCCGCAGGCCAGACAAGATACAAGATGTCCATGTATGTATTTGAAAGGTACATTAAGAACTGTATTATAATCCGTGTCACAAAGGGAAGGAGGTCTGTGACAATAAAGACTCGAAAATACATCAAGTCATCTCCAAACTTTGTGCGATGAAAAGTTTGTGTGAAGGTTATTTCCACTGAGCTGAATGTGTCAGTGAAAGCAACCCAGCGAGGAAAAGGCGTGATGCAGATCATAGCACCTTATATTGACTTCAGTGTTTACAACGGCCAAGAATTGGCCTCTGAACATTTATAACTACACTTTACTGATTACACTTTACAGCATTCCACTTGCTCTTTCTGGAAGATCTGATTAAGTTCATGTTGGTAGAATTCGAAGAGGAAAACCAAGTCCTTTCCTACTTCCTCCTGAAACCTATAGAGGCTTCGTATGCACTAGTACATAGTATATTTTATCATAACTGAGACACATTAGCTGTTATATTACAAAGTATTATGGAGATGAGCACTGTATTTAGCCATGAGATGAATGTGTCAAGGTCAATTGCAGGACAATGAAAAACATAACATGGACCTTGTCTATCTGCCTTGTAGTAACCATCATAAATTTCTTGTCTCTACTTGTATTTTTTATTGCTCATTAATAGCCTCACTGCTTCAAACAAACAAACCAACCAACCACAGAAGTATCAAAAGAAAACAACCCAAAAAAACCCCAAACCCAAAATCACAACAGCAGCATAAACCAAAATGAACCTTTGTTTTCAGGAGGACAGAGCTTATGATATCCGTCCACTGAAGCGGATGAACTGATGTTCTAAGCAAATAAACACAGGTCTGGGGAAGTTCCATACCTATCCATACCTTACACAAACACTTAAGAGAATGAGAGGATGGCAGTTATAAATATGTGTTATATGAAACCTTTTCATACTGTGGAGAAAGATTTTGCACATAATAAACAGGGAATTTTTCCTTCTCATAAATTAGTATTGCTTTTATTCCCTATGCTACTTAACCCTCCTGACACACAGAAAAGGTTTTCAGTTCAGAACCTTGACTATTTTTATTGTACAATTAAGCCATATGTTTCTCTCCCCTTGCAACTCAGTGACTGGAATAAATGACAGTCCTGGAATAACAGTATTAAATTACAACAATATAAAATTATAATCAGTAATAGAATTATGCAGTAATGAGGATACCTGCTAGGTTGTGGGTTTATCTTCCAAGAGATTTATGAAACACCTACCACTCTACTGAGTAAGCCTATGTTAGTCAGTTGGGGGAATTTAGGATTACAATGTCTCTGTCAGATGAAAATAGAGTCTGTACAAGAAAAAATGTAGAAATACACCAGTGTCTGGTCTCGAAGAGTTCCATGACAGCTGAAATGATGTCCTTTCGACAAGTTTTAGAAAAGATGCAGCTTGTCTGCTTAACACAGGCTTTGAGCACAGGACCTGGGCTGAGCTCCGGGGCGGGTGTGAGAAGACAAGGCCTCACACATGCTTGAAGGCTCTAAGATTCCTCATAGCAGCAGCAGGGCTAGCATTCCACCATAAGCACTGCGTGAACTACGCGAGTTTACCCAGGCTGTTCAGAAAAGATGGAAAAATAGGACATCGCGTCTTCTCTTTGTCTATAATCCTTTATCCACGTACTGACAATCTTCCCTTGTTCCGCAGACCCCTGCCTTCTGCTCCAAGACAGTGCCTGTTTGTGAATGCAGCTCTGGCTGTGCTTTGGCCAGGGCCGAAGACGGGGCAGCTCCTCACGTCCAGCCCGAGGGGTGGCATGGCAGGGGTGGTTAGCCAGAGTTCAGTCCTCTGGCAAAGAGCTTGCTAAGTTTTTATTTGTTACTTCTATATACAAAGGAACTTCAATTAGCTGTAGGCTGGCTGAGACAAGACAGCCTTTATAAGCTTCCAAACGGCCTAAAAATAGTGCTTCTGTTCCTTCACTGATGTGGGGGACTCTCCCATGGGCTATGGTGTTATTGAGAGCTGCATCTGGGTTCTATCTGGAACCTACTTTTTTTGTGGAGTATTTATAAAACTAGCCAATTCATAGACTGCTCAAGTTTATCTTAAGAAACAAGGTGTCTTTCAAAAGATAATTCAGAATGAGGTCTGTGGGTGCTGTATCACTTGGAAGTTACGTAAAGTCAGGAAAAGGGCAATGAACCCATGGCAGCAAGCGATCACTAGAGCAGCAGTGCCAAGGACACTTGAACACAAGTGACACATGCCTGAACACACACTGAGGGAGGTTAAACTTGCTCCCATCTCAGAAAGAGTAATGCTCTGGAAAAGAATCCTGCCCTTTCTATCTGGCCCAGGCACAGCACTGTAAATACATGTGTAGGGAGAAAGAGGAGGTAGGGCACAGCTGACAAAAGGGAGACAGATCTGTAACACCACTGGAGTGACTCTCCCTAACAAAGTGGTTTCACCTGTAAAAGAAAATTAAGATTTCTAGGGCTAATAGAGCAGCATTTTATACAGGGTTTTTGTCAGGCTTCAGTGAAGATTATGCCCTTCAATAAATAGTTCAAGAATCAGAATTAGATCCATTCAGGATAAGGTACACAGTTTACAACAAGAATAACTTGCAAAAGAACAGATAATTTTATCATTTTGTATACATAAAGACTGGATGTCACTGTAATTCTTGAATAGAGAATACAAAAAAATATGTATTGTTCTTTTCAAATGTATACTTCTACAGTTTTCTAAAGCCACAGTAGTTCTGCCTTGATACGGTAAGTGCTAACTACACTGATAGCTATTCTCTGTGAGGAAGCGGGGAGGAAATAAGACAGTAATATATCCAGATAATTGGTAGCCAGATGTTACAGAATCCCCAGTACTCACTTGGAATGCAGATAAGCAGCAAAGCTGAGCTGCAGAACAAAACAACTTTGAACTCAACGGTGATCTTAACTGAGAGAAAAGGGGCAATATCTTAACAGTGGAAATTAAGACTCCAGAGTCTGTGACTACAAAGGCCTCAATCTGTTGAAAATATCTGCAGAGGTCAGTATCTTTCCCAAGTGCTACCAAAATAAAAGCCATGAAAGCATTTAGAAGAAGAGCAAGGCTCAAAGGAAAGTACTAAAAATCGGGGCTGCAAGAATTCTTGCAAAGTGCATGCTGTTAGAGCCATCTTTGTCCCATGTGCATTCGAGCAGTCTCCACCACAGGAACAGCGACTTCTGTTCCCTTCAGACCCTTGGCCTCGTTCAGGACACAAAACACAACTCTCTTGCTCCGGCCGTGAATTAGGGATTGGTAGCAAAAGTAATGAGAAGACATCTTCTTCACTTCTTGCCAAAGTTAGGAAGATGCACAAGCAAGCAAATGCAGTAACTAGATCCTTACTGTAGGTACAGGCAATAAATAAAGTAGAATAGTAAAGGGAAAAAGAGAAAAAAAAAATATCTTTAAAGTGGGATCCTAATACTGCCTTTGGCAATAGAAGTTTCTGAGCTCTGGTGGGAGCTAACTAACATTTCTTTGTGGTGCTTGCTAATGGTTTATTGCATGTTTTCTAGCTGACCACCTCATACACCTTTAACCTTTGTCAAAGTATGTTATGTTTGTGGCTAAAAGCAAAGCCACAGGGAGCTGAGCACTTAACCTGTAAGATTCAGTACACTTTAAGCACCATTTTTAAAGGGGCATTCAAAGGGAGAATTACCTGCTTTGGTCTAAGCTAGAGTAATTATTTTCAGCGTCCCATTAACTGAGTACCTAAACCCAGCATGTGAGAGATGACAGCATTTGGAATTAAGCTGGAGAATCACCAACAAAATAGGCAAATACACTGAAAGCCACAAAATCTTCCAGGGCGAGTCCTAACTCTTAGCAACAGTGATGGCAACCATTTAACAACCAAGCGTTCAGTAGAGTAACTCAAGGTAAGCAAGCTGCAATTGATGTGCTGTAGCTGCCCCTCAGGAGGATATCTACTACTGATTGTTTAAGAGCTGAGAGTATATAGGGCAAAGCCACAGCAACCGATCCATAAAGAGATGTCTTGAACTGGGTAGAAGATTGCTTTATTATTATTTTACTCTGTGTTGATGTTTGATGTTATTTGCTTTTGATAACTATCAAATGAAGCAAATTGAACAGGAAGGTGTTTTTTCCCAAAGTTAAAAACACAATGTTGTAACTATTATTGCAGCAAAATCCACCCTCAAATTTACAGGAAACTACTATCAAGAACCTGCTTGAGAAGACAGTCATAGCCTAAGCAATAAACTACATATACACAGGAATTATCACCTGAACATCTTCTAATGCATACAATTCAAATTAAAGTGATTTTTATTCACTTTTTAAATAAATTATGTCAGCTTCCTTCTAAGTAAGGCACTTTCTCATGCAGTGATGTGAAATACTTTTTTTTTTAACCTATTTTTTAAAATAATTTTGCAGAGAAAAGGTGACAGCTAACAATAACTTTGCTGCTATTTTTAGCAGAAAAGATTTAAGGCCTCAAAGAAGAACCCTTTATTAATAAAAGTCATAGCTAGATCACATTAAATCTTTAACTGTCTAATCATCTATTACCAACTATTTTCTGTGCTTGCACATTTACAAACTGTGTTGTGGCAAAAAACCCACCAGAACATTCATTCCTTTGGTTAAGGATCTCCTTGACCTGAGCATAGCTACCGCCAAGCTCTACTGTCAGCTTCACCTGCCTGCCAAGATGGCAACGTGGATATCATCCCTCTTTCCTCAGATGGAGACAAAACCTACTGAAAATCACAAGGAACTCAAGTCTCCTGAGTTTGATATTATCAAGTATCAGCAGAGAGATCATTGAAACCATGCAAGCACATACAGAGAACAAGAGCAGAATAACCTCAAACATTGAACTGTGTTTTCTCTTATTGCCAGGACACAACTGCCTAGTTGCTCCACACTGATTTTAGATACTGAACATGAAGATACGACTCCCTGTTGGCAATTAATGGCATTAAATTTTTCCTGGATTGCTTCATTGGTTACTTCTTTTTGATAGGATTAAAATAGTACTGCTAAATTCTATTTCTCCAACTTGCACATGTCTAAAATCACCAGGTATGTGTCCTATTTATACAGGAATAACCACTGTTGTGTTATTTGCCTTGATATACAGTTCAGTTTCAAATTATTTAAGAAGTAGGTGTGTCTTACCGGGACTGGTTCTGTACAGCTCAGATGGGCTGCTGACCTTTTGGCAGGAGGGAATGCAGTGGTGGTATAGTGGAGGTGTTTTCACTAGGAGAGAAGAAAAAGTACAATTCATCTTCAGTAACAGCTAAAATGTTAATAGTGGTATTAAAATAAATAAATAAATAGAGACAGACATTTCCTTACCGTATGATGTCTCTGGTGACAGGGGAAAAGCTGGTGTGGATGCGACAGCTTCATTTCCATTTTTTGTTGGGGAGCAGATTACCCCGTCTATTTCATCTTGGTAACATGCAACAGTCATCTAGAAAGGGCACAAAAAAGCAAAATTACAGTGCAAAAATTCCTACTTAACCCTACAACACAGTGGGGCATTTTTCATCAGATTATAGAGGGTTTCATATAATCTGATCCACTGTTCCATCAGAGAGATCTTGGAACACCGAAAACATGCAACCACACAGAGAGGACAGGAGCAGGACATCATTAAACACTGAGTTGCATTTCTGATATAACTACAGTCATTCGTTGTTCTTATTGCCACAATGCAACTGCCCCATTGCTTCCCTTTGATTAGGGACACTGAACACGAACACAGAGCTTTGGCCATTCACTTCAATAAATACATCTTCAAAAATTCTTCATTGTTTACCTCCTTGGTCTCCCCTACAGGAATCAGCGATCCTGGATTTCCAGACTGGTCAGCAGGAGGAGACATCATCCATCCACACCTGTTATAGGACGGCTGCCCAGAGACGTTATTGTCATACTGCCCAACGCTTAACTTTCTCATCCTTCCCCCCGTTGCGTCACTATCTTGCGTACCTGTTGCTGAAAACAAAAAGGTAAACTGATTAATATTTATTTTTTCAGTTAGAGCTGTTAAAACAAACTTCACTACCGTGCCTTAACTGATTCTGTTCGAGAAGGCTCGTGAAATAACTGGTTTTTTAACTGCTTTACAAAACACACAGGCTGGGGGGGAGTTAAAATCAGTTGTAGTCAGCCTTGTTGACACAAGCCGGAACAGAGCTGCAGGACACCTGGTTCCAGAGGAGTGCGGCAGCACCTTCAGCTGATGCTCATTTTCGGAAGAGGCAGAGCCCGCCAGCAGGGGCTGGGACGGGCAGCGCGGTGGGAAACCTCTCTCTGTCCCTAACGCACAGCAGCACTCCCCAGCAAAACCACTGCTGCTTTTCCAGCAGCGGCCCCCAAAAAACAGCTTCTTTTTAGCTAACGCAGACCCCGGCCCTTATCAACCCAGCTCACCGTACACTCGTGACACAAATGGCAATCACACCGAATCATAAAAAAATAGGTATTGGATACGCAGCAGGAGCTGTAACCTTCTGGAGTCCGAGGAATGGAGCGTGAGAGCAAACTGAGCCAGCGGAACAATCCCGGGCATTCAAGGGCATAAAGCAATATTTGTTTCCAAAGTCACTATTAAGAGACTGTCATTAGATACAGCTTTATGATTAGGAGGACTTTATACTCAGTCATCTACTCCCACCAACAGGCACTTTCAGAATATTCCTGCAGCAATTGCTTTTTCTACCCTTCTTCCTAAGAGTAAGTCAACGAGAAGGACCCACAGCGCTCCTTCCTGTCAGCCACAGCGCAGTACAAAAATAACCGTATGCCTAGCAACTTTCCTGATAATCCTCTGAGAATTTTGATTGCCTATATACGCAAAAACATCTTTGAGAATTAGCTATTTTTCTTCAAAGAAGCTGAGGATTACTAAAAGAACTTCTTTTCGTTGCTCGGTGTCCTTTAAACTCTTACAATCATTTCCAACTCTAGGTCTGTGTTGATTAACAGCAGGTGGACTTGCTTCGGCGGGGGGGGTTGGACTAGATGTTCTCTGAAGGTCCCTTCCAACCCCACAGCATTCTGTGATCCTGTGATGGAGCACGTCCCCTACAGACCTTGATCACGGAGCCGTGACAGTAGGAATCCAGAGCCTGCCCTTCATCTAAACCAGCAGGAGGGCTGAACCAGCCACTTTGGTACGCCAGAGAAAGACAACTAGTGTACACCTTCCACACGCTATTTCCTAATCTGAAGTCGCTGACAGAAGCCAAATTGTAAAATTGAGGTGCAGCAGAAGTGTCTGTATTGTAGACATTTCACCTTGATTATATAGCACAATTACAGAGCGTAAATACACAAAATAGGTTGCTGCATAGGAGAACAGCTTTTATACAAGATTAAAATATAGACAGGGATTTCAGAGTAAAAATCCATGGTACTTAAGTGGTTCTGCATGGAGATACATAAGCACCAACATGAATAACTTGCTGGCAAGTAGTGGCTTATCCTAAAAATATTAACAAATCTCTTGTAAAACTACAGAATTATTCAGATCATCTAGTCCAACCCCCTGCAAGAGCAGGTCTACCCAGAGCAGGTCCCACAGGAACGTGTCCAGGTGGGTTTGAATGTCTCTGGAGAAGGAGACTCCACCACCTCCCTGGGCAGCCTCTTCCAGGGTTCTGCCACCCTCACAGGAAAGAAGTTCCTCCTC
>JAOXJK010000012.1:60547238-60562748 GCA_025774025.1 Xenus cinereus | reverse complement strand
CTGTGGGACCTGCTCTGGGTGGACCTGCTCTGGCAGGGGGTTGGACTAGATGATCTCCAGAGGTCCCTTCCAACCCCGTATCACTCTGTGATTCTATGAAGCCCCTCCTGACATGTGCCGTGTTCTCTCACTCTGCTAGAAGCAACAGCTCTCCACCGTACCACAAAAAGGGAACACAGAGCACAAGAAGCAAAGGGCCTGACATAACTGTCTCAGCAGGATCACACTGATCCCTTTTTCTTCCAACTTAAGGGGAAGAGTGCTGAAATAAGTTGTGGTGAAAAAAAATCTCAAGCAAATATATGTGTTTATATTTACATGTTTGTATACACACACACATATATATACACACACATACACACAGTAAGCAGATGCCCAGCATCTAACCCCTTTCTTTCAAAACTGGTCCACCTAAGGACATACACTCAAGTCTCCACATGCTCCCGGCACGGCTTTCAAATGGTTCCCCTCAAGCCAAATGCTGCTAACTCCTGCAGCCTATTCATCAACACCATGATTAAAATTACAAATAAAACTCTTCGGTGGCTAACTACTGTGGTACTCTTATTTGAGACGTGGAAGATCCAACTTCAAGTCCCCGACTGGACATAAATGAAGAGGGACTTTGAAAGTCTGTTGTAACGCCCAAGCTAAAGATCTCAACCACGACTATCAGCCACATCTCAAATTTCTAAAGGATTTAGTGAAAGCTCAACATTTCTTCTTGAAACTTCATCATTACTTTCTACATTGGCATAGGGTGACCACTCTAAGACATAGCTTTGCCAATTTTAAATCCTCTTGTCTTTAATTCCTAAAAGAGAAAAAGGAAAAGAGATGGCAAAGAAGCCAGACTGACATAAGTCTATGGGACATCCAGGTGAAAAAAGTAAAGCAAACAAAAAATTCTAACCAGAATAGCTAAATTTGCTGATACTGATCTTACAAACACCGTAACAAAACTGTGAAAGCCCTCTCCCCTCCCTCCTTCTACTGGGACACCAACCCTATTCACTGCATGGCTGCTGGTTCCAGTTCTTGAGTTCTCTCCCACTGCCCTCCCCCAGACGAAGACACACTGATTTCGGCAAAAGACCTGCTACCTCACATGGAAGACATCACTGCATGTTACAGTATCTCATCACACCTCATTTTGGGGGTGTTTTTTCCTAATACTACCTGCAAAAGGAAGAGAAACACTACTATTCTGCATGGGGAAACTGTGACCTATATTGAGAGAATTACTTTCCCAGGGTAAAACTAGAAATTAGAGAGAATAGGAGATTAGACATCTCTCACGTCATTAGCCCCACGCGCATCCATTTTACTTTGACCCAATATAAGGTACTGAACACCGTGACGACAGTGCATTATAGCTAACGTGAGACACTTGTGCACCTCACCGATAATCATGTTTCAAGAATATCAAGCATAGCAAAACTTTCTTGTCTGCAGCCTCCCACAAAATCAGCTCAAATGAAATTAGACTCATATGGTTAAAAACACTTTCTTATGGAGCAAGGAAAAATCATTTAAAAAAAACCTGTCCCACCTCCCCGCTCCTGCCATCACAGAAGAAAACCACCACAGATTCCTGCTAATGGCTCCCTAAAAAAGCCTCTCTGAAGGAAAAAAAATACCAAAACAGTAAAGCAAAAAAGATAAAGTGACACTGTTACTTCAAAAAAGAAGTTATACTCCTTTTAGTAATTACAAACAAGGAACACACTTCAGCCCTTAAACGAATGCAACAGGAGATGCTCTGCCACTTCCATTCATTCCAGACAGACAGTTTATTCACCTTTGTTAACATCTTCTTCTCATTTGAATTCCACTTTAAAGGCACCCAAAACCCAATGAACTCTAGCTTCCTTCCCTTCCATCCCCAGATTTACCAGGGAATTCTGTGGCATTTTTCCAAGAAACACACTTGAGCTTCAACCTCTCCAGCATTTAATGACATTAAGCGAGTAGAATCAAAAGCAAGTTCATACCTAACACTTCTGCCACACACACTTTGTTACTTACACGCAAGTACTGCATTTCTGAGCCAATGTGAAAAACATTAACCTAAAGCAAATTAAACCACCAAGATTTCATAGAATGGTTTGGGTTGGAAAGGACCTTAAAGATCCAGTTCCAACCCCTGCTATGGGCAGGGTGGTCTGGAGCACCTCTCCTACGAGGACAGGCTGAGAGAGCTGGGGTTGTTCAGCCTGGAGAAGAGAAGGCTCCGGGGAGACCTCATAGCAGCCCTCCAGTGTCTGAAGGGGCTACAGGAAAAGCAGAGAGGGACTCCTTACCAGAGTATAGTGACAGCACCAGGGGTAACTGTTTTAAACTGAAAGAGGGGAGATTTAGATTAGATACTAGGAAGAAATTCTTTACTATGAGGGTGGTGAGACACTGGAACAGGTTGCCCAGAGAAGATCTGGATGCCCCATCTCTTGAAGTGTTCAAGACCAGCCGAACATTTGGACACGGCATTGAACTAAAACTGAATGGGATGCCAGCGACTGATGATTAGTTAAGCAATGAGCAAACATCATCCACCATTATATGTCAGACAAAAAATCAGAATTTCATCTAAGGAATCACATTTGCTTCACAGCTCTGTCTGAAGACAGGGGTCCACATGGATACCTGTGCTTATTACAATGAATACTGACTATAAGAAAAGCTGATTTATAAATTAACAGTGAAAGATTTTTTTTTACCTTTCGAAAGGAAGGCAGCAGTCCTTCATGACACTGTAATACTTAGTGCCACAGTAATTATTTTTTTAAAACACTTTGGCTGGCAGACATTTTATAGAGATGGGATTGGCACTGTTCTTTCCTTTTACACATTCCACGGTCTACGAAAATGCTTTCTCAACAAACTAAAAGCGTGATCACAAGGGACGTAAGATCTGTCACTCTCGGCGTACGTTATGAAAGAACAGAAAATTATGCAGAAAAGCAGAAGAAACCTACCCTGGAGCATGTATTTCCCTTTTCCAGTGTGAGCTGTCAAGCAGAATCTATACTAAACAGCAAATGGACTTGCAAAGTCAAACATACATTAAAAGCTTCTATGCCAACTGAAAACTAATGATACTGAGGAGTCTGAAATGTGGCTAATTTCCCTTTAGATAAAAGAAAGCTGAGCCGTCAGAAAGAAGTAGGCTATACCTGGCAAGAACATCACACTGCTGGATGTGCCTGCTGCGGAAAATAGTGTCACGTTTCTGAAGAGCAGAGGCTTCTGCCCCACAACGGTACCACGCTGGGTGGAAAGGAGTCAACTTGAAGAAAATAAACAAACAAGCAGGCAAATCCATCTCTGGAAACTACCAAAGCTTTGATCCCTTATTTCTGGAGATTGTTTTTGTTCAAAGAAAGCCTGATTTTCATTTCATTTTGGATGAACACCAGGGACTGAATACTGCATTACAACGAAACTTCATATTTAATCTTTCATTAACTCTTACAAACTTTCATTAAATTCTCTAATCTTCCTAGAAACAAAATGAGTCCTCCCTCCTGGCAAATGTAATGACTAGCTTTTGAATTTAGTATACGCTGCACAGCTCAAACCAGGATCACTGTACTTCATTAACTTGGAGGAGTTCACACAGTTTGATTCTCTGTTCTCTTTTATGGCAAAGTCACAGACACTTATGAACAAGGCACCGACTGCACTTTAAAATAGCATTTTTGAACCTCTACTCCGAACACCTGCAGGGTCCATGGCCTTACTCTGGTAAGCACTTGGAACAGAAAAACCAAACCCCATAGAAATGAATTACACAGAGGCACACATCAACCCCCGTCCGGGGATCCACAAATCCAAAACAGTTTGAAAAATAACTGTGTCAAGTGTTTCAACTCAGGCAGCAGCTCACAGGTTTTGTCAAGAAGGTGCCTCATCAGTCCATGCTTCTGCTATCTACGGCACCGGGGGAATGAGGCACTCACAAATCAAGAAATCAAGAAAAGTAGAAATATTATTGGTTGATGAAGCTGGGGGGAAAAAAAGGAAAGGGGAAAAAAAGTGCAGCTCAAAGTTTAACAAAGCAAGACTGAATAGCAAGAAAGAGCCAGCTTTAAAAATAAAAGCGGTGGCGGGGGGGATTCAGGGCACCTTTGCTTCCTCATCTGTTCAGGAAAGCTGCATGAACCAGAAGCGGAGAAACATCAGCTCCATAAAGGTTTCTCCGAAGCCCAAAGATTTCTTCACACGGAGACACAGGAACTACGGTTCTGGATGGTGACAAAGCAGGAATTGGAGGGGCAAATACAAACTGCTGGTAGATATTCCCACCCTTTGCAAACAAACCAGCAACAGCACAGCCCTGCCGTGTTTCCCGTCCCACGGGGCGCAGGCAGGTTCCCAGGACGGGCAGCTGCAGAGGCAGCACTCCCTGCCAGAACCACCCTGAGGGAAGATCACAGCAACGGGGGGTCTGGTAGACTTCGTCTGCCCTTTACCTCCACTAAATCACGCTTGCCGTGTGTCTGTAACACTTGCTTTTTATGCGTTTCACAGGGCCTGGGAGCTACGGTTTGGATGTAGCAAATAAGGAAAAAATAAGTCCTTGTAAGTAACGGAGTTGGGTGTTTTCCTAGGTTTCCGTAAGATTTCCATGCTATTGCTTGAAAGAAGAAAGAAAAAAGGAAAACCCAGAAATGAATTAGCCATAAGTCACAGAAATTTGTTACAAATCAAACCCACTTGATGCAATTTTCCAGCAAAGCTTTTACCAGAATAAGCTGGAAACCAAAATCACAGCTGTCAGAGGGAAATCGTGGTGTGTGTCGGTTCCTAATTCAGCTCGGTCACTGTCACCATCCTCCAGGGTATTTGGAGGTAATACCTGATTAATCCAAGTTAACAATCTTATGCCTTCTAGTACTGAGGCCCCACTTAAAATGAAACTGGAGAATGCACTCCTTCATCTACACGCCCAGGCCTTCCCAACAGCACAAACAGTAATTCAACCTGAGATTCCTCAAAGAAATCTCTTGCAGGCTCACATTAAAAACAGATGGACTGTGCTCCATGGGAACAAGAGACTGCTTCATTTTTTTTTCTGGGAAGATGCGTTTAAAAAGTTAATGAATGCAGTAAGGATAAAAATACACATTGTCGTATCTCCTGATCTTTCTCAGCCAGAGCATCTGGGGAGGATTGCATTCACCAGGCACCATTTAAAAAAGGAACGAGAGGGTTTCTTTTGCTAAAAAGGACTCATTTTCTTTCAAACACTGTTAGAGTACTGAGTTTTCTTAGGGTTTTCTGTTCTCTTCCTCTCCTTCCGCATATATGCTTGGGGTTTTGGTTTTGTTTTTCTTTGTATCATAATATATTTTCACAAAAATTCACTTTTAGTTTCTTCTGAGAAAATGCTGGCAATAGGTTGGATACATGAAGGTATGCTGTAACTACCATAGATTTCAAGACAAAATGAGATATGCAATTAGCATGAGGCCTTTGTGACTCCACCACTCATTTCTTCAGCAATTTTTTCCTCGCACTCCTTTAAAAAAAACAAATGAAAAAACACACATATCCCTCAAAAAAAGCCAAAAATCTGACCTACACAAAAAAACCCCTTTTCTCCCACGATTAATTTTGATCTGCTACTCCAACCAATGGGGTAGTTTTAAGATAAGAATCCATGTATGATAAGAGGTTCATTTCATAACCTCAAGACATTTGTGCGTCATTTGTGTGTGTCCCCCCCCCACACCATGTGAGAGGCCTCTGAGACATTCAGACTTCATTTCCTTTTTTATTCTTTTCAAAGATGCACTATCATGAAGGATGGAAAAAAAAATCAGTGAAGGAGACAAACTTACTGCTCCCTTGAAGCCTCTTAAACTGTCCTAGAATCTCAAAAACAATACCCTTCCCTCGACTTTACTTTTATTTTTATCTTGTTAAAGTAACAGATGAAGTGAAAAGTATTTGGAGCTTTAATGTTAGGGCCTAAACCTTCTCCTCTTTTTGCACCACTAGAGCAAGAGACTCGTTTAAGAAAAATGTGTGCACTTGTTAGCAATTTTTTTTTAATTAAAAATGCTGATTTTAAAAAGTAAGATCAACCGAGTAATTGTCAATCTTTCAAAAATAGGAGTCAACAATTCCAGAAAAGGCTGTTTAACAGACCTTGTCACATTTGATTTTTATCAAATTTTAGGAGAACTGTTATATAGGCTAAGACAGCTCTTAGAATTAAAAACACCCCAAACAGTGTCCATGGCACCTTTCCCCTCCCCCCCTGCTTTTTTCCTCTTTTTAAAAATCTTTAGGTCATGCTATACATCCTGCAATGAAAGTCCATTGCCACAAACAACCCATTGCCTCTTCATTTAATAAAGTGAAGCGGACCAAACATTTGACTTGAATTAACAGAGCTGGACTAACATCATTCCCCTTCCTCCGGCCAGAGAAACGTGCATGACAACATAAAGTAGGTAGTATTAGAACACTTAGCAGCAGCTGGTTTATATTTTAGCACCTGAAACTCCTAACAGCTGCACTGGGTTGATATATGAGGGTCCTGATGTTATTACAAAGCTTCAAGATACATGGCTCATGAGAAATTGTAAGAAAGGGCCTATTTGGAAACAGATATCCAAGCTGAAAATAATCAATGAAACCCACATTCTGAAGAAAAAAAAAAAAAAAAGAGCATCTGTGAGTTTCATCAGGCTTCAACAGTCTTCCAACAAACACGCCACTGAAAGTTTAACTACAGTTCTTGCTAGAAGCCACATTTGGGAGAGCAATACAGGCAACCATTACATTGGCTAAATATATGTAGCACTAATTTAGAGCAGGCGCATGCATAGTTTATTTATGTGAGAACTAAAACGTCGGAATTCCTTGGCTGGAATGAACGGGGACAAATCCATGGTTCAGCAGCAAGTTGCAAAGCAACAAAGTTTTGGTTAATTTGGATAGAGTACTGCCCTCCCCATTATCTGAAGATCTGAACTACTTATTCTTGATGTTCTTAAAATTTTACACTCAAAATAGTTATAAAAAAAAATTGCTTACAGCTAATATGGTCACAGGTTATCCTCCTTCAGAACAAAAGAACTCTTCATTAAACAAGTAAAATCTATTTGTGCACAAGGCAGGCTCCTAATGTAAAAATGTCACATTTCACATCAAAAGCAAAATACATTGTTCGGTCTCTCTCTCAGTAATAAGAACAAACCCCACACTATGTACTGAAAATACCTCACCTACAGCTTTCCCTGCAAGAAATCTAAATATAATTCCACCCTTTCTTCTGCCTAAAACTAGTCAATGTTTTATTCAGGGACTGAACAGACCTCTGGCTACACCCCTGCTCGTAAACTAAAGCAGGTTATGCCACTTCTGCCATCCATACTGTTCAACTGTCCGCCGGTCACAGAGTCACTTGGGCCCAGATCATCAGCATATTCACAGTTCACATAAAGCCAGTTCAACCATGAGCAGTAATCACTGGGAGCACACGCCACGGGTTCCTCTATGTTTAAAATCGTTACTGAATCCCAACGACAAATTTGCCATGTCAAATTCAATATTCAGGTTGTGTGCACAACAAAAAAAATAACAACCGCAGTTGCCAGTATACATCTAATACTGTGAGCTGCAGGCATAAGAAAAGGTTTCTTTTCTATTTATAATTTTAGCACTAATGCCATCCTCAGACTCTGACGTGGATTAATTCATGAAATTACTGGGTCAAAATTAGGAGAGACGGCTCGTGAGTCACATTCCTCATAATACCATGAATGACTGATTTAGGTCCCCAGTCTTTCTTTTAAAGGATAGTAATTAAGAAAAGCACGAACCAACACTTCTATAGTATCTTTTTACTTCTGCGGTTCATAACAGGTAAGTACCGATACCTGTATTTTTCCAGCAGGGAAATCAAGACACAGAAATATGCCAAGTGACTGGGCCAAGTCACATAGCAAGGCAGAAGCGAGATGTAGGATTCTTAATTGGCAGTGGCTGCATCACATACCTACAATACACAGAGTTCTTGGCTGACACTTGGGCATCAGCTGTTGGCTGATTAGTCCTAGTAATGACATTAGCAGGCGGCAGTGCTGGTTCAGTAACTGTTACACCCCACCCTTAGGCATCATTCACCTTACCTTTGGAGCTAAAATAACCAAACCCAGTGATACAAGCCAGAAAAGGTTTATCATTTTCCTATCCCGAGCAAGCTAACTCGCTCTCTTCCACCACCGACAAAAAACAACAGGCCCCAACCAAATCATCTGGTACTCGTACTTTCAAACTGACATGAGACATTGGTATGTTGAAACAATTAATGTCTTTTTTTTATTTTTTATTTAAAGCACACAAACAAAAGCAGATAATGTAATACGGACAATTGCACATGGTTGCTGCATCACAGGCAGGTTGTCCAGTCCAGTCTAAAATGAATCCTAAACAGCAGAAAACATTTCACCCAGTTAATCCTTATCCTTGCAAAATGCTCAATAAAACAACTAGATTCCTGTATGGGACAGGACACAGTAACGAGCTTCAGGAATAGCTCCTTGATTTGCCAAGGCCCCTCAGGGGAAAGGAGATGGCACAGCACTGAAATAAGAAGAGATTATAGGAGGCTACAGGAATAACCTAACCTATAACCTAATAAAACCTGATGGTGTCAGTAGTGCCAAAAATACTTACCGGTTTGTAGTTGCTTGGAAAAAAGCAGGGTGTCACCACCTGGAATGAAAAATAATAAAATAAGGAAAAAAAGATACTTCCTTTGCAAATGACCCAATCCTGTTGACTGAGCTCCCCCAAATTCTGTGGAATCCAGGCAGAGCCAAAGGGGCACCAACCAGACCAGGTGCAGAATCCTGGTGTCCACAGCTGCTCCCAGCTGCAGCAGCTTTTCCTCAGCTCCTCCCGCCTCCCTGATCCTTTGCAGAATATCTGATATTCTAATATCATCGCAGTTTTAGTTAATAGAAAAACATAGAACTTCAGCAGTTCCCAATACCCTACCCTTGGTCTGGATTTCATGGGGTATAGCCTGAGCAGAGCAAGCAGAAAACATATTCCGTGGATTCACACAGTTTCAGAGACCTGGCTCCAAGTTGAGACGCTTCCTATGGAGAACATCTTCTGTAGACATCACACCAAAAATACCCCAACCAACCTTGTTTAAATAGTCAAAATCAAAACACAAAAAAAGCCAGGAAAAGCATGACTAACTTGGATTATGTGATTATCTAGGGAAAAGCAAGCGTTAGCTTCTTTCCCCAGTCCCACACAGCAGGCACCCTCAGACCTCACGGAGACAGTCAAAAGACTGTGGTCCATCAATTCAAGGCACTCAGCTGAGCTTCAGTAATAGTCATCAGGTACAGTCACCGTAACAAGTACCTTGAGGTTAACCCCGGTGATAATTGTTTCATTTAATGTTTTCACCTTCACAGTTAGGTCTCTCCAGGACAGACTTGCCTCTTGGCCAGCAGAGCAGTTTCTGCACCAGAAACTCTACAGCAGCACCTGGACTACAAACGTGGAGCGTTCTCTTGGGAGCTACTGCTGAACTCTCCTACCAGCTCCCCAGTTACGGGACACAGAGCGGGTTAGTGAGCGGAAGGGGCATGATGTGTCATTTGTAATCCTTAGAATAATAAAAAGAAGAGGCAGTCCATGCAACAGAGCAAGCTTGTTCTTACGAACAGAAAGAGACATCAGCCCTGTAGGCAGCATGGCCAAAGGGACAGAACTGACTACACCAGGACAAGCCACTCTGGTCTGAACTTTCAGGATCAGCTGTTAACCGCTGGCATGGAAGGGATGGCATCTCCCTCCACAACAGCCTGGGAAAAAGAGGTATCTCTGATTCTTAAATCACAAAGCACTTACAAAAAAAAAAAAAAAGTAGCCCAATGATTTTCAACTCCCAGCCTCCTCACAACCTCCGCACTATCCCTAAAGAAAACAGGACAGATATGAACCCTTGAGGTTTCTCCACTGCACCCTCTGACTCCTCAGTGGGTTTACAAGTCCAAAGTCTTAGCGAGCCGCATTTCTGCAGCTCATTTCACAACTGACACTCATGATTCACTACTCTATCCAGCTGAACACCCATACTAAACGTGTGGAAGATGTTAACTAAGCTGTCATGACAGCATTCCTGGTGCAGAAAGCAAAGACAACATCTGCCTCTGTGACCTCTTGCCTGACATAGCATGTAAACTTCATATGCCACCTTCAATTACAACCACCAATTCTCCTTCCAAGCCAAAGTGGGAAGCCACCAGGCAGAGCCGTCCGTAGGAGGAAGAAACAAAGCCATGTGCACCCTGTACCACTCACCATGCACGTAAGTATCATCTCTCCCTTCCCTCCACTGCTAAAAACCCTCAAGGGATCCTGCATCTCCTTTCCCCTTGGCTAACCAAAACACAACTCTGCTGTAATCTTCTCAATAATTACAAATAACTCCTAAGAAAAAGAAAAATCCCCTGTATTCTGACACAAGTGCACGGGGGACATCCACTGGAAGAGAACTTCACGGCAGAGAATTACAGACCTTTTCTGTCTGATGTGGCACCTTATTCAGGCAACTGGGACTCAGGGCTGTAAGAAGACGAGAGCTAACGTTACAGGTAACGCTTGATTTTTTTCTTCTCTGAGCTTCACTCTGCCTACAACGGCTATACGTAGCAACCTGACTTTACAAATCGGCTCCATCTTCCCCTGCTTGTGTGTCTTCTGCACCTTCTTTTCACAAAGCTGACCGCTCACGTTAGCTGGTACTGTTCCAGGGCTACCAGAGTCACTCTTTTTTTGGTGCACACAGCAATCCCCGTGCCCTCGCACGCTGCCGCGCACCACTACGCTGAGCTGTCACTAAACTGCAGAGCACTCAGAACGCATCACACAGCCAAGGACTCGGATGCACCGCTACTGCTCTGGCAGGGGGTTGGACTAGATGATCTCCAGAGGTCCCTTCCAGCCCCGTATCATTCTGTCATTCTGTTTTCGAGCTAAAAAATTCAATTAATTGAATCACCAAGGTGCACCAACTATTTTTCTTCTCACTCCATATACACATATATTTCTTTCCACATGAAGCAAAACAGTCAAGATATCTAAGTATGTGAACTTCAGTTCTCATGAGCAGTTGCAGTAAATTCTTACGCTGCTAATCCAGACACAGGTTAAAAGCAAAAGAACTGACGTGTTCACAGGTAATCACAGAAAGGCTATCACAAGCTCTAGACAACCTAAGCTAAGGATACGTGAGTGGCTCCAACTCTTTCTCCTGGTTTGCAAAGGTCCGAGACGTACTAAAAAAACTTATTTAGAGAAAAAGTATAGAGCTGGAAAGCAAGATCGCAGGACTTCAATCAACGCAGAGATAGAAAATGGAGTATGTCTCATTCGTAGGTTTAAAAAGTTACACACACTGTGTACCAATTGCACAGAACAAAGCATTTCAGAAACACTTTTCTGATCCCCCAACTGAAGCTACAGCTAATCTTAAAAAAGACATTTGCAATCACCTGCTTTGTCAGCTTTTAATAGTATCTTTATTCTTATAAGAAATATACTGGATATGCATCAGTGCATTATTTCACAGTTCCACACAACCAAGGTGCATTTAGCTTCTGTATTTCTGCGCATTCACGTATTAACAAACAATACCAGAACACGGGAATGCCTTTTCTGATTTACAAGAACAGTTCTGGCTTCCGCGCCCCGCGCATACACACACATGCATATAGAGACATTAGCCTACCCACAAATAACCAAGCAAATATTTGAAAGAAGAACTACCTGTTCTTGCATACACAGGTAATATGGAAACACTCTCCTGGTGTGATACTTCCTGAATAGAGCCTTAGTTTGAGAAAGATTTAAAATAATTACTCTGATGAAGAATTCTGACTCCAATGAATCTGCAGGTAATTTTCCTTCATACGACTGTACGTCGCCAGTCACATCAGTTAATGAGTAACCAACCCACATGAGATAAATGTTAACTCAAACAGGAAAAAATGTCAACAAATGGCAGGATATCTGGCACTAAGGAAATAAAATCTGTCCCCACTTCTTGTAACACAGACAGAACAGTGCCCCCAACCGTTGCTGAACAGGCCATCTGCTAGAATATCTGGAATTTATATTTCAATGCTTTTTATTTTCATTCCCAGATGCATCTTTCATTTTTATCTTCCTTTTTATTTTCTTTTTGCAAGAAGTAGGTGATCTTTCAGAGGAAGAACCATCTTCAAAGAATGGGCCTGATATTACCAAAGGTACATTTCAAAGTCCAAATGTCAAGCACTATCATATTGCTTTTGCAAAAGCAATTTAACCATTTGGCTATAATGAATCACTTTCTTCCAAGCTACAGTTTTGTCAGGTAAGAAATGCTGGCATGCCTGCAACAGCTTATGTGTAACACACAGGACGCACAGGTGGAAGATTGTTCATCAAACACGTATGTGACCTGCTAAAAAATCCGTTCGTTCTAGTTCACTACTAATCGTGTTACATTATTTATGAGAAAGGGTGAAAAGAGCAGCCAAATGAAGTCACCGATATCCTCTGCAAAGTCACCGTGCCACTGTAAAGCCACTGTAAAGTTACAGTGATGTTAGGAGACCTCGTGACTGTTGCACAAATAAATGTCAGGAGCCCAAATGGTAAGCCCATAGAAATATTTAATATGTGTCTTTATATATATACACACTTACCTATTTATTTAAATGTACAGATTTGGAGTTAAGTCTTGAAAACAAAAAAATTCTCTGCTTATTTTCTTCTTTTATCATGCCTGTCAGTTCCCATCCCCCTTCTCCAACACACCCCCCAAAAACACTCACATCACAAATCCCCGTGCTCAGTAAGGAGACGAACAGACTAAAGGACGCCAAGTGCAGCGTATCTTCAAATAGCTCTGTGCTCTCAAAGACACAGCCTGTAACATGACAAAATTAAAAATGTAAATCCAAATTCTAGAATACAAGGGGATGTTACTGGGATATTAACTTCAGATTAGAAAGCTACAAGCGTAGTACACAACTGTTATTTTTATTTGAAATAGGACATCTCCAGTTGTGTGATATCAGTATCTAACTGAGACTTTTGCCCTGGACATACCAAGTATCCTCAGCACTCCATGCCAGATGAACAACTCTAAAGCGTGCCCAAAGTCCACTGAATTTTCCTCTTCAAATTAAGCATTTCTGGAAACTGAACAAGCACTCTGCAGTCACTACAATATTTTAATAAACAAGACATAATTGCATTCCCTAAATGAAAAAAAAAAAAGAGAACAGACAGAGTAAAATCCACACTGAGATTTGGAGCACCTATACACCATTTCCACTCTCCCTGCAGAACCATTTTTTTTGCCCTATAGAAACAACCCTCCTACTTGATTAGTGTAAGGCAGTTTTGCAGTTAAGTTTGGAAGAAACAAACAAAAAAACTGCATTGTAAATCGCAAAGACAACTACAGTTGAGAAACTGTTAATGGGCTTGGCTCATGACTGTCAATAAAATACAAATATTTATTCACATATAATGCTATCACACCGCAAGCAAAAGCCATGTAACATCAGAAAAGCTTTCTAACACATTGCACTTTTTCTTTCACCTACTTCTGTGATAAAGTTGCTACAGGGAAGGACAGAACACACACAGCCAGGAGCTCTCTGAATTCAGAACAGAATTCCGACAGCGATATTTCAGAGCCATTTTATTAATTCCTCAGCTTCCATATTTTTTATTTGCTGAAATAACACTACATGTACCCAACCTCATCAAGGTGTAAAGAGAATCAGCTGGAGTTTGAGAAACTCTACAGTTCCTTAGAAAAAACACACGAGTAATTGAGTACTCTAACATCTAAGCCATGTTCCTACAGTCCTAACTCATGTGCAACTCCCTTCTGTCTGCTTGGGAGCAGACAAGTAACTACTTTTCACAAGTAACTCGGAATGCAGTTATCCCAAGATACAGAAATGTACTGTTCACATATCTTTGCCACCTCAATATGTGGCTTTCTTCCACGCTGTGATATTTAATCTTGCAAAGTCACAGTCCTGACCTACACTGTGAAAGTTGTTCTCCAACTCTCCGAAGAACACATGCAGGGCAAGACGTGTGGTACATCGGTCATCTGGAAAAAGGATAAAACAGAAGAACCTCTTCAAAACTCCAATGAAACAGAATATTCCTAGAATCAAAAATGGATGAGTTTCTCCCGGCAACTTAAACCAGTAACCAGAGATTGGGTCTTTTATCAGATCACTGGATTTGCTCCAAAAAAGTTCAGAAGCAAAGGACAAAAAAACTCAGTCAGAAGCTGGGTATAGCTAACGGGTTAAACCAGCCAGTGGAAGCCAAGATCCTAAAACTAGATTTTTACTGGACTTTGCACTGGCCTTCTGCACCATGGTTTAGTTTGCCAGTCTGAACTGTAAATGGAGCACTAGTTACTGTCCCTCCTGGGTTAATCTGTTTAACCTCAGGTTTATTAAGTAGTTTGAAATTATCTGAAGCTAAATGGGTGCAAAATCATACCCTCTTTATTAAAAAAGTTTCATTTTGCTGCTTCTGTAAAAAAAATTCTAATTTTGGCAACTGCATACATCTTTCAGAGACTTCACTTCCACTTTCTTTGTATCAGATCTGACCTCTCCAAGCTTAATTAGGTACCCGTTCCCAAGGGAACTATGTTATCCTTTCAGGATTCCAAGCCTATTTATTTTGATATAATCCCTATGAGAAAACACGCTTCATTTGCAAAGTCAAACAAACCTTGCAACACTGCCAGACAGGAAGGACCCTAGCAAGCGACAGGGACACAGCTCCATGGACATTGTCCTCTCCCAAAGGAAAAACTACGAGCATGGATTGGATTTTCTTGAGCGGAAACAAGCTGTGCACAGGCCTGTTGTACCTCAGAGTTTTGCACCTTCAACATATATGTTGGTGTGACTTCTCAGGGTTTCAGTCTGCTTCCAACATCTGAGCAATGGTGATAAAAACTAGAGGCATTATGGTTCCTTCAGTCACAAATGGCACCACACAGTCGAGGGCATCCAAAGTTCTAGAAGGAGACAGGAGCTGCAGACTGACTGCAGATGTCACTGAAAGCCACAGGTTTCACTGCTCCCAGTGTGCCTGTAACATGGGACACACAGGTGCCCACCGAATCACAAAACTGTCTAGGTTGGAAGGGACCTTTAAGATCATCTAGTACAACCATCAACCTAACTAAAACCACCACTAAACTATTAGCACTACCTCTACCCAATTTTTCAGTACTTCCAGGGATGACAAATCCACCACTTCCCTGGGCAGCTCATTCCAAGGCTTAATAATCCTTTCAGTGGAAAAATTTTTCCTAATATCCAATCTGAACCTCCCCTGGCACAACTTGAAGCCATTTCCTCTTGTCCCATCGCCTGTTCCTTGGGAGAAGAGACCGACCTCCCCTGGCTACACCCTCCTTTCAGGGAGTTG
>JAOXJK010000012.1:60524675-60539643 GCA_025774025.1 Xenus cinereus | reverse complement strand
CCCATTAATCACAACTCTCTGGGCACGGCCATCCAGCCAGTTTTTTATCCAGTGAAGAGTACACTTGTCTATGCCACGATTCGCCAGCTTCTCCAGGAGAACGCTGTGGGGGACAGTGTCAAAGGCCTTACCAAAGTCCAGGTAGACAACGTCCACAGCTTTCCCCCATCCAGGAGGCGGGTCACATGGTCACAGAAGGAGATGAAGTTGGTTAAGCAGGACGTCCCTTTCATAAACCCTTGCTGGCTGGCCCTGATCCCTTGGCTGCCCTGCACTTGCCTTGAGAGCTCACTCAAGATCATCCTCTCCATGATCTTTCCCAGTACCAAGGTCAGGCTGACAGGCCTGTAGTTCCCCAGATCCTCCTTTCGGCCCTTCTTGCAGATGGGCGTCACATTGGCCACCCTCCAGTCGCCTGGTACCTCCCCTCTTGACCAGGATTGTTGATAGATGATCGAGAGGGGCCTGGTGAGCTCTCCTGCCAGCTCCCTGAGCACTCTTGAGTGAATGCCATCCAGCCCCATAGACTTATGCATGTCTAGGTGCAGAAGCAGATCATTAACTACTTCCTCCTGGACTACGGGGGGGTTGTTCTGCTCCCCATCCTTATCTTCCAGCTCTTCTCAGTGCTTCTACCAAGAGAAAGATATTCTACAGCCTGACCCAACAGGAAAGATACAACTACCAAGATGCGAGGTCAGCAAAAGACATGACCATGACCATTCCAGACTCAAGTGCATCAACTGCTGAATGAAAAACCCTCATGCTCCAGTCACTTCTAGGAAAAAAGAAAAAGCAAGGCTTACTGACTTCTTTTCTTATGCAATCTTGCAGGTGCCATGTTCACTTATTTTCCTCAGGTATAAGTCAGGAATGAGTTCTTTGTTTATACTGCTTCACAGGATCAAGATTCTTTATTTTAAAAATTTATTAGTGTTCCCACAAATACACTGCTCTATTAGCGTTAATATTGATCAATAACCACATACCACTTACAAATGCTATCAACCTTAAAGCAAATGGAAGATAGCTTTTAATTCATGAGGAAAAACTTCATTTTTTTTTCTGTGACAGCTTGGGGGATGCCTAAATTTGTCAAGGGACTTCATGCACTGAAACTGCTTATTTAGTAAAATCAGCATGATCAGCTTTGAGCTTGCAAAAGGCTAACAGATGTTCTAAAAATATGCATACATACTATGTTTCTTCTATAAGCTACTTTGAGATCTCCTGTAAAATGGTGAAACAAACCAACAAACAAACAAGCAAAGTCAATCACAAAAAGTAAAGAATAGAACAGTAAATCTGTCAGGAAGCCCTGATATTACAGATAAGGTTCTCATCTTCTCTACTAATGATTAAGCCTAGATTTCAGGGGGGCAAGACGAAACATAAACCAAAAATAGATTTAATTCCACGACAAATTCCACTATTTTTCTACTGGCTTGTGCAAAACCAAACAACACATCACCAAAAATACACAAAATCTTTATTGAAGACATAGGTAACAGTAAATGCAGTCATTGAGTTTTTTCAGTTTCCATGTACATGAAAAGTCATTGTTTGCTGCTTTTGTGTAACACAACAGTACTGTCTTTGCTGGAAAGGAACTACTTAAGTCAGATGTGAGTTTAGCCTCAATAGAAACAAAACTGAGTCTTGCAGCAGCACCTCATTCAAACTCATAAACACCACAGAAATACGGCATACAAACTCCATACATACTTAAAGGGAAAACACTTTACAAACAAAGCATTGCTGTATTTATGAGATTCAAAGGAAACAAAGAGTAAAGCCTCCAAAAGTAATTAGCCAAATACACATCAGGCAAAACTCTTACTGAAACAAACTGTGTATTTTTTCAGGTATTTAAATCTATAACATTCTGAGGATAGAGATCCAATTCATTCACAAACACAGCTTCACTCCTCCTCAGGATCCAGAAATACCCTATTTATATCTAAATCCACCACTTTCATGGATTAGACTGAGTTAAGTCATTACCTTTCCTCCCTCACTGTCTAATAAAGCTGATTATGATAATAAAACTGGATAGGAATAAGCGTTCTGAAATGAGATCACTGACTGTCCAGATGTTGGGAGCAAACAAAGCAGTCCTTTGTGCTCGGAAGCAGAAAGGAGATTCTCTGCTTTCCCTCCCGAGTGAACATCAAACTGCTCATTGCATATGTTGCTCCTAAAGGCACACTAGCTACATCCCAACAACAGAAATGGATCCCCAAGAATAACAGACCCGAACACCAATTCCCTCTTCACAGGCCTGAATTTCACTAGCGGACCAAATCTCTGCCTGGAACAACAAAATTTAAAATGACTGAGCCTGTTTTGACGGACTGTTCTTGGCATTTACCAGATCCTCGAGTGTTCAAAGCATTTTGTATAATCTGCATCTGTCCCACTGAGGTACAGCAAGCATCACAATTTTTCATTTGCCTTATCTTTTTATGTATATAAAGATCTACGTAAGCACGTGTGTGTAAACATTTACAAATATATATACAGGTGTGAACATATGTACACAAATATATACGTGCATATGTACACATATACACACACTCAAAAACTGCAAAAGTCTCATTTGTAGTAAACATACAACCACTTGCTAAAAGCAATTGAAAAAAAAAATAAAAAGTAAAAAGGCTGTTAACATAGAACATTGCATAGGAATTAACAGCTGATTGGAAGAAAGTTTACCTTGGGTCACTAACCTGCAAGCCAATTATTAATCTCTCCTATGAACAATTTTAGTGCTAGTGTGGTAGAGTGACGATAAACTTCAAGGTTGTTTTTTAAGTACAGAGTTAAGCCAGAGTATTTTTAAACTAATTTACCCTTCTATTTTCTTGTGTCCTTTACTTCCCACACCCTCCATCCCTTCTCCAGAGGAAGGGATAAAAAAATAGAAAAAAAAAAAAGACCTATATATATATATACACACACACACAGAGGAAGGGGGCCAGTATAAGTATCAGCACAATTTGAAAGAAAGGGAGGTATCAAGAAAATACCATAAACTGGGTATGAAGCAGTACGCGGGCTCACAGAGAAAGAGCGAAAGGAATAATGGCCACGCTGCAGCAGCCACAACTGCCCAAGTATCTGAGCACAAAAGAGCGAGTGGAGAGGAGCACCGCTGCCTTTCCAGGTACAGCCTTTCGCAACGCGATTCATAGGGTTTTCTCCACTCCACAGCAGCTAACGTCATGAACAGTGAGAGATCTCTTCTCCAACACTGTCAAATTAACCACTCATCCACACAGAAAAATCAATTTGCTTGATGTTTCATTGCTTAGAATTAATCTTGCCACAGCTAATGCTATTACCTTACAGAACTACCCTGCCTGGACGGTCGTACGCTCTCAGCCCAAGGCGACTTTGCCTCAGCCGGTACTTGCGAAGAGATAGAGATTGACTCAATCATTAGATTGCCAGAGAAAGGGAATCACGTTTCAATATGCCAGCTGTTTTTACGGAAAGCCTTGAATAATAGAGAAGTGCACTTTCAGAAAATTTTAAAGACCAAAAAAGCAGTATTATAATACCAAAATCAAGCAATGCCTTTTCAGTGCAACAAACATGCAATGCAAAAACATATGAAAAATTGAGCATACTCACATACGTGCAACTTACAGTTAAAAGATCTCAACAAGCAGCTTCTACTGAACGCTGGCATTCTTCAGGCAAAGCTTACAAGTGAAATAACACTCAGCTCTTTCCAGCACCACAGCCAAAGTGTATTTGAATTTTAAAGTGTGCCTGAAACAGCCCAGAGGACTTAATGTCACACTCAGCGAGGCTACTTCAGTTTTTCAACTGAACAGCTGAATGTCTGCATCCCACACATCAGCTCTCATCAAATACCAGACTTTCCAAATTTGTGTTTAAGGATTCTGGCACCAGTTCCAAGAACAACTATCCCAAGCTGGCTGGCAACGAAATGGAGGCCAAGCCACATTAAGTCAATTTACTACACTTCAAAACAGTTTCTAAACAATAGCTCTGAGAATCTATTTTTTTTTAAAAGGGGGAGAAAGGGGGAAAAAATAAAATAAAAGACATTTCTTTGCATCAAAATGAAGATGTGTTAACTCCTGCAAGTTAACAATACTGCTGACAGGGTAAAAACAGAAAGATAAGCACAGTGAATCACATTTTTCATACTTAAACTCCAAAATTTGTATGAAACGAAAGTCCTACTTCTTACATTCACACGTTAGATGCTCTCCGCAACCAAGAGCAAAGTACTTGCAAAGTAAGAGAGTACTTCTATAAACCAGCCACAGAATGATTTATGGTTAACCAGGACAAAAAGCTGAAGTTGTTCTCTGTGCGGTAAGGGCTACTCGCTTTGTTTTATTTTAGTATTTAATGGACACACAGTATGGCAATATATTCCATACAAACATTCCGTCACACTGTACATTCAGTGAATATTAAAACATTAGTAGTTTATAAGGACAACCTCACACTTAACCACAGCTTTTATCAAGTAACTCTCCATGGTGGTTTTTTATGTGTTTGTTTTTAAACAACTTTATGTATGACAAGGGTACAAACAAGGTAATTCAGGAACCCTCGTAGGGCAGAGAATCTAAGAGATGTAACTCAGTTTAATACCTTATTAATCCATAAAAAAAGATCACTTGCCCCAAAAGCATATACTATACAACTATTGATATTAATTTTTAAGTTCCTGCTGACAAATAATAAATTTGGATACTGAATCACAGGCTTAGCTGCTTGAAAGATGTTTTCTTTCCCTCAGCATCTCCAACTCAGCTTCCCCAAAACAGACACACGCTACTGTAGTTATTTTTCGACAATAATGGAAGACTCCTTGATGATTCCCACCAAATTGTAATCTAAACCATGTATATAAAAAGATTTGTGTAATCAAGACTTAGTTTTTTAGACTTCCTGATTCCAGTCTTCTCTTCTAACACCAGGGGCAGAGGGGTGTCCGTGCTGCGGGAGCGGTACACACCAGCCATTCTGATAGCGCTGCTGAGCAGCATCCCCCCTGCAGACAGTGCTCTGCACAAAACCCCAGCTCCGTCATCGGTTCTGAAGAAAAGATGTTTTCCTTTTTTTAGAAACCAAATCAAGATGTTTTAACAAATGCACAGCAAGGCCACCACAACAGGGTCTTCTCCAGGCAGAGCCTGGTACAAAAAGACATCCATGTCCCAAATGGAGAGAACTGTGCAACTTGCTGGCCATTTATATTTTGACATGGGTTAAATAAAATTGTGATCAGATTACTAGAAAAACCTCTCCCCAACACACACGCTTTTCTGCTGACACGTTCCTAACAGCTCTGCAACAATTCAACTCGAGATAAAGATCCAAAATGAAAGCAGTATGAGAACGAGACACATGCAAATTATTAACTGCAGCATTAAAATAAGACAGCGTGCAGTTTTGTGAGGAGCAAATACCTTTGGATGAAGTGGGGGGGAACAGACCTTGAGCTGGAAATATTGGGCTTTAGCTGCAAAAGTAAACACCCCTATTTTCAAGGAGTTATCAGTCACACGCCAAAGCTGTAGCATGTCCAACAGCTGCACTACAGCAACAACATCTGCTGCTGCATTTCCTCTGCCTTAAACATTTTCTTAGATTTTCTTTGGCTCTTTTTTCATATTCAGCCAACTATTGTCTCTTCCTCTGAGTATTGCTTCCAGCACTTCATGACAGGGACTGCAGACATTGTTTTTGAAGATGAAGGCTAAAAGACAGTTATGGGAAATTTGTGCAAAACTTGAGCATTTCTTACTTTTTACAGTAAAGTGTGTTGTGAATGAGCTTTCCTGCAGATGAAATATTCCGCTTACCGTTGCTGACAAGAGCAGTGGAAAATCTTTATTAAGAGAAATACATTTTGGCACTACTGCTCCAATAGTACGTCTGTTCTTTTCCTTTACTCCCACCTTCTTTCCGTCTTGGAGGAAGAATCTTGACCCCCAAGGTTTTTGGGTGGTGATTTTTGGTTTGGTTGTGTTGCTTTTGGTTTTTTCCTGTGGAATTTATAGTCTAACTTTTATCATTTTAACTGCATCTGAGATGCACCTGAGAACTCCTGGGTGTGTTTTGTTTTTCTTAAATTTCCCAGGGATGGTGGTAGAAAGGCGGAACATTAGCACAGTGAAAATGTTTTCACATTTTTAAATTAAATTACTAATACAGCAACTTCTTCTCCACTTTTTAAGCTACACTTGCAGGTAGGAAAAGATTAAACCTCAATCCAAAAGTTATTTTTAGCCATCTCCCTCCAGCTGAGCAGACAGCCCCGTGTTGCAACATTCAATCCACAGCGCCGTTTCAACCAGCCTCTGGTTTACTCTGGTCAGCAACCCACAGGAAAACCAAAAAAAAAATGGCTGGAATGTCTCCAGGCTTTTCTCACAGCTGCAGACAGTGCAAGAACTGCAAGACCTCAAAAGCTTCCATGTCTGTGATGGATCTTGAAAACGTATCGTGCATAAATTATACTAAGTGCAAGGATCAGAGAAAAATAAGAGATTGGCTTAAAACGGATGATCTTCAAAAAAAGACAGCCAACATCGTTAAAAACTTGTTTATTACGTGGATAAGAGCTAAGGGGCCTGGAAGTTTTGATTCACAGCTTAAGCTCCTACAGAAAACATTAAGTGACAAAGACCTTCACCAGAAGAGAAACCAACACAGGCTATGAAAAGGAGTCATCAACATGATCCTTCAAGTACTTACAGAGTTGAAGGCATGTTTTCCAAAGGTATTTTTCAAATTTCATTAATGACAATAGATGGGGACTCTGCATAAAATCAGCTAACAGCTCCCCCTCTTACCTATTTACAGGGTGAAGTTTGTAGTCCAGCTTTGTTTCTTGAACCTTTGTGTACCAGAACAAAGTGTTCAGCACTCCTTACAATAGATTTCTTCACCTATCTCTTCTTTATTTAAATTTTATCTTCCTATAAATTATTTCTGTCTCCCATGGTAGTTCTCCCCCCACCTTGCTTCAAAGCCAATTAGAAGTGTTAGGTTTCAGCCAAATGCATCAAGATTTACTTTGAGGTTCCTTTCCCCGCATGACATATCAAGTTAATCACACTCAAATGATACACTCTAATGATGGCAGCATTTAACTTCTGATATTTGGGTCAGAGCAGATAATTCTAACTTCAATTTACCCTCAGGAATTTTGGGTTCTCTTCAAGTGGGCTACGTTTATAAAATTGCAGGTATACCAGATAAATAGCAGTCATTGGTTTTCCTGGAAAAAATATGCAGAGGGGGCCACATGGGATCACATTGACTTCGTGCTTTTTTTTTAATTTATTAGCTGCAATGAACAGAAGCTACAGCTTTTTAGAAACCTTACTGGTTTGAACATTAACTTTAAAATAAATTTTATAACTACAGATCAAATTCTGGCACAATTAAGTCCGTCCTTATGAGGTAAACAAATAGGGTACCCATGTCTTCACTACAGATAACTTTCTGAAAAATTATCTACTATCTGTGATGCAGCTTGGCTGCCATGAACATTAAACCTTCTATTAGAGGATTTTGCCTTGTGTATTTTTTATTTTTAAATTAGTAGAAACTTACCTTAAGAGATTTCTGCCAAAATTCCTCCTCCCTCCGACAGCTCCCTCTGGGGCAGCACCATGCCATCAAAGGATGTCAATTTTGCAGCGTCTCCCAGCTCCAGAGAGGTCTGTGTTCAGTCAGGATGTTTATGTACCACTTCTGTAATGCCTCCTAATTACAGTTGCTTCTTCTATATCTCTGTATGCTCCAGTAAGTCTTTATTCATCCTCCCCTTTCACGTCTTTGCTCTCGTTATGCACACAGATTCCATGTTTGGCTACCTAAGCTCAGCAATGAAATATGAATGCATAGCTTGTACAGCTGTGTTAATTAGAGTACATTTTACTAATCTAGTGGAAGTCGCTATTTAATTTTTGCATCTTTTGTCTAGAGAAGAGGGTCTGACCTTCCCAGGCTTCTAGTGTCACAGATGGGCTGCCATCCACGTTTCTTTTATCAGCCTCCTCCTCCCCAGAACGGTACACTGCGTCACCCCTGTCCATGTCAACATCCACCCATTTCTGAGGGGTTCCTAAAATGACTTCTCCACTCCCGCTAGATCAATTCATGTAGTCTCCCTTGGAAACCCTCCCAGATGCATTTCGCAAACAAGGCTAACAGTCAAATGAGATTTCATAGCAAGAGCCCAGGTCCCTGCCTAACCCAACATTGTTTGGGCATTCCATAAACCCTCTTCCTTGGAGTTCACGGCAGCTACATGCTATGAGCCCATTCCAGACTACGCTCCTTGGTCCTACAGCCTGCATAGCCTGGTTTGCACGCAGTTGTCTGTGTATCATATCATCAGGTGTTGGTCCTAACAGAAAACATACAATGCTAGCAGAAAGAAATTCTAGGTCTCCTTTTCTCACAAGTCCATACGCCATTTAAATTTGGAGGTAATTAGCAGTTAATTGCTTAAGAAATGTTTTCTGGTTTTCTTGATGAGCCTGAGCCATACACACAAAATTATTCCATCATTATAAATCTTAAAAGTATTAACTGAAGCAGTTATCTTAAAGCAATCTTAAAACAGTCCCATGGAAGGCAACACAATTTGCTTGCTCAATGCTCAGGAAAACATACAAACATACAAACACCAGAGAGAAAGCAAGAGTGTTATGCTGAAAAACACTTTTAATTTGATAAGTATTTTATGCTAAGATCTCCCACATTATAATATTAAAATAATTATATGGCTATGCTTAATGCCATAATTAACGATAGGAGGATTATGTTATAGTTATGTTGAAATTACAGTTAATATATACCTTAAATACAATATATTATAAAATCAATAGATGGACAGATCTCATAATACACCCATATAAGTGCCTAGTAATAGAAATACAGGATCTTATTTCACAATGATCACTCCATGGAAATCAGGGTGACAGAAAACCCCCCACTCCACAAACGCACACAACGTTCTTCACCACGTAGAACCAACTGTAACGCTACTGGCCCCAGCAGGACCCAAATTCCTTTGGCCTTTCTAGTGTGTCTGCCAGAACGGTAACCACCAACACGCTTTGCACATTATTAAAATACTAATATGTCATTGCTGAACTTAGTGCTTACTGAAAGATAGAGAATATAAAACCACCTGAAATCATGTAAGATTAAATATGCATATATTTACATACACAGTATGCACAAACAAGCCTTAAGAACAGTTTGTCAGCTCAAAATGAGTCTCAGTATAAACTGAGTACACAATGAGATTTTAAGTGGATCACTAGCCCTGACCACCAGCACAATTACAAACAAGCAGATGAATTTCGACGGAAAATAACAAACCTCTTTAAGAAGACAATGAGCTCCAAATTTCTTCAAATCCTGATCTATCATCTGTAAGTGGCTGGAAGCTCTTGATTAAATATAGATAACATAAGTAAGAAGATGTACTTTCTACTATCACTTCATGCTATATCCTCAAGGAAACAGTCCAGGCCAATCAACCCTTGTGAGACCATATGTTAACACGACTTAAAAAGACAGAAGTTATTATACAGATCAATTCTAAGTAAAGAAGGTGAATTGTATTCTTTATTATGCTCAGCTTTCATACAACACTGCGAGCATTTCTCTGCTAGCAATATAGCCAGCAGTACATGCCAATGTAATTTCACACCTCTCTGGCTAGCATTTATACATGGCATATGTAGTCAAACCATCAAGGGAAAAAAGCTTTCAAGAAAAATAAAAAAACCATGAAGAACTAAAATTCTACAAGCGTTCCTGCTGGGATTGCTCAAACACATATTCCCAACACCAACACGCTCTTGGCTGGGTTAGATTAACAAAAAGATACTCAGTTCATTCAAACTACCATTAATTCCTTTAAGTTCAAAATCTAGTTTATGGAATGCTTTGCGTTGCATGTAAAGCCTCACTACCAACACCTATACATGCTAACTTCATCATCAACTGGAGGGGAGGGGAGTTTCAGCAACAAAAATGTGTGAGGTGTTTCAATTCTTCACGTTTATTTCATCCATCAATGCTCTAGTAACTAGGGAATAATATTGCATTGTTAAAATTACTCCAATTTCCCAAATCTGGTCTCCATTTTTTAAATTACCAGAAAAATAGGTTCTAGAGACTGGGAAGATTCAGAGCATCTAAGAAGCTCTCTGTTCTACACTAATAGTCATTTGATCACAACACAACAAAGATAAATGATAATTTTAAAAAGCAAAGAAAAATAAAGTAAAATACAAATAAACAATAAATATATTTTACAAATATAAAATATATGAGAAATGTAATAAAATAGATATTCACACGGGAAATACACAAAAATTCTATCATTATGACAGCTTGTTTACAAATAAGTATTGAATATTCAATATCTAGGGTAAGTAGCTTTAAAAAAAAGTATCAAAAGGCTTTTGTAACAGTCCAGCCCTTGGGCTAACTATGGAAGCGTGCATGATCAGGATGTATATGTGCTTAGCCCTGAATTCAACTGAACTGTAATGCAAGGAAGATCAAACCAGAGCTCAAAAGCATTCAAGTCTGAGGTAGCGCTAAGGAGACGGGGGGCTCCTCGGGTCCCTGCACGTTTTACTGAACAGCCCTCAGTCCCCTGAACGCGCAGGTACCGCAGGGATCAATCTACAGCTGTCTGTCCTTTCTTCATGAGAAGCTGCATCAGGGGCACAGCCCAGCTACAACCGTGCCTACCAGCCAGGGAGACAGCCCCATCGTCTAAAAGCTTTTCCTTTTAGTCACTGTTTTGGTGGAGCTTGTTAAAAATAAATTCACTGTAACAGAGTATGCTTTATTGAGGTGAACTGAAGGATACAAGGACAAAGGGACATCATCATATCATTCAAGCATACCTTTAAGTCAATCATTCATTCTTCACAGAAAGCTTTTAGGCACTGCATGCAGACCCGCCTACTCTCCAGACTTGCACACGTTTTGCAGGCCAGGTCTAAACAACACACCCCCCAAAATGACTGCCACATACTAATGAAAGCTTATCTAACCAACACAACACCCAGTTATGGCTTTTTTTTTTTCTTTTTTCTTACAACAAGTAGATGATTCATTGCTAGACAAACAGCAAACACTCCGTAGTAACCAATCTGGAGCCTTTCTCCTCCCCTCGTTTCTCTTGACACGTAACTTTCCTTTAACTGATAAGATATTATGGTCTGAAAGGAACCTGCAGTCTGTACAAAGGGCCATTCTTTTCTGAGGAGAAACTGTTTAAAAGCAAGATTTTCTCATTAATACACAAAGGAACTTTATCTCTTCTTAACAAAAGGCTTTTCTTCTCCCTCCCCTGTCCACAGTGCCAACTTGCTCACTTTCATTCAGCAACATCAGGGAGAATTTATCAGAAGCAGCAGCCACCAGGATTTGGCTCTGAAACAGCTGGTTTATTTTTCTTCATATTAATAGAGTTTCCCAGTACTAGGGTACATTTCAAGTACTGCAGTGTTGGCAAAGGAACAGACAATGTTTAGTTCTATCTTTTCCCAAACTATGCTTTTTAAAGCCCATGCTGTAAGTTAAAATACAAAACTATTAAATTATTAAATTGAAACTACTTGGAGTCATTCCTTCACCCCGCGCAACTCCTGTTGCTGCCATCCCACAGGTAAGGATCAAGCAACCAACAATCAAAACGTACCAGCGGCAAAGAAGGACGGAGGGTCTGCCTGGTGCTCACATCAACAAAAGGAGCTACGAGACACTATCAAGGGGCTCCTTCTTGGAAAACTGCACCCAGAAGCCTAGAGAAAATTATCCCAGGCAGACTTAGATACGGGCACGGATGTATCATAGCCATGACTGTATTGGTTTGAGGAGCGTGTTGGGGGAACCCAGTAGGAGTGCTTGTAGAATTTTAGTTCCTCAGTTTTCTTTGGTTTTTCTTGGAAGTTTTTTTCCTTGATGGTTTGAATACATGTGAATTTTGCTTTCTTCCTGATATTTCCAATCACGTATAAACACTGGCCAAAGAGGTGTTAAATTACTTTGGCATGCACTGCTACTTTCTGTATTTGAACAAAAGCCGTTACCCATTGGGGCAAAAGGAAAAGTTACTCAGACTCAATGTCACCTCGACCTGTTCACAAGACGTACGGTAAAGCTCTTGGCACCTCTGGTAGGTATGCACAATGGCATCACCTTTATGAATCTGAGACTTCCAGCTCTGGGCTGTGACAATTCAAATCCAGAGCAAACTGGAAAACATTTTTTTTTCCTATTTCCATCTCCAAAGTATCGATTCTCTCCTGGCTTTTTACACTGCACCCGATCAAGAGGGTCTTCAGGCAGTTCCTTCACTAAGCAGCAAAAATAGTACTGTTGGAAGGAAGCCTAGGTTGAAAACAATCCTAAGAACTTTGGAACCAACCTCCAGAAGGACAGACAGAAGAACATGTTAAAGAAATACATACGTAACTACCACTTCTATGTTGATAGCAGTAATGCTGAAAAAGTGAGGTATTTTACTGTTTATCTGCAAAGTCTGCACCTTAGCTCAGGAAATGGGCACGTTCCTTCCACATTCAAATCTCTCACCTCCCTCTTACGCCCTCAGAGGGATCCTAAGGTGTCTGAGGAATACGGGAAGGAAGAGGAGGGAGAAAGAGATCCATCTAGAACTGGGAAGTGGTGCAAACACCTCTAAGTGAAAACAGCGACCACACTTCAGATGAAGAGACAATAGTATTCTCTTACTCAGAGGTAAACCACACATGTGACAAGTAAAGAGCCTGTTTTATTAACATGAATAACAGGGGTTGAACATTAACCAGGCTAAACCAGTACAGGGGATTGAAACCCCTGTCCCGGGACAACCTGCAAAAAGGAGCTTTCCCAAGATTTAATTCCACCACAGGTATCCCATGGAGAAGAGGTAAGTATGCTCAAGGGAAGAGAGTGACAGAAAACAGCAGTAAGGAGTTGGCAGGAATGTCAGGGGCAGCTGAGTCCCTGCAGTCTGTGCGTTCAGGGACGATCTCTATTGCTCCTGTGAGTGATGAGACTGAAGGATTAAGGATTAGGCAGAGTATAGTGCAACTGGAAAAATTAATGTAAATAATGATTTTTTTGCAAATGAATGCAGAGAAAGCCTTTGTGCCTCAGTGACTGAGGGTCACACACCTTCTCATTTGGAAACTGAATCCAGAGACATTGTCCCCCAGTGTACACACACATCACTCACATGCTCCTCGGAGAGCCTCCCCAGACACTGCCTTATTCTGGAACCTGCTCAAATAGCACAGTCATAAAAGCACATCATTATACAATTCCAACTGCCTACTACAGCACCCACTCCCTGACAAGAGCAGGGAACATTACTGTACAAAAACAGGAAACAAACCAAGGTAACAGTTACACTTAGTCCAGGGGGAATTCCAGAAACATGAATTCCTTGAAACTTTAACATTAATATATAATTTATTTCCTTTACACAGCAAGGAAGTAAACAGCACATCATACATTACTCACCTCTGCAGGAAATGCCTTGGCTATCAATTACTTCTTTGCAGATTCCACAAATTTTGGATTTCTTAAAAGACTTGCTTTTGAAGATGTGGGACCCTGAAGCTGTTTCTTGAGGCTGGAAACAAGGGGAATAACATCAGACCCTCCCTCAGCTTTTGAGCCATACTTTTAAGTGAAATACAGATAATTTTAAATTAAATATATCAGTCGTGTGTCAGTAGTATAAGAGTAGTATGCCAAAGTGCTCTTGCTCAGTCTGTCATCCTCACTCTTATTCAAGACCATGAGCTTTGCACTCTGAAGTGCGGGAAGCAACAGCATGAGGAACCTCTTGCAGACACTGCAAGACATATAAAATATCATGACTTCAGAATCCATTCCATGAGTTATCTTTTAAGAGGAAATACAGAATAATCTTATGATATGAATCAACAATCTTCTGACCTAAGGTTTTACCTATATATAAACTTGCATTGGTTCTGCTTAAACTGGTTAAAAATAACTTAAGTAATGCTTTATCTCAGTAGCCAGTTTAACTCATCTAGTGCAGAAGACAGTTTGGGCTTTTCATTTAATAAATGAAAAGCATGCACGCAAGCTGACTTTAGCACAGATTACAAACTTTAAAATCACTTTGCTTCTTTCCTGCATAAGTACACTAGTTTAAAGGAACATTTTTTTCCACAGTGTGCCAAGTAACTGAAATGTCATGTTAAAATATAATGCAATCATGAAATTTCTAATTGGGGACAGAAATGCAAAAGTCAATAGCATATATGTGATGGATATTATAAAGCTTCTATGATTCAGGAAACAAGTAACAAAACTGAGGGGGTACCAAAAGCCTATGAGAGAGGCAGCATCTCCTTTCGAAGGGTAAAACAACCTTCACTTTCATTGGCAGACTTTTTGGAAATACCAGTTACCTATTCAAAAACAAATCCCATGTTCACCAGACCATGAAAATCCCCAAGTGGTTCTTCATGTTCCTCATTTTCATTTCATGTTTGCACCTTACTGTCCATAAACTCAGCACTGCCAACAGGCTGGCATTCACTGCTCCAGCAGCACAGGTGTCCAGCAGCAGAGACCTATGCTGTCACATGCAGCCAGGCCAGGCCACCACATGGCCAGGCTTCCGCCCGTACCTCTGACGAGACAGCTTCCCAGCCTGGTGTGATGTACAAGCCTGCAGCAATAAGGTAACATGGGATTTCTTTGTGGCTTTGAGCAATTCAACCTAAAATCATAGAATTGTCTAGGTTGGAAGGGACCTTCAAGATCATCTAGTCCAACCATCAACCCAACTCTGACAAAAAAAGCCATCACTAAACCATGTCCCCCAGCACCATGTCAACCCGTCTTTTGAACACCTCCAGGGATGGTGCCTCAACCACTT
>JAOXJK010000012.1:60506805-60518276 GCA_025774025.1 Xenus cinereus | reverse complement strand
AAAGTGATAGAATATTTGAAAGGGAAATGCTGTGGCTATTCCAGAGAGACACAATTCACCACACTGTGCTGGGCCCTGGCCAGTATCTACCAAACGCTGCTCGATATTACACAGCACTCTCAGGGGAAAGGGATGGAAACCAGACCGACAGGCACTCTGACTATTCCAACCCCTGCAACAGACAATGTGGCTACTCCAAACCCAGTGACAGGCACTGCGGTTACTCAAACCCCGGTGACAGGCACTGCAGCTGAACCAGAAAACCAACCTGTGCCAGTATGAGGTACCCCCGTACAGAAGAAGAAATACACTGAGAAATCAGTTCCCTTAGTAAGGGATAACAATGAACCAGGGCCATCACAATAACAGAAGGAAGAGGCAGAACCAAAGATAATAACTCGATCCCTATCCCTGAGCGAGCTGTGGGATATGTGAAAAGATTTCAGCCGACTTCCAGGTGAGCACATTGTCACCTGGCTGCTCCAATGCTGGGATAAGGGGGGCAGTTGCCTGGGATCAGAGGGTAGGGAAGCCAGGCAGCTGGGATCCCTGTCTAGGGAAGGGGGCATTGACAAGGCAATTGGGAAAAAGACACAAGTCCTCAGCCTTTGGAGGCGACTCCTGTCAGGCATGAGGGAAAGATACCCCTTCAGTGAAGATGGTATATGTCATCCAAGCAAGTGGACCACCATGGAGAGAGGTATCCAGTACCTGAGAGAATTAACCACGTGGGAGATGATTTATTATGACCTGGACAATGCACACTTGCCCACTGGACCCAATGAGGTCCAATGTACAAGGCCCATATGGTGGAAGTTGGTACGGAGCGCACCATTGTCATATGCCAACTCATTGGCAGTAATGGAATGGAAAGGCAAAGAGGGACTGACGGTGGATGAGGTGGCTGGCCAACTCTGGCGATACGAAGAAAGTCTCTCTTCCCTCCTTGTCTCAGCTGTGGAGAAACTGTCCTGGAAGGTCCAGCAACTTGAAGAGAATATGTCCTACTCCCCACCTGTACGGGCCAGTATCTCAGCTATTAGGAGCAGGAGTTTCTCTACTGAAGAGAGAGAATACAGGGGGTATACACCACGAAGCACCCTGTGGTTCTGCCTGTGTGACCACGGAAAGGACATGACGAAGTGGGACGAACAACCTACTTCAATCCTATGGGCATGGGTACAGGAGTTACAAGGCAGAACAACCACCAAAGGGGATCCCTCCAGGAAAAGTGCCACCCCAGTTTCCAGCGGGCAGTTCCCCAGACAGAGTAGAAGGCCTGATCTTACTTCTGATCCTCTTGAAGGGACTTTCAAATCATTTCTGCAAGAAGTAACTGATACTATGACCAGGATTAGAGGGGCCCTGCCTGATTCCCATCCATGAGCTGATTCCTCAACTAGAGACTCAAGGGGTGATCAGCAAGACTCAGTCATCCTTTAACAATCCCACGTGGCTGGTGCGAAAATCTAATGGAGAGTGGAGGCTAACGGTAGACTTACCATGGCCTGAATGAAGTCATGCCACCACTGAGTGCTGCCATACCAAACACGCTAGAACTTCAATATGAACTGGAGTCCAAGGCAGCCAAGTGGTATGCCACAATGGATATCGCTAATGCTTTCTTCTCAATCCCTGTGGCAGCAGAGTGCAGGCCACAGTTGCTTTCACTTGGAGGGGCGTTCAGTACACCTGGAATCGATTGCCCCAGGGATAGAAACACAGCCCTACCATTTGCCATGGACTGATCCAAACTGCACTGGAACAGGGTGAAGCTCCAGAACATCTGCAATACATTGACAACATCATCGTATGGGGCAACACAGCAGAAGAAGTTTTTGAGAAGGGGAATAAAAAAATTCAAATCCTTCTGAAAGCTGGTTTTGCCATAAGACGGAGTAAGGTCAACGGACCTGCACAGGAGATCCAGATTTTAGGAATTAAATGGCAAGATGGATGCTGTCAGACCCCAAAGGATGCGATCAAAAAAATAGCATCTGTGTCTCCACCAACTAGTAAAAAGGAAACACAAGCTTTCTTGGGCACTGTGGGTTTTTGGAGGATGCATATCCCAGATTACAATCTGATTGTGAGCCCTGTATATCAAGTAACCTGTAAGAAGAATGATTTCAAAAGGGACCCTGAGCAACAACAAGCTTTTGAAAAAACTAAACAGGAAATAGTCCATGCAGTAGCTCTGGGGCCCGTCTGGGCAGGACAAGATGTTAGAAAAGTTCTCTACACCACAGCCGGGGAGAATGGCCCTACCTGGAGCCTCTGGCAGAAAGCGCCAGGGGAGACTCGAGGTTGACTAGGGGTTTTGGAGTCGGGGATACAGAGGATCCGAAGCCCACTATACTCCGACAGAAAAAGAGATATTGGCAGCATATGAAGGGGTTCAAGCTGCTTCTAAAGTAGTTGGTACTGAAGCACAGCTCCTCTTAGCACCTTGACTGCCAGTGCTTTGCTGGATGTTCAAAGAAAGGGTCCCTGCCACACATCATGCAACTGATGCTACATGGATTAAGTGGATTTCACTGATCATGCAGTGAACTCGAAAGGGAAACCCCAGTCGCCCAGGAATTCTGGAAGTGATCGTGGACTGGCCAGAAGGCAAGGATTTTGGAATATCACCAGAGGAGGAGGTGATGCATGCGGATGAGGCCCCACCATATAATAAGCTACCAGAAAATGAGAAGAGATATGCCCTGTTCACTGATGGGTCCTGCTGGATTGCGGGAAAGCATAGAAAGTGGAAGGCTGCTGTGTGGAGTCCTACACAACGAGTTGCAGAAGCCACTGAAGGACAAGGTGAATAGAGCCAATTTGAAGAGGTAAAAGCCATCCAGCTAACTTTAGACATTGCTGAATGAGAAAAATGGCCAGTACTTTATGTCTATACTGATTCATGGATGGTGGCAAATGCTCTGTGGGGGTGGCTACAGCATTGGAAGCAGAGCAACTGGCAGTGCAGAGGTAACCCCATCTGGGCTGCCCGATTGTGCCAAGATATTGCTGCCCGGATAGAGAATCTGGTTGTGAAAGTACGTCATGTAAATGCCCATGGACCCAAGAGCTGGGCCACTGAGGAACATCAGAACAACCAGCAGGTGGATCGGGCTGCTAAGATTAAAGTGGCTCAGGTGGATCTGGACTGGCAACATTTTCATAGCATAGTGAATTATTCATAGCTCGATGGGCCCATGACTCCCCAGGCCATCGAGGAAGAAATGCCACATATAGATGGGCTTGTGACCAAGGGGTGGATTTGACCATGGATGCTATTGCACAGGTTATCCATGAATGTGAGATGTTGCAATCAAGCAAGCCAAGTGATTAAAGCCTCTTTGGTATGGAGGACGATGGCCGAAATACGAGTATGGAGAGGCCTGACAGACTGATTATATCACACTGCCACAGACCCGTCAAGGCAAGCGCCATGTGCTCACAATGGTGGAAGCAACCACTGGATGGCTGGAAACATACCCTGTGCCCCATGCCACTGCCCAGAACACCATCCTGGGCCTTGAAAAGCAAGTTCTGTGGCGACATGGCACCCCAGAGAGAACTGAGTCGGACAACGGGACTCATTGCCGGAACAGTCTCATTGACACCTGAGCATGGTATTGAATGGGTCTATCACATTCCCTATCATACACTGGCCTCTGGGAAGATGGAACGGTACAATGGACTGTTAAAAACTGCACTGAGAGCAACAGGTGGTGGGACTTTAAAACACTGGGATACACATTTAGCAAAGGCTGCCTTGCTAGTTAACACCAGGGGATCTACCAACCGAGCTGGCCCTGCCCAATCAAAACCTCCACGTACTGTGGACGGAGACAAAGTCCCCGTAGTGCACATGAAGAATATGTTGGGGAAGACCCTCTGGGTTAGTCCTGCCTTGGGCAAAGGTAAAGCCATCCTTGGGATTGCCTTTGCTCAAGGACCTGGGTGGACTTGGTGGATGATGCAGAAGTTCAATGTGTACCACACGGGGATCTGATTCTGGGTGAGAAGAGCCAATGAACGAAACTGTATGATGTTAATTGCTAAATTAACACTGCCACTGCACATCCTCATTTCTATAACTGCTATTGGTTGTACTATAGCAAGAATCACCCAAACTAATGCCAGATGGACTCTGACGAAAAACTGAATGACATGCAGCGGTGAAGGGATCAGAAGTGGCCTCAGCAGCTGGCGCCCAGCAACTTCATTGAGATCGACATCTTCAACCCATGGACATGAGCTGCACTGGATACATCAGGTGCAAGCCCCAGAAATACAGCATGCGACAGTCCAGCCCCACACACACCATCTTGTGTGCCCTGAGAGACTGTTCTAACAGATGGAGCCCAAAGTCATGGATTAAATGAACTCAACGGACATTTTAGAGTGATGGCCCATAGACAAAGGACATTATATCTGTATGGATACATAGGTATATATATATAAAAATGTATGTCGGGGAAACTGATAGAATTTAATTGGAAACTGTAAGATCCAGGCATGGCACGGAATGGTATGGAATAAGGGGTGGATAATGTCCTGGGTTCAGTGGGGACAGGGTTAATTCTCCCCAGGATTCTCCCCATGGGGGAGCGGAGCGGGTTGGGGTGTTCCGGTCCAGTCTGCGAGTGGCAGTATCATAATCATGGTTGTATATTCCTCCCTCAGTGTCACTGTTGTTGTTTTGTTGCTCCCTTTGCTGTTCTGTTAAACTGCCTTTGTCCCAACCCACGAGTTTTACCTTTTTCTTCCGATTCTCCCCTCACGGCCGGGGAGGGGGTCGGGTCTGAGAGAGCGGCTGCCGCGTGGTGCTTTGATGCCCTCTGAGGCCAAACCACCACACAGGGTGCCACGGTTTAAGCCCAGCCAGCAGCTAGGACCACGCACCTCGCTCCCCTCAGCTGGGATGGGGGAGGGAACCAGAAAAGTAAAAGTGAGAAAAAAACCTCATGGGTTGAGATAAAGACAGTTTAACAGGTAGAGCAAAAGCTGCGCGCGCAAGTAAAGCAAAATAAGGCATTAATTCACTGCTTCCCATCGGCAGGCAGGTGTTCAGCCATCAGCTTTCCACAGAGCTCTATCATGCACCACGGTCACTTGGGAAAACAAACACCATCCCTCCAAGAGTCCTCCCCTTCCTTCTTTTTATATATGTCATATGGTATGGAATAGCCCTTTGGCCAGCTGGGGTCAGCTCTCCTGGCTGTCTCTCCTTCCAACTTTACTGCACTCCCAGTTTACTCCCTGGCAGCACAGTACGAGGAGTAGAAAAGGCCTTGACTGCTTAGCAACAACCAAAACATCAGTGCACTATCAACTTCGCTGTCATCCCAAATCCAAAACACAGCCCCACACCAACTGCCAGCAAGAAAGTTAACTCCATCCCAGCTGAAATTACTACCATCAGTCAGGATATGCCTTCTGTAACACCACTATCTTACATCTTAGACATAGAAAATAACATACTTTCCAAGTCTGCAGGATAATCTCATTAAAGGTGATTCAATAGGATGAGAAAATGGCAACCTCAGCTCAGTTTCCTCCTCTCCCCACACGGAACCTTATTTAACTACTTTATTACAACCCAGGCTCTTGGGGCCTACTGACACCAGGCAGCATTAATGACCGGGTGAAGTCTACCTGGCCACTGTATTTGAAAGGCTGGAGTTCCACTAAACAGGGAACAGACTGCAGACCAGCATCTGTGGCCAGAACATCTTCACCCCACACCTACGCTCCCCACCCAAAGTGCAAACTCCAATTTATTCCCCTAGGCCAGAAGCCATGGTATTACAAACACTCCTGGTTCAGTATGTAATCAGCTCCATCTTAATTTCCAGTCCCATCCGGATTACCACCGCGCTAGTGACAGTAACTCACCTGGGAAACGGCACTCTGCCTGTGTGTGTGTGACAGGAATTATGCCCTTAACTATTTCCTCATTTTATAAAGTTATCTTACTTCATATAGTTAAGACTGTTTCAATAAGTATTCTAAAACAATCTCTCTTGTATAGTAACTTAAAATAGGCACATTTTCTGCACCTCATTAAGCCTGAGGATCCAAAATTTTTGGCTTACAAAATTTTGTATTCAGTTATTTAAGAAGTGGGGGAGAATCTTCATTGCGCTTTTTTGGGTAGAACATTTCTTTCAAAACATCTAGTTTCACTTTTTTGCTGCTATTTTACTGAAGCTTTGCCTTTTTTTTTCCATCAAGCTGTAACAAACCTTTTTCAGGAAATAAAACCGAACTAATATCACACAGATTTCTACAAAAATTTTTTATAGGATAATGTAAGTGCCACTCCAAAAATCAGAAATGATTACTCGACAATCCTGCTCCAGGATGTAATTTCATTACTTCCATCAGACAGCAGGCAGCTTGTGGTTAGCTATTTATTTCATATTCTTCCCTGGTGTTCCTGTGTGGTCTTGTCACATGAGTCTATGGGAACATAAAACTGATGAAAAACACTCTACTTGCAACTGTACATTTTGCATACCTTTCATTTATTTTCCTCTGATATTACAAGATGAGTTGTACCAAGCGCATCTCTCTAAGTATTTATCGTGCAGTAAAAATATACTAAATCAGAAAGTCTCAATCATATTCCCTTAATGCTACAAGCCACAGATGATACTGTACAGAGTCTGCACTCACCTAAGCCCTAACAGGAAAATCAGAGGAAACTCTGAGTTTGAGAAACTAAGTAGGTTTGCATTTTGACTGAAGAAAATGAACCACACACAAAAAGCCAAAAAAAAAAAACCAAAAAACCCCAAGCAACAGTGTTGAAACTTCCTGGTTAGAACTATCATTCATACTACAACAATACTTTCATGATGCACAACTATTTTAAAAAATGCTAAGGAGAAGTCAAGGTTAGGCTGATTGCTCACTGTGGCAAACAGCAAAATAGGGCTCCTCTTCTGGTCCTCACACTGCTTCCAGCTCTAACCATCCTTCCCACTCTGGTACCAAAATCAGTACTGTGGAAAACAGGCTCTTCAGGCTCGGGCAGACATGCATAGCACAAAATGCAGTCACAGTGTGACACAGAGAAACAGAAAGCACTTGTTATGTCAGATTCAAGCTTTGCCTTTATTTGAGAGAGGGACTCACAGTAGATGTATTAATACCATGTTCAGTTCACGTATACACGCTGACGTTTGGCCTGCAGCTCTGAGAATTAGAAAAATTCAACAGCAAAGCATACCATGTTACAGTAAAACAATGTGTACTTAGCAAGCTAATCATTATAAATATACCTACTTCTGTTCAACAGCAAATTTTTTATACCTAAAAAAATTTGAATTAAGTTACTTTTATACCTCCACCTTATTATTGAAGTAGCTTTGAAAATAGATACAATTACAGCCTCCAGACAGGATAACACCCTTGCCTGCCAGTCCAAATGGTCTCCACCTTTCTGTTTAGCTATTCTCATTCAAACATTAACCTCTAGTAGGAATGCAAGAAAATAGCCATCTTGACAAATCACATCAATTCCAGTCAGTGACTAGCGCAGGCTGCTACTAACTGGGAGCCCTGTGTGCTCCCACTCAGCCAGGAAAAAGTTTGTTGCTACTGGCCTGAGGCTTGGATCTTCAATTCCTCTCCTCTGCCATGTGAACGAACCAGGATAATATAAAATGGCTTAAGCACAACGATCACATTCAGCTACAAGATCTAAAGCTTTTTTAAAAATGGAAATCAAACACAATAGACATTTATAAAGTTATTATACAGAGCCTGCTCTGTAGCTGATTAACTTGCTCACTCGCCCAAGGACAAATAGTTAAACTATTATGTTGAGAAAAACAATTACATAAAACACAACTGTTACTTAACTCAATCGATCTGCTCCTTCCTTGTAGCTCAAAACAACGATTCACTTTAAATTTCCAAATAGCTATCCTATATACTTCGCTGGCACTAAAATCAGGATCTCTTGTCACAGTGAGTAAAGAAAAACTCAATAAAACTTAAGTTGAATTTGACCTTCATGATCCTTTTTAAAGGCCCAAAGAATCCACTTTAAACCCTAAAGTCCTCCTTCTAACGACTAGGAAACTCCACAAACCCATACTCTTTTTACCTAGTACTCCCCAATCTCATCACTATCACTTCATCAGGACTCTTCAGTTTCCATTGCACCAAGGGTACTTCCATATTAGCACACTGAAAAAGTACTCCATTCTCTCCCCCTTAATAAAAGAGAATAATGAGAGTTTCCTTAAAAGCATTCATAATTTTTACTCTATTGTAGCTTAGATTTCTTTTCTTGCACTTTTAGAGGATCTAATTCATTATCACAATAGCTACTGCTCCCTCTGCCCTCCAGAAAAGAAGAAAACATTCCTAGAGCAGATTATTAAAACAAAACAAATTTCTAGATCACAGAAATTTACAGAAGGAACAGTTTCATGGTGTACTTGCCAAAACCTGAAATCATTTCATGGGAATGTACAACAAAATACAAGTGAGACTAGAGAACCCTCGTTTCAAAGGCTCATCCTGGTTCTGACGTCCACTTGTTCTGGTGTCTTTTTCATTGCACATCATGTAGTGTATCAATATTGCTACTGAAACAAATAAAACTCCTTAAGTATCTTCACTGCCTTGAGGCGTTTGTTTGCAGACCTGCTGACAAGGCATATCCACAGGCTGATATTTTTATAAACGTTGCAAAGAGAAAACACAAATGCTGTGTTTTCAAGAGTTGAGGTGTATCTCTGAAGGTCTGTTAATCAAGAGGAGGTAATCTTTCAAAAGAAAGCCACTGAGTCTCAGTCTAGCCAAAAGTATCAGTCAGCAGGTACTCATCACTCAACAGGTTTCACTCAAAATGCCAGGACAATCAGAAGTTTTACTTTTCAGGCTCTTTTATCTGGCAAAGTAGGCTTCTTTACAAGCAACAAGCCATTTGACAAAACCAAGCAACGGAGAGCAAGCAGCAACACCGCAGCACTGGGCAAATACAACCTGCCTACAGTTGGCTATTCAAGATTTGTACGCTGGCTGTTTAGTATTATGTGGCTTTCTTCAAATAATGCAGCTCAGGACAGGAAAACCTGTAAAATTTTCAGTCCTTGTTGCTCAACCCAACTATATATCGGTGTAGCCCTTGCCCTCTCCTTTACAGAAAATGTACAGTTTCCAAAAGAGAACCCACTTTTCCACGGACACATAAAACCTTACTGACCAAACCACAAACAGAACATCCCCTGTTCTCCTGAGCAAAAGCATACACAAGAGAAAGGGAACGAGAGAAGAACTGTCTCTTGCTAAACATTCTTTCAGCAAAAATTTATAATCCCTTAATTTTGCCATTCAAACAAACCTGACGCCTGGAGCCATAAGGAGCCTAGCGCCTGTACGCTTGTTTTATTTGTTAATTTTCATTACGCACAAGGCTTTAAGGCAGTGTAATTGTTTATAGGCTGCAACCCTCAGCAGCAGAGAAACCACAAGGAATTCTCAGATGTGATTACAGTCTTACAAGTTAAAAGCATTACTTCAGAAACATCAGCATATAAAATGGGTTGAATCGCTGAAGAATGAACATACCTTGGTTTGTCCACGAGCCAACTCTCCAGATGAGCTGTTGTCAGCCTGGTTTAAACAAAGGGTTGCTTTAATTAGTAAAATATTACTAACTGACAGGGCAAATTCCAAAAATACTTCACTACAATTAGAAATGTTCCCCCCCCCATTAAAACAACTTTTAAATAGCTTTTAACCCCTACACGGCCACATGGGTGTGCTCTAAGTATATCCATTTCTCCTCTGTGCAGTTAAGTAAGCAATAAAAACGTTTCCCAAAGTATCTGAAAAGGCTTCCCAGTATTATTACCAGAGGATCAAGGCAACATTTCATTTCAGTCCTGTTTCAGGTCACAGTGGAACTGAAGTTCTTCCAGCCTAGCTCTGCACTGAGCTTAACAAGGAGGGGAAATGCATAAAGGAAAGCAAAATGCAAATGACCGTTCAAACCAGTTTTCCTTTCAGGTTCAGTTCAATTCACAGCTTGTTACTCTACTGACTGTAGCCATCATCTTCCCCTGGCTGACATGAATTTTCCATCTTTTCACTGCCTAGAAACTGTTCAATGATTCTACCACCATGCACCCATGAGACTCCAGCCTGTTCCCACGCATCCCCCGGCATGTTGTGTTTTCACATGATAGCAACTTGAACTGAGTAAATCAAAATCAAAATTTACCACTGACAGAACAGGTAGTAAGACATCAATACTAGTGCAGATCTTTTTAAACAAAAAAAAATATCATTTTGCAGGCAAATAAAGGGTGGAGCTTAGGATTTTTTTCTTAGAACAAGTTTTTAAATCCTTTAAATCCTTTAGTTAAGGACTAACTAAAGTTAACTTTAGTTAAGGCAAACCAAACCCTGAGATTTAGCAACCTAAACTACTGTACTCTATACACTTAAGCACACAAATTAATATTTTCTATGCAAAACACACACATACACACAAGATATTAATGTATAATGCCTGTACAACAACATATAGATGCCCTTTTTGTTCTTACTACTTGCATGTGCCGCGTGTACAGACAGATGCCTTCAGACTAAATGAAGTCTTTTCAAAAAGACATTTTGCAGAAAACTTAAGATCTTTCTATTTCTCTGCCTCATTGGAGCACGACTGTGTATAACTGCCTCCTGTGACTACTGTGGTCACAGAAGCATCCTCCATGGAAAGGACTGCTTATAGACTTCTTGGTTTATGGAAGGTATTCCCCAAACACCAGGCTCCCTGAACTGAGATTTGATTCATCCAACTCAGTGCTCCAGTGACCCCAGTTCCTAAGCAGGAAAGGTGACCCTGCGAGGTCATTTAAGTGAAAATTTCTGGCAGAATCAGACTACCTGGAATTTAGACTTACACTTACAGTTGTCCAACTAATGCTACTACCTATAGCAGCCATAATTTCTACGTATTACAGCCAACACGAGCTTGCGTACCTTACAGCAGTGCTTGCTCACACCATGACCTTATGCTATGACTTCCTCTTCAGCGTTGACTGATCTAAATGTAGAAGCAAATATTTCCACAGACAGCAACATGCGATCATCCTCCAAGGACCTCCAAAGACCCTCATGTAATAAGTCCCCATACCTAACACAATTCTCAAAAAACTCATTTCTGCAGCTATTATACAGTTGATTTTCTTTCACTCGCTCAGCTTCCTTTAGTCATTACCTTCTTCTGTTCAAGAGACATTTGTTAAGAAAGGAATTAAATTATTAGGAACCACTTAACGCCCATGTAAAATGGTCTGGAGAACAAGTCATACAAGGAGTTTAGTTTAGTTTGGAGAAGAGGAGGCTGAGGGGGGACCCCATTGCCCTCTCCAACTCCCTGAAAGGAGGGTGGAGAGAGGTGGGGGTTGGCCTCTTCTCCCAAGGGAATCATGACAGGAGCAGAGGAA
>JAOXJK010000012.1:60492332-60503527 GCA_025774025.1 Xenus cinereus | reverse complement strand
GATCTTTAAGGTCCCTTCCAACCCAAACCATTCTATGATTCTATGATTCTATGGACATTTGGGTTAGTTTTTTTCATGCAGCTGTGCACCACCTCTAAAATTCAGATACCAGTTTTTTTAAGATTGGGATGACATGCAGCTAAGTAACTTTGAGAAGGATCACAAGCTGTCCAGATACCGCAGCAACATATAATGTAACAGACAGGAAGGAAGGTGAATATATTTGTGCATGAATACACTTGAAGTGTCCCCAGCAATTCAGTTTCCCTACACCTATAACAGAAAGTTAGCAATAAAGAAGGAAGTACTCAGAGGACTGGTCTCTAAAATTCCATCACAATTTTGGAAGCACTGCTGTGTATATGAACACCAGAATTAATAAAACAAAAAAGTGTGGGTTTTTCTTCATTGAGCTAGGATATTTCTCTTTCCCTTTAGAAAGTTTCAGTTATTTGGTAAGGAAACAAATTTGTATACAACTATTCACTACTAATCAATAATCTTGTTGCTACAACATAGGTAACTACTAGAAAACAGCACACTTTAAAAAAAAATAATATTCAACTACAAATAATGAAGACAACTACAAAATGAATCTTGAAGTACTTCACCATCTGGTATAGACCTTATAGTCAAATAATGTCTTATTCTTCACAGTATTTTGCTGAAGTCTGTATGTGTAAACTTCATCTGACATTGCCCCCACCCCCAATTTACACATTAAAAATGCATCAGCCTAAAAATAAAACCTTCATTCCTAGCAAGAGACAAATAACTAAAAGAGCCAAAACACAATCAAGAAATGGTCTTTTTGCTCCTGAAGTACAGAACAGTCTGGGTTAAAACAACACAGAACTCAGGTCTGCCAATTCCTAATCTCCATCAATGCAAAGCCGTAACAGCATACATAGACTCTGGCCCCAGAGCGATCACAGCTTTTGCATTTCCCAGGAACTCTATATTCAAAGACCTACGCAGGTCAAAAATATCACCCCAGAAATGCTCTTTTCATTCTTCTCCAGGCCTTTTCATACCACTTTTAAGCAGGAATATTTTCATTATTCCTCTGCTTTCCCACTTACTGTGTCCCTCCTGAATACCTTTTCTCTTGCTGAATGCTGCTCAGCAATAACTACAATACCTAGGAAATTGCCTGTGCCTCCAGGCAACATCCCTAAATCTGTGAAATCCTCAGTTTGTATTCTTATAATCTCAGTCAGGTGAATTCACACTTTTCCCAATCATTAAATTTCTTCATTAACTAATGGATCCAACTACACCTGAAATGCGTCATTATCTCAGCCATACACATTGAAGTTGCACTTCATGTGAGCACAACGCTTTTCTTTCAGAAAGTGCAAAACTTCAGTTCTGAATACAGTTAAGTCAGAGTTGCTTGAACTGAAACTCCCAAATCTATTAGCATGTACAGCAAATTTCACAGCCATGGTAAACAATTTGGTGTCATTAAGAAATAAATGGAGCAAGATCACCACTCTTTTGAGAGCTGTCAAAAAATAGTTAATGACTCATAGGAAAACCTTGGTTTGCCCTGCACACATGCTTTTTTTCCCTCACCACTTCAAGTACAACAAAGTGAAAAATTCTCCCTTCTTGAACACTCCTACTCTATTTTGAAATGTTTTTACCTTCTCAGCTCTACAGATCTTTAGAGCACTTACTCATCAGGGAACAACTACAGATAAGTGTAACAGCACCCACATGGGTAAGCCAGAGCAAGCAAACGGAATGACCCAAAACCATTAATACAGGCAATGCTCCCTCTAAAAGCAAACTGTAAAAGAAGCATCCATTTCATTGAAAGACTTGAAGGAGAAAGAAGTAGTTCCACGATGCTCAGGAAAGGTATGACATTCATGATGCTCAGAATGGAAGGGCAAAGCAGAGGAACTCGACTCAAGAGCTCAGAGGTGCCATCGGGAAAGAGAAAATGCATTTTCTTACTGGCAGTGGTCTGATTCTCAAGAGTGACGAGGCCCTCCAGCTCTCAGCTTTTCCTAAACTCTGAGTTCAAAAGGAACCAGGAGGGCTTTCTGCCCCTTAAGAGCTTGCCCACCCCTACCAGGGACCTGCCCAGCCTCCCAGCAGGCAGAGCCCTTTCCCCACCAGCACCCACAGCCCCGCTCTAAGCACAGCACACACAACTCCACCTGGGGAACAACCCTGGCAGATGACACTCGAGAACCTGAAGCTGCTTTGCAAGAAGCAGAAACGATTATCACCTTCAAAAACCCAGGAAATGGATCTCGATGAGGCTGAGTGTCAGACTCTCTCACCGGGTATCATTTTGCATTTCAAGCTGTGTTACTGATGGCAATATCAGCATGAGCCAGTGACATGGAGAACTGGTGACAGTAAAGTCTGCTTTGCTTGAATTTCAGTCCTGTGCTGCAAGCATTAGTCACCCCATTCTTTAAAAACAAAATAAAACCCAATCAAAAAACACCTATTAAAAGGAAGAAAAGCCATTGCTCACATTTCATACCACATCTGCCTAATCAGAGCTCTGTTTTCTATTAAGCAGAATAATTATGTTTTCATAGAATCTCACACCTGCAAAGAACACAGTTCACTGAAAAGCACATGGATAAGGCACTAACCAGCTCAATTTGCTGCTTATGTAAAGTGTTAATTCATTAAATTAGGGATGACGAGGTGCTTTCCCCTCCTCAAATGAGCCCAAGCCACTAAAAAAACAATTCTCAAAGATAATTTTGATTATTTATCAGGTCCTTCTGGCAACACATTTCTTTAGCCACATGATCACGGACTATTTTGATACTATTATCTTAAACTAGATGAGGAAAGTCCTGGTTTTCCCCGGGAGTATTGTCCAGATGTCACAGCAGAACACACCCACTCTTTCCCAATTAGCTCCCTGATTTTGTTTCTTGGGGAGCAGCACACTATCTCCCACAGGCCATAATCAAAGTTGGGGTGCCTCGTGACCTAGTCTGAGCCACTGCTTGAAGAAAAGTCCAGGTTTACCAAGAGAAAAAAAAAAAAGAAAAAAAAATCACAAACGAAGCATGTCCCGTGAAGCAGCACAGAAGTTAAAGCACAATACTGAATAGAAAATGCAAAACTTCTAAGACTCAAAAGGCAAGAACTCTACGGAAGAAAATTAAGTTTCCAGCCAGACTAAGACCTAGTTCTTCCCCTGCCCCATCATTAAGCACCTTGAAACACATATTTAATTTAATATTGACAGACAAATCTAACATTGGAGCCTACACACTTTTGTGTATGCTTTTGTACAGCAGACAGAGGCATGACAGGAGCGCTCCAAAATATTTTAAGTAAACACGGCATACAAGACAGAAAAAAGTTAGACAAGGAAAGGAATATCGGCATCCATAAAAATCCTGCAGAACATGGAAAGCTCTCCAAACAATGCAGGACAGCTGGATTCAAGCTGTAGCAAGGCCATCGCTGACTATCTGCTGAAAGCGCAAAACCGCAAGATTAGAAAAAGGACAAAACACAGAACTTTCTTGAAAATGACTACAGAATTATTGTCAGTTGCTTCTTTCCAGGGTAGAAACTTATAAAGAAAGCCTATGAGGCTTGCCAATATTTACTTTTCATATTTTATTTACAGACTAAAGATGAATTTCTAAAACAGGTGTATCGCTGATATTTAAAAAATATAATTTTGCTTTCAACAAACCATAATCAGAGAAGAGCAGTTAAGACAGAATAGCAGCTTTTTAGATGCTTATAACTTTACAGCTCAAAAAAATCCAGTATTTGGACTAGACAAGAGAAAGCAGAGAGGAAATTTAAGAACCACACTAATAACAAACGCAGTGTTTTGACTGAAATCTATTAATCTAAAAATTTCTTATTTAAAATCCAGTCTATTACTAAAAACATACATCCTCCCCAGAGTTTGATCTAAAACACCCTAATCTATTGAAGCTATCACTGGAAATGCCAGGTTTCCCAGAAGCTGCGATAATAGGTTATAAATTATACTTGACTTTTCATTTTCCAAATAGAATCTGTCTCAACTGAAAATGAAAATAATAATAATTCTGAAGGCTGAGAGTTGCTGATAGCTGCAAGAATAAGTGAATGGCTGCAAAAAAGATAGCACACCTCAGGAAAGGCTTATTTTTAATTAGTGAGATACCTTGTGTTCATAAGGAAATGTTTTCGCAGCTTTTTCAAACAAAAACTAAATTGATTACATACTAAAATCAACAGCAATGAATTTAACCATAAAACTAGGCATGTTCCAGGCTCTCGCTTCTTGACCATAGCAACAGGCTGTGTGTTTATGAATTAAAATCAGATAATAACTGCTTCAAACCCAAAGGGAACAGTCTGTTACTGAAATTCAGGCAGCTGACATTTCTTCATTTATATATATAATTTTTAAAATGCAAATTAGTCATAACCTGGCAAAAGTACAATGTCAACAATTCCTAAAAGATTACATTTGGGTTGCAAACACTATAGAAAGGCCCACGCAGACCAGGTAAATAAAACCTAACACATGTGTTCAGGAAATAACATGTTCCCAGACGTACAAGCACACAATACCTACAAAGATATTATTCACTCTCATAGTTACTATTTTGAGGACACTAACTGCCAGAAAAGTATCCTGTAACAAGCCACTATCACCTATTAATCACTGAAGCTCAAAAAAACAAAAGCTTGGATGCACACAAGTTGTGTTTCCATTACAATTTCTTTACTATTTGGGGAAAACTCACATTATGCTGTGGAGCACAGATGATGTCTCCCTCTTGACTAGCCCCAGGAGAGGCAGAGGGGCACCCACAATGTGGTACGGAGCCTAACACCGATAGAGCTACATGTTACAAAGCACCCAACTCCAGAAGAAACCTCTAATAGAGTAATCCATTAGCTTGTGGTTGGTATCAAACAGGCAGGAATCACAGAATTACAGAATGATACGGGATTGGAAGGGACCTCCGGAGATCACCTAGTCCAACCAGAGCGGGTTGCACAGGAACGGAACGTGGCAGGTTTGGAATGTCTCCAGAGAAGGAGACTGAATGGAATCTTGAGCTATGGAACCCTTGAGCTATGCCTGACTAGAGCACGTCTCAGTCTCTCCTGGTACTTCATATTAAAGCACCTAAGCAGGAATGGGAGAGTCTGCACGCACAGCATGGAAGGAGGGAAGACCATAGGACCTCTCAGCCAGTACACTCTCCCATGGTGTGGAAGGCTCAGGTTGAAGCCTCCGCTCTCCTTTGCTTCCACATCGCAGATGGGCACCCCAAACACAGTGCTACAGCATCTCCCTCCTCCTGGCTCCGTGAATACCCCATTATTTACTACAACAGCCCACTCTCAGATCCCAAACCCAACTTTTCTCTCTCTCTCCTTCCCAGTGGGATGCCCTCAACCACCCACACCCTCCCAACGACCAACCTCCCTGCCCAACACCAACAAGTCACCTCCACCAACCGCTGCCAGTCCAGCTGCTGCCTTAAAACAAGAGGACTTCTGCGAGCCAGCCCAGAGGGCTGAGCCACCAACACTGTAGCTGCCAGAGGATGGAAGGAAGAGGAGGCAGACACTTCTGCAAGGACAAGAAGCCCCAGCAGCGGCCTGACACCGAGCAGCAGGCTGGGAAGAGGCGCAGAAGGCGGCACACAGCTGTCTGGGGCCTCCTCATCCCCGCCAGAGAAAAGGTGGCAAGGCAGATGGAAGTGTCCCCTGGGCCACCTTCAACTGCAGCCACCTGCTGAATCACCAAAACAGAAACCTGAGAGCAGAAAAAAGCCTCAAAATGTATTAATGGGGATGAATGCAGGTGACTAGGCCACAAAAAAAATGACCAAATTTGCCAACAAAGAAGCCTTGCAAAAATATTAAGTTTTTCTCTGCCATGTTTTCATGCTGAAAGACTGAAAGCACAACATGCTTAGGTTTATTTATTGGTGCAAAAAAACACTGCTAGAGGAAATATTTCTGCAGAGACCCCCAGGTCTAACAAGATAATATTATGCAAATGTAAATAACCCTTACCAAATTACACCCTAGTGGCTTCTTTTTTCACCCTACCTTCTCAAATGAATTTTAGTAGTACCAGCTGCAGAAAAAGGGCAAGTATAGAAAGTATAGAAGGAAGTATAGAAGGAAGCCAACCCATTTGACTAAAGAGACAGCTGTAAATACACTTCCATTGATCAGTGGGAACGAGCTCACAGAGCACACATCCTGAGAAATGGCAGGCAAAGGACGAGAGGGCCGGATGGTATCTTTAAAGTTTTATATATGGTCTAAAGTTTTTTTTTCCAACACAAGGAAGAACAACAAATTTATTTACATTGCAGGATTCCACAGTTCACACAACTAAAATTACCTTCTTCAAGAACAGCATTTTAACTGAAAGTAAAAACTTAAGTCTGCAGGTTAAATCATGATCACTATTTCACTCTGTCCACAAGCATACAGCTTTCGACAAACTGTGAGGGGAAAAAAATGATCCCAATTCTACATTTTTTGTTTGTTTCTGTGGTTAAGGCTTAAAAGGTATCAGCATCACATTTGTCATTCAGTAAATCAGTGCAAGAATGAAAGATTAAATAAAAAAAGCTAACCTCCAGAAGTGCCTCCTGAATATGTAAACCTAACGGAGAATGGCGGTGTACAGAGAGCAGTCTTTCTCATTCCCCAAAAATCAAATATATGCATTCCTAAACGGATTAAGATCCTCTTTCCGCCATTCCCAAAGCTAAGAGAGTGTCTATATAGCTTAAGGAACTAAAAGGACATAACAGCATCTTCTCTTCCTCTGTCTCCAAGGCTGCTTGATTTCCTCAGATGTGTCCCAGCGGAGGTGCACTGGCAGCAGGCTGTGTCACCACACCTGTCCATTACATTACTGCAAATCAATCTGTCACCGTATGCCTCAAGCAATTCTTTATCTCAATCCTGTTATCACACGGGTCTGCACCCACAGGGTAGTTAGATAGTAACATGGGCAGGAAAAAAAAAGAAAAAAGAAAGGTGAAGACCTAGTCCGCACCAAGCAAGGCAATGTTAATTTCCTACCTCTGGCAGCAGACCCTGCAGGCTATGGAAATTCTGCCTTTCATACATCAAGCACAGAACAGCTACACCCCCTTCCTGAACTTAAGGAGTCCTGAGCATGCAAGTCCAGTTATATTCTTAAACTATGCACAAAAAAAAAAGGCAACTTTAAAAGCACAGTTACACGGTGAAATACATCAACACGGGAGACTACCTAATTAAGTGGGGAAAAAAGGAGAGGGGGCACTTAGACACATGAAGTGCCTTCCCATTATCCCTGCAGACTCTCCCCCACCGCCATAAAGACAGTAAGAAACCCTCCTCCCTCTCTCATTTATCAGATGTCGTTTATTATGTTTATTCTGCCATTCCAAGCACTGCACTAAAGGATTAATTTTGAAAGCCAAAAGGAATACAATGAGTTACACTCCTCGCAGAGTACTAGGGGTGCTGCAAGACGCAAGGTGGCAGAATGCTCTGTCCCCAGGTGTGAAATGTCGCCTTCCACGCTGCTTCTCTGAAACTCAGGTTTCATTCACCATCAAATGGCAGGCCTCGCTCTGGGGACACCTTTTGGCTTGTCAACGTTGTCCATATTGTCCAACGTTGACATTTCCAGGATGCTTGCTTTGCCCCACCTTATCCTCTACCTCTCACTAAAACAATTTGCTGCTAAGCACCTGTGGAGGCCTACTGTGTAAGGAACAACCGAGCAGGGACCTAGCTGACTATCAGAGAGGCTCCACAGTCACCTGCCTTGCTTCCAGCCTTCCAGCCACAAAGGTGGAAAAAAAACCCGACACCCAAAACCAACACAAAACCTCACCCAAGAACAACAGGAAAAAAAAGCCTGAAGCACTAACTCACTCCCTGTCCCCCACCTCTCCTATCACACACATCTTCCTTCATGGTTGGACAGTCTCCATCAAGAGGGATTTTCCAAGAGAAGGTTCTTCAGCAATAGCTCAGGTGTGAAGTTGATACATAAAAGACTCTCGTTGAGATTTGGGAACTTCCTTGGACTACAAAGATGACAAGGGGCCCGGAGCATCTCTCTTACGAGGAGAGGCTGAGGGATTTGGGCCTTTTTAGTCTGGAGAAGGGAAGACTGAGGGGGGATCTGATCAATGCTTATAAATACCTAAAGGGAGGGTGTCACGAGGATGGGAACGGTCTTTTTTCAGTGGTGCCCAGTGACAGGACAAGAAGAAATGGGCAGAAACTTATATATACATAAGAAGTTCCACCTAAACATGAGGAGGAACACTTTGAGGGTGGCAGAGCCCTGGAACAGCTGCCCAGGGAGATGGTGGAGTCTCCTTCTCTGGAGACATTCAAACCCCACCTGAACACATTCCTGTGCAACCTGCTCTGGATGGACCTGCTTCGGCAGGGGGTTGGACTAGATGATCTCCAGAGGTCCCTTCCAACCCCGTATCATTCTGTGATTCCGGTTACTTTTAGTCCCGTATTTGAGCCCTCTGCATGGAAGGCACAGGAGCTGAGGTTAACTTGACCTGCAAAGGTTCTTCTTCCCTCGGCTTCCCTTCCTTGTTGCTGGTCAGCCTTAGCCTACCCCTCCACTGCGGTGCTACAAAGGCCTGACATTTCTGACTGATAAACAACAGGAATTGCTCCACAGTGCTATTTCACTCAAGCAATTCATTTTTATTCTTAAACCATCAACAAGAGGAAAACGAGTACCTTACTTAGCATCTGAATAAGCACTCCCACTGTGATCTTCCCAACTTTATTCAATGACTCCGTGTCAGAATTAGGGATCAGACTATCCATGCAGTATCTGAGGTTGCACTTAAAGGGCAAAAGCGTGGCAAAGCTGTACTTACAGAAATACATAGCATATTTCATATCACAGGAACATAACGACAAACTGTAATGTGAAAGCTGGTTTAATGGTTTTTTTTTTCTTTACCCCAAAAAACCAAAGCTGTAAATTTCTGACAAGTTTTGTGAAGCAGATGGATAAGGTACATTCACCCCTCATTAATATGGTAGGAATCATGCATTCTCAATAGTATGGATCAAGATATTCTTCCAGAGAGCAAACGAGTTAACAATTTAATTCTCCATCTGGCAGCCAGAAAAACATCACTAAAAATTAAACAGAACTCTGAGCCCTAAAATTAAATGCGTAACGAACCATTACACTTCTTGTAGCATGTTTAGTGACTTCTAGATTAATTTCCTTGTATTGCAAATGTTTGACCACATTTGGTTTTCCTTCATTACACTTGTTCTGCAATTTTAACACTGCTTGCTATTTTGGTTACCATCTTTGTTTTTGTTAAAACATGTTTAGGAGACACACAAGTAATTATACTAATGTTTTACTCAAATAAGCCTCACTGATCTCTCCAAAATACCACCTCATTCTCCATCAGTTTGGTCATTTCCAGAGAAAGAAAGACACGAAAGAGATGAAGAAACTCTCCAACACCTTTGTCAGATGCAAAAGAAATTGCTGTATTCCTCTAATCTTCTGCACTATTATATCACTATCTCAGTGATACCACATCTTCTGCCAGCCATAAAGCTTATGGTCAAAGAGAGATAGGACTCACAGGAGAGATGGGACTCACAGGCCACTCTGCAAGCAGCACAGCCAAAGAACACGCAACAGGGATCTTTTTCTCTGTTCCAGCTATAAATATTTTCTGCATGACCACGAAACAAGAGCAGGCCAAAGAAGGTAACACCAACTGTAACGACATCCCAAAATATCACAGTTGTTCAGTAAAACAAAGTGTGAACTGCAGAAGAGTAGTCTGGATTAAGTCAGAGATTGCAAGGAACACTTGCTTAAACCACTTGTGTAGGTGCCAAAGGGAACAATCACTTAGAGAAAGCGGTGGCTGCATCTGTGCTGAAATGAAACGGATTGTTTTAATTTTAACTCATGGAAAACTCTTGGCAATGCGGCACTGATTTGTGAGCACCTGTATATAAAACAAATTAAATTACTAATTAAGCCTTCCAATAAACATTAGTTATTAGAAGCAAACAATTTAATTATGACAATCAAAAACACCCTTTTGGGTATATAGGATGAAAAAGCTAAAACTTCCAATACCTCAGAGGTTCTATTTCACAGCTTCAAAGTCATCAAGAATCTCTAGTTTCAGCAAAAGCCCCACTTGGCCTTCTATACAATAAACCTGACTAACTGCAGCAGTTCCTTTTAAAAATTAGCCAGCCTAAGACATGTGCAATCAGTCATGGTGTTGAACAGTATCCAGAAGTTTCCTATCAAACATCACATAAAATAGACCCAAAGTCTCATTTGCACAGCTCCAGCCCTTGTGGCTCTCGCCACTGTTTCATGCCTAGTGAAAAGCAAAAAAAAAAAGTGGGGTCATTTCAAATTACACAAAATACCATAATTGTCACAGAATCCTAGGCTCGGAAATGGGACACTTGTTGAGGCAGAGCTCCTTGCTGCTCAGGAGACCATTCTGACCCGGAGGATCGTGGCTCTGGAGCCGGAGCTCCTGATCAGCACCAATGCCAAAAGCCGCCTGTGACCCGGGCAGTGGCCAGAAGACACACAAAGGTCCTGAACCTCGGTTCTTCGCAAGGAGAATTTATTTAAGACAAGCATCAGTAGACAACTAGAGATTTTGATCTTCCTGCGTGACAGCTGGCAGCTGTGGCCGGTGACAGCAAACCACTGCCAACAGCTGGGCACCGGGAGGGATCCGGGTGGGCACCAAAGACCAGGAGGGATCCAGGTGGGCACCAAAGACCAGGAGGGATCCGGGTGGGCACCAAAGGCACCACCGCTGACGGCTGACCCCCAGCAGACGCGGGGCAGCCCCCGCAGGGGCCGGCAGCGACGCCGACCCGGGAGTGTCTCCGGCCGGGCCCAGTCCCTCAGCCCCCGCGCCCAGGGGTCCCCCCGCCTGACGAGCGCGCAGTTTTAAGCGACTTTCCCGGAGAGAAACTCCCGCCTCGCCGCTCGGAGACCCAGCCCCGCTACCGCCACCCGGGAGCGCCCTCCCGGCCGGACCCTGCCCGCCGCCATCCCCCCGTCCCCCGCCGGCGCCCCGCCACCTCCGCGCCCCCTGTGAGCCCAACGCCTCAAGGCTCTCCCAGCAGACGGCGTTCCCGCTCCCTCCCGCCCGCTGCCCCGGGCC
>JAOXJK010000012.1:60480800-60491995 GCA_025774025.1 Xenus cinereus | reverse complement strand
GAAGGGCCTCCCTCCCCCGCCGCCGGACCTCCTCTCACCCCACCGGGAACAAAGCCCCGCACCGCCCGGGGCCGTTCCCGACGGCCGCCCGAGTTTACCTCGCTTCCCCGGCTGGGCGGCAGGGGCAGCGCGGCTGGAGGGCGGGAGCAGCGGTATCGCCCCCCGCCCCGCGCCGCACACACTAGTTTGTATTTCCTACGGTCCCTCCCGCCGGGGAGAAACCTCCAGCGCCTCGATGGAGGCTGAGGAGGAGGCGGGGAAGAGGCGCGCGGCACCGCTCCCGGCGGCGGGGGAGGGGAGAGGAGCGCGGGGCAGCCCCGCCGGGCCGTGGGGCGCTGCTCTCCCCCTTCGCCGCCGGGCCGTGGGGCGCTGCTCTCCCCCCGCCGCCGCGCCCCCGGCCCCGCTACCTACGCGGTCCTCCCGCCGCCCCGGGCCAGGCCGGGCCCCCCGCCCGGGAGGGTCGTCGCTTAGGGGGAGGAGGGGTCTCCGAAAGGAGGGGAGTGCCGCCACCCCGCAGGGCCCCGCGAGGCCGGGCTTCCCCCGGCCCCTGCTCCGGCGGCTTTGAGCTGAAGGGAGCTGGGAACCGCCGTCCGCGGAACGGCAACGCTCACCTTCCCGCGGGACGGGCGGCCATGGCTCCCGGCAGAGCAGCGAGGGGAACAGCCCCGGGCGGCCGCGGTAACCGGCTGGGCGCTGAGGGGCCCGCATCGGCCCCAGCTTCTCAGCGCAGCATCTGAGGAGCCGGGACGATCCTCAGAATCACAGCTCAGACGCTGCCCGAGGCCACGTATTCCCTGCACACGCATGTCTGTGCAAGTACAGCTCCTCACCCTGCTGACACGTAGGCTGCTCACGCACCGACAGTCAGCTCTCCCCTGGGGTGGCTGGAGAGAGGGCAGCCCGCACCTGGAGCTCCCGCAGGATCCCTGAACAGGGACTGCCCTCCCCGCCTGCGGGATCCATGAACCGGGACTGTCCCCCCCGCCTGCGGGATCCCTGAACCGGGCCCTGTCCCCCCCGCCTGCGGGATCCATGAACGGGGCCTGTCCCCCCCGCCTGCGGGGTCCCTGAACCGGGCCTGTTCCCCCCGCCTGCGGGATCACCGCCGCTGCCCCCCGCAGAGCGGGGTAACCCGCACGACACAAAAACCAGCCTAAGAGCAGGGCAAGTAGGAAGGAGAGGTACTACTGTCCCTTTGCTCAGCGTTTCCGAAAGCAGAGATCTCACTCCAGATGCAAGAAGTGAGAGTTCGTGTCCTTCCTGGGGTGAAGAATTTCATTCCTAAAGTTATCCTGAAACTTAGCTGAAACAGGTTTAACCTGAGGGTCTTTCCTTGAACGCATCAAATATTCACGGAAACAATAGGATTGGGACACCTAACCTGGATCAGGCTGTAGCCGGGGCCTCACCTGAGAGGTAGATGCCTATCACTGGAGACAAAGGAAAGTGTTTGAACATCCCTCTTAGGACTAGGACCCCATGTAAATGGCCATAACGATGTGACCTCTTTGTAGCTTGATTCAGGAACAAGCTCATGGAAATGAATCCTAAGCAGAAATGGATACCTTGCTCTGCTACTCGTAGAAGCAAGACCTACAGCCAGCCCGTTCTAGCACTAGGCATTTCCCCGGGCTGAGTCAGTCAATGCAGGGGTTAATATTTGCAACTCTTTTGCACAGAGGAGGAAGGACCCCCAAGAAACAGATCTCTAGAGATCCCAGAGCTGGGCTTCAAAGTTCAAACCTAAGTCTGTTCTTTGCAATGCTTCGTATTATGAGAACAGGCAGGCAGGTGACCACATGGAAGGCAATGACGCTCAAGGACAGATAGGTTACTTACTGAGAGATAGCAATATAACGAACACTGAGCCAACAGAAGACAAACTAGGTCCCAGACATGCTTAGTGTCTCACTTGGACAAGGTATTGCTAGGAAAGCTCCAGCATATTTAGAAGCCAGACGTAAAGAAAATCCTTTATTCATCACCACGTTTTAAATCTCTTCTCTCCCTTTGTGCCATAGAAAGAGAACCTGTGTTACAAACCTTTCAGACATGTGCACCTCGCTGTTCTCTGGGACAGTTTCTCTTAAGCTTCCTGCTGGATCAATGCCATCTGCACAGCCCCCCTGCATGGCTCATATTTAAGTAATACCTAAATCAAGCCAAGAGAATTTGGGAATGGGATCAAGCTCTTAATCAGCAGCGCACAGGTGCACACAATCAGCACCTTCAAAGCCTCACAACATTTGGTTGATTTTCTTCAAGTCCTATCACATGTATCACGTGATTACCTGAAAATCTCACTAACAAAACAAAGAAAGAATTACAGTTAGCTTCTAGCTTTCAAGCAAAAGTTTCAAAACTTGAAACCCAAGGAAAGAAGGCAGAAAATGCCCCATCCCTGGAAGGGTTCAAGGCCAGGCTGGATGGGGCTTTGTGGTCTGGTAGGAGGTGTCCCTGCCCAGGGCAGGGGGGTTGGAACTCAATGATCTTTAAGGTCCCTTCCAACCTGAACCGTTCTATGATTCTATGAAATCATTATATTTTTTAAAATTTGGACTATTGTGCACTCTGACACACGATTTTCAGCTTGTAGTTTGGCAATACTTCATTATATGCAGATACCACCTCGGAGGTGCACATATTTTTTACACATAAATGATACCAGCCAAAGGAAAAACGTATTTATTTTTGCATACCACCTGCAATGCAATGGGAAGACTCAGTGTCAGGAAGTTCAGTAGGTAGGGGTACTGCCACAGCATTAGCTTAGCCTAACTGCACATTCTTTAAATTTTATAACACATAGCTTTGACAAACAATATCTTCTTACATGTTTACATCCCTAATTATCACCTCTATATGCTGAATTCCTCCTCTCCTCACTTTTCCTAGAAATGGGGAAGAATAGGAAGGGAGAAAGAAAATACGTGCCTGTGTTTTAAGGAGCTTTACATACATTTGAACCTGCCTAGAGGTGTAGTTAATGACCTAGTTAAACATTCATCTCAGATACACACTTGCTGAATTAAGGAATCTGCTGTGTGAAAGGAATTGCTGAGCTAACCTGCTAATCAAAATAGTCTTGCTTTCTACTTTAATGGCACCACAAACACTTTTAAAAATTCCAAAGAGGAGTGATGGTAGTGACTCATACCTTTTACAAGCCGGGGGTCACCTGCCCCTGATTTTGCATGGTGCTTTATTCTTACTGGTTTCTAGAGAAGCACCCAAATTTGAGTAAACTATCAGGTAAATAAGTAAAGCTTTTAAATCAGAATGAAGAGGGACTGGTATTTGATCACCACTGAGCTGAAAGTAACCAGCCGCACTTGTCAGCAACCAAGACATAAGAAAGCAAGTTATGCAGAAATCAGGGCACAGAAAAATGGTTTTCAGTCCTACCTACCTGTTGCTATTTTGCTTAAATAACACAAAACCAAAACAGTATTTTTTTCATGAGCATAAAATATATATGGTGATAATGTATGCTATATTTATAACCCCTCATACGGTATACAGATACACATGGCATTTGTGTCAAGAGTACCTGACAGATACCAAGTTTTCCTTGAGGAAGGCTCCTAAAACTCGGTGCACTCTTTCAAAGCAGGCCACTTAATACGAATTTGTAATCTGACTTCGGTGTCAGAGATCACAAAACAATACTACTTTCTTTGGAGCTACTTAAAGCTGTGTAACACAAAGAGTAGCACAAGAACTGATTTTTCACAATGTCTGAAATTTTCATAATTTTCATAATGTTTTGCATAATGTCTGCCCAGCAGCTGTCTTCTGGCATCAACAGCCAAACAACAACTAAATCCCAGGCTGTACGACAGGCTCACAGCTCTTCATGCCACGCTTACTTTGCTGCAAAACGATTTTACCTTTCATTGGTAAGGCCTCTGCCGAACATAGCAAAGACAGGCAGGAAAGTTTTACCTTTCTGCTAGAGTATTTTATAATGAAAGAGTTGTAAAATAAGTACTTTACAGAAAATACAATATAAAAAACCCTTTCAGATGGTAATACGAGAGAATATTCAATTGATTGGCCCTGATTTTCTTAAATCTGATCTAAAGCAAAACAATCAGTTCCCTCAAGAGAAAAGAAAATGGTTCATGGATTACTCTGCTAATACAAAAATAAATTATAATCAGTAGCTCAGAGTACTGCCAAAATGTGCATTAGCTCCCACATAAGCAGTTTACCAAGTTTTCTTTCAGGAGCGCTCTTCTGTGCATATGCAAGTTAGGCAGTTTCTGGAACCTACTGCTGTGTTTTGGAGATCGCTAGGAAGCTCTCTGACTCAGATGACAGCTTAATCCTAACAAAAGATAGTGAGAAAATTTCAAACTTAGCCTGAACTTCAGATCTTAAAGTTACTTTCTTAAGCAGTGACAAAAAAAAAAAAAAAAAAAATCCACACATTAACGGTGCTTACATTTTTGTTTGCAACAAGAAAAAAAGCAGAACTCTCTGGTAACTAGGTTTTATTGTTTTCTTTCATTTTTAGTAAAACTAATCCTTATAGCTGCAGTGCTGTACAAGCAATAATCATCTCATTCATATACTGATTACAGAACTGCCCCTGCATGTGTCAGCTTTGGACACTAAGCCACGATTTCATGTATTTTCAAGCTACCAAACCAACTGACCGTATTTAACCCCATGTTCTCTGTTCCAGGAATCAACCCACATGACCTGTTTTCCATCGTTGACTTACTGGTACGGAACATGCTATCTGTGGTGGCCAAAAAGCTCCCATCGAACCTGCTGACTGATCAAACACACCAGCGGTTGTGTTACAGGTGCAGCAACGAAACATTAATCTACATTAACCTTCTGAAACATTCAATTGCTACAAAACCAAACCACAAATACCAAATGTCTCTAAACCATATGAATAACTTCAGTCTGTACCTACAGTGTGCTGCACAAAAATCTATCCTTAATCTGATTCTCATTTGGTACTCCCGTTCTTTATGAAAAATGGACGAGACGTGCACAGTATTTGCAACATTTTCTCCTCCTACTAATTTACCACATTTCCTTAATAAATGATTGCATTTTTGCAGGTTATCAGCTTGCAAGGCAGAAGTAAGGGCATGTCTACATTACCCCCTACAGGCACACTGAAAATACCCATGAAAAGCAGAAGTAGGATTAGGCAGTTTTAAGGTAGGCTCATTTATACTATGATACAAGGAGCACCGTACGTGTAATTATTCATGTCATCCAAGATTTAATGCCCTGCGATATAATAAAAAAATGCTTGGTACTTAACATTATCCAATAAGCATTTTGATATTCTCCAGTTTCCTAGAACCTTTTTGTGTTTCTTGAAAGAACACAAAAGCGTTAAGAAGAAACTAGGGAGAAACACTGCAATTGGCAAGCTTAAAAGTGAAATTGTGAAGGCTGCAGAAAAGCCTCTAATGCCTTATATAAACGATGCTTTGTATGACATATACTAGCAGTACTGTAGCCCAGAAAAAACTCCAACTCCAGAAGATGGTTTCAACACAAGCCTGGTGGTACTGAGTGAGGGAAGTCAAGTGTTGCTTGATACAGAGAAAACTGGTAGGAAAGAGAACTAAATGAAAAGTAAAACAGGTGCTGCTTTTTATTCTTCTCAGAACTCAATCAGTTCCTTTCATAGGCCTTGGACAGAAGTTCCACACACAGGGATCAGTTGCATAATTCTTCAACTCTTGTGATGGGAGGGCAATGATGAATCAAATGCCATGTATCATATCCTCAGCGCAACGTGACTGGAAATTTAGTGCAGAGCACACACAAAATTGCTGCAACTGGCTACACAAAGTTCAAGAAAAGAGAGAACCAAGAGCATGATGTTGTAACACGCCTTGTCAAATCTCAGTGCATCGCTCCTCGTGTACTCTTAGCACTGGTGACTGCCTTTTTTTTTTGGTGGCATGGGAGCTTCAACATGATACATTCCTTCTCCCCCACCTCCATTCTTCACACAGTGAAACAGGACCCAACTCAGAACAACGTGTAGAGTACTTTTTATTTTTTAGGTAACAGCTCTGAGAATCTGCTGTACATGTTGTGTGCTTATGAACATTACTATGTATATACATTAATTAGTGGAGATGGGTGGATTTCCTTAAACCAAACAAGAAAGCAAGCTTTCTCCAAGCCTGTGCATAGCATCCTACCTCCCAGTTATGACCCAGTAGTATCGGTTACCAATTACCAGTGAAGCCATACAGTGCCTTGTAGATGAGTAGCTACAAGTTTACATGTCCATTTAGACCCTTCACAGACTGCAGGCTAGCCATCGCTTTCTTCTAGAATACGGAGTCAGAGAATTGGGTTTTCAGGCATTAATTTGAAAATAAGATTCTTTAGATAAGGGTAGATAGAGCCACACTCTAAATATTGTAGACAGGAAATTTATTTAACCAAGGGTTTCCTTATAATTATCCCTTCTTAAGCATAGTATGCTATGTCTCCGTAATACATAAAACCAGTGTCCTGTGCCCCAAGGAGCCTAAATCTTTGTCCAGTGACTCCACTATTGCCTTTTTCCTTTTTACAGCACTACATAGCATCTCCAGTTTAAGGAAGTTCCCTCGGCTTTCATTGTAATGTCAGCTGCACAAAAGTATTAAGGACTTCAATGGCTCATCTATCGTTTAATTAGATTATAGGGCTGGTAGTTGCTCTCCTCAAGGAATATGATGTCTTCTTGCAAATTCACAATTACATTATTCAAAGAAGAGTGTAAATGTACATTATGAAAGGGAGATGCAACTTGTAAATGTACATTATGAAAGGGAGATGCAACAAGACCAAATTTTTTTATGAAATACCTTCCTGTGAGTTGACAGATGTCTGCCTCCAGGGCAGACACCAGGCACCAAATCCCATTTCCAACTCCTGTATCCTTTCCCCTCCGTGCTCCACAGTTTATAAATCAAAATAGTCCTTTCCTCCCCGCTTTGAATGATATCACAAGAGGGGAAGACACCAATTTCAAGTCTGGTGTGTGCTTACATTGTTCAATGACTTCAGGAGTCACAATGAATTAGGAAAATATCTTCAATTAGCTATAACAAAATAGATGAGAAGAACAGCATTACTCTGCGTGAACAAAAGCCTGATGTATCCTCCCAGGACTTCGTTTAACTCTGCAAGACAAACCAAAACTATGAGAATGGAATGAGAAGGACAAGTTTTAGCATAGCAGCAATTATAAAGCACAGTGGATCACATTAGCTACTTGAGCGTACCAAATCTCAAGATAGTACCAGCCAAAAAAGATTTAGGATAGAAAACAAAAAATTCTCTCCTTGAAATCTGTCATAGGGATGAAGAATGTTTTAACAATTTCACTACATCTTTGGTACTCATATCATCTCATTGTACTCAATGAAGACAAAAAACCACCTTTCTACAATTCAGCATTCCCAGTAGAAGTTTCTGAAAAGTTGCTTTCTGCTTACCTGTTAGATTATGCCACTCTTACACAAGCCGAGACAAATATGTTATTTATAGTCTATTCAGGCACGTGGCAAAACTCTTAACCTCTTGGGCAGAACTTGGGAACCGCTAATTAGTACTACTCCACACTTTTGGCCCACACAGCTTCCCAGCACAGACTTGGCATGTGGTGGCCTAAAGGGTCTCTTCTGCCGTTACAGCCATCTCACCTACTCAAACAATACGATGCACACACAGAGAATCAGCCAGGAGGACTCCATCTCTGCTGAGGCTTTGCCAGCAGTGCTCCAGGAGTTTAGAAAAGGCGATTTTCCCTAAAAGGACTCCCAGTTGACACGGCTGTGCCAGTCCAACTTTACAACTTTACAGTGTAGAACAACACAAGATTCTAAGACTAACTCACCCTTCATCCATAATACCCTTCATTTTAATTCCTTTCCTTTGCCATCTGTTTTGTAAGCCTGGTGAGTTCTCCTTTTCAAGCTCTTACCAAAACCAGGAACTTGCCTCATAATAAAGAAAACTGAGATTAATGTATTATTTACTTACATTCAGAACATGGACGTTATAAAAATACCAAACTATTGCAAGACTCATGATAAAATGTACAGTACAGTTAAGCACTTCCACTTTCTTAAAGCTACAGGCAGGGTAAGTTGTTGCATAGAACTACAGAAAGTTGCTATGGGCAAAGGATATCTACTTGTTTGCCTGTGTCCGCAAAATTCATACAGAATAGCTGATGTATGACAAATTTACAGACCACCTGATCTTCCTGATCTTACTTTATTTCAAAAGTGGCACCACTGAAATGAAGTATGTACAATGGTTTTCTCTCTTCGATATGGATAATGGAACTAAGCCTAAAATAAGGGACATTATCTCACACTGAAATTTCTTGTGCAATAAGGGAGTTTCTCTTTCAAACTCCATCAAGCCTATGGCTATAGTGTCTAGCGTATCACTGCTATGCCTACTGCAAGGGCAGACAAATGTGCAATGGGAGCCTAAAGGCATGACCCCTTCCCTTCCAGCACTCACTACAGCAATGCTTAATGCCTTTAGTGCAAGGACAGAGGGTCTGGAAAAGGGAAGCTGGTTATAAGGTTCTTATAAGGTTCTATTTTAAACAGTCCCCATAAAAATATACAAAACTCAAACAACTTGAAACACACCAAAAGCTGTGTTTTGAGATCACAGTGTTGTGTTTATAACTTCACAAGAACATCTGAAGGCAAATTATCAGCCCACCATGATGCATGCTAGGATTAAGTTACGATACGAGCAGCAAACACGTCTTAAGATATGTTACTTAGCACCTTAACAAACTTCAGAGGACTTTTCAGTCACATTCGAGTAACTTATCTGAGTGAACATTGCTCAGAAAGCATAATTCTGCAGCTCCTCAGAAGACAGCCTCTTAATACTGGCTCAGCAACAAGGCAACTGTTGACCTTTAACAATTTATTCATATTTCTGCCTGGGGATAAATTGTGGGTATATATTTACACACACACACACACACACTTATAATCCTTGTACCATTTAAGCAGATTACACAAAAAAACGTTCCCCAAGGGAAACAAGATAAAAACACAACATTTATTGTTTGCAAATGTGGCCACAGAAACCTCAAGTGTGCACACCATGCGGCCTCAACGCTTGTGCCCTGAGGAATTCTACTATGGCTCTGTAATTTATAGGTATAGGAGTGCAGAGGGATCGCACGTTCAACATTTGGTAATGATAGATCTGAAACTAAACTCAAGTAAAGAAAGGGAATGCCCTTGTCCACAGGCAGGCTACTGTCTTTGCCTTGATTTAGGTCCCATGGCCAGGTTTAGCCAGCGGTGCCATACCCTACTGCTGTTCTGCCCAGGTACTTCCAGAAGTTACTCAATAGAGAAGGTTATTTCTTCCATCAGAATCTCAGCCCATTCAACCTCATTTGACCATTTTGATGAAATAGCTGAAACACCAAAAATGAGAAATAAGCACCATTTCAATTTGAGTTTTCAATGATCACTCAAACCAGCCACCTGTTCACTAAGAGCTGTATGAAGGTTATTTTGCACAGATGACGGAGCTGATCAGAGAACAGTGTTTGCTTACGGCTAATCACAATTCCAGTGACTTGAGGTAGAAGTAAATCCATGTCTTTATTTTTACATCCAAAGCATCCTGCCATTTTCCAGTGAGTTATCACTGAAAGTGATATACAGTGAAGTAGACTGACTTTACAACTGCATATAACAATTTTTTCTAGCATAATATTAACCCATGACAGGTCTTGTAAGACCCATCCTATCAGCCATGCATTCACTTTAGGATTAAAATACTTCCAAAAATTTTGGAGATAGGAGCTTTTGTCCCTTTTTCAGAACATCCTTGACATGGATAGAGAAATCACGGTAACGAATAAATAACTAGTTTGAAGTGAGTGACTCACTGATCAATTCTGAGGAGTGCTATGGTTTGAAATAAGTTTTACCCAACAGTGACTATTCCATTTCTAATGGAATTTCCTGTTATGCTTTTTGTCTTTTCCACCATGAATATGCTTTGGACTCAATACTGGTTCTTATTTCTTCTGTATTTACTTTGTTTCCTTTCTTTATGGCATCTTTCCATTATCTTCAGCTTAGATCACTGCGTATCATGGGTAGTATGCACAAAACAAGTAGGATTGCAGCCTGGGGCTTCAGGAGGGCTAACTTTAACCTCTTCAAGAAACTGCTTGGAAAAATCCCATGGGTTAGGGCTCTGGAAGGTAGAGGGTCTCAAGAGAGCTGGTAAATACTCAAATATCGCCTTCTCCAAGCTCAGCATCAGTGCATCCCTAAGAGCAAGAAATCAGGCCAGGGAAGCAGGAGACCTGCACAGTTGAGCAGGGACCTTCTGAAAAAGCTTAAGTGGAAGAAGGAATTTTACAGTGCGTGGAAGAAGGGACTGACCACTTGGGAAGTTACAGGCATGCTGTCAGAGTCTGCAGGGATGAAACGAGGAAAGCCAAGGCCTCCTTGGAATTAAACCTGACAAGGGATGTCAAGGTCAACAAGAAGGGTTTCTTCAAGTATATTGGAGGCAAAAGGAGAACTAGAGAAAATGTGGTCCTGCTGTTGAATGAGACGGGTGCCATGGTGGCAGAGGATGCAGAGAAGGCAGAGTTGCTGGATGCCTTCTTTGCTTCAGGCTTTACTGCTCAGGCCAGCCCTCAGGAGTCCCAGGCTTTGGAGGAACCAGAGAAAGTCTAGATGAAGGAAGACTTCCCCTTGGTTGAGGAAAATCAAGTTAGAGAACAGTTAAGTAAACCGGATATCTGCAAGTCCATGGGTCCTGATGGGATGCACCCACGAGTGCTGAGAGAGATGGCAGAAGTCATTGCTGGGCCGCTCTCTCTCATCTTTGAAAGGTCCTGGAGAACAGGCGAGGTGCCCGAGGACTGGGGGAAAGCCAATGTCATTCCAGTCTTCAAAAAGGGCGAGAAGGAGGACCTGGGAAACTACAGGCCAGTCAGCCTCACCTCCATCCCTGGAAAGATGATGGAATGGCTCATTCTGAGCATCATCTCAAAGCATCTGGAGGAAAAGAAAGCTATCAGAAGTAGTCAACATGGGAACAATGGGAAATCATGTCTGACTAACCTGATAGCCTTCTACGATGGCATGACTGGATGGATAGATGAGGGGAGGGCAGTGGATGTTGTCTACCTTGACTTC
>JAOXJK010000012.1:60442936-60457379 GCA_025774025.1 Xenus cinereus | reverse complement strand
GGCCGCAGGCGCCTCCCCGCGGCGGTGCCGAGCCCCGGGCGGGCGGCGGTGGCCCCGGCCGCGCCGCAAACCGCCCTGCCGCCCCCGCGTCGCCGGTCCCAGGCTGCGGAGCGCATCCCGCCTACCTGAACCGTCGCCTCAGCCTCCTCCTGCGCCCAGCGGCGGCGGGGCAGGGGAGGCAGCTCCCTCCCGCGGCACACCAGGCTCGCCCGCCCGCCCATGGGGCGCTCCGGCGGGCTCTCTGCCTCCGGCGCAGCCCCCGGACTCTGCCCGCTCCTCACTCGCCGCCGGCAGCCATGAGCCCCCCGCCCCGGCGCCGGGCTGCCCCCGCCGGTACGAGCTCCGCCGGCCGCCCTCGATCTCCTTCCCTCTGGGTTTCCCCTTTTGTTAGCGGGCTCCCGAGCTGACCACACCGTGCCCCCGCCGGGGCCGGGACGACAAATCAGAGAGCCGGTGCCCAAAGCTCTGTCTACGGCGGGGGAAAGTGAGCCTTCCCTGTCCTGGTGGGAGGGTTTTTGGATCGGCGAGCGGTATGGATACAGCGACAACGAAACCAGTAGCTGGAAAACAGTCCGCTTCCCAGGGTGTGCTGCTTTGGGGCGGAAGGGAGCTTTCCCGCAATCTGTCACTGAAAGCAAGCTGCTAGCGGCCGAGTAACTTGAGAGAGAAAAGCGGATATTTAAAGTTGCCACCAAGAATTACTTGGAAAATAGTTCCAGAAGGGCAGAACCTACAGGAATGTCCTGCTTCTTTGTGTAATCTGCCTGCCTGTGTACGTTAATTAATGCCCTTTAGTTTTTAACAGAAGTTATTTTCCCTGCCTGCAAAAGCATGGGTACTGCTAAGGGGCAGGAAAGACAATGGTGTGACGGGAGCACGGTACTGTTCGCCTACAGACAGGGGCTCGCTTGGCCTCTTTGCCAAAGACCTTCGCTATCCCGTGCAGTTTAAGTTTGCAGAAAACTACTGTAGTTTTGCATGTTTTAATTCTTAGATCTCCAGCTTTAGGAAAGGCACAGCTGCTTTACCCACAGCGCTGAGAGTCCCACGCCTAAGGGCACAACACTGGATAACTCTTGATACTATAATTAGGGGATCGTGGGCAAAAGCTTTCAGCTGTCTTCTCTTTGGGTTACCAAGTTTCCTCCTCTGTAAAAAAAAAGCACATGGTATATATCAGTGCTTCCCTGCCTCTGACACGTCCTGAGAAGTTCAAGACACATTTACTTGACTGTCATGCTGTAAAAGATGTCTGTAACTGAACAGCAAAGAGAGTTCATTACCTATTTCCAAATATTTGAACATCAGTGTTCTAGCAGAGACATCTTAAAATAGATCTGGACAAGCTGGGCTGATCAGTTTTGTCTTTCCTCAAGGAACAGAAGAGATGGGAAATAATTTCTGAATATCTGTGTTGTGATAGCATCTGCCATGTTATGATTTAGGTCAAAACAATATGTCTTTTATACAGCTAAAAAGGAAAATTAATCAATTTGTTTTTAATGCTGTTATTATTTGTTTGTACCATCTGGATGTTCTAATGGAGTGCTTGGCCCCCATTATGCCAGGCACTCAACTTCAAGTGACTTAAGTTCTTTTACTTCATTAAATGAGTTGATTTCATGCATGAAGGAGTTCAGGTATACACTGAGTAGCCTACATGGGGTTGTTTCTGGGCTGTCAGCTTATTTTCGCCACATAAATCTCCCCGTGTTTCTCACCCCGCCCTCCATTGCCTGGACACCGTGCTCAAAGAGTCTGAACACACAAATGGGTTATTTCTGCAGGAGGAGGAACAGATTAAGGGAGAAAGGGTCATTGTACTGGAAGAGCTATTCTTACATAACTTGGAGGTCTGATATTGTCATCTAAGTTTTCCCTTGAGAAGTCACAAAACGTGACTAATGAGCTGTATTTGAAATATCCCAAATGGACTGGCGTAACATGGGAACATGTATGTGAAGGTGACTTTTACAAGCCAGGCAAAAGCAACCTCTTCAACTGGCAGTTGTACTGGCTTATCCACTCCAAGGGGAGTTCATCTGGTCCTTGTCGACCGATCCACAAATAAAAGGCATGAATTCAGTATTGTCACTTTGACAGTATGGGAATGGCTATTGACAAGTTTGAAATCCCTCTGCAGAAATGAAATGGTATAAATGTGAAAATGTCACCCCCTTCTGAAGGAGCTTCCACTGTTCTACCTTACTGGAACGATCACTTCCATTGCTTTAGTGCTTTGACCCTACTTTTAATTTCTGTCATCTTCTAAATATGACTTGTTGAAAAAGGATTTGCAAGCTTAACTAATCAAACCAATGTTTCATGTGGCTCTGCTGCTTCTTCTGGTATTTTTTAAAAAACAGTATTTGTTTTCTCAAAACCAAAGTAGAATCATGACTTAGAAGGGGACAGAGAGAGAGAGGGATTCTGCTGGCAGATAACTAAGGTTATAGCTTTCTTGACTAGTGCTACCACTTCCCTTTGCGTATAGATTCTTCAAGGGCAGCTGGGCAGCTTGTGAGCTAACCTTGCAAAAGAGATCACAGAACTTTATTACAACTTGTTTAACAGAGGTAACCAAGAGCATTTTGGGACTCAAATGCCAAGTTCCTTTCTGGATTATCATTGACTCTGGCACCTTTATGCAAGAAGATTCAGTGGTTATTTATTCATAATTAGAAGGGAATTTTATCTGTGGGTTCCACAAGGTGGTGACCCTGTCCTTGGCATGTCAACTTCTCTTAATTGGAATTTCAGGGAACTCATTACCACCAACCAGATCCAGTGCAGTACCTGTAATGAAAAGGGTGTCTCTTTAAAGAAAGTAGTAAATATGTTTCTTTACAGGAGGGGCACACAAGCATTAATGACCCATCATTATTTAAGTAAATGGGAATGGAAAAGTTTCCTTAACTATTCCGTCCCCCTCCTACTTCCTCAACATTGTTAGCAGTTAAAAAAGATGAGTTTCAGCCTTGTCACTAGCAAAACCAGAGGGAAACTGGGGAGGTCCAAGGGGTGTGCGGAAAGAAATAACAAAAAATGCACAGATGTGTAGTGATTTCAAATTAACTAACTGTGGCTAAGACATAGATCACTTCCTAGAAAACAATGACCGCAGCCTGAGGCAAAGCTAGGCATATTAGCATCGAGTCTGCCATTAACTCTCCAGGAAATGCACTGGAGTCATTAATGAAATTATAGCCAGTTACTTCGTGGGAGAGGGATTAGTCAGGTAAGAGGAACGCCTTCCTTGTGGTGCCATTATTTTTACTGAGCAGCACAAAATTTATATTCATTTCATGACCCTGCATCTGTGTTGGAACATCTATAGAGAAAAAATTAATTGCACAAAAGTTATTTGAAATTCTTTCAAAAGCTCAGTGAATTTTTAGCACTGTTGCAGTGGAAACAGGAGCAGCTCCTGAATTTTGCACATATTTTCAGGGTTGTGCAATTCTCAGCCTTCTGTTCTTCAAATACTTAGCTCCCCTCTGTACTGAACAGTTCTGTTATTCCAGCGCATGACTGCCAAAAGACTCCCATTAGCCTTAGCAGTATGTGTTAACAGGCTGCTTCTTGTTATTCAGATTATCTGGACAAAACAAAAATTATGTTTTTAGAACAAAGATGTCAGCCAGCTCATCCTTCTTGGGCTGACAAAAAGTAACTATTAATAGGATAGATCAATCTATGCCAGTTTTGAACAGAGCTCAATCAACAGTGTTTTGTGAGAGCAATAATACATTGCATTTAATGCATAGTGTTTTAAATGGCACAATCTATGAAGAAGAAACTAAATGCTCTCTTCTGGAGGAGATGAAGTGGTAACTCAGCTAGGCAGAGCAGTACCTGGACCCTCTGACACCAGTGGAATGACAGAGTAATTCATTGGTGTCAGTCACAAGCCCTGCATCTGATAACTGTGCAAGAGCAGCACTGCTGTTAATAATTTTTCCAAAACACTGTTTTTTCCTGAGAAGGAAGATGAACATGCAGAGTTGAAGGAAAATTATCAAGTTTAATATTTTCAGAGCAAATTCCAGACTCAGTATAATAAGCATTAAATAGTAACTTATCACAGAATCATAGAGTGGTTGAGATTGGAAAGAACCTCTGTAGGTCATCTGGGCCAACCCCCTTGATCAGCCAGGGCCACCTAGCACCAGTTGCCCAGGACCACATCCAGACAGTTTTTGAATATCTCCTAGGTTGGAGACTCCACCACCTCTCTGGACAACCAGTGCCAGTGCTCGGTCACCCTCACAGTAAAAAAGTGTTTCCTGATGTTCAGAGGGAACCTCCTGTGTTTCAGTTTGTGCCCATTGCCTCTGGTCTTGTCACTGGGTACCACAGAAAAGAGCCTGGCTCTGTCCTCTTTGCACCCTCCCTTCAGGTATTTATACACTTTGCTGAGAGCCCCCTAAGCTTTCTTTTTTCCAGACTGATCAGTTCCAACTCTCTCAGCTTTTCCTCAATTGAGAGATGCTCCAGTCCCTTAATCATCGTCGTGGCCCTTCACTGGACTCTCTTCAGCGTGGTCTCTCTTGTCCTGCAGAGCTCAGAATTGGACACAATACTCCAGGTGCAGCCTCACCAGTGCTGGGTAGAGGGCAAGGATCACCTCCCTCGGCCCCCTGGCAATAATTTCCCTCATGCAGCCCAGGATACTGGTAGCCTTCTTTGCCACAAGGGTACATCACTGGCTCATGTTCAACTTGGTGTCCACCAGGACCCCCAGGTCCTTTTCTGCCAAGTTGTTTTCCAGCTGGGTGGCAGCCAGCGCATACTGATGTGTGGGGTTGATCCTCACCAGGTGCGGGACTTTGCACTTCTCCTTGCTGAACTTCATGAGGTTTCTCTCAGCCCATTTCTCCGGCCTCTCAAGCTCACCCTGGATGGCAGCACGCCCCTCTGGCCACTGTCAGCCACCCCTCCCAACTTTGTGTCATCAGCAAACTCACTGAGGGTACACTCTGCCCCATCGTGCAGATTGCTAACAAAGATGTCAAACAGGATTGGGCCCGGTATTGACTCCGGGGGTACACTGCTACTTGCCAGCCTCCAGACAGACCCTCAGGGCCCAGCCATTCAGCCAGTTTTCAACCCACTGCGCTGCTCAGCAACAGCGCAAGGGTCTATTGGGCTGTTATGGGAGACAGGGTCAGAGGCCTTACTGAAGGCCCAGTAGGCTCTGGCCACTGCTCTCTCTTTATCTACCAGGTGCGTCAGTTCATTGTAGAAGATTATCAGGCTGGTCAAGCACGACTGCCCCTTGGTGAAGCCATACTAACTCCTCCTGAGGAGTCTTGTCCTTCACGTGTCTGGAAATGGTTTCCAGGATGAGCTGTTCCATAACCCTCCCAGGCAAGACTGACCAGCTTGTAGTTCCCTGGCTCCTCCTTCTTGTCTGTCTTGAAGATAGGAGTGATATTTTCTTTCCTCCAGTCTTCGGGCACTTCTCCCAGCCATCTTGATTGAGCAAAGATTGTTGACAGTGGCCTTGCAATGACATCTCCCAGCTCCCTCAGCATTTGTGGGTGCTTCCCATCAGGACACCTGGATTTGTCTCAACAGAAGTTACTATACAGTAAACTGGTTGGCTCTGGCACCAGCAAGATTGTATGCCAATAGCAGTAAAGAGCTTTGCCATGGTGGAGCTGATACCCTGGCTATTCTTATCAGGTTCCAGATCTGAATACAGCATGAGTATGAGGGAGCTGGAATAAAATAAACCTTAATCTCGTATTGACACACATGTGGGTGAACTGTACATTAGAGCCAGAAATGGAAAGTTCCCCAAGACAAGCATAGCTTCTTTACGTTGTCAAAATTCCTCTAATTCCTCTGTTCCTCTAATAAATAACATTATTGGGATATACTTTTAAAACTGTTCAGAGCTTTGTTTAGAAAAAAACTGTGTGAACATAATTCCCATCAAGAACTAAGAACTGAATCTCCATGACCCACTTATCCAAGACCTGTAACTACCCCGGGTCACAGCCTGAGACCAGCATATGCAAATAAACTAATTCCTATGGATTGTTTTGGAGAAAGAACTAAACAAACTTCGCATGTCAAAAAGAAACACTCTGGCCATTCTCTTATCTCTATCCACTACCCCCGTTAACCTCTCCTTTTGCTACCCCAAAAATAAAACCTAACCAAAAGAATTTTCCCCTCAAAGGGACCAGTGTTAAAAGGCTTCAGAAAAGATATCATTTTTCGTGCTCTGCTGTTCAGCTGCAGAAACACCCCTTTCTTGCTCTGCCATCTGATTAGGGGGGAAACACTGCTCTTTCACCCCAAGCCAAAAATGTGGGAGGTCGAGAAAGGACACAGATGTGGCAGACTTAACAACTTCACTATGTCTGGGAAATGTAATGAAAAGACATGTGTTTTATAATGCCACTATATGTGCCTGGAAAGGTTAGAAAGAAAAAGGGGGTTACGCTAAACCATTTAAACTGCTCCCTGTATAGTTATGTCCTTAACTCTCCCACCCCAAATAAAGCCTCACCCTGAAACTAAATAAGTAAGAGTATCATCTTTTGTCAAAAGCTGCTTTACAGTGGGGCTCACGTAGCAGAAAGAAAAAGGCAAACTTCTGCATAAATGCAGATCTGAACGAGGATTGTTCAGGTTTCGTGTTTGTCTTAAATCAGCTTAGCTATTCATGAAAAGTAAAAACACATGCTTAAAACTTACTTTGTTATAATGCTGAAAATATTAGCTAAAAGCTCTGGTGGTACCTTTAAAAGAAAGGAAAGTTTAAAAAGCCCAAACATGTTACATAACTGTGCTGGATTTCCAAGAAAAACACACAGCCATGCAACAGACAGTTCAAGTCTGCAAAATTCCAGATTTATTTTTTTTTTAAATGCCCTCTGGGGAGAATTTACCGTTTTCCAGACCCTTCCCCCTCCCACCCTCACTTGCTGAAAACCAGCAGTGAAATACCAGGAAATGGTCTTCAGCTGCAGAAATGTTTTCCTTTGCCCCAGCTTTAGAGCTGCCCCCCAGCCCCTCTGCCCCAGCCCTCTGGTGCTTTTGGCGTCCCAGGAACAGGCAGGTGACTCGGGCTTGCTCTCTGCCAGGCTTTTGTTGCCCACAGCCCAGCTCAGCTCTGCAGGCTGCCTTCAGAGGGAAAAAACCCCACCACTGACACAACACACGCAAAGAGCAGCTCTGCAGAACCGCGGGCAGTTTATACAAGCTACTCCCTCCCACTATCCAATAAATTTTTCCCTTGCAAGGCTGTCTCCCCACTCCTAAACATATCATCAAAACCACCCTTTCTCCTAAGCGTATGATCAAAAACACTCCTTCCAAAGGCATTTGCTTGCTTATACCAAAGGAAAAAAAGAAAAGCTGTGTTTGATATGTTTATGCTGTTATTTTCCAAGAAAAAGTATTTGGTTCTACTCAAAGGTACTTAGCTTTTATGGGTTGCTGAACAGGTGATAAGGCATATGCAGGTCCAGAGCAGCACAGCTCAGTAAGTCTTACAAAGGTATAAGAATAAATATACAGGAGGAGGAAGGAGAGAAAAGTGAGATTTCAAAGTAAAACAAAAGTAGCTTTCAACGAAGTATGTACATTATATTGCAGGCTCTGAACTGCAGGCGCTTACATGTGTGCATAATGCTGCTCTTGAAGTAGATTCCAGTGTGAGAAATCCTCATAATTTAATTGGTGTGTGTATTCATGTGTCTCTTCTGCAAAGCTGTGAGGCAGGCTCCTTGATGTGGAAGGCAGAAAGGTCACAAACAATGGAGTCTGATTAATTGTGAAGGCTGCAACCTTTGAAAGTCACCGTTCCTCTGCTTTCAGTCACCTTGGACTCTAGCAGCAAGTTTGTCCCTGTTACTCTTTCTTACCACCAATTCCCTCTCAAGGGTGACAACAGAGAGGCCGGGAGGGGCCTTGCCCTCTCCACGCTTTGCTGCCTTCAAGTGAATCCCGACTTGATGTCGAGTCTTCACTTCTCTTTCACTTCCCCCGAAAGGGAGATGGAGGAAGGAGAGCCTGACCCATGCAAGACCAAAGGCTGTACACTCATCGCCTCGGTCAACTGGTTCTAGAGCCTTGGGCCGCACAACACTCTACCTGTGCTAACTAACTAGCTTTTATGTGAATGTACATGTGCTGGCTCAAGGGGTGAAACTTCTGTACCCTCCAATTTTATCCTTGTATTTTCCTATCTTTGTAGTTTTGCATCTAAGTCTCTTCCACTTATGCCAACCAATGTGGCTGTATTGCCTGATCCTATAATTCTATGCTCCTGAAATTCTCCCAGATCTCCTGCCTGCCAAACGCAAGGACAAAAAACTTTCATTGTAGATGCAAAACCTCAAAGTCAGCTGACATAAGGGCATCAAGAGAGATGATAGCAGGATAGGTTAAAGATAAATGCCCCAAGCTGAAAGCAGCCTATGTCTTTTAGCTGCTTCAAGTTTGATAAATTCCTAGTGCAACAAGTTTTAGAAAACATGTTAGAAAACAAGTTTAGTAGAAAAATGAGGAAAACAAACGGAGATATCCTTCAAAGTCATACAAACAAACCCCCCCCCCATCCCCATCCGCCCATAATCTTAATGCTGCAAAAATCTCAGAACTGATCTGACTGTGTAACTGCAGCCTGGGGCATTTACTTACCACTACTAGAGAAGCAATGCCGACATTTCTTTAGTTACTTTAGTGACTAAAGTTACTAAAGTTTAGTTTCTTTAGTTACTTTATTCCCAGCTATCCCATTGCAATTTCCAGGACAAATTCACATTTCCATTTGATAAAAGTTTAGTGATTATTTCCTTTACTTGGACACTGACAAATAAGAATGCTTTTTGCACATGCTAAATGTATATGAATCAGGCTATGTGAAGAATGAGGTTTCTATCTCATGCAGGCTATCCATAATTTATAAATTTGCCTGAATTCCAAATAAAAAAACCCAACCCTACAATGCTCAAAAATCTACACATACACACACACACAAAAAAAAGCGCCATATTTTATAATATAAATCTTGGGTCTCAAAGTATGTTTTCTTCAGCAGAAACAAATACTGTCTTTCGTTTCAATTTTTTAATCCCCAATGGCAAAGTCAGTGAAAGTGAGAAGTCTCTCCGAAAATAAGATGTTAAAACGCTGAACTAAAAAAAGTCCAAAGTCAGAACCATAGTTCCCAAATCAAATTTCCAAGAAAATTAACTACTTTTATTAAACATTTAATTTAAAATGTAACCATTTGTCCTCACACAACAGGACTTAGTCATCTAGCTCCATACAGAATAGTTTATTGTCTTAAAATTTTAGAAGTAAAAAGCCTGATTATAAATCCTTGATTATAGGCAGACTAAGTTTTTGCAGCCAGTCTGTGTCTAGATCTAAAACAAAGAAATCATTAAGATTTTGAAATATTTAGAGTTTTTGCCAAGCTGATCTAAGACATAGAGACTAATTTTATTGAATGCCACTGTGATCTGAGAAGTAGAGTTAGTTGCAAGTGTCCATATAAATTCCTTAATTCATCTGTTTTTATTCTGGGAAGCTTCACATTAGGGGTCACGTTCGGCATCCCTTGTTCCCCCAAAAACTCATTGAAGTTTCCCTGCAATGCTGAATGACCAGATTCTCAGAATGTTTAGATATCTGGTTGAGTGCAAATAGTAAGCAACATATGGAAGTGAGTTTGTATTTCTTTGTTCAGTTGTCATCAAAGATAGATTGGGGTCAACCACCTAAGACTTATGTTCATTCCAGTGGTTAATACAGACTATGTTTTTCCTGCATGCCTGTATTTAAACAAAGTAAAAAGAATTAAAGAACATAATAAGTCTGCAGAAAATAGCCTTGCTGCATTTCTTCTTACACTACCTACTGAAAATGTCTTTGGAGAGTAGTAAAATAATTATAGTACACAAAAAGATTGTGAAAGATGAGAAAAAAGTATTTAAGTATTCTGTTTCTTTTCTTCTTTTCAAGAGTTGACCAATTCAGTTTTATCAGTGGCCATAAGTAGATACTTGTAAAACTCGTACCACTAAGGACGGCTTAGTCCTTATGAAAATTGGACCACATGTTAAGATGTCTAGTTTTAATCATCCTCAATTTTGCATTGAAGCTGTTTATTTCCTATTTTGTGCAGTTGGCATAACAATGCAGTAAATACAGTTAAGTTGAATTAATCAGTGTTTCAACAACACTTTGAAAATTCCAAATGAAAAAAATATACTCTGTAAAAAGAAAGAATTTGTTATTCTTGCAAATCTACTAAGATGCATCCTTCTGGATGTAAAAGTAGTTTTTAAAACTGCATCCCCCAAGCGAGGTGGAGAGGGGATGAGGGGAAGGAGGTTCAAAGGGTTTATTTCTTGCTAGTTTCTTATTCCTTAAGACCTCAGTCTTCCTACCATTACTGTGTGTAAATATTAGTGTATATACTTATGAACTAAAGCTTCTGTGAATGCATCGAACAGAAGAGCTAGTGTGCTGTTCAGCAGTGTAACGAGGAATCTAGTTCACATGGTTACATGCCTTCAGTGGCTGAAAAAACATAGCTTCTGCTATTTTCTATGTGTGCAGTTTACAGTTTGTGGGGAGCACATGCATTTTTAAACACATGTACATCTGATGACAAAGGAGGAGAACGCATTTCTCATGTCCCTAGTGGACGACAACAGTGAAGAAATGCGTTTAAGCAAGAAGCAGTATAAATTGATGTCTACTGATAAATTGATTTTCTACTGATAAGAATACTGGACTAGATTGTCAGGGAAAGGGAGGCTACTGGAAGTCTCTAGAAACACATCAGATCAGGTATTCCTGCTTGGAGGCAGGGGCTGACCTACAGAGAGGAGATCCATCTCTTCCACATCATCTCCTATTGCAGGTTGCACAAAATGCTGTTTTAGGGAGTTATAGAAAGATGGGATACACAGAGTATTCCCTCCCCACATAACTATCCTTTGTAAGGATAGCATAATCCAGTTCTCCTACTTAGGTCTGAACATAAAAGGACAGAGTTTTGTTCTCCATAAAATATAAGACATGCTGATATAATGTTCAGTATAACTTTAATTAAGTCATTATAAGATAGACTGGGCAACATTCACTGTGTAGAGATTGTTGATGGTGTAGTTTGGCTGAGCATTCCACTTAACCCCCACCCCAAACCACTAAACCAAAACGCAGAAGGTGAATCTCCTGTAGACAAAATATACTCCTATTAGAGTATACCAACACCTGGATTTTTCCCTACTGGAAAAGTAATAAATTACTGATTATTTTTTCATCTCAGTACCTTTCCTACAAGCTACTTTAAATAGCCTTTAACATAAACTTAGCTCTTCTCTCTTGGCAGCTTTAGACTCAGAAAAGAGACTTTTGGTACATCAGTTCAGAAGGTGTGTAAGTATAGTAGAGTTGAACAATACATTAGTCGTTTGGGGGCAACTATGTAAAGGATGATACAGCGCCCCAGGGGAAGAATGATAAACACAACCAAAGAACACAGGAAGAGAACAGCACAAAGGAAGAGAAAATAACCTGTGTGATGTTCTCTTTCCTCCCTTTCCACTTCGCTCTTAGATGTGTATAGTGCGTGCTGGAGAAGTAAGGGGGGGCGTGTGGCCACCTGCAGAAAGCTGCCACTATATCTGTGCAATAATAAAGGTTTTCTTGGAGCCCGAGTGATAGCAATTTTGGCTGTTGCCTGTACCATAATACACAAAATAATAAGCCCTCTCCTGCTGTTTCTTCAGCTGAGTTTCAGTTCATTCCAGTGCAAAAATTAAAAAGCAGACAGCAGAGGCTTAAAAACCCTTCTGCCAACACTCAAGATACACAAGGCATGAGACCTTCTGGTTTATAAAAATGACGATGTCATATGGTCTTCTGTTGGAATGCAGTTTCCAGTAGGTCACAGAAAGACTCTCATTTTGCAGATGCATGGCCATACCGGATCTATGTTGCAATACTATCAGCAACAAAATTTACTTGCAGACATTTTTTTCTTCACAAAGAGCTAAGATGTACGGCTACGTGCTCCAGACCACACACATGCACTACCATAAGAGAGATTCCCCTCCTTGCTCCTAGAACCAGAATGAGCAAAAACAAATTATGAAAGATTCATGTAATAAGGAAGAAATATATAAGATTATAAAAATTCACAAAAGAATGATGCACTTTTGCAAGAATATCTTGGAACCCAGTGAGAGAACCCGTGTTATTTTGTTGGATTCTTCAGGCAAAACTGAAGCTGTCACTTTTCCCTTTTTAGTACACAAAACCACAGCTATCCCAAAGGCCTGAGTCTTAACCATAAAAGTTTAATAATGAATTACATACTTGTGTTCATCTGTATAAATGCTTTGCGGGGTCAAATCTCAAAGGAAGCAAGTAGAGTATGTACTATAGCAGACACATAAAAACAATGGTCATTAAACTAGTCAAAAATTCATTGTTACCTTTTCAATAACTTGTAGAGGGAGGGTTAGGATCAGGACAGACCCTTATGCTTATAAGCAGCTGTTCTTAATTTGTAAGAAACTATAAACTGTTTTTAATCTCCTAAGCAAAACAAGAAGTAGTGAGAGTTTAAGTACTCAAAGCAATGTCTGTTCTTGCTTTTCTCCTCACGTGTAGATACTGTTTTTTTCTAAGTGAAACCATCAACCTTTTCTATCCTAAGTGAAAAATCCATGGGATTCTCTGGCAGGGAGAACAAAATCACTAAGCTTTGACATACTGCCTCCTGAATGGTAGACCTGAACATCCTTCTGGACATCGCCTACACTCCAAGCTGGGATTAGGTCTGGAATTTAGATAGAAGAAAATACAGAGGGGGGAAATGTAATTCCCCTACTTTACCATGCAGAAGTTAAAGATGGAAAAATACAGCATCCTATGGCTTGAATAGAAGTTAAGGGGCTGTGGTCATAGGGAATGGCTATGAGACCATTTCTTCTTCTATATGGTAAGGAGGAAAGAAACAAAGCTCCCACAGGTTCTATAGATTATGGAAGGCAATATCCAGAACCCTGACTGAAGATTCATTTATCATACCAACTATTCCAGAGCTGCATTTACCATTAACCAAAGACAGCTTACTTTGATTTTTGTTATGCACATTTTTCTCCCGAAGATGAAATTCAAATTTGTGTTTTCATAATTTTTCCACAAGAAATGCCAGAAACTGATAGTACATGCTATGCTTTTGCAAGGAGAGATTATGCTGTAAGAGGTTCCATTTGTACAATCTTACTGCCATGCCTGCAGAAGTCATGTTATCAGCTGAACATTATTAAAGAACATGAAGGTGGAATTCATACCTTTATTGTTGTTAAGTTACAGATAATGCAAAGCATATATAAGTACCTTAACAATGACAATAAATCTAAATATAGCAAAATTTGCTCAGGAGGCACTTTTCTCATAACCACACATTATTAATCCTGTGCATTAAAATGATGTCCAAGCAGCAAGTCAGGATGAAGGCTGCTAATGCCAGGCACTGGACAAACCTACAAAGTAGCTAGTCCACACAAGCTTGCAATACGAATTGACAAAGAGAAGAGATGTGGGGATGAGATAAAAAGGCATGATTATGGTAGCAATTTTTTTGTTTTATTTTAGTGGTTATTTAAGATGGATTTAGTTGGTTGATTAAAGTTCTGTCAAAATGCCTGCATAAGAAACCGCGCATTTTCCCACTCTCGTACCTAACTTAATTAACCGTGACATTTATCGATCCACATTTATTTTCTATACTTGCATCCAAAATTGTTGTGAAATGTTATTTGAAGGGCATTTAGAATAAAAAACCATGTCAAAATTTGGCATAGCAGACCCAACCCTGCCATGCTGAAAAAACATACTTTTGTACATTGTACATCTGAAAGTTTTGTTTGGGTGCTGCTTCTGCTTTTTTTTTTTTTTTTTGAGGGGGGTGGGATGGGGTTAAGACAAGACTGCATTTAAAAAGTGATCCCCATTGAGCCTTCTTCGAGGAGGAAACTACTAAGCACATACAATTGGTCTCAGCCCATCAATCAGATCGTTGATATCAAACAATATCAAACAGGCCACAATATTGAGTCCTGGGGAGCACCACCTGTGATCAGCTGCCAGCTGGATTTCACAGAATCACAGAATCTCCATGGTTGGAAGGGACCTCTGAGATCATCAAGTCCAACCACATATAGAAAAAAAACAACCAAAACAAAAAAAACCCACAAAACACACCACCACAAAACCACCCACCACCCACCAACCAAACCCCACACCAAAAACATAAACACACACAACACCCCACCACATCGCACCCGCCCACAAACCAATAATCTCAGGCACTAGCACATGCCCTGAAGAGCCACGTCTACACGTTTCTTAAATCCCTCCAGGGATGGTGACTCCACCACCTCCCTGGGCAGGC
>JAOXJK010000012.1:60413443-60434710 GCA_025774025.1 Xenus cinereus | reverse complement strand
GGGGGGGAAGAATTCTCTGCTTCAAAATAGCTGGGAATGGTAACACTACAAGAGATGGCTTCAGTCTGAAAGCGTGTGTTCGGTCGGATGGAAAGGCGCTGCTCACACGATATGCAACAAAGCAAAAATTACATTCAGCCTAATCAGCTTAGAACTCAGATCTTTTAAAATGTGTTTTCCTTCCTCTAGTGCATTAGGATTCAATTTCTATTACCCTGTACTATTATATACCCTGTATTACCCTATATATTTTTTATATAATAAAGTCTGATTAAATATATTAAAATACTAACTGAATCATCCTTCCTTGACTGTATTCGCAGTATCTATATTAAGTCTATGTGCATGTATCCCTTCCTCAGTAATCAAATGTTTAAAAAAGTCTGAAGCACACAAGTACAGGTCTGCAAGGCTTTAAAGAATATGCGTGATTACTTTAAAGCCACCAGTTTATCATAATGCTACTTTATGTTGCCATAGCTCTTCTGGTTTTTTGGGTGGTNNNGGGGAGGGAGGGAAGGAGTTGATTTTGGTGTGGTTTGCTTCATGTTGAGGGTTTTTTTAACTTCTGCCTGTGCTGCCTGATCTCCATAAAAGGAGACCCATGAGAAGCATTTAAATAGCTTTGCAGTGCCTCACGGCTGGGTAACACTTTGAGAACTCCAGACTTCCTGAAATGTAATGCTTTCCAGGCTGCATAGCTGTTGGGCTTGTTTAAGCTCAGTATAAAAGAAGCCCTGAAAAGGAAGTCATTGAGCATAAAGTTCTCTCTTTTCTCCTCCCAGGTGTTGTACATAGCGATTGAGGGAGGGATTTTTTGTATATTAGCATTCAATTTAACTTCTATATTTCTTTTATGTGATAATAGCCAGTAAAAGCATCCAATCAACAAATTACTAAAATCAGAAATGTTATGTATAACATTACCCAGCTTCAGGGGGGGCAGTTCTCTTAGTAATTGCAGCCACAGAGACTTCTAGGGCAAAATTTCTACTAGAGTGAGATACCCAGGCAGAGACTAACCTGACTCTACAAACTGCAAGTCCTCCTCACTTTTCATCCAATATCCATGCTCCATGCAGTATTCAGCAATATTTTCCTGAGCTTGATTTCTGAGCAAGGAAAATTAGATCAGTACCTTTATCTTCCTCTTATATTGTAACAGGCAGAGGGAAAACAACAACTTGTTCTTTTCATCCATTCTCCTATTACAGTGTAAATATTCTTTGCCTTCCCCTCCCATGTATCTGTATCATTATCCATCGCCAACTTCCCTTCCTGTCCTCTCCAAATTCCTTTCATGATAAATGAAACCAGAAGCATTTTTCAACTCTGAGAACTGGGCCTCTGCCTTAACTAAACAGTTTCTTTATTAGCTGAGGTTCTAATTTATGTGTTTGGGCTATTATAGGTGACCTTTGAGGAATTCCAATGCATAAACTGGACCTTTTTATATTAGCAGCCAGCTGAAAAGCTGACATTCTCCCAATGTCTCTGCACACATTTATCCATCAGGTGTTGCCATGCATTGAAGTGTTCTTATTCTATTGCCATCTATACTGACATTGTTTAGGGCCTTCTTAGCAAACAAACTATTCCACGCAGTATTTTGTCATGCAAATAAGCATGTGTTTTTCTACAAGTTATAGAAAGTCTCTTGCTGTTATTTTTCCCTGTGTATCTTCGGCCATGCAAACTGAAGCCCATGTCAAGTATTTAAATACTTGTCTGCGCTGAGAAGGAAGGTACAGAAGAAAAAAGATAAATATGGTGGAATTTTTGTGTGAAAGCATTCCTTTGCTCTACTGGACTCAGAGATACTATTTAAGTGTTGGGAAATGCATTTCTTCCCCCATTTTCCCCTTAGCTTTGTTAAATTTTAACACATAACTAAATTTGGAAGGAAAGAACCTGGTAGTGGAGGAAGCACACCGGGAATTATTTTTGAAATGCTCTTTCTAATGATTAAAAATTATTTCTGCTTTCCTGACTCTTCTTTCCAGACCAATTGCACTTTAATCATCCCCCACTGAAATCAAAACCCTGAATTATAATACAGACACTGTTTTTTAATTCCTGGGCAAAGTGCCTTACTTAGGCTGGCTGAAGGGCAGTTAAATTTGAGAGATGAAAATTTAGCATGACTAGATCAAATAGGAGACATACGTAAATAGTAAGGTAGTAACTATGGTCTAAACTCTAAGTGCTAATTTAATAAGAAAAAAAAAAAAAAAAAGGCTGACCTACCCTTGGAGCTGATTAATGCTTGATTGGGTCCATTCTGAGAAAGCAATGATCAGTACTACGTACTGACCCCACGATGTCCTCTCTTCCATACCAGATAACAGCCCCCAACCTCAAACACCTTCTCAGCAGAGTCCAGGGACAATAACGGGATGGAGATGTGTGCGCTGCAGAGAGCGCACAGTGTTACCCTCTTGCTGTGCTGTGAACCAGGGCGACAGAGGCAGGCACGGGGCCGCTGGCCTGCGTGGCTGTCGTGTTGACACTTCTTTTGGCATTTTGCTAACTGTAAGTTTCAAAGACTAACGCTACTTAAAAATGCTGCGTCTGAGTCTGTCACATTCTGGCATACCTGCAGCCTAGGCCACCCAGCAGCGTGGAGGGAACCCCTGCACTGCCCACCATTCTTCACGGTCCCATCCTAGCCCCGATTATTGTATGAGGCTAGATCTAGGAAGTATTAAAAATGTCTATATACATACTAAAAGTAAAATATCAAACACTATGTATTCATCCTGTCTTTCTCGAGGCAAGTTGCTTCATTCATCTTATAGCATTTATTAGTAGTTATAATTACTGCAGGGTATGATGGGATTGATTCACCACTTTCCCGGAACTCCAGTGGTCATTTATACTGGACAGTGCAAGGCATAAGGAATAACGATCTACAGCTGTCTTTGGAAATTAATTCTGTACTTCTTCTTTCAAAATTTATTTCAAGTTCATTATATTGAACTAAGTATGGAAACCAGATTAGTGAGAATTACTGTGTCTTTCTAAACAGCACTAGCATTTGAGCCAAACATCAGCAGCATGTTTAATGTGTTTAAGTATAACATGGCTTAGTTTTTCTTGATTTATTTTTAGAGCAATCACTTGCCACGTTTTCTTTTCTGTTCACTGAAGGTTATGATTTTAATGTGTCAGGCACCTGACCAAAGAGTATCCTCCATGCTACAGATGTTCTCTGAGGGAAAGGACACGGAGGAAACCAAGTCTGGGCTGTGGAAGGAGGTGAGCAGAGGGAATACTTTGACTTCTGCATCTAGAGCTACATTTGGAAAACTGTGAAACGGGTGCTCACCCATTTCTCAGTGTCACATTGCACCTCAGGCCCACCTCTAGGATGATTGTGAGAAACAGGGGATTTGAATGCCAGCTCATTGCAAACACCACTTGTCTGTGGAGATTGCTTTCTCAGGGGACATGGAAACACATTCTCAGTAATTATGACTGGATTGCTTATGAACAACACCACTTCTGGAAGTGTTTCCTAGCAGCTTCCCAAGCAAATGCTTTCCTTTTGGCCTGCCATCACCATGAACGTGGTTAAACTTTACCATGGAAAGGCTTCAGGTGGGACAACAGAATAAACAAGTATTCATTCTTATACAAAAATCCTCAGAAAAACACAGATACTCAGATGCATACAGCAGATGTCTCTGGTACAGAACTCTCCTCAGTAAATGCAGCTTCAGTAGACCTTCATCCAGTAAATGCAATATATAGCGGGGAGAGGTGGAAGCTCATTGCGAGTCTCCTTTTCGTGCCCTGAAGCAGCCAAAAGTTTCCGTGCAAAGCATTTACTTTACCTCTCTGGCCTCTGCATTTGAAGAGAGGGGGAAAGGCAGAGTGCGGGGGTGGCAAGGTGCCACGTGTTCGGGTGCACAGCGGGCTGGGCTGCAGATAGTCCCTTCTCTGTTGGGACCCGATGCCTTAAGAGATCTCCCCGGGGGTGGTGCATCATCCCTTGCCCTGCCCCTCCGCCTCACGCTGCAGCTTTCCATCTTAGCCTGTGCCTAATTGACATCTGCAACTTCCTCTAGCCCCAGCCTTCCTTAACATAAGGTTGGAAATGGTATCAAACAGGGGCTTCCACTTCCCACCCGTTCTCATGTGTACCGGAAACCCTAATGAGATATCAAAGCAGATTTAAACACATTGTATGGAAATTAGCCAGACTGCTGCTTGCCAAAGTCAGGGAAGAAAGCAAAATAAAATATGCACGTTTATAAAGGAAATAAAAGAGCAGTTAGAACTGCCAGTATTTCATCTCTTAAGAAAAAGGTTACATGTACACTTGTATCTCTTCATATGTGGCCCAACATGCTAATGCCTACCATATTGCATCTTTGCACACTGTGTGCAACGTGGGACTTAGAAAGGACTAAAGATATCAGATATATCTGTAAGAAGAAAAGATGTAAAAAAAAAATAGGAAAAATTTTAATTTCAAAACATCACTTATTATTGCAATAGCATCTTAAATTTGTTAGAGAACCATTGATATACTCACTGTATATCTGAAAAGTGAAAACCAGACATTTTCTCTTTGCAATGTACAGTCTAAGGAGATTAAAAAACCCCAACACAGTAAGTGGCACAAGCAAGCACATTATTGAAAGGACAGGTATGGAATAAGATGGATGACAGATGTCGATTTCTGCTGTGTTGCAGACATTTTCCACCAGTCACATTGAAAAGAAATTGTGTCAGCACCACATTTAATCGAGCAGCCACCAAACAACAAATGATTAATGGTGTTTCATTCCATAAGCAAATCAAAAGGGTTACTTTGACATTAACTCAGCATAAAAATATTTTTCTGTCTTTTACAGAAACATTTCTCAAGATATTAGCTTAATTTTTTTAATTTGCTTTTATTATAAGTCCTGTGATAACTGCTACCTCGTTTTCCTTTCTGTAAAAATTTCAGAATTTAATATAAAGTGATATCTTTTTATAGATTTTTATTTAGCATGTTTAGAATTTAATAAAATATTTGATCCCTGCTCTCAAATTCAGTAGGCTTGTTCAAAAAATCCCAACACCAAAGATACGGTCTTTATCCTTAGGTTTATAAAACTGCACCGGTTCTATCACTATCACTATTACATCCTGTAGACTTTATTCATATATTCTGAATTAATAATGTCTTCCAAAACCTCTCAGAATCCATCTGGAAAAGGAATGTAATGAAAATTACCACACTTAATTTATATTTTGTTTTTGTTGTGCTGGATTCAATAACATCCCAATCACTAAGAGTGAAAAAGAAATAGAAAAATGTGTAACATCTGACTGAGAACCAAGATTTTACTGAACTGTCATTGTTCTCTGCTTGGACAATATTAATCATTTAGACAAGAATTTACGGAAGTTTTTAATGGACATCAGCCACGTAACCATGATTTGTCAGTGTTAAACATATGGGGAAATGTTTAAATCAATGATGTCTTAACTGGAGAGTGAATTGTGCGCTAACACAAGCACAGAACTGAGGTTACAGACTGACAGTAATCCCTCTCATTTACAATTACACCAGAAGCCTGGAGCATAGTATAAAACTTCTGGGAAAGGAAAAAGGCAAAAAAAAAAAGAAGACGGTGCAGGTAATTTTGGAAAGAGACAGAGAAGGAATTTGTGGATACCATCAGAGGCATGGGGAACAGAGCTGGGCTGCCGGAGCGGGTGAGGAGGTGCAAGAGGCAGCTCCTTTTCTTGGTAAAGCCATGCATAGTCCAGGAATTTAATTTCTGTCACCTTTCCATCCCTAAAGCGGCAGGGAAATGTTAGCACTGGTAGGAGTCCTAAGCACCCCAGTGCAGGCAGGGAAAGCCAGCTAACGGGGCTTGGAGATTTGTGAGCGTGCAGTCCCCCGGCACCTGTGCTATGATAGGAGCTCTGCTGTGCGGCCCCGCAGGCGTCAACTCGCCCGAGACAGACGCCTGCCTGAGTGCCAGCTCCTCCTTAGGCCACTGAAACAAACGGGTAGCAGTTCAAACCCACAATAGCAGACACGTGCTTAATAGACGTGTGATAAAGAAAATGCAAAGTACATTCGAATGAGAGGTACTGCACTTGACAGCTTTATGTTGCCCCAATGGAAAGCATCCAAGTGGGAGACACTGCCCAAAATGATGCAGTCGTGTGGTTGAAACACTACTGTCTGTAGTGGAACAATCCCTCTGCCGGTACCACGCAACACGGCCATACCATACAGTACAACAGTACTATACAGTACGGCTACCTTAAAAGTTTTCTGTATTAATATCTCAGAGAAGTATTTGTTGCACTGTAACTCTCCACGTGACTGCTCTTGCCCGAAGGTGATTGCACAGCAACTTACCCCTCAATGAAAGCGAGCCAAGCTGCAACGTGTCACAATGAGATAAGGTCCCGAGAGTTATAGTTAACATTTGGTAAATCTGTACGATTGCTTCATTCACAATCTTTTGCATGTACTGTAGCCAGAACCAGGTAGATGCTTGAAGGCTTGAAGCTGTTTTACCCTGGGAAGGATGAGGTTTGTGCAGCCTAACCAACGCGTGGTCTAACCAAGAGTGAAGTAGAGATAAGGCAAAACTTGGAATTGCAGCATCAGAGTACAAACTCTCAAAACATGCTGTTCTTTCAGAAAATCTGAGTTCTTAGTCTATCATATGAGGTGTTGCAGTTATCGTGTAGTAGCATCATTTTTTTGAAAGCTTTACACTGGCAAGATCCAGTTACATCTGTTACAGAGAGCCTTGGAGATTGCAGTACCACTGCAGTGGCAGAAATGTCATCTGTAAAGTAGTTACAGAGCTGAAAGCAGTAAACGTAGCAGGAATCGCCGAGCTGGAAACCTAGATCATTGATGCCCTGAAAGAAAACATCTGAGCACACGCTCTGTGTTTTTTGAAGCACTGCTTTTTTCTAATCCCTATTAATTAGAATCTGATTGTGCCCCAAGGGAAAGGGGAAATGGTGAACAAGAAAAGATAGATGGTGTCTGTAATCACCAGTGGAAACCAATATCCTGCAGGTCAACTGGCCCATCTCAGCAAACCAGCCCTACGATGCACGGCACACAAATGCTGCAGCACAGGCACTGGGGAGGGAAGAAATGCCGCTGGTTTTACAAAGACACTTACCTCTTCGCCTAGATTTTTTCTTCAAGAAGGCCCATTTGGAGTAAAAGAACAACATTCTGCATTTGCTTGCTGAAGTGACAGAAACTAAATACATACAGAACTAAAAATAGTATTCCAGCGATTAAAAAAATCACTTGGGTTCCTTAAACGTAGTTACAAGCTCATGCCTCGCCTCTGTTTAGTGAATTTTTCGAATATTAGAAGGATGTGAAGGCTGTGATTATATTTTAAGTATTATTTGGACTTAGCCTTGGCTGTCAACTCTCCTCTCAACCAAGACTTCAGCGAGACATGGTACCACATCCAAATGAAGCCAGGCCCGTTTCTGTGGATTTGGCCTGCTGATGAGAGTGGTTGTAAGATAGAAGAATAACTGTAAGAAATAGCCATAGAAAATGGAGATCAACCACAACCGTGCATTGGATGTGTTCGTATGGAAAAAAGGGCTATGCATGATGTATCTCGTTGTTGTAGGGTGCTTTCTGAAATGTAACCCTAGCCTTGGAGTACAATGTAAAGGTCAGATGCAGCCACGATATCACCACTAGGTAGGCAAAATTGCATAAGTAGTAGCCCTTCTACCTTCTCTGCCAGAGTAAATTTGATCTTTGGTCAATCTGTTTCAAAATCAATTGGAAGTTTGCTGTTAACTGCGGGAGCCAGACTTTCACCCTGGTCACAGTCCATGCAATTAAGTGAACATGGGTCTAGAGACAGCCTTCGCAGTCCAGTCAAAACATGGATTTATTTGAATGTAAGCAGATTTCCTTTCTCCTAGACAACAAGAAAACAAAATGTTGATGCCAACACCTACTCCAGTTCAGAATTTCTTGAGCTAATCTGTAACTCTTATCATAGTGTGATGCATCCCACTTCCTTCTGAAGCTGGGCTCTATAGCTGCAGCCAAAGTGTAATCTTTACTGTAGAAAAAGAGACCAGTTATTCAGCCTGAATACCGCCCTCTGAATAGTGAGTGCTGAACAAACTGCTCCAAGCAAATACTGCAGAGAAATCCACAAAATATAATATTGCTACAGCTGTGGTCAGTAGCAGAGTTTGGTCTGGATCCCTCCCTTAGTAAGAGAAGGGGCACTGGCAGCTGCATATTCTCAACTGAGGCTCCAGGAATCTGGAATTTATTCCTTTCCCTTGGTTCAAAATAACCTCAATTTGATGTATTTCCAGGCATGCTGCAAAAGCTATTTGTTTGATGAAGTGGGGGTGGGAGCACAGGACATTTGGAGGCAAGAAGCTCTTCTGGAATGTTTCTCTTTCTTCTGCCAGCTGGCTGAGAAAAGTTCCTATGTCCATGTAGTCACTGAAGGCTTCTGGCTGGCAAGTTAATTCATCCGTAGGATACTTCAGAACAAATATCACGACACACAGGGGCCTGGCACGGATCTCTTTTCAATGCAAAGATGAACAAATAAATCCAGTTTGAAAAAAAAAAAGAAGTTGTTGAAGCAATTCTAAACAGAAAACAATTTTTAAAGGATTATAGACAATTGCTGGCAAAGCAAAGAAAATATGAATTAAATAGTATAACTAAAATCTTGCCAGTGAAACTTCCAAGACCATTTTATTGTGTCAAAAAAAAAAAAAAGGTAAAGATATGAACTAACACTGTGGAGGTTTGAAATGAGAACTGAGAGGGGAGAAGGATAATGAAGATCTCCTCCAGTTCATTGCACTGCTTAGCAGGCCCACCATTTGCTGTCCCGTGCCCTGGAATTTGATCTTGGAGGACTGCAAGTCCAATAACTTGGACTAAGGTGAACAAACTAAGCTTCTTTGCCCCATTTTCTAGTATTCCACTAGCAGTGGGGTTTTTTACCACCCGGGGCCTCTATGTGGAAAAGCAGTCAATCAATTATTCCACATTTAGATGTGCCAGAAAATACTGTACAGTAAAACGCATGAGCAAAAGCAGTGAGGCTTTTTGAAGGACTTTTTATCATTTCTGCTTTCCAAAAGCCTGAGGTGTGTAACCTTGGTTTTGTTTCTTTCATAACATAAACACCTCTGTCTTCAGAGACTAGAACTCTACTAAACACCTCTAGACAGAGACTAGAAAAGAAACTGCTTTGTTAGTGCACTGCTAAGGAGATGCAGGGACCTTGCAAAGAACCAAAGACTTCATGCAGGTCATTTATCTCCAATGTCCTCTGAGATCGTCCAAATTTGTGGGAGGAATGATTTCCTGGGCAATTTCAGGGAAATTGCAGGAGACACTCACCAGGGCAATCAGTTCCAGTGCCGGCTTGGTCTGCTGCGGAGCAGCCAGTGGCAGTGTCCAGGTGGGCTTCCTCAGCCAGGGAAATGCCCAGCGAGTGGACCCATGAGCCGACAGCTTCCATGAGCGAGGCTGGTGAGACCAGGGCAACCATGGCCAAACCCCCACAACATAAAAGGCAGCCCTCGGGAGTGGTAGCAACCAGAGGGCAGTGTGGCATTTCCTTCCTGTTACTGGTTGGTTTCCTCTGCCCTTCGTAGGAGAAGGTTTCTGCAGCAACAATACCCGAGATGTCCGATGCTTCCACCAGAGAGAAGTGTCTAAGGAAGGAGACTGAGATACAGGCCTCAGGTTGCTGTGAGTGCCTCCTGAGCCACAAGCAAGTACCTGTGAAAGATGCAAGCAGGCCAAGGATCTGTCCCACCTGGTGGCAGAGTTACAGGAGACAGTGAGAAGGCTGTGTGGTGCTACAGGAGCTGAAGAAGAAACAATGAATGGTTTCACAACCAGTCTGTTGTGGTTGACATCATTACTTAGAACGAGGCACGATGACCCACAAGAGGAGGAGTCCACTTCACTTTCCACCCTCCTGCATAACAACCTGGAACAGATATGATATCTTAACAGCTGAAGACACCGATAAGCAAGCTCTGCAGGGAGAAACCGTACCAGCAGCACACACTAGAAACCACAAAAAGAAGCAATGAGTACTCAGAGGGGCTCACTTTCTGCTAAGGGACACTGAAGAACCCATTTATTGGCCCAACAGGGAGTCACATGAAGTTTGCCGCCTTCCAGGTGCTAAGGTCTGGGATGTTACTGAGAGGAGGCCACAGTGTGTTAGAAACATGAATGGTTACCCACTATTACTCTTTCATGTGGGCGCAAATGACATGGTAAGCCAGAACCTGGGCAGAACCAAGCGAGACAACAAAGCTCTGGGGTGTGATTGGAAGGGATTGGTGCTCACCTTATATTTTCCTCTATTTTACCAGTTAAAGGAAAGGGTTCAGACAGGAACAGAGGCATCATGCAAATCAGCACTTGGCTATGTGGCTGGTCCTATTGCCAGGGTTTTGGCTTTCATGGTCATGGGACGCTCTTTGATGACTACAACCAGACAGAGAGAGATGGGATCCACCTGACTAGAAAAGGCAAAGGAATCTTTGCCAACAGGCTGGCAAACTTGATGAAGTGAGCTTTTAGCTGACAAGTCTGGGGGCTGGGGCCCATAGAGGTGCCATATGTGAGGTTGAATGCAACAGGGTAAAAAGTCAAGAAAACCAGAGCAGAAATGAGTACTTCTTAGCCATCTCAGGAGAGGTAGGGGATGTAAATCTATCAGGCAGCAAAGACACAAGTAGTTGTTGTTGCTTTAGAAACCACAGAAGCACCTGAGAACAGTCACATAGGAATTAGGGCTTCTCCCCCAGAAAAAGTGGCAAGGTCAATAGCCCAACTGCAGTGCATCTGTACCAATGCATGCAGCATGGGCAACAAACAGGAGGAGTTGGAAGCCATTGTACAGCCAGAGAACTAAGATATAATTACAATCAATCATAGAAACATGGTGGGATGAATCACACAACTAGAATGCTGGAACGGATGGCTATAAGCTCTTTAGAAGGGGTAGGCAAGGAAGGAGAGGCAGTGGGGGGACTCTGTATGTTAAGGAGTGTTTTGACTGCCTAGAGAGTTTATGACGTTTGGAAGAAGGGACAGGCAACTTGGGAAGATTACAAAGATGTCACGAGAACTTAGAACTTAATTTGGCTACTGCGTTAAAAGACAATAAAAAAGTTTCTATAAATACTAATAACAAAAGGAAGGCTAAGGAGAACTTCCATCTTTTATTCGATGCCGGGGGGAACATAGTGACAAAGGATGAGGAAAACGCTGAGGTACTTAATGCCTTCTTTTCCTCAGTCTTTAATAGTAAAACCAGTTGTTCTTGAGGTACCCAATCCTTTGAGCTGGAAGAAAGAGACAGAGAGCAAAGCAAAGCCTCCATAATCCAACAGGAAATGGTTAGCAACCTGGTACACCACTTGGACACACACAAGTCTATGGGACTGGATGGGATCCACCCAAGGGTACTGAGGGACCTGGTAGAGGTGCTCAACAAGCTACTTTCCATCATTTACCAGCAGCCCTGGCTAACCAGGGAGGTCTCCGTTTACCGGAAGAAAGTAAATGTGATGCCTGTCTACAAGAAGGGCTGGAAAGAGGCAGGGAAGGTTATGGAGAGGTTCATCTTGAGTGCCATCACATGGCACAGACAGGACAACCAGGCTATCAGGCCCAGTCAGCATGGATTTATGAAAGGCAGGTGCTGCTTGACTAACCTGATCTCCTTCTATGACCACTGATGATCCACTTAGTGGATGAAGGAAAGGCTGTGGATGTTGTTTACCTGGACTTTAGTAAAGCCTTTGACACTGTTTCCCACAGCATTCTCCTGGAGGAATCGGCTGCTCATGGCTTGGATGTGTATACTCTTTGCTGGGTAAAAAACTGGCTGGATGGCTGGGTCCAAAGAGTGGTGGTGAATGGAGTTAAATCCAGTGGGTGGCTGGTCAGAAGTGGTGTTCCTCAGGGCTCAGTACTGGGGCTAATTCTCTTTAATATCTTTATCAATGACCTGGACAAGGGGATTGAGTGCACGCTCAGTAAGTTTGCAGATGACACCAAGTTGGGCAGGAATGCTGATCTGCTTGTGGGTAGAATGGACAGGCTGGATGGATGGGCCGAAGCCCATGGGGTGAGACTCAGCAAGGCCAAGTGCCGGGTCCTGCCCTTGGGTCACACCAACCCCCTGCAGCGCTACAGGCTGGGGGCAGAGTGGCTGGAGCTGCCCGGCAGAAAAGGACCTGGGGGTTTTGGTCAACAGCTGGTTGAATATGACCCTTCTGCGCAGCACACCAGATCGTATTTTTTTTATACCACTAGCCATTTTCTATGTTAGCACACCTATGCCTGAGTACTGAATGCATCATTTTATCATTGTCACACAACAGATTGACCTCCAACAGCCTGACTGTCAGATTTAAGCCTATCCCAGGTTTGATGGTATAAATAACTTTATTTGATTTTCTTGCTACTGACTTTGATCTGTAAACCATTAATGGTTGAATTTCTCCATCCAGGGAGCTCCAGCTTGCAAGACGGCAATGCAAATCCTCTTGTACAAAAGGATGACCCTGCGGTCATTCTTTGCTTTTCCTCAAACTTGGCCATCTTTCAGTCTGATGCACTGTATTGTATCATTACTGATGTTCTTAAAGATTATTTGGGATATTCAATTTCATAGCCACCCACGTTTATGATTTTCCTAGTGATTCTCACTTAATCTTGATGTACCTTTCATGCTGAGAAGTGCAGAACATCCTGTTACTGCACTCTAACTGAGCACAAGGGGGATATGAAGCTTATTACTAAGACACAATAGAAGAAGGAAAATCAAACAGATTTAGCATTAATCTGTTTTTGAAAATAGGGATAGTCAATATGGGGAAATGGTTCTACCCATCTTAAATTTTGGAAAAAAACAAGGCAACCACAAGATATCAAAGCACTGGCATACCATCACTTTCTTTATCACTACATGAAAAAAGTTGGTTTCTTCTATCTACTCTTTCCAAGTTACTCAAGATTTTTCCTACCACCCTACAGAACACAAACATACTTTTTTTCGAAGAGTTAGCAAAATGTTCACACAAATCCCATGAGGAGTTTAAAAGAATCACTAGCAATCATGTTATCAACATGACGGGATCAACACAGTCAAAAGGGCAGGGTAATGAAAAATTTGAATTCTGTGAGTAACTGTGAGTAAAGTTCTGTGAGTTAAAGGAGATAGGAGAGATTTCAGATAACAAATGGCACAATGATAAGAAAGGATTACGATTTGTTTTTAAACCAAAATATCAAGAGAGATCAGGACTTCCATCTGAAACATTATGTGGTTGACAGTATCAGTTGTGTTGTTAGTAACAAAATTGTCCCTTTTGAACTTCCGACAATTACTTTATTGTTCATAATCATGTTATTTTTATTAACTGGCAAGCAGCTGTATTTAAACAGGAAAATTCAAGTTCTGGGGCGGAAACCATGCAAAGCCAGTTCATTATTCAAGTTGTATTTAAAACTTGCATAAAGACACCATTCTGAAGGACGTTTGCAAAGAGGGAAATTTGCCCTGGAGAGAAACCCAGTATTAAAATCTCCTTAATTGCAGCTTAAAAACCTGCACTCTTGAAGACCAGTTTATGGCTTTATGAATAGCTTGCTTGAAATAAGTCATGCCTCCCACAAACCTCTCTTCATGGCTTTAATAAGGCATCACAGTGAGGTAAGAATTATCCCCATTAGCCTGCTTCATAACAAACTTGTTAAATTTCAGATAATACATCAACCTTAGCACAGAACCCAACAGGAAGCAGCTACGTAGGTACCTGCAATCTAAGCGCTAGATCCAATATATGCATTTATAATAGTATATTACATGTGAGTAGATGTACAGCATTACATGAAAGCTATGTTACAAACACGTCCTTTGTCCCCAAAATAAGTGGAAGCTGAGACAGTAGATAAATAAATCACCCAGGTGATAACAGCTGCATCAATGCAAAATGCTAGTTTCCTGATATAAAAGGGCACAGAGGCCTCAGGAGGCTACATCAGAGACAGTATGGTGCATGCTGCAGTTTAAGACTCCTTCTTAAAAGTAGAGTTGAACTTCAAAAAGTAAATAAAAATGCTGTGGGATATCATGTTTGTGACTGCAATGGGGATTTTATCCTGCATGTGCACAGCTTGTAACTGAAGAACTGTCCTTCCCCGTGCCAAACCTTGTAAATTCAGCCTGAAGATAAAAGCCAAGGTTGTGGTCATTCATTCTCATGTATCACTGAGTAAAGAGAGTTTTCTTTTGCAGAATATGTCCCAAGACTGCTGTACAGTTGCTAGTTACATGTGTAACTAGCCACAGCAATCGTAGTGAAGATATCAAAGAATAGAGTGGACTCCAGCTCCTGCTTTTTCAAGTGCACTGGTCAAGTAATACTAAAGGAGTCAAGAAGTTACCACAAAATGTTGTTGTTAGCGTGAAGAGTATTGACCCAGGAAGTCAGGAGGTGCCATTTTTAAATAGATATTTCATCAAGAATGTGGCCATAACACCTTGACAGCCTTCAAGTGGGAACAGCCAAGTATTCAGGGAAGGGTCCCAAGAAACGTCCCAGCTTCTCTGAGAAGACAGAACCCACATGCTTTCGAAGCTGCATTTTTTGTCTTGTGTGGCATCATGCTCCTGAAAGAATCTTTCTTTGTACCAGTTTCTCCTACCTATTTCAAAGTTCCAGTAATGAAGTAGCACTCGTAAAAGCAGGAAGATATTTTAACTTATATTCAACGAGGTAATAAAGCACCACAGAACATGTTTTCACACTAGCATGTAAAAGGATTAGTGCGGTTGTGTTTTAAAAAAAAAAAAAGTTCATTCAGGAAACCCACCATCACTTTGGGAAATAATAACAATAGATATGCATAGTTCTCTACAAAAAAAAAAAAAGGTGGTTTTTTTCCCTATCTTCTCTATTACAAATCATTGCTTGGTATTTTGGGTGCCGTGGGCCATTTTTTATGCTTCTTTTATTATTACAAATTATGTCATTCACATAATATATAACAAAAAAAGCTTGCCTCAAACCTCACATGGCACACTACCTTTGGTAGGACTGTTCATTTGATTGATGAGACAAGTAATAATGAATAACCATCTGTACTAGTTAAGGCTTGGTTCTTTGCTAGTGAAATTGTATTGTAACAAAGTAATTGCAAACACAAAAGTTTTGCCCCAAGATACACCTTATCAATAGGTGGAAATGTACAGCTTATTTTTCTGAAGGATAAAGAAATAAAAACTTCTGTTACTGTGTTTCATTAACTTTTAACATCAACATGGTAAGTATCCTAGAAGATTCCTATGCATTTCAATAGTAGAATGAGATTGGCTATAAACCATGTCAATACTACTTTAAAGGAAAAAAAAAAAAAGACTACTTTCACAAATCTCAAACACCAGTGTTAACAGGGCTTATCAGACTATGCATAAGAATGAATAGATGTAACAGACCTAGAAGAATTCTTCATATAGTCCATAAAAAATATCTCAAACTGGAAATTTAATTTTTTCATTGCTACTTTTTTCCAAATAGTCATATTTCTTTTTAATACCTTTTTCTAATTATAGCAAGCAAGAAGATCTTAGAAGAAAAACCTAAATCTAGCTACATTGTAGACAGTGAAATTCACTGTTTAGACATTGAAAATGTTTCACAAATATGATATTAACAGCATAATTACTCAAAAAACTCAAATGAATGTATAACACTATTTTCCACAGTAACACCAAAAATGAAATCCTGTTCAGGTCAAGGACAAAACTCAACTGACGTTTAAAGGTATGAGCTGGAGAAGTTAGGAGAGAAAAGCTATTAACATTGGCTTTTTGAGTTGAGATACAAATAGATTTGCTTTCCACTTGCTGTACTGGGAGCTTTGAATAGACGCTTTTAACTCACACCTTTTCCACCTGATTGACAAAGAGGAGAGCTCTAGCTTCATTTAAGGTATATGTCACACTTTCTGGAGCATGGGTATCTGGTGCTTGTTTCTAGAATAAATCTGAGCTGATGTGTCATGAGCCACCTCTAATTCCACAGCTTTCATTTCCTTTTTTCATTAGCGTGGGATCATTTTAATTAGTAGTGCGGCAAAGGAATCACTATCTTGGGCGAAGACCCTGTTGCACTAGGAACCAAAATGGAACAAAGAAAAAAGATTGAAGAAATATTCAAAAATCATACTATTAAAAACATAAAGTTAGCTCCAAAAAATTGAGCTTTTTCTTTTTTTTAAATACACCATGATTTTTCTTAAATTCGTACCTGTCCTAATTCACAGAACACATCTTTCAGATGATACATTATTTTGGAGAAAGTTTCCAAACAGCTCATTTCAGAAGTCTGGCATATACCTGCATTTTATCCTTACAAGACATGAGAGCCCTCTTACATTATGTTTGTAATTTTGAGATCGGAAAAAGAAAGTTGAGAAACGTGTGAGGTACCATCCCAGGTACGGTGCTCCAAAGCATTCCCTGGAGTTGCATGCTGAAATACTTGTGAAGCTCATGGAAACACGTTGTCTCATCACCACCCAAAGTGAGAACAGGCAGAGACAGGCTTAGGTTATGTGTCATTCAGTTAAGGACAGGGTGCACTTTCTGAGTGGAGTATTCCATAGATTATATAAATCCACTGATGACAGGAACTTTCCTTTCAAGATCCCAACACATGGTTCAGTTAAGCAATAATTATAACAATAGCTGCACAAAATCAAAGCTTTACTTGCAGGCACGGATGCTTAAGGAGGATTTCTAGTTCAGAAATAGTTATCCTTCAAAAAAACAGTGTCAAACAGGATTCTGTATTTTGCTGTAATGAGTCACTTCCTTACAACAAATATTACTGATTATAACGGTAGTGGACTTGAAAAGCTTGGAGAGCAGAAACTGTGCAAAGTATTGCATTATATAAGGATTTGTTAATAAAAATCAGAATACTTCGTATGTATCCATACTTCATATGTACAGCTATGTATTCCTAGAAGACCCATGTCTTTGAAATGCTACAAACTCTGTTTTTAATCATAATAATGTCTAAGCATCCTGTTTAGTTAAATGTGTGAATGATGCTTGCTCTTAGAAAGGAGAAAAAGGAGAGAGAAAAATAGAATCTGTGCTGTATGGAGTAAGTTTCTATATAACTCTTAGGTGAAGACCAAAGAAACATACCCAAAATACACCCAGAAAACCTGCGGTGTAACAACAGCTTTGTGACAGAGGATGACCAACAGCTGGAATGTCAGGCAAGCTGCGCAGAAACTGCTGTAATAGTTTAAGTTTAGACATAAATAGTTTAAGACAACATACTGTGTATGTCTGTGCCCATGTGATTATCATCATAAAGAGACATAAATATAAATACTGTTAAAAAAATTCTGTGATGACAAATGCACATCCTATATATATACACACACTCATATGCATACAGAAGGTATTCCAGTGATGTGATTCCAGTTGCAGGCATTTCCTTCAGTATTAGTTTGCTAATATCCTGAACTAGTAAAAGCTGAAGCAGGAATAAACTTCAAGAAAGGTTATAAAACTTGATACTCTAAATTACAGAAGAAAGTGATGCACCATTTCTCCCCATTCTTCAATATAGACCTTCAGCTAGAAATAAAATGAGCAGCACTGTTACTAAGACTAAATACGCTATATGCTTATTTGCTAGTGCAAAATCAAACAGCTTGGACTTACTGTGAGCATCGTAATTTAAAGGGCTACTCCAACATTATTCTCTCAATAAAATCCCCTCAGCACTTCACATTGCCTTCTGCGAAAACAGTGAATAGCTGAAAGCAAACCAGAACCCATTTCTTACTCTGCACAACCTTTTCTCTCTCCAAATACTTCTGCAGGCATAAGAAAAACAGTGAGTTAAATCTTTCATTCAGCATCTACTCTGTTGTCACAGACAGCAGCAGCCTTACAACACTCCCTCAAGGCATTTGAGAGCCAACTTGCGAGATATAAAAGGAGAGAAAAGGGATTATTGAACGTCATTTAAAATGCTGAGATGTGAATGCATGGAAAGTACAGCCCCACACGGACAGACGGCTGGAACCTCATTACCCAGCTTGTCACATTTGCTGCCGAAAGGGAAGAGATGGGCAGAGCCCTCGCACAAAGCTGCCCGGACACTCTCCCCGGTACCTGTTTCAGGCTGTGTTCCAGCAAGGGCAGGGAGCACTCCGGCGGGACCTCGCTGCTGCTCTTCCTGCAGCAAAGGAATCTCCCCCCTCGCATCTTCCCGGGGGAGACCTCGCGCGCTGGGGGCTTGAGGAAAGCCCACCCTTCCAGCACAACCTCCCAGTCCATTCTGGGTGGCGCAAGGCAGTGGCCTCATTTTCTGCTGGCTAACCCAGGGCTGCCGGAGCCCTCCCGGCCCACCCAGCCTAATCCGCTCTGCCCGGGGATTGGCTGGGTCCCCAGCCCCAGGGGCTCCCTGAGGTATTTCAGATGTCACCACGCATTTCCGACACGTCACCGAGCATCCACTTGTGGAGAGAAACTCCACGCATGCCTTCGGCTCGCCCCCGTTCGTGGGTCCACCTGAGCTCCTCATCACCCCGTGTTATTTTCCAGGTTTATTTAGACCAGGCAAGAGGGCTTAAAATTTAAGATTTACTTTCCCACTGGTGATATTACTTTGAAAGAAGCCTATAGATACTCATTGTTTTCTGGAAAATGGTAGAAAAAAATGGGAATAACTATTTGTGCTTGCTTTCCAGAATGGGAATTTTAAAACAATGCTTTGGTTTTTGCGAGGGTTTGCCAAATTTTTATGGTTTTCATAGTCAACATCTGCCAGACACACGTGTGCTGGGTTTCAGGTACACGTGGTACGGCACACAGAAGTGCTTCATTTTTCAGCAAAGCAAAGCACCAAAGGATGCAGAGTGTGCATGCAATGACAGGAGCAGCATAAACACCACGCTGATCGCCCTTCTCACAAGCAGCATAGACACCGCATTAAAGTCCCCTCTCAAAAGATGCTATCGTGGCAGCAGGGAAACTTTTTCCTTTACCTTTCCCTTCCTTTCACATTTCTGAAGTGTGGGTTGCAGCGTTCTGACTGGCAGTTATTCCTTGCCTAACAAAATCCTTGAACTCATGAATTTAACAGAGCTTACCTAGCTTCAGTTATGGCTATGCCACTGCAGATAAAGAACCTGCCAGGAACGATACAAATGCCGTTGCCATTTTCTGAGCACAAGAATCATAGCATATGCCATAAAAAGCCTCACAGGCTACAAGAGACTGCACCACGAAGGCCACTACAAACAGTGACACAAACAGGTAAAGTGATCTCTATTTACCACCACTTGGGGTTTGAACAGATGTCAGAACTTCACAGAGGAGCTCTTGCCTTAGGCTGCTGTGTAGAAATGAAGACTTTAAAGTCCAATTAAAGATAAGGAGGATATGGAGACCCCATTTGTTAAAAACAAGTGATAGTTTGTGTATTTTTCACAAATGAACTAGTAAGCTAAATATGTTTCCCCCTTATTTTAAAGTGGTACCAGTATATTAGTGCCTTGAAAGGAGGAGTTCAGAGTTTTCAAATTCCATAGAGAAGTTTGCAGCTCAATCACATGCCATAGTGTGTGCTTCTCTGCCACTTATAAAAGGGCCACAGGCACGTACCCGTACATTTGCCAAGTTCCTCTTAGGATATATTGGTTACCCCACCTCACAGGAGCTGGGGTGTAAAAACATAAAACTCAGGGGCCTATTTTCTCCTTTTGTGGAGCCTGAGCATATAAATTTGATGGATTAGTGAAACACTGTGGAGTCATTCTCTAGATTAACGCCAGGCAACCTGAAGGTGGTATTTGTTGGGCTGACATCAAATGACTCCATTCAGAGCAGTCACAGACAAGGGGGGTCAGTCTGAGGCTACCCATGTAATCAGCATTATTCATGCTCTAGCTGATTGCTGATATTAGATAGATTTGCTCTAACTAACTAAAATGCCTTGAGAAACTGCGAAGAGCTGAGTTGTAAGCTCGTTCCCATGGATGTGAGTTGGAGGAATCCTCAGGTTGGGGAAGTTAATACTGCATTTCAGACTGTCAGAATTTGAGCTCGGCAAGTCTAAAGCACTCAGATGTTGGAATTTGCTGCCTAGTTTGTTTAGTTTAAATTCCAATAGGTACCTAAATACCTTTATGAATACGGCCACCTGGTGCAAAGGGATCCTTGTTTTCCTGCGATGTGTTTATACTGAACAGCCTGTTCCTTGCTCAGGAAGCACAGTAAAACAGATGTGAATAACATACCAGATCATCTAAGAAAGAATAGTTTGCCTTGGTGTGCACTCTGTTTCTGAAAAAAGCATACTTGGCCTTATTTACAAGGCAGAAATACCTAGATTAGCAATTATATGCATCTGTACTTCCTGTATTTTTCATTTCAGACTCTAGTTTCTATATCTGCTTAAGATAAAAGTAGCATCTCTTACAAAGGAGAGATTGGACAAAATGTGTAACAGCAGAGTCATGGAAAAATAACCTTGCATTTTTAATTGGACAGAAAGTTACAGAAAAAAGAAAAGCATAGCATAGCTTGAAAAAAAGTTATTCTTTTAAAATATGATCCTTCTAAATTAAATATACTGTGTATATTTATCACTCTGCTTATTATTTAAAATTCCTGTTGCAATAAAATGTAAAATGAAGTGCTTAGGTTGAGAAACTTGCTCTGTGAAGGAATGTTGACCATACTGCCAGAGAGTTTAGGACATTTTTAGAGAATTTACACGTTCTGGCTTCTTTGAAAAGAATATGAGGAAGTATTACAGTATGTAAAAAATTCTATCATCCCTAGAAAACAACAGAAAAAAATAATTTCAGTGGAGCTAAATTTGGTATCTTTTCCTGAAAGTATTTAATGTGGCAAAGGTGCAGTACCCTTCAAGCCACATATATTGCATAACAGACTAGAAACATATTATTTTTATATTAGTTCTTGAGCTGAAACTATTAAACTCTAAACACCTGTGAAGACTTTTTAAAGTGCTAAAGATGAAATGTGAATCCAGGTTGTTTCTTTGTATGAATGGCATTTAAAGAATTTCACTGAATTTCACTGAATTTTTTAGAGTCGGAAGGGACCATAGAGATCATCTAGTCCAACTCCCCTGCTGAAGCAGGATTGCCTAGAGCATGTTAGAGCATGTTAC
>JAOXJK010000012.1:60391468-60402971 GCA_025774025.1 Xenus cinereus | reverse complement strand
GGTGGCACGGGGGGGGGGGGGGGCTTTACCGTCCCTTCCACCCCGAACCGTCCCGTGAGCCTACGCCCGATTCCGCTCACCGTTTCCCCGCTCGATAACTCAACGCGACGCCCTCGTCCCCGCCGTCCCCGCGCTGACCCCTCTCCCCGCCCAGAGAGCGCGGTGCGCGCCGCCGCCGACCTGCTGCTGGTGGCGCCGGCGCCGCGCGGCGAGTGCGCGCTGGAGATCCTGCGCGGGGCGGCGCTGCGCCGGCGCGAGCTCTACTACCGCTACGGGCCCACGCGCCTCCCGCTGCTGCTGCGCGACTGGGCCGCCGAGCTGCTGGACTACCTGGTGCGGAGCCGGTACCGGCTGGACCGACCGACGAGGAGCCCCCCCGACGCCGCCCCCCCCGCCAACTGAGCCGGGCCTCGCCGCTCCGCCCGCCCCGACCCTCCGCTTCCGAAAGTCGCTTATTTCGGCGTTTAAAGCGGACGGGGTCGCCTCCGGGCGCGGAGGAGGGGAGGGAACCCCCCGGAGCCGCCGCGTCCCGCCTGGACGGGCCCGTCCCCCGCCCTGGACTAAGGAAAAGTAGTTACAAACTAATTGGTAAATAAAATTTACTAACCCGACAGTTTCTGTGGGTTCTTTATCCCCCGTCTCCATTAGGAAACGCTGCTGTGAACGGGCACAGCTCCACTGACTCGCCTTTCATCAGAAAGCTGAAGCCTTGCGATAATCATTATTTGAGGAATAACTGCCTTTTTTGCCTATTTTTTTGTTCATTTAATGGCCAAATGCGAGTTTTTACCCCAAGCCAAACTTTCCAAACCTGGCAGACGGTTTCTTACACAGTTACAGCAGTGGGACGCCCCACAGTCGCCGGGACCTGCAGCGCCAGCAGCCGAAGGCACGGGCTGGGGCCCCGGGAGCGATGCCCACTGGGTGCCACAGCAAAGCACAAACCCACAGCGAGCTCGGTGCTGCGTCCCTAAGCTGCCCAGGGAGGTGGTGGAGTCTCCTTCTCTGGAGACATTCAAACCCCACCTGGACACGTTCCTGTGCGACCTGCTCTAGGTAGACCCGCTCTGGCAGGGGGTTGGACTAGATGATCTCCAGAGGTCCCTTCCAACCCCATATGATTCTATGATTGTATGTGTGGGTAATCCTAGCTGCAAATTGTGTAACGTAGGTAAGGCTTGAGGATGGTGGGAGGAATGCAGGAACACAGAGAACAAGGCAAGGTTCATTACCGGATAATCTCCACGTTTAGCTTTAAAACCTCTCTTTCATGTCAGCCCCCATGGTGAAGAAGTAAAGGTCATTTTGACATGGTGTCAAAAGGAGGTGTTACATGAAATACCATGCGATGTGGTCAGGGCATAACAGACATTTCTGCACTAAATTACCCTGACAGTATGGCCTGAAAGTAATCAAACAACCTGGGAAACCAAAGAAACCGTGGAGAGAAAATGGTAGAAGAAAGTAGAACAATATTCACCTCTAAAAATAAATACATGTATGCAGTATGATTCCTTAGCAGTGAGATGCTTGGAAAACAGCCAGAGTTACACAGACCTGCCTGTGGTACACTGACACCAGCACTGTTTTGCTCCACACAGCACCCAAAAGCCACTTGGCTCTAAAACTTGCGTTCCCACACCATTTATCCCAACACATCACTCTCCTCCAGTAGATCAGCGGTGGGGCAGTGTTCCACCCGGTTAAACCTCCACCCCATTTGAAATATTTCTTATCTGTAGCATGGAAATACCACACCATAGTAACTTACTACTGGTTGTATTAAAGTGGCTCTTTGGGGCCTCTGCCAGAGAGCAGAGCTGGTTTGTTTAAGGCGCTGTATAAACACACCGGAGCCCGTCCTCGCTGCAGGGAGCGCTGAGCCGTGCTGACTCGGAGAGGACTAATGACTACAGCTCTGCCCTGCGATTTCTCTCTTCCCTTTGCCTGCTGATGTCACATACGTTTCAAAGAAAAGCTACTGCAGAAGAAAACAGATTATTCCAAGTGTCCTGCTGTATTGCAAAAAATAATAATAAAAATTGATCTGACACACTCAGCCTGTGAAAAACTTCCACATGGACTTGATTTCAAGCTTGAGTCCTATTGATGCACTATGCGTATTCCAAGCACATAGTTTGTATTAATTGCTAGCTTTTTATAAATTTAGAAGATATTAATTACAGCTCTCCTTAAAGAGAATAGCTAAAGTGTTTACAGGTGGAACAATCATTACTCTTGATAGTGTTATAACCCAGACTGGCTTGCAGGAATAGCTCACTCTCCGAATGAGATGCAGGTAGTTGTAAGAAATTTTTGTTATTTTTTGAACAGATTGATTCAATTAAGGTGAAAAAAATAATTTTCATTAACAGCAAAACAAAGCAGCTGTTGTAGCTGAGTCATCACAAGATTGGTTTTGCCCCCTTTTTCTTGGGGCAATCTGCAGTACGGTGTCCTCACCTGGAAGGAAATGGTTACTAGTACATGAAATGTAATCTTCATTACACTTCAGAAACAGCTCTCACAGCAGATCTTTCACAGAACAAAATACTATTTTCAGCTGCGTTATTAACTGGAGAGAAAGTGCAGCACCTACACTTGTATTTCAGGGGGTCCAAGTCCATAACTGGACTCTTACATCACTTTCATAATACAAATAAAGTTTAAGGTGCTAATACACATTCCCATTATATTTGTACTAGTTTTATTTTAATGATAATAATAGTTGGTTAAATGTAGCTCATGAAAAGAGGAAAAGTATAGTTTCAGAGTTTGGACTTCAAAATCTTAAGTTCTCTGCCTTCAGGTCATCTCCCTTCCCCCGCTCCCCTTACACTTCCAAAAACACTGAACTAAGACAGACCCTGTGTTAAAACTGATGAAACCACCAGGCTTCCTGGGCGCCCGCTGTTCATTCGATGTGACAAGTTCAGCAAAGCATAGGGACCTTGACACTAAAAGTGTGTCACTCCCTATTTTCTGTGAAATGTGACAGAGGTTGGGCTAAATAACTATTATTCTGCATTTCAGTGGTCATTCTGTATCCAAGCTTATCGAATTTCTACATACTTCCAGCAGAGACTAACCTACACAGCTTGTGCAGGCGGCTCATAGCAACAGCAAGTGAAGGAGCTGAGCCCGTTAGCAAGCACTTTAATAATTAACAGACCTCAGAAGCGGAGCCTTTTTTCTCCTCCTCCTGCTGCTGTCTGCTGTGAGCAACCCTGACAGCTTCTCAAGTTATTGGTTCTGCCCCACAGTCAATGGTCAAGCCGGTGTGAGCAGCAAGATAGATTTTTTTTTTTGTCTGCTGTGCCCCCAGACCATCTCCATGGGAAAAAAGCATTTCAGGGCAAAAAAAAAAAAAAAAAAGTAAAAAAAAGTAAGAAGCAAACATCTGTAGAGAGAACTGAACTACTGGGGTATTTTTAAAGGTTCAGAATGTGGAGTCTCTAAGAGGTTAATCACAGTTCTTGTTATTTTTTCCAATGCAAATGCAAGAAGATGCACGTTTAAGGATAACTGCATAATCCTCACCCTCCTACTTGGGAGAGAGGGCTGATGTTCACATTTTTAAAGTTGATTACTTAAACTATATTCAGATTTCTGAATAACAGAAGTTTTCTGGCATGCCAGTCCCCCTTAGATGCCGGAGAGGTGACTAATTTTACTATTCCATAACAGTTAGTATGTGACCTGAAATGCAAATTTCACCCTTGTTTTGCAGACTTTTGTCTTTAGTCTTCTCAATAAGGAGATAAACAGCTATGTCCCAGGCTACTAAATGTATCAATACGCATCTACTGAGATCATCCAATACTAAATTCTAGATATTGTAAATTATGTGGATAATTCTAGTCCAATGTACTTTAGGCAAGCCACCATTTTCTATTAATGTTCATTTCCATCTGTTAATGGAAAGGATCAAACAAAACAAGAATACTTTTTAACTCATTGTCTAGCACTTCCAAATATTGTACCTCACAGGTCGTAGTTAATAATCAAGGATGTGGAAAGGAAGGTGGTTAAATGATTTACCATTTGCAGCACCCAGGCACGTATTCTATTGTCTACTGTGGCATTTATAACAGATTTAAAAACTATGATGAAAAAAATACTGATTAAAAAAAAGACTATTGAACTTACATTCCAGATCTGTCTCACAAAAAATCAACACTTATGTTACACTGTTGTGATGTTGTGACATTCCAAAGGAGAGGCAGACCACACTTTCTGTTGTTGTATATGCCATTGTTTCAAGGCAATTTAGGAGGCCACCTTTGCTCCAACAGCAGGTTGGCATTCCACACTCTTTTCTTCCTCACGATTCTTTAGCACACATGCATAATCAAACCTCAAAACAAGGACCTGTTTTAACTGTCAGCCCTGTTGTCCCCCTTAAGTAAGGCTTTTGGAATAAAAGTTCTGCAGGATCAGCATTTCTCTTTTTGATATTTGAGTTTCTTAATAGAACTGCTCATGTCTCGGTGAGGTAAGGAATGAAATACAATAACTGCCTCATTGGCGAGTGCCACGGAAGAGGCTCCAGCAAACTTTGCCACAAACACCGTTGTTATGTGCCACAGAGTGGTAAAAACACATACAACGTTTTTGCTGCTAACTGCGAATATGGCATGTAGATGGCAGTGTAAGGAAATGAGATTATTCTGTAGAGCTATTTCAAAGCAACGCCTGCTTTTTTAAACTTGTGGGTCCAGAATCACACCTGGAGGTAATTCAGCCATGTCAGTAATAATGAATGAAATGAAGTTAGAATGCGGGAAAGTCCGAGATACAATAAAATGAAACAAAGTTACTGTGTATTACAAAATGTTGTATTTTTAACGGAGGTGAATTTTCTGATTAGGAATCGACTTGCTCTTTGCACTTGCCTTTAGAGCCTCCCTGGAGCTCTGGAGAACCCTGCCGCCTCGCTGCTGCACCAGTCACCCAGGGTATCTGCCCAGGGTCACGTCTGTCTGGCTCTTCTGCCACTGCTGAGCCAGGACAGATGATGACAACAACCTCCAGACCTTTCCTGGCACTCTCCCACCACGTCACCCCTGTTTTAGAAGTTGAATAGTGATGATAGGCTGTGTACTCAGGGCGCCTTCTCACAAAGAAAACATCCTGCTTTTTCACTTCCACTCAACGCTGTGATTTCCAAAGCCTTTCTGGAGGCACAGAGCAAACAGCAAGGTTTGGGTTTTTAGAGCAAACACTCAGTGAAAAGGAAGGATGTTATTCCAGTGACAATCCACTGCCAACCCAGCAGTGCTTGTATTAACCCCCAAAGCTTTTCGGGAAAAACCATTCTGTTACATACTCTGTATGCCTATTAATTTTACCTCCACAGGTATTAATGTAAAAGCACTTGCTGTGTTTCAGTTTAGCTGCCCTCTAGGCCTGACGGCAGATTATGTCAAATGGGGGCTTTGAAGCACAGTAACAGGAATGCTTGTACTTGAGCGAGTACCCCCGGAGACCTCCTGCTTTGATTTTCTGTCCAAATGACTCTACTGATGTCAGAGCCGTTTGCTCCTAGGTATGGAAGGCAATATAGGAAAGTAAAGAGTGCAAACAGATCTATTGAAGCAAATATCTAATCAAGGAGGCATAAAAACAATATTTACACTTAAATTAGAGTTCAAAGGAAAACAATTATGAGCAATGCCAGTTTCTGTGCTTTGAAGCATAGAGTGAGCATCAGGTAATGGCAAAAGCTGCCTTTCCCCAGCAGCCTGTTGTTCTGAGCAGCTGCATGGTGAAAGGAAAGAAAGTGATTTACTGAGAGACTGCAAAATATGTCAGCCCTGAGCAAGGTGGAGAGGATCCTCCATCCATGTTTTATAAGATTGACTCCATCAGTCTCATAACCAGATGCAGCACTTCGTAAAGATCTGAAAACACTCCACCAATAGCTTGAGATTTCCACCTTACCTCCCCCCACTGGCAACCAAAAAATTAAGTAGATCCTTATTTTGATGATTGATTCACTTCCCTTTTTTTCCTCCCAGTCTTCCTTTTTTATTCCTTTTCCCTGTCTCACTCTCACCCACTCTTTGACTTCAACTTTCCTTTCCCTCCCGTGGGAAAGCAAGACTTATACATTGAATATTACATTGAATTTTGGGGGTATGAGATTCACAGTTACCTTTACCTCATGAATTAATGAGCACTTATGTTTCCTGAGAATTGGAGCAGCAGTGAGAGGGAGCTATTCCCAGAGCATTCATCCTAGGAATATTCAGGCTAAGTTGACTGGATGCTTTCCATCTGCCTGGAAAATTCTGGTGAGTGAAATCCAGCTTGTGCGGCAGAGCCAATATTACCAGCTAAAGACTGAGGTGCCAGAAACTTTTGGGAAAATGATGTGAGAAACTGTCCCTGACTAACTGTAGTACTTTATTTTTAAATACGAACTGTTGTAATCTAGCCTGGAGATCCACGGAGGCCTGATTATTACCCATATTTGTCAGGTCCAGGCAACCCCTAGCCTGAAGGAGAGGCTGTGTTTGTAAGCAGCACCGTTTCAGCTTCCAGGGAAAGCCATAGGTTCAAACATTGCCTGCAACTTCAGAGCAAAATGAAGAGCTGAGGACAGATGCTCCTGGGAAAGCCTTGGTGTGCACTGAACTTGCACAAGCGATGTCCGTTGTCTGTACGGCACACTGCACACAGAGCCGCTAGTGTCACAAGACAGTCACTGGCAGATCTGGATTTTATCTGGATTTTATATACAACTATTTCCAAAAATAATGACAAAAGGCTCTCTCTCTTACTTTAAATTCATAATTGATTGCACTAATTTGCACAAAGAACCTATGTAATATCTATATCTATATAGCTATATTTCCTTAACTTTGTCTGCAGATTAAGCCATCTCCAAACTTGCACAGTCCTAAAGAGTAAATTGCCGAATGGACGGGTGGATAATTTTTTCTCCTTTGTCAGGTACCGGATGTTGCTGCTGGTTGGAAAGACCTATGAGGATAATTTATTGTTCCAGCTAATATTTGTTTGTCACATACTGAATGTATTTTCACATGGATAACTTGAAGCCCTTTAAAATACCATTTCCTGAAGACAAGTAGTCACACATATATATAACCTGTTGCAGCTGTAAGGCTGTCCTGGAGGAGGCAGCTGTGGATGGAGATGCCTCCCTAGAAATCCTAGAAGGTTGCTGCAGCAGAGGCAAAGGAGAGTTGAAGATAGGGCAAATGGTGGATGTAGAGAGGACCAAAGACCAGGACATATGTGAGCACTCCTGTACAAGAGATGGTCTTCAAGAATCTCCCCTTTGTATATATCACGCACATTTATAACCTTGCCTACCACTGATGAAAAAACTCTTTGTTTTTAACGCATGGGTTATATCCCTGAAAACATAGCAATTAGTCTGACAACACAACTGAAAGATATGTGTTCAGAAACTTTAGTCTCTGTTTCGGGCTTTGTCAACTTCTTTCTACTACTTCCTCTTGTTGTACAATTGTTATACAATTGCTAAGCCTTTTCACAGACTTCTACAGACTATCTTGAATATAGTTCATTTTTTTTTTTCTAAAACAAAACAAGCACTTGTTAATACACTTAGATAATTATCTCTTAACAGTGAAGAGTTCTTTCATCCCATGTTAGTCAGGATACAGCTATCGCCATCTCCCTTGAAAATAGTACATTCATTATGCTGATTTAACACCATGGCTTAAGTGTCAACACTGCTGATACTTTTTTACAAGTTGCCTTTAATTTTTCCCAAGGTTTAAATTTTTGGGATGATAATTCTTGTATTTTCTATCTCCCCAGTCTAAACTTTCCTGAAAATTTTCTTCAATTTTGCAGAATTAGAGGAGGAAAACCACATTCTTCCGCTGTTAAAAACTACCTTCTTTGTAGAGCTATGAGTGGTCCTGTTTGAGGCACGCAAACAAAACAGGTCTTGCATGTGCCTTTTATAGTCCTTACAGGAAAAACAAAAAGAACTTTACATATTGTCGGTTTGTCATATTGTCAAGAATTTCTCTATTGATTGACAATAAGCCAGTTTTAGGATAAACAGGGAATTTCTTTTGTCCATTGGGGTCTGGAACAATGCTGGACACAAGTCAGAGTTATACAATGAAGATGACTTGACTATAGGAATCTCAAAGTTATGAAAATAATGATATAGAGGAGTGCATGAAGAGAAAGCACTATATAATTTTATAGGTTATTTGAAAAAACAATATTCCACTTCAGCATCTACCAAAGGAACTGCAAAGAGTCAAGACTGTATAAATCAAACTTACCTCTTGTGGTCACTAATTGTGATCCTTATTGGCTGAGTATCTAATGGAAGTTATTTCAATTTAAGATGTGGAAAAATTTCCAAATGATGTTAAATACTCCGGAAGCTACACTTTGAAGGTATGCATGGCTCTCACATATTCCCTTCAAAAATCAGGTCTTCAGTGATCCTAACTAGGTGCCCAAAATAAAAAGTTGTAACATGAATCTCTACATTTGCTTTTATATCTGCATAAAAAGCTGCTGCTAACAACAACAGCAGCAACAACAACAATAATAATAATGACAACAACGTTTTACAAGTTATTTGTGGTTCCTTTTAAAAAAAGATAAAATGAGATGTTGAAATAATTCAAACCCTGCGGTGAAGGGGAACTGATGTGCAGTAAATAAGGCAGGGATTTTGGCCAGAAAGGTGCTTTGAAGGTGGCCAGAAAAGTGCTTTACTACTCCTTGAGTGAGCAACTTCTGTCCATGTACTGGCAGGAACTCAGTGATGTATTTATTGACTGTATCACACTAGACATGCACAAGCACACAAATCAGTTTTTTATAGTGTCTCTAAGTCTGACATTGCCTAATTTAGGTGGGCTGGATTTTTCAATCTTGGCAATGCTGCTGTAACCTGATTTTTTTGCATGGATTTTTGCATGTTCAAAGAAGAAGAATGAAAAGAAAAAGAGGAAATGAAACAAAGAAAAAGAAAAGAAAAAATACAAAGGAAAACAAAAAAGGAAGAACAAATGTAAAAAGAAAGAGAAAAAGCTTTTTCCATGACTAGAAATAGGTAATACAAACACAGAATCCTTTCTATACCGATAGCTTTAAAGTGTTGGAGGAGGGGTTTTGTCTACATTAATCCATTGAAAAGTCCTCTTTCAGAACATTATTAATCCCATTTATTTCACTGGTAAAGTTAGAGGTTCAGTGGATATGATGATATTCCATGGGCAAGGAAGAGAAAGGGGTATCCAGAAGAGCATCCCAGGTTTCTATGGTTTCCTCAGCCAGGCAGAGGACAACTTCTAGCTATCTGGTTTTCAATTTAACCTTTGTGGATCATGAGACAAGTTTATCTTTAGACTGCCTGTTTGCAAAGCAGAAGGGAATTTCTATACTCTTTCCTTTCAGAGATTTATAAGACCAAATTGCCTGCAGAAAAATAAACTCTGACTGTTCCTTTGGATGGAAATTGTGTTAATGGCAGTTCTGCAACAGTTGTTGCAACACTTTGGCAAACACCTCATGTCAAAGCCAGGGCACAAGGCAAAGTAATCGCTCGTGTGTCTTTTTTTCAAGCTTCCAACCTTCGTTTTACAAAGAAAAGGTAACTACAGGCAAAATTTCTTCTATAAACATAAAAATCCTTCACACTTTCCAAATTCCTATGAGTTGCTGAGGGACAGGGGAAGGTAAGCTGTCAGGGTATGCAAAAACTGATACCATGTTAAGCCACTGGAAATACCCCCCCCGCCATTAATAACCGCATGCTTTATCCTGAACAAAGAAGATGGTACTATCTGCTAGAAATATTTAATGGAATTGACTTACATTTGCTTTGGCCAAGTTACGGCTGACTAAAAACAAAACCAAAATAATTGCAAACCACTCCTCAAATATGTTATATTTCTTGTTCAGAAATAACTGGGAAATAAAGCACAAGCAATCTGTTTCTTTAACTGACAAGTACCGATGATGTGACAATTTATTCAAAATGTAGTGACATTTTTGTCTGCTGTAGTAGTATTTTAATGACTTGACAGTCACAATTAGTCTAGACTTTGAATGCTTTTAAGATCTCCACAAAGCTCTTTAGAAAGTAAAATTGAAGTTGCAGATTTAATGCAGATACACTTTCCTTTTTCTATACCTGAACACCCTCAAAGGAGACACTTGATAAGTCAATGCATAATCTCTCAAGTGCTTTGGATACTATCAGAATATGTAATTAAAATAATAATTTGATAACATATGTCTTATAGTAATTAAAACTAGCATCGATGATAGCCTTCCCAAACACTGGAGAGCTTCAAATCAAGATACAGGTCTGAGGATTCACAGAAGGGTAGAGTTCCAAATATTTCTCAAGCTGGTCTAAAGGCTGGAGTCAAACCAGAAAGAACTTTGTAAAAGTAAAGTTCATTGAGACCAGCAGTAACATGATCAGCAATAACAGATCAACAGCCAATAATATCTGAATAAGTACAGTGTTCTCACCTCATCTTGTCTTCTGAATACATAAATGTGAATTGTCTATAACTAGAGATTTTGAGAGGTGGCTTTGAACACTACAATCGGGATCACGCCAAAATATGGTGCAGCTGCTATTCGAAAAACATCACAGCACAGGAAGAAATTGTCTGTTAACCTCAACATTTCAGAAAAAAGTCTCCCTTCCTTTCAGATGGAAAGCATGCCTGCAGAACTAAGTGTGGAAGCAATTTGCTTCAAAGAATGTTTTCTTCAAAGCCTGTTACAGGGCTCAGAGCACACAGGGAGCTCACAGCACGCCCATGCTGTCCACTACAAAGTGGTGCCCTAGCGTACATCTATCTTAGCAGACAGAGTAGACCAGCAGGAGCAGATCTGAACAGCGTAACAGTTGATGTTGAGAACCCGGCATCCTCACCGTGCAGTTTTTAATACGCTGCATGTGGGGACAGGGCATTCCCTGCTCTCGGATTAGCCCCAGAGGAATCCCAAAGACCAAACGCCCACTTGCGGTTGAGGCACATCTTCTTACTTAGCTTCATCCAGAACGAATCCAGCGGATGTGCTCCAAGACAATATCACAATGTGAACTGCAGTGCTGTAAAAGCAGGCTACCAGGAGATTGACATGGAGAGCACCTTCCTGATTCAAGCAAACAGACTCATTTTTCTGTGTGATTACAGATGTTCAGAGAATCACAGTACACATCACTCCCTTGGCATTTTGGAAGGTCAGGTGTCGTAACTGTAGTAGTAATACTTCTGGAAAGGGCTTTGTTTGAAGACAGAAACTATTTCTCAGCCACTGTTAGCCAAAAATTTAATAATGCTCCTTCCTAAATATCACTATATTTTTATAGGAATTTATAAACAGCCTATCAATACCTGAAGGGAGCCTACAGAAGAGCAGGAGAAAGACTCTGTCAGGAAGTGTAGTGACAGGACAAGGGGCAACAGTTTTAAATTGGAAGAGAAGAGATTTAGATTAGATATGAGGA
>JAOXJK010000012.1:60377633-60391013 GCA_025774025.1 Xenus cinereus | reverse complement strand
TCCCTGCCCAGGGCAGGGGGGTTGGAACTCGATGATCTTTAAGGTCCCTTCCAACCCAAACCATTCTATGATTTTATAAACACCATAGTGTATAAAGTATGTAAAGTATATAAAGTATGTAACATATAAATATATAAAGTATGCAAACATAAAGTACATTGCTGGAACACCAAAATAAACATGATGCATAGATTTACCTTTTCTTTATCTGTTTAGTAAAACAAATAATCTATCATCCAGTCCCATTTGGCTACAGCAGAGCAGTGGGGTGGGGTGCTGGAAAACACGTAGGCCAAAAAGTCAAGTCAAAACTAGGTAATGGGCTCCCTCATTATGTCTTAAGATCAAAATCTGAGTTTTGCTTCTGATTTAGAAGAGGATATCATTACCACCACACTGGGTTATTGGTACAATTCAAGATCAGCCAAAGGTCACATATTGAAAACATCAGAATCAGCTTCTGTGGCACCTTAAATTTTTCTTGGAATTCACCCAGCCAGTCCCAGAGAAGGTTTAACATTGCTTGGGATATGAGATCATTATAGCCCAAGCTGGTGTGACACTAGACTATAATAGTGATGTTTCTGAAAAAAACCAGATTGGGAAAAGGAGATTTATAATCCAAATAAGAGAGTGATAAAGGAGCTTGTTCTTCTTCTTCTTCTTAATAAGCAGCACAGAATTTCCTGTACTTAACCAAATAAGTAAAGAGAATTCCATCTGGTAGATGGTGGTCTGCTTTGTCCATGTTATTCTAACAACAGTCAAATTAAATATTTGAAGTCAGAAACTCGTCTGAAGACTATCTATCTGCAAAAAAAATTACACTTTATGTCTGCAATAGGGAATAGTGGTTTGGGGGGCACAGTGTGTTGCAATAGCACTTGCTAAAACACTTTTTGAACACTTTAAAACAAGTGTTTTAAAACACTTGCTAAAACAACTGCCATGTGTAGACAGTTGTTATTTTTCCTATGAGACAAAATAGAAACAGGTGTTGCTGCCAAAAAATTTAAAATACTTTTTCCTAACGTGTCTTAAACCTGTTCCCCTTGTCTCCACTTTACTGAACTGACACTGAGAGCCACAAAAACATTTCTGCATCCCTGGATAGCATTTCTTCTGTTTATTCTCATTTTTCAGTTCTTAGCTCTTCTTCACCTGTAAATAGCTAACCTACATTGAAAGAAGGTGTCTAATATTCAAATATATTACTATTCACTTTAGGAATACAGTGCAGCAAAACTTACCGTCCTTGACAGCAGTAAAAATCCTGTGGATTGTCTCTGTGGAAAGGACTGAGGTACGTGCCATTTACTAATTAATCCATCTGGATGGAGGCTAAACTGCAAGACTGAGATAGCTGGGAAAGTTTGCCTGTCAAAAAAGGAATTAGGTATTCTTGAAAGACTCTTTAATAAAAGGGGGGAAAAAATCTTTGTAATCAAGTGGCAAAAGTAAATCTGGTACTTTATTTCAGACCCTGAAAACCAGTTGAAAGAGGAATAGGATTTCTTTTTCATAAATTTATTAATAAAATAGTTATAATTTTTTAGCATGTCCATTTGACTGTCCATGGACTGGATGTGGCTTTCTCTGAATTTGGTCTCAAATCTAACAGAATTCATGTATTTGTGGAGTTTATTACCCAGCATGGAGATGTTTCTCTCTGTCTTCGGGGGTTGATAGATTTTTTTTGACAGTCCCATTGCAGGAAGGACCAGTAATCTTTTAATCTCTTTGTGGACTTGAGCCCCAAACATCAGCTCCAGTGCATGCCCAACTTTGGAAGATGCAGTCAACATTGGTATCTAGAGGTCTCGTTCTGCCGGCAAGAGCTGGCGTGTGGCAACTGATTTGTCCTCTGGGTCACTGCTGCAACTTTCTTTCTTATCCAGGATAGTTTTCAAGAGTTCTGTAGTCTTCATTAATAATTTAACCTAGTTGGAGTGATGCAAGTGAAAAGGCAGACAGATTATATATATTTTCACAGAATCTGGGCCTATTAGCAAATACCAAAGAGGGCTGAGGATCCAATACATGCTTTACTAGCAGGGAGACACACACCAGTTACAGCAGGCTTTATATCAGTCACTTAATGCACGCCAAATATTTAAAATGAGATATTCAGTTTATCAAGACTGTATCCCTCATCTGTCAAGTATACGGCTAAGCGCTACACAGAACAGTTTTAACAATACCATTCCCACACTTATCAGGAAGTAACATGTGCCTTGTGTTACTTGAAGCCTGAAATGCTGAAAGCAAAAGTGGTCTGTCTTAAAAGAAAGAAAACAACCTTTTTCTCTGCAGATGGTCTGAGCAAATGGTGTCTGTCAGCTTCTCAGTAACAGAAACCAGATGTAGAACAGTCATACAATCCTCTAAGTTTGCCCCCAATTTAGGCTGCAGAAATTGCATTAAAAGAAATTTCTGAAATTGTTTAAAAATGATGTCATTGCCATCCAAACACAGATTATAACTCTTTATTACTGTTGTTGCTGTAAATGCAATCATTCTTGGGTGGCTGTGTGGATGCATCAGACATTATAAAACACAGTAGAAACAGCTATTTTCCTGAAATACTTTAGCAGCTGTTACAAACTTTATGTCTTTTGAATGAAAGGATTAGGTCATGGAAAGAACTGAAACTGTCTTTCTGGAGCTTTCTATGGCTTTAGGTCTTTGAAGAGAAGTTGAACCAACTACTGGCAACGGCACGTAGCATTTACTTTGGGTAGGAATGGTAACAAAAAAAATGGTTACTAATACTTGAAGCCCATTGGACAATGTCAAGATTTTCTCTTAAAATATGTATAATAGAATTCTATGAAAAACAAGGTTTAAAAAGAAAATTTTAATTTTAACAGACTGGACTTTCTGGGGAACTGCTCTTTGAAAAAATGTTTGACCAACTTTACCAGCTCCGTCAGAATGAAATCTCTGCTGTTCTGTGAACAGAAAGCTACAGTCAGTTTTCAGTAAAGATGTGAGACATACAGCAGTTTAAAAAAAGCATCGGAAGCCAGCGAAGACAGGAGGATACCATCACCCCAGTGAAAGGTACAGTAGAGCAGAGCTCTTTCATTAACAGTTTGTAAATTCCCCATGGCCAAGGACCTGTAGCCTTAGGCAGAATCATAATCCATCTGAGACAAATGTCTTTGGTGAAGACAGAGAGGACTCCAAAATCAGCCCTAAAATCGTTTGTTCGTGGTGGGAAAGACTAAGAAAAACAAAAATTGCAGTAAAACATTAATTGCTATAGTTATAGCATGAGCTTCTGGAGTCTTTCAAGACATCCCTTTGATCTCTTGAAAATAGAGAACATGCACGACACAAAGACCTTTGGTTACATTTCTGCACAGGAAAGGTGCTGATTGTGATTTTTAAGGCACTTACACACTGCTATATCTGCCTGGGAAGACTTTAATGTAACTAAGAACAAGTAGCTGTTGATTCTGCAACAAAAATACCTTAAAACCTGAGATGAAATAAGTTCACCTATAAAATCTTTTGCTCGGCCAGTCCCATTTTTTCAGATACAGGGGAAGATATAGGGGAACAGTGTGGAATGCTTTATCACTTATGGGCAACATTTCACACTTTTAATACATTTGTGTGGAATTAAGTTTTGTATATAAATTGAGTTTTATGACATCCTAAAATATTCTGTATCAATAAAATGAACAGTATCTTTTTATTTATCTTAATAAATAAAGCATGTGGTCATTCTGATGCAAAACACAATGTACATTTTAAGGAAAGGAGAACAACCTTACAGGAACTTGGATTCAGTCTCAGCTGTTTCCATTGGGCTGGACATCACCGCTTCTCTGTTATTAACTGTGTCTGTAAAACCCCAGCCGGACCCATTCCACTAATTTAGCATTTATACATAGTTTGCAGGTCTGTAATGAAAGTAAGTGAATTAGGATATATTGAATTTCCCTCTAGAAACAGGATCTACTTAAAAGGTAAACAAAAAAGTATAATCAATTTAACTTCTGTAGTATAAATGCTCCAATGCAGTTAGCCAGATATTGAATAGTAAAAAGACTTCATCCTGCCAACCATTCTAAAGCTTCCTAATCATTATACCATGTCATAAGATCAATAATAAGGTCATATTCTCAAGTTTTGGGTATGTTTGAATATTTCCCACAGGCTGTATTGGGACCAGACCTATATGAACGTGAACTAAATCGTCCTTTCCTTCTGTGTCTTTAGTGAATCTAGATACATTCTGTTTATTGTATTTTAGTGTTTTATAAACAGTGAATTTTAATGCCTTCTAGTTTTCTTTGGTCTAAATGCTCAAGGCTGACTGTTTCCAAGAGATTTGCATAGCTTGAACACGCATTGTGGGCTGCATGAAAAGCACTTGATGACCCTCTAGAACCTGTGTTAAACTTCAGGTCTGACTGGAGAACTGTAACAGTCCCCCAGTGCCTGAAAAAACTGCAAATTTGTACAGCAGATAAAGGAATCTCATTGACCACTTTGTTTTCAAGCATTTCTGAGGCAGAAGGTAGGACCTTCTTCCATTGCTGTAGTTTAAATTCAGATTACTATTTTTAACAAAGGGACACAGATGCTGCATTAAGCAGTCTTAGCAGGCAACGTTGCAGTGAGGCAGGATAAGGGATATAACTAAATGTGACTTAAGGGAAAGCAATGAAAATTAAAATAATCTTCAAAGAGGGAGCATCTAGCAAATTATGTCTGATGTTTATAGTTATAATACAGTTAACATAGTCAGTATTAGATAGGTTCTGCCTCCAGCCAGGCAGAGGAGAAGCAAAACAGAGTTTATCAGACTGTGTGGATTCGATGGCCTGGCACATTAGAGCCACAAAAGTATAAAGCCCTGGTGGACACTGGTGTGTACGGACCCTATTGCCATATAATCATGAAGGAGCAGAATCCATCACCATTTCTGGAGCGATGGGGGGTGGTGACTGTCTTAAGAACTGATAATATTGGAGGCTGAAGGGGGCCTAACTGGGAATAAATGGGAGAAGCACCCAATTGTGACTGGCCCAGATGCTCCGTGCATCCTTGGCATAGACTACATCATGAGAGGGTATTTTAAGGACCCAAAAGGGTATCAGTGGGGTTTTGGTATAGCAGCTGTAGAGACTGAGGATGTTACGCAGTTGTCTACCTTGCCCGATCTTTCAGATGACCCTTCTTCTGTAGGACTGCTGAGGGTTAAAGAACAGCAGGTGCCAATCCCTGCTACAACGATGTATTGACAATATTGCATCAACTGAGACTCCCCAATTCCCATCCATAACCAAATTCATCAGCTAGAGGGACAACTCACCCCTTAGCAGCCCTATTTGGCCAGTGTGAAAATCTGATGGAGGCTGGAGATTAACAGTAGGCTATCGTGGCCTGAATGAAGTCACACCCCCACTGAATGCTGCCGTGTCAGACGGGCTAGAAGGTCCATATGAACTGGGGTCAAAGGCAGCCAAGTGATATGCCACAACTGACATTGCTAACGCATTTTCCCCTATTCCTCTGGCAGCAGAGTGCAGGCCCCAGTTTGCTTTCACTCGGAGAGGTGTCCAGTACATCGGAACTGACTGCCCCAGGGGTGGAAACACAGCCCCACCATTTGCCATGGACTGATCCAGCCTGCACTGGGGAAGGGTGGAGCTCTGGAACACCTGCAGGACGTTGGTGACATCATTGTGTGGGGTAACACAGCAGAAGAAGATTTTAAGAAAGGTAACAAAATAATTAGAATTCTTTTGAAAGCAGGTGAGGGGTTTTTTTGCTGTAAAAAGAGAGAAGGTCAGTGGAAGCAGAGCAACTGGCAGCACAGAGGTAAACCCATCTGGGCTGCTGAATTGTGGGAAGATATTGCTGACTGGCTAGGGAAACTAGTTGAAAAGGTACATCATGTAGATGCCCACGTACCCATAAGTTGGGCCACTGAGGAACATCAAAACAATCAACAAGTGGATCAGGCTGCTAAAATTTTCCAAATAAACTTGAACTGGGAACATCAGGAAGAACTATTTATAGCTCAGTGGGCCTATGACACTTCATGTCATCAAGGAAGGGATACAACATATAGACGGGCTCATGACCAAGGGGTGGCCTTAACTATGGATGCTATTGCACAGGTTATCCATGATTGTGAAAGATGCACCGAAATCGAGCAAGCTTAAATGGTTAAGACCTTTGTGGGATGGGGGATGATGGCTGAAATACAAGTATGGGGAGCTCCGGCAAATTTACCGTATCACACGCCCTCAAACCCAGCAGGGTAAGCACTGCATACTTACAATGGTGGAAGCGAGCACTGGATGGTTGGAAACCTATGCTGTGCCCCCTGACACCACCCAGAATACTATCCTGGGCCTTGAAAAGGAAGTCTTGTGGCAACATGGCACTCCAGAAAGGATTGAGTTGGACAATAGGACTCATTTTAAAAACTATTTTTGCCAAAGAAGATGGCATTGAGTGGGTATACCATATTCCCTATTGCGCACCAGCTTCTGGGAAAATTGAACAATACAATGGACTGTTAAAATCTACCCTGAAAACAGTGGGTGGTGGAACTTTTAAATACTGGAACAGGCATTTAGTGCAAGCTACCTGGTTAGTTAACACCAGAGGATCCATCAATCAGGCTGGTCCTCTTCGATCAGACTTTTTACATGCTGTAGAAGGGGATAAAGTCCCTGTGGTGCATGAAAGGAATGCTGTTTGGGTAATATTGAGAAATACTGAAGGGAAAACTGGTTTTTTCCTACTTTGGAGAAAGACAAACCCATTCATGTGACTGGTTTCACTCAAGGACCTGGATGTACTTGGTAGGTAATGCTGAAGAAAGAAGTTCAGTGTGTACCTCAAGGAAATTTAACCCTGGGTGAGAATACTCAATTTTGAGCTGTATGGTGTCAAGCACTACGTAGTACTAACAGCGTTCAATATGTGTTTACAGGATAACACAGCCGTGATGAAACCTGAGCTAACTTCATCAAGTGGCATCCAGCAAGCTCTTCGAGGTGGACGTGCTACCTGTTGGCACAAACCACTACGAATTTCATATCATCTTTCCTGCCCTGAAAGACTGCTGTGATAGATGGAATCCTAAAATTCTGAACTAAATGAACTTTACACACTTTTCCATGTAAAGATAAACTGTAAATTAGTGATCTGTATTTATATTCGAAGATTAAAAATGAAGCAGTAGTGATCTGAGCGTGATGCAAATGGTATGGAATAAGGGGTGGAAAAAGGGGACTTTTACCTCAAAGTCCTGCTTTGAGGTAAAATCGAACTAATTTCCTTTTCAGTCATTTTATTTTTCAGTGAAGACTCTTCTAACTAACTGCACCTTCTGAAATTAAGAGCATATTTTTCAGTGTCCACTTCTAGAGATAACATCTGATGTGTATAGTTACTACCAAGGGACGGTATGCAGAGAGGATCTTTCTTATATTTACTCCTATAAGAACCAAGGTCAGCTAACTTTTTTTTTGTACCAAGTTGGAGGGTCGGAAGCAGAAAAGCGTAGAGGAGGCCGCACCTGTGGGGAGGAGGGGACAGGAGAGGTGACCCAAAGCTGACCAGTAGGGTATTCCATCCCATCTGCCCCATGCCCAGTGTAAAAGCTGAGGGGTCAGCCTCTTTCTTCAATGGCCAGCATCCAAGGAGGACTCTGTCTGTTGGTCTGCCTTTGATCACAATCCATGCATTCCTGAATCCAGAGCTGGAATCCAGTTCCAATCCATCGCTGAGTCCAGGCTGGGACTTTTCCAGTGCCTGCCAGTAGCGTGATCATCATCCTGGGAGCTAGATACTGGTTTTGTATATATTTAATTATTTCCTTATTAATATTATTATCTTTTCTTTTTATTATTATTATTTCATTAAAGTAGTTTAGTTTCTCTTCAGCCCATATGTCTTATTCTCTCTCCCTTCTCTTCTGGGAAGGGAGAGAGAGGTTAAAGAGAGTGTCTGTCATTTGTTTAGTGGCCAGCCCAGCCTATACCATGACACTCAGAGAAGAGAGAAGCAGAGAGGCGGTTCTGCTGCAGCCTTCCTGTCCTTCACTCCTCTCAGAAGAGGAGGAAATCTTCCATGCTCGGGCCCGTACCTGTTAGAAATACACTAATTGCCACACACAGCAAAAGACTTCTGACCTACTGCTCTAGCAACTGAGTTCAAGTTCAGACAGAAGCAAAACACTAAGCCCTCGCTATTTCCTTTCCATTACAACAGTACTCTGGATGTCTAGCCCAAGATGTAGTTTTATTAGGAATGAAAGAAATATATGGGAATGATAAAAATTGGAACTTTTATCCGTAAAAAAAAGAAAAAATCACAAAAGACAGCATTGTCAAAGGTAAATCATTATTGTCAAGCAGGTTGAAAATATGATGTAAAGAAGAAAGATACAACATGCGGCTTTTACCACTCGGGAAATGCAAGCTCAATTATGTGGTACAAATGTAATTTTGTAGTGCAAGATAAGTGAGAAAACTGTTCACATGACAAGCAAATGCTTTCTATTTCTAAAGAAAAATCAGCTTGTAGCTTTAAATCTCATGTGGAAAACAAGTGCTTAAATCATCAACTTGAGCAGTCTTTTCTTTTTTTAAATGAGTATATAACATGAAAATGGAACTCTGAAGTCAGTGGGATGCTGCTGAAGGACACTAATGCCTGGATCCTCCAAAGTATATAAGTACATCCTAGTGAAACTGTGGGAACACACTAACTGCACAGGTAAAATATATGCATCTTCCCGGAGAAAGATCAAAATTATCGTTGCTGTGAGACTTTTACCTTGACAAGTTGATATCTCTGGTTGAATCAATACTGCGGGTGTAGGCGAAGTGGGAGAACTGCAAGTCAGGATGCAACTGTACCCTTGTGCCTAGATTGTCTTTCACGACACCTAGGCAGACAGTCTGTGCTGAACTCATGCTCTCTGAGTTAGGGGCAATGAGAAGGCATCAAGTCCTGCAGCACCGGCCATGGAAAGCCTCTGCCCTATAGTAAAACCTCAGCCTGTGCAGTTTAATGTTGATGTGAAAGCTTGTCAGGCTTGAAAATCATGCAGTCATAGGTTGCAATGTCTAGAACTGTTGCATTAAACCCGCTGTGTTCTGTGAGTCTTTAAATGTGGACATGAAGAAAAATTTACAAATTAAAAAAATTCAGCTATGACTTGGGAAATGCATTACTCTAAGCTCTGCAGACTGTGCTGTAAACTCTAAAGATGCCTGTTGTGTGATTTCATGTTTAGAGGTTATCGGTCACTGCATTTCACATTTAACCTTCTCCAAGACAGGGAGCAGAAGTATGACTCGCCTCCATTCCTGCAGATAATTCTCAGCAAAGACAGCAGACCACAGTGATGGAGTACGCTCTCGAGGCAGTAGCTGTGATACTGCACTCTTTGCAGCTCTAAACAGAAAGGGTATATCTAGGGAATAGGAGGCATGGTCAGACAATTGTTGCATTTTGTTCATCTGCAGCTGCTGAAATGTTTATAAAAGCACAATTAACCAGGTACAAATCAGAGAAACTCCAAACCCTCTAAATCTCTGCAAGGGATCAGACCGTTCCTTCCATCCAGGGACTAGCAGAACACAATACATTTTTCGGTTACCTTCTCTCTCTGAGGTCTGTAGTCCATGCAGCACAGTCCCCCTCACCTCATTGCCATGGGATTTAGTCTTCCCAGCCATCACAGCTGTAGTTTCTCCCATCCTCCCTCAAAGGATCAGATTCTCAGTGGAGTAAATCAATGTCACCCAACTAATGTCTGAGGGACTGTGACACCGTGCAACAGCTGAAGGTCCAACCCATCTTGCTTCCAGAAAATAAGTTCCTTCTGCAATACAATTTCAAATTTTGGTATGATCACACTTTCAACAACTGTGTTAACTCTTCTTAAGGACAGCTTTCTGCAAATCTAAGCACGTTGACATGGCAGCCAGACCGTGAAGGCTAGGGGTTTCTTGATGCAGAGTACATTCCTTGAGAACAATTCACCAGTATGTTAAATAGCTAATTTCAATCTGTTCAACAGAGCTGTCCAAAATTAGACATCTTTGGCCAATCTTAGCTACTGATATATAGGGCAAATCAAGAGAGATGTTCAAAGACCTTCTTCCTCATTTTCCTTCCACACATGGGGGTGTGGAGAGGTGCAGAAAGGGAAGAAGATGGCTAGCTACAGCTCATTATTCCAGATTAGCAGCCAATCTACCAGATTTTCAGATAGGAAATGTGCAGGAAAAGAATAAAATTAAATTATTTACTTTATGAATGACACCCATACTTAGCATGCTGTGGTGAAAGTGGTAGTGAAGAACATTAATTATCTCAGTGTCATTTCCACATTTTCTACTGCACTTCTTTTACTGTGGCACGAGCAAAAAAGGTGGAATGTAATCACAGTGTTTTTCCTAATAGGTCCAGAATGATCCCAATACCCTGAATTTCTTAACTTCTGTGATGCCCATAAGAGGACATTCCTACATGAAATGCCACTTGCTTTACTGATGCATAACTTCAAGAGAAAGAAGAATGGGTAAGTAGGAATATTTTAGATACTAAGGAGTAAGTAGTTTAAGAGAGCCTCTCTGCTGCCCTTTAAGATTAGCAGGTAATTTGGCTTTTTTTACAAATAATAATGAGGAATTTCTGCCATCAACAATTATTTATACAAATGAACACTAATTCTCTATCAGTTGACTTTTTCCTCATAATTAATGAAAAACATCTTAAACCAAGTACAGATCCTGTCTTCCCTTATTATTGCAAACATTCTGGATGATACATTTAAGTACTTAACAGAGACATTTAAGTTAAGGGTGTGGTTGCCCTTGGCTTCCACTTTGGTAGTCAACAAGCAATGAATAAAAACTGTCAATTCCAGCTCTTAGCAGACTTGTGGTTTTAAATTCCACCTATACCAAGCGTGGGGGGTTTTAAAAATAATGGTTAAGCCTAACCGTAAATAATTACATATATAGCAAGTAAAACCAGACTGAACATCAGAGAAAGACTTAAGTCTAAGAAAACTACCTAGTATTTTTCACAAAAATTAGCTTTAGAATGTTATAGAACTTTCCACACCAAAACCTACCGGTTATACACTAACAAACTGCAAAGAAGGCTGTTGGAAGGACACTTTACTATCTGGGAAAAAACACAGCAATGTCTGAAGGCACTGTGCTACGCAGTCACAAAATTGCATGCGACCGGCAACCTTCAAATAAACAAGCGAAGGCCCCAGTAAACAGAGAGAAGAATTTCTCATCAACAAAAGCAAAACAGACTGAATGCTATTTTCCAGACTGAAAATTAAAGACAGATGTGAAGTGCCAGTGAGAAGGACTGAAAATCGTCTCTGTGCTTGTCCTGCCCCCTTCCCAATCACTTTAGGTTCATTGATTAATTAAAACTTCCATTATATAGATATACACATATATATGTTGTAGCTTCCGGTAAGAAGAAGCTTTGCACTGGGAAACAAAGTCTGCAGAAGGAACCTGACTCATAAGCGAGAAAAAAAATCAAAGGCAGCAAAAGTACACATATTTCACTATTTTCACAAACAAAATAGCTGGCATTTCAGATATTCATATTTAAAATTTTAAAAATCATAACTGAAAATCTAATTTTTTATCCAAAAGTATTTTTTAGGAAAAAAATTTTAAGTCTATTTTTAAATGCTAAGCACTATTTCAGACAATAATTTAAATGTTTGGGTTTCTATACTTCTGGAATAAATACCTCAGTCAGTACCATATGTGCTACTGACACAGAAAACTAGGAAAAGGTTTGCTTCCTATAAAAAATTGCAACCCAGTCCACCACTCCTCCACTCTCCTTTTTTCTCCGTATTTTTAAAAGAAAGATCTTCAAGGTACAACTAAAATTAGGGCTTTTCTTATAATTAAAAGACGTGTTAGCATAGCTTTTAATTTTAGGTTCTCCAGCAATTATCACTTAGAGTTTAGAGACTTTTTTCTCCAGTACACTCAGGGCAAACAGAGATCTATCACAAAACCATAGACACAGGTATTACTTGAGTGTTTTTCTAAACACACACATCAAGAACAATCTGATTAATTTACAAGCTTAAATTAATCAGAAGAAATAAGTCAGGGATAAGAAAAGTACAGTGGGATAAGCTACATTATTACTAAAGTATTAATCACCATGTGTTTTACCTGCTGTGTGTTTTTTACCTTGACAAAATAGGCATTGACAATATGCTAATTAATACTTACAGCATATCAACATTATAAATGTAAAATACACAACAGGAAAAAGTAGGTCAAATTTGTGAGAACTGTAAAAAAAAACAAAAACCACCCAACCTGAAGTCAAAATTTAACTTGTTACAATCAGCATATTCCAAGACTAAACACAACCCAGTGTCTATTATTAGGTTCTTGGTTCTGTGAATTGCCAGTTGCTTCCTGGGAGATGTTAAATACCAGGAGAATCCATAAACTGCAAAATGCAAGTATAAACTGAAGCTCACAATTTTAAGGAATTTGAGATGGGTACAATGAATTTCCTCAGGATTTGCCCAGTCTAGTTAAGATATCCCAGTTCTTAACCACTGTTTAGTGTCAGCGTATACTGTAAGTATTCTGTACAAACAACCCTTGCAGATATTGCAGTGTTTAGTACACGGGACACTTTTCCAAGCTATGGGCTTAGGTAAGCCTCCCCCTGTCCCGACACCAAGGCAACTGAACATTTACTTGCTATATGAAGGGGACCAATTGGATCCAATTAAGACATCAGAAACAGATTAGCCTTTATAAATGAAAAGACAATAAACAAAATCTGTTCTTACTGTCATTATAACTTTTAAGAGTATAAAGATGTCAGAGACATCTAATTAAGACCACAAATAGAAACAAATCTTGTCTCTGAAACCACAAAAATTAACCTTGGAAAGAATTGTTATAGTAAATAACATAAATTATGGCAGAGCACATCCTCTGACAGACATTTTAGCTTTCTCAAATCAGATGGAGTAGGAGAGGTGAGGTGCTAAAGAAAAGGAGATACCAGAATGTGAAACTGAGGGAAATCTGTTATTTTTTTCACAAATATTTTTTTTTCTTCCTATTAGCTATGCTGCTACTGCCTACAATGAAGAAGAAAAAAAAAAAAAAAAAAGAAGGAAATCCAATAAAGAAATTCTCAGGGTAAGGAGAGTTCATTGGATATCAAACCTGTCCATGTGTCCAAGTCAACTGAACTGCAATGAATTTTTTTTATATATATATATTTTTTTTTTTATGTGGTTGGACTCGATGATCTCAGAGGTCCCTTCCAACCACAGAGTTTCTGTGATTCTGTGAATTCAATACA
>JAOXJK010000012.1:60358391-60369847 GCA_025774025.1 Xenus cinereus | reverse complement strand
CAGGGACAGGACAAGAGGGAACGGGCACAAACTGGAACAGGGGAAGTTCCATCTCAACCTGAGGAGGAACTTGTTTGCTGTGAGGGTGGCAGAGCCCTGGAAGAGGCTGCCCAGAGAGGTGGTGGAGTCTCCTTCTCTGGAAACATTCAAAACCTGCCTGGACATGTTCCTGTGCAACCTGCTCTGGGTAGACCCGCTCTTGCAGGGGGTTGGACTAGATGATCTCCAGAGGTCCCTTCCAACCCCATATGATTCTACGATTCTATGACTCATTACATGGAACCAGCTAGGGCTGTTAATGAGAAGTATTTCTACTGGTGTTAGAGAGCAGCAAGAGCAAGACTGCTCCAGGAGCGAGGAGGAGCCAGGAGCAGAGGGTGGGCACAATGCAGCCCTCCTACAGCTGGGGCATGGGCCCACAGAACCTAAACCAGGCAAGCAGAACCAGGTGGTGAGAGCAACAGCTACCATCCAAAGCCAATCCAGGAAATTCCAACATCAGTTCAGGAACAGGTCTGGGCCCGGGCCCACCAACACCACAGCTTAGGGGGGTACAGGATGCCCCAGCCTCAGCTGAAACAGGGTGTGCAGTCTCATGGGCAGGGGTGGGTGAGGTCCCTGGTGAGGCTGCTTAGGGCTGTTAAGGCCCAATACTGCCCTCAGGGCTCTGACAACTGGATTCACAGATGACAGCAGATTTAAACCTGAATAAGTATTCTCTTCTCTCTGATCGGCATATATATGTCAACTGGACGGCAAGGCCGAGCTGTAATTGTGTGGTGGGAAGGCTGGAGAGACTTCACCCTCTGTTGGTCCACCTAGCCTCTTCCCCTCCCGAATGTGAAATGGACATCTCGCTGTATACTCCTGGCCTGTACTCCCACTTTTATCTACTTTTTATTAAAAAAAACCACAACACATCTTCTGGCAATTGAAAAAACTTCTTTTTTTAAAAAAGCAACCATGGAGTCAGCATAGCCCAGAGGCCACTACTACTTATACCAGAAAAAGCCATTTCCATCGGGTTTTACAGAACACATTTTTCAAAGGAGAAAATCCAAAGACTTCAAAGCCTACTTTTACAGTGCATACTCTGTATCGTTCTCTGACAGTTCTTCCCTTCTCCTCAGGAGAAAACCCAGGAATATGCACCACTTACCATACAGCTGCCGTAACCTGGCTCACAGCATCTTACACAGACTGATGGAGAATTGCAGTTGCCTGCGAAAACTAACAGGATTTGAAAGATGCTTCCTGGTTAGTCTGATAGAAACGGTGGAAGAAGGCAACAAAACCCAACATCCCCAGGCCACTGCCTCTCCTTCAGCCTCCTCTCAACCATTTGAATCAGGAAGATTAGTTGGTCCCTTAACCTCAATGCCCTTGGAAAAAAACTCCAACAAAACCAACACTACTGACCGCAAGAGTTAGTCTAGCAGAAACTCCCAGTCCTATATGGCAGCAAAGACTCACTCACTATTTCTAAAACAGAAAGCTTTACAGATGCTCAAAACCCTGTGGAACACCAAAGGCTAGATGGCTCATGGCCAGATAACAAACACAGTCACACATGGAATAAAGAGGAAAAGATCTCAGAAGGTAAACAGGAAGCCAAGGGCAGTACTCCTGTCAGTGAGACTCAGTCATGCTCTTGGCTGCTTGGCATCAGAGTTTAGATACAATCTCACCACGTGTGACACCACGACAACACAGGTTGTACAATGGTTTCCATCTGGAAAGGGGAAAAACGTGATCCACAGGTAACTTGCCCTTTATTTCACTCCAATGGCTGCGTTCACACATGTCCTCATACGATATTAATTCCGTACATAGATAGAGGCCTTCACTGCCCACATTAACAACGTAACTCAGACTGTTTATCCCATCCTCTCAGGCCAAGAGCTAGACACATCAGTTCAAGCACTAACAGAACGACTGAGGTGTGCTGAAGCAAGTCAGATCAAAAGATCAAAAGCAGGTACAGACGCTGCTGAACTGCTGGTGCTCCAACACAGGATAGCGTTACATCTGTTACACGCTGGCAGCCACAGGAAGCTCCTCTGTCCCAGACACATTTCTGCTGCACAACATGCAGCAGCATCAAAGTCCATTTATACCACTGCTGGAACACAAGTCGATCCAGTACTACTTCAGGAGAGCTGTGCTCACCTGCCCAGGCAAATACCAATCTGTCAACCCTGCAGAGGGCTCTCCTGCTCCATGGAGGTATGACAGCTTGCTCAGAGATCCCTTAACTTAGAGCTGCATTGTCCAATACTGAATACACCTAGCAGCAGCTCCAGAGGTCGATTCTACCTGTGTGTTTGTTGACGAGAAAAAAAAAATACTATGTTGCCTTCCCCACGGCTCAAAGCATCCCAAAAACACATACAAATTTCTGTTTTGCTTCCCTTAATGGTCAGATACGCCAGCTCCCCAGCATTTTGTCTTTCATAGCATGTAACTCTTCACAAAAATGACCTTCTGGATGAGGAGGTATTTTGAATAATTTCATAAATACGGGGAATAATGTCCATCTGACGGCTGTATCTAACAGCATATAACATGAGAGTACTCCAACAACCCATGAAAGTTTTCAGACTTCATGAAAAGGCCTCAGGCTGGAAAATGGCTGAGATCACAAAACATTCAGGCAAGTGCTGGAATAAAATACTGAAGTGAAACATCCTCATGGAGCAAGATGAAGTGGACAATTCTTTTACTTACAATATCTGTAAAGAGAAAAAAAAAAACCAACCAAAACCAAAACCACAAATCCAGTTTAAAGCAGGAAAAATACTTTAAAATTACATCTTCTACAGAATGCCACCGTAAGAATACAATACTTCTACCACTTCTGACAGAAGGATGACTAGACCTATCATCCTGTAATATTTAAGTCCTTGAGGGTCTATGAAGCTCTACTAAAGAGTCTGTGAAAACTGATACCAAGAAACAAGTAAAGTATAGGCCTATAATGCTATATCCTTGCATTAAATCTTCCTTGGGAAATTCTTAGGATCTGCACTAAACCATAACAGATGTTCTCAGGAAAAGCATACAGCATTATCAAAATAGGATATAAAACCCTGCATACCCTTCTGTTAGAAAGAACGGATCAATTCTATGGTTAGAAACATCGGCTGCACAAAAAGCATTTTGTTTACTACAATCAATTTGGTGCTGAATGTAAGAAAGCATCCGAGAAACAAAACCAAACCAAACATGTCAGTAAATCCCAGTTTCTCTGCTAGAAACTAGGGACTTTGTTTTAAGCCTTTCAAAAAAATCATACCTCAAAATAATAATAAAAAATAATAACTTTAAAACAAAGACAACAAGACGACACCCATGGTTAGCCAATCTGAGTATTCAACTTGATAGTTATAAAAGGACCTGGCTTCGTTTTTTAAATGTTTTTTTCAGGCCTTAGGCCTGAAGCTTACTGACGAAAACCAGAAATAGTAGAAGTCCTCACGTATAGTAAAAATAGTCATGTTTCAAACAGACAAAAGAGAAGATATTCTGTTTTGCTGAAGACTACAAGTATGGCAAACATCCCTCCTTAACTGGAGTTTGCAAGCAGAGCTGTTGAACTTACTGCACAACGCTTTTGTGGGATTGACCTGCTGTCCAGCAAGCAGCTGCTGCAGCTTCTTGATGTCTATGCGTGCCTCTGCCATGCTTTCCAGATCTCTGCCTTGAGCAGAACTTTGATATCCATCCTCTGATGCTAAAAGCGTAAGAACACAACACTTAGTCAAAACATCAGAGGGAGTTTCAACACCTATAAGGACACACCTGATAATCACTGAACGGGTGAAACAACTCAAACGTGTTGTTTTTCAGAAACAGCAGTGCAAGGAAGACAAAGCCCAGTTTTCCTACAGTTGTCAAGGACACTGGAAGAGACTCCCCCACAAATATGGAACAGCCACTGGCCACTTTTCTTTTTAAGGTTTCATTTAAAGACTTGAAAGTACTTGATGCTATTTGTAAGGACTAACAGAAGGTAAGTACTGTTATCAGCGTCAGACTTAAGCAATGAGATAAGAGAGACACGAGAGGCAACAAACAGGGGAACTTACCCCAGGGAGGATTTCCCAAGTCTTTAAAATGTGTTGTTACAGATACTAAGTCAGTTTCTATTTTCAAGTTCATTTCTCCACTCAAGTTTGCTTCAATCACCTGCAATACAATCAAGCTCAATTTTAGGCAAGCCCCTTTCGCACTGCAGAATTACAGAAGAATAAAGTGCAGCTTCATTCAAACACAAGCTTCCAGAAGCACTTCAGTGCCTTCACAGATCAACTGTACTTTTTGAACATGGTTTGAACATTTGAATGTTCAGGTAAAAATGCATTTCTCATTATTCCTGTATGAATTACCTTAGACCAACCTCCCTGAAATCATAAAGAGAAGGAAATTCAATTGCTCTCCAGTACTTTCAGAACAAGTACTGCTTTGGGAAGTTCATGTGCTGAAGAAAAGGCTTTAGAAATCACAGACTGAAGCTGGAGAAATGCAAGTTTTCCTGCACTTCCATCCAGATTTTCAACAAGCAGAAAGAAACGTACACAGTCCACACACAGAAAATGGGATGCACAAAGAGTTGACCTGCAGTTGCAGTGCTGCTTTCCCAGACTTAGAAGCAGAAAACAGCTGCACCAGAGCAGTAACTCCAAGCAGGACTTGGAACTGCTAAAAATCCTGGAAAAGTGCTGAAAAGCTTTCAAATTCCATCCTGACAAAGTGTCCAACCAGAAGTCTGCCTCCTCCCTTAGAGCTATTAAAGCTATTTCACAGAGATTTATCTATTTTCCTGCTTTGGAGCAGGAGGAAAGGAAATGAGGAAGGTGGGTATGTCCAATGTCAATATGCTACCTCTTCTGAGTGTTGCTGAACACCAAAGTTCAATCCCATCACCCAGCTATCCTGTGTGAGAAGAGATCCTCAAGTCTGTAAACAAAGCAGTTACACACCATGCTTAGTTGTGTGTAAGCACTTCCACTGAGGACACAGGAGAAGAAAGGAGAGAAGTAAAATAAACCTCCCAAAAGACTGACAAAGGAGAAGAGTTTCAATTGCTTACTCTTGTATTTGCAGGATGACTGCTATTTGCAAAATTGCCAGAAACCCAGGGTAATCCAACTCTTCCAAGCCTTGGAAGACTGAGACTGTGCCAATTTCAAGATTCTCAGTTTACAGAAAATTTCCCATTTATAAAAATCGGAATGAAGCCCAAAATATTCCAAAGCTCTATGCTTACTTACTAACTTTCATGTCAGTCAATTCCAGCGATTGTGAGCACCAGAACTTAAAAAAGAAAACCAAACCCCTATTCTAGCCAACTGCAAAGGACTTCTTTCAATGGAAGGCCCACCAGCACCCCAGAAGCCCAGGTTGGACTGGAAACCCACCACGCGTGCTGGTTTTGGCAGGGATAGAGTTAATTTTCTTCCCAGTATCTAGTATGGGGCAAGGTTGTGGATTTGTGCTGGAAACAGTGCTGATAATACAGTGCTGATAATACACTGGGAGCGACGGCATTTGTCTTCCCAAGTAACCACTACACGTGACAGAGCCCTGCTTTCCTGGAAACACCTGCCTGCTGCTGGGAAGCACCGACTGAATTCCTTGTTCTGCTTTGCTTGCGTGCGCAGCTTTTGCTTGACTTATTAAACTGTCTTTATCACAACCCACGAAGTTTCCTCACTTTTACTCTTCCGGTTCTCTTCCCCATCGCACCGGGCCTGCGTGGTGCTTAGTTGCTGGCTGCATTAAAACCACCACACCACACCACAGTCTAAAGCACAGGCTGACATCCAGCTATTACTAGGATTTCCCTTAAATCCTACCTCAAGTTTAGCTAAAATTCATTCACACCTAACACAAGACTCACTTAATAGACATTTCTTTAATGAAATCACCTGGAAAGTCTCCATCTACCTTCCTGAAGGACTGCAATTTTTTACCAGCTGTAAGAAGTGGCTGGTAGCAACACAATGTCATGTTCTTTCAAGGATTCAGTACAAAGAGCACCGCTTTCTGGGAAGCCCAGGGTGAGCTCTTCAGTGTGAATCCTAAAGTAAACATCACCATTCTCTTCAGCCGTTACACAGTCTTCAAGTGCCTTTAGTTCAATGTCTGACCCATCCCAAAATAAGATATAACACAGGAGCACCGGTTTGGGCAACAGGGAAACATGCTGTGTCCAAGATAAAAGAAGGTCTGTAGGACACACATCTGAAGTGCCTTAACTTACAATGGAATTGCTGAGGTTCTTCATTCTCTCCACAACACTCTTCATTGTTTTCAGCGCTGGTAGGTAAATACTGACCTAGAAAGACATAAGAACTGCATTTGCACAAATATTTCATGTGTGACAGGGACGTGATGCATTTATTTCTCCCTTCAATTCTATCTTATTTTAGACTTAGATGAGTGCAGGGAACACAATATTTAACTGAAATTAGCAAATAACTCAGGAACAGAGGAAGACTATCCCATTATACCAACAGGCCACTGCTCTGGCCATTGCTTCAGACATACTATCCCAAGTCTGTGTTCAAAACAAGCAGAGACAGTTTTATGCAGACAAGGTTCTCACATGAACCCACATCTGTGTTATTACTGAGCAGTCAATAGTTACTATAGCCAAAAGGGAAAGAACACGATTCCCATAGTACTGTAATCACTTCTGGAACTGCATCAGTATAAATCTGAAATAACATAATAACTTAAATACTCTTAGCTATACAGGTAACAGACACGCATAACCTCAAATAGGAGGGCATTCACACAAAGACCTTTCCTTGCAACTCTGCTAAAAGTCAAAAAGGAGGGAGGAAACACATCTATATCTGACATGTAGGCCAAGGATTTAACAAAGATCAGATTATTTGGGCCACTTGGTACATACACAGCTGAAACAATCTAAACCTGCACGGTTTGAAGGTGCTCCTGCCTAAAGCCATGCAACTCCTTTGCGCTTCCCTTCCTCTACCCTGAATATCACAGCAACAACTGGTAACCATCCGCTCTGTTTCCACAGGTTCTGGAATCTCTTGTCAAGATGGAAGCCATGTCCCATCCCTTTCCAAACCTCTAGCTTCCAGCCTTCCCTCTCTCCTTGCACCTCCTCTACAAAACCCACTGGTAGAATACTCCGCAGCAACAGCATCCCACTTGCAACCTCCCCTTTCCATAGGGAGTATAAAACCAGAAGCTTACATCAAAATCTGGCACACTGGGCTCTCTGAAGTCATTCCATAATCTTCTGGGAATAACCCCCACAGGAATGTCATGCGTCACAATCCTACTGCTGCTTGATAAGGATGGCTTGAAGGAGAGAGAGGATACTCTTGCAGTTAAAAACAGGACTTGCATTCTGAATTCAAATTTTTCAGACCCACTCTGGGAAATACTAAAACTGAGAGCCCCAGACACTCAGTTCCAGTTTTCCACAGGTGCCTATCGGTCCGCTAGTAAGCGGACTTCCCTTTTGAATACGTAAGAGGTGGTGAGGTATCACTCATTAGTATCTATAAGCTATCCTTAGAGCTGAAGAGGTGAATCAGTGAAGAGGTGTTAACAACAAAAAAATTCAGAAGACAGCAGTTTGAAGTGGAATGGCAGCAAAACAAAGAGCCAAACACTACGCTGAAAACTCCTTCACTTAATGGCTTCAATGAGAAGGCAATAATCCACTGAAGATTTAGAGAATGAAGGAACGGAGAAAAGTAGACATCAGAAAGAGGTGTTTCAATCACATAGCTCTCATCCTTCCTCCACCTCTTCCTTGCCTTTTGGAAAATACAAAGCTGGTTCTGTGTGCTACCAACCATGATGAAAGGAAAGGCTAGTGAAATGGAAAGGCTAGGAAAACAGCATGATTTTTCTTTATTTAGTTTTCTAGAATTACACCAAAGACTACTAAAGCATCTATTTGATCTTAGGAAAAGCACTTAATTTTGAGAGCTTTTTCTTAATAATGAAGATAAAAACATGGTTGCACTTACTAGCTCCACAGCAACTCTGAGACAGGGACAGTGTTTGTTAGTCAACTTGATCTTCACCGCCTTAGCACTCTGGGCAGTTTTTAATGCTCTTGACAGGTTCTCAGGCACCAACTCTAAATAGATTTCATTGTGCTCTGCAGCTACTCCTTCCATCTGAAATTCATCGAAGAAATTCCCCTGCAATTTTTGAAAGATGGGAAAGAAAAAGGAGCAAATGAAAAAAAAAAAAACACCACAACAAACCAAACCAAAGAGAGGGGTAGGTTTTACCTATCAGACCTTAAGTTTAGAACTGCATGTGTGCAATGGGAAGCTTTTTTCTGCCTGGCATCACCTGCAGGAACCAAGACAGCCTGCGTAAGCGTGAAGTCCCAATGCTTCAGGCTAAATTCTGTTAATTTCAGATCCTCCCCTAACACCTATTAGTCCTCAAAACATGGGCATGACAGGCGAGTTACACTTTCCTGTCTCCAGTTTTGGACAGGCCCTTGTGGGCCAGCACACACTGAAGCAAAAAACAAGGTAAAGGGGATGTCTAGCCAGTGTCGTGGTTTCAGCCAAATTTACCAAAACCGGACTGACAGATGGCCCTTCCCCACCCAAAAAAAAGAGAGAAGAGGAAGATATAAGATTAGAATTTTAGAATGAACTAAACTACTTTAAAGAAGAATTAATATTAAAATAAAAAAAAAGAAGAAGAAAATAATGACAATAGATACAATATCTACAAAACCATATCAGTCTCCCAGGATGACAGTCCTGTCACCGGCAGGCACTGGGGAAGTCCCAGACTGGACTCAGCGACGGATGGGAACTGGGTTCCAGCTCTGGAGTCAGGAACACAGGGATCGGGACCAGCATTGATTTTCCCGAGACTGCATCACTGCAAGCAAGACGAGATTTGGCCCAAGAAGGTTTTATGCACAACAAAATCCTTTCTGGTTTGTGAGAGCTACAGATCAGCTTCGAGCTTAGAAAGATTTAAGCGGTGGGTGCTGCGGCCAGAGCGATTTAAAAGGTTCCAACTCCGGTTATTTTTGAATTGAAAATCTACAGAGGCACTTTATATTCCATGTTCATCAGCTCCCAGAAGATTAAATATGTTTTTGTAGTATTCCAGACAGTGTGACCCCACTGGATTGTAAAATCCGGCTACGGTGCAATATTTAACACAGCGATGCCTTCATTGCAGGCCAAGCACATTTTTCGATTTATAAATACTGGTGTTTTGTTCTCCCATTGTTTCTGCACTATCAGCCCTGCTCCAGCCACGTTTGAGGAGCAGACACACAGTGGTAGCTAATAAAGAAAGTTGACTTGACATCTAACTCTTTCAATAGAGCCGAAGCAGCTCTCTGTGAAACCTGGAGACGTGTTTCACTTGCATTTTTAGGCAAGGCTGGCATCCATTTAACCTATTAAAACCAACTTTTCAAATGGTTTATTAGACTTCTGTGTTTTTCCAGCAGCACTCCCGTCTGACAGGCTCCAAATCCAAGAGAGTTCAAAGGATTTTTGCCCAGCTCTGCCACCACCCCGGCAGGGTCTCGCTTGTGAGAGCCCCCGGCAGGGTGAGGAGCGGGGGCTTTTTGGGGGAGGCTGCTCCCCTCTTGTTCCTCAAGACCCGAAACATCTCCATTGCTGCTTTTGGATCGGAGGTTTTAGGAGCAAAAGGAGGGATTTGGTAATGTTTGGAGGAGATGTGATTTTTGCTTCATACTTTATACTTGGTGCCGACGTACCATTTGATTAACGAAACTACCGGTGGAGAAAATGGGGGATTTGGGCACCCACTCTCTGGGTAGGATAAGCCAGTGTCACCCCCGTGGTCTCCTGCCCTCACCACGTGCTGGCTGAGCCAGGAAAACCTATCTGATCTGTAACGAAGGGATTTTTTATCAAGCGTAGAACTTTTCCATTCAAAACGTGCCACGTAATACCAGTAGAAGCCCTACTTCAAATATAAGAATAAGGAGTTTAATAGGTCAGTAGCTCTAAAAGTGCAGCTTAGTTGAGGTTTTGGGTCTGGTCCAGAGCTGTGGTAGCTGTACTGAATTAAAGTTAAGAACAATAAGGCGCTCTAACCACATTAGAAGGTCTTACAGCGATATTGTGTATCCCGGAGAATAAAATTGCAATGCAAAGGTTTTTCCTGTTCTACACAGAGAAATGGAGTATTGGTTAAGTGTCAGATCAGACATCCCCATTCTGCTGGAGCCCTGGAGTTAATTCATTTCTGATATAAACAACAGCTCAGTGGTCAGAAAAAACTGTGGGGTGTACCGGTAACTCTTAATGAAAATCAAATTCAGCTTCCCCTTGAATTTTCAACTTCCTGAATGCCAGTGAGGCTTATAAGCAAGAAAAAGAGCGATCTCTTCTCCAGTTTGGTGAGATTATTTTGGGTGATTTGTTGGGAAGGTGACATTTCTCTGTTTTGCTTTGGGCATTTTGCTGCATTCCGGGACTGCAAATCGCAGTCTGTGCAGGAAGAGCCACAGTCACGAGAAGAGTTGAAAATACATTTCTATTAATGAGGGACAAAAACCACCCTGCTTGGCCAATATTGGAAGGCTTTAGGCTTTCCATGTTTTTCTCCTTCCCGTTTTTGGGAGCTGTGTGTCAGCGCGAGGTGAATGCTGCTCCTGGGAGGTGTCTCTGTGGATCGAGATACTAAACAGCGGTGAGCAAATAAATTTCTTTTGTGCAGGGAGTTTCCGCTTCTGTCTTTTCACGCAAGCTCTTCTCTACTAATAGGTGTTATGTCCACAGACATTTGTTTGATTTTTATTTATCAACATGAAGCTGTGCTCAGCTTCTGCAAGGTGCCCCGGTGTGACCGGGGCTGTGAGTTTTCCTTCTCGCTGTACACACAGACTCTACGTGCTGGAGCAACATCTTAGCAATGAGTCATGACTCAGACTGAAATAAATACCAGATCTAAAACACCCAGAAAGGGGCGCCAGGTAAATGCTACATTTGGATTCAGTTTACATTTTTTAAATTGCTCCAAGAGGATTAACAACATCCTGCAAACATCAGGCCTAAGGGCCATAAAGAAGCAGGAATCTCACATCATTTCTGGATTTTTCTTCTTACGCTAATAAGCCAATAGCCTTCAAAACTGGAATATTAGACTGGGATGTCAAATACCCATTTTCAAGCTAATGAAACAAAAGGCAGCTGCACCTCTTGACTGCTGTAACCTTGCAAGCCTTTTAGAAAAGGATGCAGAACAAATGGCACCAAAGAAAGGGCAGGCAGTAAACCTCCTTCTCAACTTACTACACTCACAATCACAGAATCACAGAATGGTATGGGATTGGAAGGGACCTCTGGAGATCATCTGCCTCCAGATGTGCATCAGGAAGAGTGTGACCAGCAGGTGGAGGGAGGTCATCCTGCCCCTCTGCTCTGCCCTGGGGAGGCCCCATC
>JAOXJK010000012.1:60325277-60339712 GCA_025774025.1 Xenus cinereus | reverse complement strand
AACTCCCTGAAAGGAGGGTGTAGCCAGGGGGGGGTCGGTCTCTTCTCCCAAGGAACAGGCGATGGGACAAGAGGAAATGGCTTCAAGCTGCACCAGGAGAGGCTTTCATTGGATATTAGCAAAATTTTTTTTACACTGAAAGGGTTATTGCACATTGGAATGGGCTGCCCAGGGAAGTAGCTGAGGCACCATCCCATCCCTGGTGGTATTTAAAAGACGGGTTGACATAGTACTTAGAGACATGGTTTAGTGATGGTTTGTTATCAGAGTTAGGTTGACGGTTGGCCTAGATGATCTTAAAGGTCCCTTCCAATGTCGACAATTCCATGATTCTATGCTAATGTAGAATAATGATGGTAAACATGGAATGAAAGGGTATGTCACTATTGCATATACAATGCAGTTTATCTTACTTAATTGAGAAAATAAAAACAGAGAATAAAATCTCACATTTTTAGAGGAACTCCTGCAACCATTAATGTTATCCACTACAAAAAATGCTGCAAAAATAAAGTGTTTTATCATCAGAACATCAGCAGGAAAGCAAACATATTTACAAATGCAATTTTGCAGCACTGAACCATAATTTCTAATGAAGATCTGTATTTTCTTAAGTTACACATATTTAGATGTCCGATAACCTTTCAATACTACACTTGGGCACTACAGATTGCCTGAACAATTTAGAATTTAAATACTAAACACACTCTTTTCATCCGCACAGAAGTCATTATTAAAACGCAAAATTAAAAACTATGCTACTTACCTTGTTTTTTATGCCAAATTCATAGACAACTTCTTTCTCTTCATCTCTCATTATTGGAATCTTTGAGATATTGCCAACATACACATGACCTTTAATAACTGGCAACAAGTCAAAACAGGACTCAGCAATTTTCTTCAATGCCGAAGAAACTTTCTGGCAGTCAGGATCAATAACCTTCTTTACTGGTAGTGATGCTTCTAAACTGGAACCGTGTGCTGAATCACTGATTTCACAGCTTTCGTCACGGAAAGTCTCCTGCGTTTCAGAGACTGTATTTTCAGTATTTTCGATAGCAGCAGTATCACCGAGCTCCCACTTTGGTGGTTCACTGTCCAACCTCAGCCTCTTTGCACTTCTTGGCATAGAAATTGGCAACAGTGTCCGTTTTCCAAGACGATCTGATGAGCTTGAAAACAATTGCTGATTTTGAACATCTTTGCCTTGATCTTTGCTACTATCAGACTTCAAATTGCTCCCAGTTTTAACAAAAGCAGTTGATGTAGATGCAATTTCTTTGAACCCACCTATTTGAGCCACAGGTCCTGGTAAACTTTGGCTGTCTGAACCTGCACATCGGTTAAGATGGATATTGCCTTTCAGAATGTTTAGTGTCCTTGCCCTTGCAGACAGTTCTGGGTACATCGTGTCCAATATTTTCACAGAGTTCTCCTGAGGAGCCCCTGGAGCAGCACTATCAGCTGCAAGCAGAGGAAATCTTCCTGGGACAGGAAGTGCATGCTTTGGAATGGAAGTACAAAATTTCAAAGGTGAGGAGCGAATCCTTCTACCTACTGCCATTTCTGAGGGTGAAGAAGGAGAAAACAGAAGAGCAGATTTTGCTGCTGGAGTATCTGTTAACGGAGACATGAGAGGCGGAACAGGAGTTTCACGTAATGGGGATATCAGGTCATCGAGAGGGGAAAACAAAGAGGATTGACCATTAGAAGACATTACTGGGGACAGGGTACGTGCAGCTTTCGGAGGAGTAGCAATCAAAGGCAGTAACAAGGGGGGCAGAGGGGGACCCATCTCTTGCCGAATTTTATTTATAGTCTCAGACGAGCATTTTGTTGGCATAGACGTATCAGCATTTGCAAGAACTGGCTGAGTTAGTTTAACTTTGAGAGTCTTTGTTTTCCTTTTACCTTGAAATAGCCTCTTTGATGGCTTGGCACGCATTGCTTGGGCAGCCGTCTTGGCTGAAACAGTCAAGATTTCAGATGCTTCTTGGTCTTTGCACTTCAATTTATTGCTATTTTTGATAGCAACATCCACACCAGACTCTGACTCCGACATACATACCTCCTCAAATACTGTTTTTTGTGGCTCAGAAAGTTGCCTAACTGTCTGATAATTGCACTCTACATCAGATAGGGCTGGATTTGGAAGGCACTTGACAACTTTTTTTTTTCTACTGCTACCATCTAGGATAACATTCGTGTTGTTTTCTCCTGTGTTGCAAGAAGTGCAAGTTTGATTATGATTATATTCTTCACACACTGAGACCCCCATATGAGCAGCGTGTGATAGACTTTGCTCCACATTTGACTGAAGTTTTTCAGAATCATTTTCTTCTAAGAAATTGCCAAGTGCTAACATTCTTGTATTTAATTTACTAGTTTTTGCAGCCAGTCTGCAAGTTTCTGAGAATCTGGTTAACATCTGGCATGGTGGTAATCTATTTTTTGAAGCATTTGGCATCACAGGGCTTTCTTTTGATGCCCCAGTTTTGAACAGACTTTCCTCACTGTCATTGATGGATCCAGCTCCGTTAGAATCTACGTTGCATTCATTGCCACCCTCAGTATTTTCGGATGTTACTAACATACACTCTCTTTTCCAAGAGGCTAAGTCTTTCAGACATCCCTCCCCAACCACGCTTGATAACTCATTTGCAGTATCTGCAGAGGTGTTTGTTTCACAGTGTGTATCCGTGTCCACCACAGTGTCTGCTTGTAGATGACTAACTGTCAAAGTATCTCCTTGGTGCATTGTTGAATGAAGCTCACATATTTGGTCATCAGCATCAACAATCGCACCAGTTTCCAGAGCGCCCAGTGCAATTCTCCTGGAAGCTCTCAGTTCCTTTCTGAAGGTGGGAACACATTCAGAACACTTAACACACCTAACTTTTTGTACAGAACAGTCTTTCTCTTCAGATTCATTGCTCTGCTCTGGCATATCAAAGTCAGTTTCAGACCTTTTTATGGCCTTTTCCCCAGATGCCTCAAAACTATTCAATTCTTCGCTTTCTCCCCCTGCTGTTAGTGAACCAGTTCTAGAAGGATCTGTTCTAACCTCCCACGTAGAAGTTCTGCATCCTGATTCTTGACAATCAAACTTTTGGAGAAGAAAAGTATTCTTATTATAAGAGTTTGCATCCAGGGTCTGTGATTTAACAGATGTCTGTGGTTCTTCATCTACTGGCTGCTCCTCCTCATCTGGAATTTTCACTTCATTTTTGTGTACGTATTCCCTCTCAGGGCACTCCGCTTCTTTGCACACGTTGCCTTTTTCAGCGGATAGGATCTCAGCACCATCTTCCAAGCTTTCTGAAGAACAGTTAAATGCACTACCCATAACACATTTTTTATCTCCTTTGTTTTCCCGTGTACAGGAAAAAGCACTCTTCTCTGTGAAATTACTTTCAACAAAACTGACAGCTTTCTGAAGACTGAAATTTAGATCAGGAGACATTGTGGCTTCCAAGCCAATTCTCACTTGCACAGGAGAATCCGCTTCTTCAGTATTTATACAGCCCATCTCCAAGTCCTCTTGAGCAGAAAAAGCCAAGCGACTGTTAAAATCCATTTCTACAGCAGGCTGGCAGATGTTCTCTGAAATACTATTTTTCTTCACAACATTATCTTCCCAGTTAAATGAACTGGAACAAGTCTCAGTTACCAATTCCTTGCTTTGTTTATTTAATTCTCCTATTTCATCACATTTAACATTTTCAGTTACTGAGAACTGATTCAGAGGTTTTACAAACTGTGCCTGAGAAGTACGATTACTTTCTCCTGAGACAGTAAGACTGGGTACCACTGAATCTAACAGCTCACTGCTTTCCTCTCCTAACTCCTCTGGATTAACTTTGAATTCAGTTTCCTGAGATTCAAACACTCTGAAGTTTTGAGTTTTGGACAACCCACATTCTAATGTACTACACAGGTTTTCAGGTTGTTTTACTTCACCTTTAATTTCTGTAAAACCTAACACAGAGGAGTCATACTTGGTTACACTTTCTGTATCAATAACACATGCTGATTTTGGTAGCGCAAGTATACTTTCAAAGTCTGACTTCTCTTGTGATAAATTACTACCATTTTCTTCCTGGTGTGGATTGCCTTTTAAATATTCCCCCTCCTTTTTATCTACTAATTTTCCATTTTCTGCACTATGCAATAGCTCTGACGGTTCAGCTATTTCGAGAACACTGTTAAATTTCATGGCCAGTTCAATAGTTTCAGGTCTGGTTACATTCACGTCTTCAATTTTGAGCTGTTCATCATCTTTTGGAAAGGCTGACAAAGCCTCCATACCCACATTTTTGCCTATGTTGTCCATAGACAATGAATTTCTGATTCCTCCAATAGCAGACACAGGCAAGTAATGTCTAGAGACCTGGACAGTCTCTGGTTTGCATTGTCTGTCCGCTTCATCTTGTGTTGTTTGCACACACAGTTTCTCCAGTACCTCTTCACTGTCACGTTTTATTTCAGAGAACTGAGAGCGTGCAGAGGTCACAATAGCACCAGTGTTTGCCTCAGTCTCTGTAATCATTCCCTCACCATCACGCTGTATCATTAGGTCTTTAGGACACTCCACTTCACAGAAGGATTTTGAACTACTGAAATCAGACAATACATTTTCAGAGAGTTCTCTCTCATCATTTGCCTTTGCCCAGAGTTCTTTCATCTGTATTGCAGCTGTTATTTCCTCTCCAATTATCACTTGTTTTATGCTTTCCCCTACATCACTTCCCGTATTAGTTAGTTCGATTACATTTTTTGATTCAGTTTGAACCACTTCATTCTTTATCGACACATCAGATTTCTCCTTAGAATCTTCACTTTGAAACACAATGCATTGCTCAGGTGACAAATGAGTAGCATTTTGGGGAACAGATACTGGCCTAGGAGTTTCTCTCTCTCCTGACAATCCTTCGCTTTCTGCTTTCATTAATTCACCATGCTTTTCACGTGTACTCTCATAATCAGCAGCTCTGATTAAGATTACATTCTCCTCTGTTTGCTCTACCTCTCTATGTTTTTCCATCTGATTCTGAGGCTTGAAACCGTGTAACACAAGATCAGCTGGAGAACCTCCCTCTCCACTGTGCACATCCTCACTATCTCCATTCTGTTCTTCAATGACTTCCAATTCATGTGCTGTTGCCTCAGTTAATTTTCTCTTCTCAGTTTCCACATTCTCAGAATTCTCCACCAAGCAATCGCTGTCAGTTTCCATGTTTGTAAGTAAAGCAGCAGCTTCAGCTTGCTTTGTTTCAGCATCTCTCTCCTCCTTGCTTGACATCTTTGGACTAATACAAACATTCTTTTCATTCCAACTCAGTGAGATTTCTGTATCAAGACCACGCTCACTTAATTTGCTCTGTCTGTTACACTCCTCCGTGAGGCTGAATGCATCGCAACTCTGAGGCTGAAATTGTTCTTCTTGTAAAATATCCTCCACTGCAGAAGCACTACAATCAACTTCGTCATCGCTGGAACCTTTGACTTCTCCAAACAGTATATCCTTTAATGAAAAATACAAAGTTAATATTCCAAAGCTTAGTACAAGTTTTAAGAGCTATTTCTCTAAACAAATACACTGGTGGCCCTGACATGCAGTGGTTTTGACAGATCAAGGTTGATCAACAGAATTACATTCTTCTCCATTATTGTTCTTCATAGCAAGTGGAAAGTACCTCTGTGAAAAGTCAAGAAACTCCTTTACCTACCTATTTGCATTCTAAGATTACAGCAAAACAACATATGAGTAGGTTCCCCTTGACTTTCAAGCTGTGGAATTTTGCTATGAAAGCCACGCTTATACCCAACAGGAGTTGGGACTGCAAATCTGTAACATTTGGAAAAGAAATTATGACAGCAGTTGAGACATGTTGACTTTCTTTTAAATATACTTCTGAAAATTATATTTTGCCCCCTTCCACAGGCAGTAAAAAAGTATCCATATGGACCTAAACGCTCACATAGAGATCCTTTCAGAGAATAACTAACTAATACTGATCCTCAAAAAAAAAAACCACAACAAAACCAAAACCAGCCCAGGAACATCACATCATTATTTCTGCCGTAATTATACAACCAAGTTAGTGCCGAGTCAGACACATCCTGGAACTCACCTGTGTAGTTGGCGGTGAAAGCTGTACTGGAGAAAGTAGAGCAGGGAGAGGCCTGGTCCAATTCAATATATCCATCACGTTTCCACCTGGGCCCTTTTGCTCCTGATTGGAGAAGTCTAAACAGCTGTCTTCCCCATCTGTTTGTTTTATTACATCTACAGTTTTGTCTTCGCCACCATGCAGACATTCTTCAGTAGTCCTGCTCTCAACACCATCACCTCCAGAAGGCTCGGTCCTCACCTGAACTTGTACGGCTGTTACGGAATTTTGCTTTCCAGCACTTTCTAGTGAAGAACACCAAGGTAGCATTTTGCCGTCGCACTTCCTGATCTTCTGGTGGATTTGTACAGTTTCTAAGACACAAAAATATTGTTAAGAATTTTCTTCCCCTCTCATTTTTCTTTATAGAGATGATACACCATAGTAATAAGAAGCACTTACTGTCACTTTCAGAAATATCTTCCTTACAGAGATCAGATGTTATTCACAAACAATTCTTTTTTTCATGAAAAAGGTATATGTATGTGCAAAGAGCTCCCACCCAAACCACCTTCTGACTTGGAACATGAAGACTATTCTTCCCAACTGAAAATCCATACAGCTCAATGACTTATTTCAGTTTTAGCCCAGTAACTGATGTTCAGGAAAAAGCAGGACAAGCATATGACATTCCCCACTCGGACTGTAATTCTCAACTTAAAGCAACCTGCAGCTTTAAGCCAGTAGCTGCATTTGGGGGGCAGTTACAATTATACCCGGCCATAAACACAGTAAGGGAATTCTTAGCATTATTGTTAGTTTTACTTTTTGATATGCTTTTAAAGTTTTTGTTCTTTAAATTTCAATATTGAGTCTAATTTTAGAAGAATTTGTCCTTAATGATATGACTTAATTGAAGCTGAACCCTTAAAAACAAACAAACTTTCTTAGAAGTGAGGTTCCCATTGAAACATACCTACACACAAAGGAGTTTGAACCACTAAGACAATAAATGATACTGAACGTTTGACAACTCTTTCAAGATAATGTCAAATATAGCAGTCTTACACAGTTATTCTGGCAGTAAGAAAGCATGTCCAAATGCTCTGTGTGATTCTTTGCAGTGTTTTGTTTTGATCCTTTTCAAATCACACTTTTTATTATTACACAGTAATCCATTTCTTATGCATGCAGACAAAATACATTGCCCCAGGAAAGTCTGAACAGCAGAGACAAAGGATTTTAATATTAATGATAATTGTGCTAGATACTTTCAACAGTGAAAAGCGGCTCAGTTTTCCAAAATTTAAATTCTATGATTTTATAAAAAGAAAAGATGACCTCCAATAAAACACTAGAAAACAACAATCCCAAAACCCCAGTGTGCCACACAGAACTGGAGCCTATTCTGCAGTATTTGCCATTCTCATATGACACTTGTATATGTGATCTTGTTTATAGTGCTCATAAACACTACTGGACACAGAACCAGCAGTATTCAAGCAAGAGATCAAGCCTATTCTGTGTACATCCAAGCACCCTCCCACAGTATAAAGAACTGCAAGTAAACAAAATGGTTTTGAACAGAGGACGTATTGATTTAATTGGCACAACTTGCATTCTGTTGGAAAAACAGAAAAGAATGGTGTGCTCATTATTACTGTCGGTGTCTATCCATGGCTAGAACTTGCAAAGATACTTCTGAAGCAGCATCAATGGTAGTATCAGATTCAAAAAGTACTAATTTAATTCAATAGGTGAAAATGACCTCCCAGAGATCTGTCTCCCAATAATCTTTAAGCACATTCTGGTATCTTGGATCCACTAAGGATCCACCAAGTTAGTAGGAACACTGGTCAAACGCCCTATTTCCAAGATCCACCTCAGTCACTTCACGTAGCAGCTCCATGTGAAAAATCTCAATTGCTGTAATGGACAGTAGGAGGAGGGAGAAACTGTTCAGCCTAAAAGCGCCTTACCACCTCGCTTTCCACAAGGATCAGAGCTTACTTGTATACCTCCTTTGATCAAAGCAGCATCTCACAAAGTTTAAGATCACATACTGTTTTATAAAGCTGTTTACAAGCTACAGTCACATAGACCTTCCAGGATTTCTATATTTTTTGTCATGAAAAACCTAGATTCCTTTTACAACTAAAGTCCCATTAGACCATCCAAGGGAAAAGGAGATCTTTCACAAGCAGGCACAAAGAAAAGAAGGAAAATTCAGAAGGTGGTTGTCTCCAAGATATAATCTTAGGTTACATCTTAGATTTCTTTCACGTTCCTTTGTGCCAACCAGTTCTAAGCTTCACTTTCTTCACACTAAAGCAGGCAGAAACACATTGTTCCCTATTTTGCTCCAAGAAGAACTTCCATTAGACAACTGGGAAGTTTACTTTGCATAGTGAACTACACAACAGTACTAAATTATCAGGAACTTTACATCCTATCTATTCGTTCAATATCAGTCATGAAGTCAAGAATACTGATACACACCATCCCCTAAAAAATTTTCCTCTGAGCAATGGATCAAACATATAATTTCTGAATAACTAAGATTCTCTATCCTTCTCATCCTTTGCCAACCCAGACCCCAATAACTTTGTTTTAATTTCTTTAGGAATGAGGTGCTTTTCTCATGGTTACCCCTTTATCTGTACAAAGAGTTGTCACAGCATTTTTCAAAGGTTCAGTCTGTAAGTAAACTTCTCTACAGGAAACAGACAACTCTCTGGCACCTTGGCCTGAACTTCAGGTCCAGGAAAAGCCCTCCTGATACCAAGCCATTCTCACTAGAAGGATCCTCTTAAAAGATCACATTTCATCAACAAATTTTACTTTATCCAGGGAACTGCACTCTTTTTCATTACATCACTTACTGAAAATGATTACATTTTGTCCTCAAATCTACAACCTGGACTCTAGTCACATCGCTTCAAACCCATACACTGCTGTCTCCTCCCACTTCTGAGAGACGATTAAGATTACTCTGATCTGAAAGCACCATCACAATCTTCCACACACTACTGTGAAATACTTCTTGATGAAAAACAGACAGAGGAGAGCAGAGGTGAAATAAGCAATCCAGTGCTAACACCGGTTCCTTTGGTACTAAACAAATTGACCTTTACAACTCAAATTTTTGCTCCTGATTGTCCACATTGGAGGGCAATTCACTGTTGAAAAACAATGTCCTCTTCTCTCCCCACCCTGAACTACAAGCAACTCTCTGAAACAAGTCCTGGATTTTTTCCTGTCAAAAAGAAGGACCAGATTAAAATGCTGGATGTTTTATCCAAATAATTCATCTAGCCATAGAATCTCTTCTGGTTTACAGCAAAACCTCAACACCATCAGCAAAGTGCCTGCAAATGCCTGTCAGTACCAACTGCACATATCAAGGACAAATAGCAACATTTCTCTGAGGAAAAATTTCTCCACAGAAAGCTTCTAATTCCCTGCCGACAACTGCCAATTTTACAACCTTTTTCAAATTACGTCAATTCAGGATGTTTTATACACTAGCTATTTTTTAGAGCTACAGATACTCTTCTGTTTGAGACACCAAATCCACACACTCCATCATATGNNNNCATATGAAACAAATAATTAGGGTGAACATTTCATACCTGAAACTAAACGCACAATACCACACTACCTGAAAAGATGTTATCTTGAGAGATTTCCATATGGTTTTAAAGACAGAAAAGAGGTCTGCTTCTTAAATCACCTGTATTCTATGGACTTTAATCTTAGGACCATACACAGGTCCTTGGGGATTCGGTCTTATCTTTGTATTTTACATATAATGCCACTGCCTTGAATCGCTTTTTATCTGGTATAAAAGGAGACACCAAGGTACCGCCAGTGTGCTCCTTTCCATCCCTGCTCTTAACATCTATATGCAACTTCTCCCCTATCCTGGATCCCCAAACAAGAAGGAAGATCAGGTAAGATGGGTTTAGCTCTGTAGTAGGCCAGATTTACCTCAGAGCCCCATTACACATACTACTTGAAAGTCTCATTTTGTCCCAGATGTGGTCTTCCCATCTTCCCTCATCTCCTCTCATCATAACCTTGCATATGAACAGTGCACGTTGGAGAATCCAAATTACCAAGACTTCAGCATTGGGCTGCAAGATTTTTCAAATGCTTCTTCCCATGCCCATTCACAATGTAAGTGACTGTATGCCCAAATTACATGGGAAACAGTTTTCTGAAGACTGAAAAACCAGCAATGTCTTATTAACGTTAGATTATAGTCTAAGGTTATTGGTCTGATGGTCAACTGCAGGTACAGTCAACTTTATTACTGGCAGATTTATAACAAAACTACCAAGACCAAGCAAAAATGCTTTTAAATTAAGTTTGGCAAAACCTCATTGTCCTATGAGGCTTTCACAATGGCACGTGGATGGAAAGCCTGATGAGCCTTCCAGTTTTCATACATGAATGTGTTTTTCAAGAAAGCCATTCATTCAAAGCGGTCATCAGCCTCGGTGGAACAGAGAAGGCCCCGATTGTAATGCAAAGCTTTGGATATTTTACAGTACACTTGAGTGCACTGAGAAATCAGTCAAGCAGGTATCTTTCTGAAAGGCTAGAACCAGACAGATAGATGAACTGACACTGTCTGGAAAAGATGCTTCAGTAATACTACTATTCAGCTGATTTGCTTCCTGAGATGAAATCCATTATAATATCGGACAAGAAATTAGGGCAAACTCTTTCTTTTTTTTTTCCTAGAAGACTGCATCTGTACACATCAGCATTTTGCTACTATGAATCCAAGGTGATGGCTACCTTCATGAGAGTCAGAACAACCAGATGGCTGTCCAAGACTTAGAGAGGGGAAAAAACCAAACCCAAAGCAACAGAAAGAAAGATGTGTTTCTACAATATCTAGCCACTCCAACCAAAGCAAAAGAGAGACTGACTAGAAGGGACTGTAAAGGACGATTTCTTCCTTTGGTGAAAGTACTGTAACTTCCTTGAGATGTCAATAGGAAAAAAGGGACAAGACTCCTGGAATCGGACTAAAAAGAATCTGATTTCTCAACTGCAATAGCAGGTTACAACACATTTTATTTAGAAGACCATTCCAGTTTATTTGGTTCTTCAAATTAATATTTGCAATTATTTTTCAAATATCCTAATCACACATGTACTCAACCAGGCAATCACCAAGGGAAGTATTCAAAAAAGTTATGCAAACAGTACCCAACCTAATGATATCTCAGTAACATTAAACTAATGCACTTGCATATTAATAAATTCACATTTCCTGGAACCCACCTTCTCTAACAGGGAGTCTTCTTTTTTCAGGCCATGCCTTATCCTGAACAGAAGCTGAAAAAAAAGTACCAGTATTTATTTTTTATCAGAAAGAGACAGCTTCCAAGAAAATTTTGAGACTTTGCATGCCATCTCACCCAAGGCAGGATCATTTTCCTGATTCTCTCTTTTTCCTGTTGCACTGTCAATGCACATCCAGAGTTCTTCTAACAAGAGCTTTATTTTTTCTGTTAAAATAAATATTTTTATAAATCAAGGAAAACCTCAATTGTTCAGAAAGCTAAGAACTTATGCTTCTTTATTTTCACTCAAACACAGACATGCCTACAACAAAATAAAAAATGACGACAACCAAAATTAACACAAGGGACACAGGGGCGTTTTAGCTTCAGAGAAAGAGAAATGCTAGACGAGGGGAATGGATCCTGTACTGGCCACAGCCACTGAAGGAACTGAACAGACTGAAAGAACAGTTGCAGAATGCTTTAGCTTTTCCTTTCTATAGTCGAGGGTGGGTGGCAAATGGTTTTAGCAGCCCCCAGAGCAAAACGTAAAAGCAGATTTGAATGTAGCATTAGTGAAATTAAACAGTTTTCTAAAACAACTCAGGTGACATGAATGTAAATGGGGAAAGAAATCTTTTAGAAATGAAGTATTCATATCATATTCTTTCTTTATGCCTACTTAGTAGTTGCTCATCTTAGTCCTGCCATGGAGTAACAGCACATTAAATGTGTCTGAATAAATTATCAGGCCACAACATTAGTAGATGTTGTCTAGAGTCCTAACAGCACCATTGCTAGGTGATGCCAAACCACGTAGTTCCAGAACCAGAAGGGCAGTTGGGAGAGGGAGAAACAGACCAAAACCTCAACAAAATACTTACGCGAAAGCTATCATCAATAATCACGAACCAATACTATTGATTTTGTGCCAATTCCATAAGTCAAAGACCACAGCAAACTGCTATTTTATGAAGGGACATATTAAAAAACCTCAGCGCATAAGAGGAAAACCTGCCAAATTTTGCACAACGGCTATTAACAGCACTAACAATTTCTCATTAGTAATAAAGCCCTGCTGCTATTTGAAGCGCAAATTAGAGCTCAGATTTTAATTTTCCCATTTTGCCATTAATTAAAAGGTAAAAGATGAAACTGGGTACCAATTTAGAACAATCCAAGAGGCAGCAAAAACATGCCAAGGCATACAAGAACTGACAAGGTCTTCCTTTTTCAGAAAAGTTCCATTTTGGCAACAAATTTTATATACAAATATTGCAAAGCAAGAAATAGAACTGGGAGTTGATCTTTCGCCTGAAAATTGACTTCAGAATTTCTAAACAATTCAAAAGCAATACCAGTATTCTAAAAGACTGCGAACCCACAAAAAATAAGTTTGTTTAACGTTTGGCTTCAGTACTTTAGAGGAAGTTTAGAACAAGTTTTCTCCATTATAGAGTTAGATTCAGATAATTTGTAACAGATATTTTAGATCATTAGGGGAAAAAACCTCAATAGCATAAGAAACAACTATACATCCTGGATTTCCACTTGATTTACAGAGCCTCACATAGAATTTGTAGCAGACTACACTCCTATCTTGTGTCTTTTGTTTTGTATGCTTCCTTTATGATTTCAATGAGCTTAAAAGACAATTGGATTGTTTGTATTTTTCTCAGTCTTTGCATTCTGTTTTACAATTGCATATCAATTGACCACACATGCGTGGGGTAGACTAGTCGTTTTAATGAATAAAATACTTTCCTTACTGCAAAGCTGAAAATAGTCATCTATTACACTAGTCCTCCATCAGTGCAGCATATTTGTATCAACCACATTAGCTCCTATGGCATTTCTGTCAGTATCCTGTTTCCAAAAATGAACTCCAGAAGCATTGCAATAAATTCATAATGGTTGATTTCACACAGAGAGAGGTCTTGCAAAAAAATAAATAAATCTTACCTTTGTCTATATCTGTCGTGAGATCTTCACTTGAACTCTGGGTCTCCACATGCTTAACTATTAAAAATAGGAGAGGGGGGTGAAAGGAAATGTTCAAACTGAACAGTACCGCAAATAAGTCTGACCACAATCAAAGGTGAACACTTACCTTTTCTGCATTTCTCTTTATGTACACCATCCAGTCTTCCCTGTTAAAATTAAATAACAATTTTTCATGCCATACATAGTTTGTAGAGCATCTACTCTTAATTAGCATGAAATCTAAGTCAACATTTCAAAGGTGGAAATGTTGGAAACGTTTCAGTTGGAAAATTTCTACCTCTTAAGGTCAAGTGCTATGTTTAGTTACTCAATACCCTCAACAAATGTAACTTTACTATTTCAGTATCTCTGTTACTAGTAGCTTCCTTTCCCCATCCCCCTGAAATACTAAAAGAAGCTTCATGAAAAAGACCGGGTTAGTCTTACTTGTGCTTTCTTTAGCTCCTTTTCAAGCCTTTTCTTTTCAGTTTTCAGTTGTCTGAAGTTCTGTGTATGCTTTGTGGCAGCCTCTTCAAGAAAGAGAACAAAATTCAAGTTAGAAGCTACAATATAAAAAAATATTAATTTAAGTAGCATTGGTCACCATTCTGCAAATCAAATTACCAGAAAAAAAAAAGTAGATAGCATGAAATACAAATCTACTGAAGTTATATTTTGGCTCATAAAGACAACAACTCATGCATACAAGTATGTCATCTTCCACTGCATAATTACTGGTCTGTACTACTGAAATATATTTATTAGTTTTCTCACCTACACACAAGAATGAAGAGTGGGCCATATTGTAATGACACTGTACTGTAGAACAACATACAACAAGTGAAATAAGGGAATAAAATTAAGAATGAGGTGCAATGCTTTTTTCATGTGTTTTATTCTCTTATTTAAAAGAGGGTTCTTTTTCAAAGATGATACTGGAAGGTCGCCATAAGGTCTCCCCGGAGCCTTCTCTTCTCCAGGCTGAACAACCCCAGCTCTCTCAGCCTGTCTCCATAGCAGAGGTGCTCCAGCCCTCTGA
>JAOXJK010000012.1:60310763-60321107 GCA_025774025.1 Xenus cinereus | reverse complement strand
GCGGCGACAGCTTGAGGGGCTGTGAGGCTCTTAATGGGAGACGGTGTCAGAGACCTTACTGAAGGCCTGGTGGGCACTACCCATCGGTCTCCCCTCATCTACCAGGCCTGCCAGTTTATTGTAAAAGTCTACCAGCTTGGTCAAGCATGACTTCCCCTTGGTGAATCTAGGCTGACTCCTCCCAAGGAGTTTCTCGTCCTTCATGTGCCTGGCAATGGGTTCCAGGACAAGCTGCTCCTTCGCTTTCTCAGGGATCAAGGTGAGACTGACCAACCAAGTTCCTTGGCTCCTCCTTCTTGAAGATACAAGTGACAGATCAGAGGTGGGCAATATATCTATACCAACACACTGTATTGTCAGCACCTCAGGGGGGTCAGTCCCCTCTTATAGATGCAGTTAGCTATGGGGTAGCTGCTCTCTGCTGCTCTCAGATAGGATGATGTGCTAAGCTCACAGGACAGAGTACCTATATGCAGAAGAGGCGCAGTCTGGCAGAAGACATGAGAACAGCAAGTGACAACAATGCTAATCTGTGTGTACAGTCTTTTGGATCGTAGTGACTTGCTGCTGTGCTTGTGAGTACTGCAAGTTTCACAAGGCATTTAAAGGTGCTGAAGTATCTCATTTGAGAGATGCTTCAGTTCCTTGATAATCTCCATGGCCCTCAGTTGGACTCTCTCCAGTATGCCCATCTCTCTCTTGTACAGAGGAACCCAGAACTGGACACAGTACTCCAGGTGCGGCCTCACCAGTGCTGAGTAGAGGAGAATCACCTCCCTTCATCTGCCCATAACACCAAAATAGCTTAGGAACAACAAAGTTAAAAAATAATAGCCAGCCTACAAGGAAGGAAGGAAGGAAGGAAGGAGTCACCAGTGGGAGTCCCATTAGGATGTGTGCTGGAACACATCAGAAATAAAAACTGACTACAAAAAACAGCAGAAGGGTCTTAGCATTCCAAGCAACTAGGGAGCAATCATTGGTGTTGATAAATGCAAAATGAAGCACATGGACAAAAACAACCACAACTACAAACTCACAACACCCAGCAGTATATTAGCTGGTTCTCTTTTGAGAGCATAAGTACCTTTCCATACAGTACTGAGAAGTCACAGCTCCTGATAGGGATCATTTAGAGGCTAGGAGTTTAACAGGCTTAAAAAGCAAATTCATTAGACAGTCCAATAAGAGCTCTAAGACATGCTAACACACACGTATGCACGAGGCAAGGAAGCCTTCAAGTCACTGAATACAGAAAATACAAACGTCGGGAATTATCAAGGCACAGCTTCACAATATCCTGTACCACGGCAGCAAAAATGGCTTCTCCACTTTTGGTGCCAAATCCCTCCTGCCCGTTTCCAAACACGCTGGACAGTTCAGGGCCTGCTAAGCTGTTTCTTCAAAAACAATTATTTTAAGGACTGATTTTAAGTGATCACTTTGGCAATATCATTTTTATATTGGCACCAGAGACTTTTCAGCACAAAAGAAACAGACAATTGGAAAATTCAACAACTGGAAACCAAAAGCTAAGACTAAGAACCACTTAAAACTGGAGAAACTACAGCTTTTTCTCCACTCTTATGCTGTTCTTAAAAACCTTTGCTAACAACCACAAAAAGCCACTTCAGGACAGGATAATAATTAAACTAATACTACCTTCCAGAGTGTCTGCTACAAAATTTAAGACTATTCTTCCATCAACTCCCTGTTCTAAGAACCCATAAGGATAAAATTTTTAGCAAAATGGAAAGCATAACTAAGTAAGGTATAAGACCAAATTCTGGAAGACGTAAGAGGGGGAAAGAAAGGTTATGAAAAAAAAGAAGCATCACTCACACAGCATCACTGTTTAATATTTCTTCTTTAATTTTAACATATTCCAGTTGACTCTCCCGATAAATCTTGAGAGAACTCTGCGGGGAAGGAAAGCACAGTTAAAACATGCCCTTACTGAGGCCAAAATAAAATAGACAGCAGACACTTTACGTATTCTAATGAAAAGACTGCAGAGCCAAAAAAGCATATCCAATGAGAAAACAAGCAAGTTGAAAAGTCAGGTTATTTTTCTTCTTTAAAGGCCAAAGTTACAAAACTTTACAAAAAGAAACAAACAAACAAAAAATCTTTATCTATCTAGTTTTTGAGTATGTGTCTCCAACACTTATCTGGGTAGGAACTCGAAGTCAAAAGCACAGCTATTACACACCATACATATAAACCTGCTTTTTCTGAAAAAGTGTGATCGGGACAACAGCTACTAATGCTTGCTGAGGGAAAACTGTTTAAAAAACAGTTCTAACACAGAAGAAAAACTAGGTACAGTGACAAGACAAACGTTAATATCCTATCTTGTACCAGTATGAAAAAACTACAAGAAAGAAGGTAGGGGTTTTTTTGCAGAAATAATAGTTAATGTCTAGAAAATACATATATTTAGGTGATTTGAACAGTCAAAAGCTTTTCTTCTGTAGACTAAATCTCAGATAAGGGATGGGACAGAGATTAGCAATAAACTCAAATAGCTAATAATGTAAAAGTATATGTTCAAAATGGTAACAGGAGCAAAATTCTCTTCTGCACAGATCCTCTTGCACCTTTTTAGTACTACAAGTTATAGAGAGTTTAGTAATCTAGTATCATAACAGAAAGCCTTGAATGTATCTCCTTCCTTCCTAAATATGGAAATAAGCCCCAAATAATGTGATCAAAAATCATAGGCGAAAAGCTCAGACTTTTTTAGTTCCTATCTGAAACCTGCTGCCATTTAATTTATTTCACCTAAAACTGGAGCTGTCCACCCCAATGAGCCAGAAATAACAACTGGGCTTATTAAAGCCTACTTCATCAAGAGGAGCATTAAATATATACATTTTCTTCAACAGAGAAAGCGCAAGTTATTTAAACCTTACAAGCACACCTTTTTCTCCTCCAACTCTGCTTTCAAGGAACCCAACTCCTCCTGGCACTTTTCCAAAGGTAGGATTTTCTGCAGCATCTGCTCCACTTGACAACGAAGAGCAGAGATTTCTCTGAAACAGGAAGTATAATAATAAAAAAAAAGTTTCCAAAAAATATGAGTGCTTTCAAACTCAATGTTTTGATCCTTCAGGCCAAACGTCTGAGTATTTTGCTTTCCCCTATAGAAAACTGCTGTGAGATACCCAAAGAGTTTGAAGAGTCTAAGCGTTCTCATTTTTCCATCCAACATTATACATTCAAAGAAAATTCAAGATCCGATTTAGAAACATTAAACTGAGCCTAAAGCTAGATGGAAGCAGATGGCATGTGGCACACAGGAATGTGTGCCAGGAATAACCGTCTCTACATAAGTAGCGCTGTGAAGTAAGAGCACAGTCCAACTGCGGGATTTTTCAGAAGGCAGGATGGAGTGTGTGAAGATTATACGCTGCCTCTTCCTCTCTAATTAAGTAGAGTAAGCAAGGGCACGCAGCCACCACTCTAAGACAAAACGTTTCATACAAATAGGGCTGCCCTAAATATGCTTATATCCAGCCAGCACCAAAAGATGCTCTCTACATCTCCACTTGGTCACTTTGGACTTTTATGTTACACAGGGCCAGGAAAGAATTTCACACGGGCATTGTAGAAGGAGAGATTTCTCTCTTCATCAAGGGTATCTTTGCTAGTTAGAGCTTAGCAAACATGGTAAAAGAAAGGACCATATTAAAGGCTCAGGGCTGTTGCTGTTACAACATCGGACTCCCCAAACTGTCCAAGACACCAAGGAGGTAGCATCTTTAGCAAACAGTTTAAAATCAAACTTACCGCTCAGCAAACTGAAGCTGTAATCTCTTGTTAAGGTAGAAATTTAAAATAGTTTATCAAACATCCTATTTCAATCCAGTCACCACTTGCAAAGGAACATCCAGTAAAGACTTCCACCCAAAAAAACAGGACTTGCAGAACTAAGTGTTTAATTGAAACATTTCAATATGTTTGAAGTGAATAAGCAGAGCTTCTTCTGTTACATGAAGAAACTCGAGTCATTCTCAGCAACACGGCTTTCAAATAGTCCGTATTAAGCCATATATTAAACACAGACAGATCTTAAGTGGATAGTTTTAATTCCAAACCCTTTTTTCTTTCCAAAGCCTACCCAGTCTGTTCTTCACTAGAGGCATAATCTCTTAACTTAAGCCTCGAGTGAAAAACCTCAAGCCCTCTCACAGCAAATATTAATGTACTAATTCTGTAAAAACACTAATAGAATAATAAAGGATATCAGTGCATTTCTGTTGATATTCTGTCAGCAAACGACTGCAAAGAAAAAAAAAAACAACAAAAAGATTTACTCATTTTCTCACCTGATTTTAACACTCATGTCTTAGGATACATTTCCTTTTGCCTTACAGATAAATGCAGAAAGTGTAAGGCTGCTTTGTGTTCTCTGATAATGGTCAATATAACCCTTTTGTTTCATTAAGCCATTCAAACCTCAAATCAGATTACTTTAGAACAGAAGAAGAAAAACAAACTGACAATTACATGAGTTTGTAACAATTAACTATTTGCAGCTTTAAAAAAAAACAACACATACACACAAAAAACATTACATATGTAAAGAACATAACATACAAATCACATCCTAGTTCCCAAACTTAAAAGGATGTTTACCTAGGAAATAATCCATAAATGTAAAAAAAAAAAAAATAGTTCAAAAGACCCTTGAAAGGCTTTAATCACATTATTCTCCTAGCAGCCAGAAGGGTAACGCTTACTCTGATCCAAGGCCTACAGGGGGCCACAGGACAGCACTACGGAAAGCTATTCTCTCATTTTGTCTCTCTCACGATGGGGGCCTGGAGCACCTCTCTTATCAGGAGAGGCTGAGGGACTTGGGTCTTTTTAGTCTGAAGAAGAGAAGGCTGAGGGGGGATCTGATCAATGCCCATAAATACTTAAAAGGTGGGTGTCAAGAGGATGGGGCTGGTCTTTTTTCAGTGGTGCCCAGGGATAGGACAAGAGGAAACGGGCACAAACTTGAATATAAGAAGTTCCACCTAAACGTGAGGAGGAACTTCCTTCCTGTGAGGGTGGCAGAGCCCTGGAAGAGGCTGCCCAGGGAGGTGGTGGGGTCTCTGTCTCTGGAGACATTCAAACCCCACCTGGACACGTTCCTGTGGGACCTGCTCTGGGTAGACCTGCTTTGGCAGAGGGTTGCACTAGATGATCTCCAGAGGTTCCTTCCAACCCCATGTGATTCTATGATTTTGTTATCCCAGGGTGAGGCACACGGCGTGGGCAGGACCCTCCCTTACCTCCGGTGTCCCGCTCCCAGACCTTCACCGTGCTGTCGTATGAGGACGTGACGACACTGGGGGTGAGCGCTGGGCCCCGTGGAAGGAAGAGGCAGGAGGTGGTGGTCTGGAAATGCCCTCTGTACTCCCGCACGTGGTCCCGTGTCTGGCGCAGATCCCACAGCTGCAAGGGAACAGGCAGTGCTGAGAGCTCAGGCTCTGTCACCGTCACTCGCCAACACGGAGCTGCTTCACAAAGGAAGGGAGATGGTTTTGGATAAAGAGCTCCTGGCCAATCCTCTGAGTACAGCATCTGCTGCCTTTGTCCCCTGCTCGTGCTCACAGTCCTGGAGGACTTCAAACCCCGAAGGGTTTCCACCATTGCTGTCTGTTCCAGTGTGTGCCTGCACCCATTGACACTGGTGGGCTCAGGCTGTGCAGGCAGAGACCCCATCTCCAGCCTGATCCCGGCCTCAGCCCTGCTCCCCCGGGATGGGACAGGACAGTCCCTTCCATCTGATGCTCACACACAGGGCTGAGAACCCGCAGGACTGAACCCCTGGTTTGGAAACACCTCGAGCAAGGGGTCCCTTACAGGCCTTCTGCAAGAACATCCTCAACGCTGCTACTGGCACAAAACCCCAGAGCTTCAACTGGGAAGAATTTCTGTTTAGAGAAGGTACAGCAAAGGGCTACCAGAATGAGGGGACTAGAACATCTCTCTGATGAGGAAAGGCTGAGGGACTTCGGTCTTTTTAGTCTGGAGAAGACTGAGGGCGGATCTGATCAACGCCTATAAATACCTACAGGGTGAGTGGCAGGAGGATGGGGCCAGTCTTTTTTCAGTGGTGCCCAGTGACAGGACAAGAGGGAACAGACACAAACTGGAACATAAGAAGTTCCACCTAACCATGAGGAGGAACTTCTTTCCTATGAGGGTGGCAGAGCCCTGGAAGAGGCTGCTCAGAGAGGTGATGGGGTCTCCATCTCTGGAAACATTCAAAACCTGCCTGGACACCATCCTGGCAAGGGGTTGGACTGGGTGGTCTCCAGAGGTCCCTTCCAACCCCATAGCATTCTGTGATTCTCTGAGCAGAAGACTCACCAAAGGGATAGGCAGGAGGACACTAAGCTCTGGCCCTGGCTGGTGGCACCAGCAAAAGGTCAACGCAGTGGGAGCAAGCAGATCCCTGGAGCACCGATCTGCTTCCCTCTGCTGTATGCCATGGACATTGGAGAAAAAATACCAGAAAGGGCAGGACTTGCTGCCCATGGGACTCACGGTGGCCTCGCCGCCCTCCCCAGCGCAGCCGCTGCTGGTGCTGAGGCAGAGCCGCCCGTCCTGGCTCACGTCGCAGCTCGTCTGAATGTGCCGCTTGGCTGGGAACGCGTGGGCCACCCGCAGCTCCCGGCTGTCCCAGACCCTGCAAGGGACGGGAGTGGGGAGGGAGGACTCTGGTGCCAGGATGGGCCTCCCCTGGTGCCCTCCCACACGCACCGTCCCTCAGGGGAGTCCCCATCCCTCCTCCCAGCACGCCGAGCTCCCATCCCTGCATTCATCTGTCCTGGATCAATCTCCAGCCAGAGCAGCTGAGCTCAGCTTTCTTTTATTAATAAATTCTGCTTACAGCCACCGGTGTCCCCGTACTGTCATCCCCTGGCAAGAGACCATGCTTCAAAACCAACGTGAGCTGGAAGGTGACTTCCAGCCCCCCGGCAGGGTACAGGAGACCAGGTGGTTGTGACACACAACCAAAAAAACAGCCCCTTGTGCACCAGCATCTGCCACAATCCCCAGGTGCCCCGGGATGTAACTCCCTTCTCTGTGGCCATGTGTATGATTTACCTGATGGTTTTATCTTCTGAGGTCTGGATGACGTAAGGCTCACCAGGAACCCAGCACAGATGTGTGACCTGCGGAGAGGAAAGGGTGAGAAGAAGACCACCTTGGCGTGCGTGTCCACTCATAGACACAGAGCCACCGAGCTCCCGTCCTCTCCCTCCTCCTGTTGGGTAACAGGCAGGAAATGTTGGATGAAGAGTTTTTCTGCTTCCCACCAAAGCTGCTCCCCTACAGGGTTTGATCCCAGTGTGGTTACTGGGGGTTCTTTGCAGGCAGGGAAGTGCCAACAGCCCAACAAGACCCAGAGCCATAGGAACAGGGCTACCATGGGCACCAGAACCATAGAATTGCCCAGGTTGGAAGGAACCCTTCAGATCATCAAGTCCAACCATCAACCCAACACTGCCCAAACCACCACTAACCCATGTCCCTCAGCACCATGTCTACCTGCCTTTCAAATACCTCCAGGGATGGTGACTCCACCACTGCCCTGGGCAGCCTGTTTCAATACTTGATAACCCTTTCAGTGCAAAAGTTTTTCCTAATATCCATCCTAAACCTCCCCTGGTGCAACTTGAGGCCATTTCCTCTTGTCCTATCGCCTGTGACTTGGGAGAAGAGAAGATGGCTCCCACAGCAGCTCCACTGCTGGGCTGGTACTGAAGGAAACGCAGCCCCTGCTGCACAACGTGCCTCCCAACAGCTCTGAGTTTGAGCATTAATAAGTCACCATACGTCTCTTGGTATCTTTGTGCTCCTGGATTCGTCGTTACCCGGAGATGGGAGTAACCAGCCTCAAGCTTTGGGCTCCCCAGGTGCATAGGAGACCTGTGTGGTGGCTCAAGGGCTTTTGTAGCACCAGGCTCAGGGCAAATTCCCTCTACACGACCTCATGTGCCAAACAACTGAGTATGAAGTGAGGTGCCATCATGGGATCCAAGGAACCGGCACCTCCTACCAGATTCCTGGAGATGGCAGCTCTGCCCAGACACTCTCCGGTCTCTATGTCCCACTTGCAGACGGTGTTGTCCCGTGAGCCTGTGCACAGCCAGGAGGCATCTGCAACCACAAGGTAACGTCAAAGAAAGGAGTCAAGAAGAGTTGCCAAGGAATCCCTGGGGAAGAGGAGTGCGTTGTTCCTCACCCGGGCTCACAGCCAGCCCAGTAACAACCAGGTCGTGTCCCAGGAAGCGCTGGCTCGGCCCCGGAGCCCCGTGAAGCTCCCACATCATCACCATCTTGTCCCGGGATGCGCTGAAGACTCTGTTTGAGGCAAGGGCAGAGGTGACCTGCCAAGGATGAGATGGGAGAAGCTGGTTCACCTCCTCACCCAGAGGAGAACTGTAACTGGGGAGAGCCTGACCTTCAAGCTCGGGTCTGGCCATGCTGGATGTGCCCGTGCCAATTGCTTGATGCCCACACTGAGACTCCTGCTTTCTTCTGCTCTGCCGGACCCTGGCCATGGGCAACCACCCCCTCCAAGCAGGGCTGGTGGAGTCACCAGCCCCAGTGCCATTGCTGCAGCCCTGACTGTGGCCAGGCCATGGGGGATATCGGGCAGTGAGGGTGTGCCACCTGCCAGTGGGACCCACCTTCTCACACAAGCAGGGAGCTGGACGGTGGGTGGGTGTCTGCGGTGGACTCTGTTCTCAGAAACCATTAATTTAATGGGAAAAACTTAAAACCCCAAATGAGCCCAGTGCACGGTCACTTTGAGCACTGGGATGAACAAACCCCCGTTCATCCCTCCAATACCCCACACAAGAGACCCAGACCCCTTGGGACTGTCCCCAGCTGGAGGTCCACCAGCCACGCCATGCACACGTGTCTGTTCATGTTTCCCATGTTTGGTCTCCAAGTAGCGCTTTGGCTTTGTAATCAGGATGCCAGAAGGAAAATTAAAGCCCTGCTGTTCTCAGGCCTGGCTGATTTGTGGCACAACGACAAGCCTAGTGGAGTGAGACGTGGAGAAAAGTGAATGGTGCCTCTGAATTAAAAATTTGACCTAGTAATTCATGCTGAGTTATTGCTACACGGTCTCTTGGAGGGGAAGCCAGGCATACGTCCAAACCTCCTGGAGCCATGTTTGGTCTGGAGGTAACCCCTCTGTGCTGCTTCCCCAGACAGGAAAATATCAGTTGGGACCTTGGGAAAAACCTAAAGTGTTCCGATACCCTGGTCTCTCCTTCCATCATTCCCAGTTCCCCGGCTTCCGACCAGAGACCCCAGTGCTCACCTTGGTGACCTCCCGCTGGTGGCCGATGAACCGCTGCAGCTCAGCCCCGGATCTCCAGCTGCAAACGGCCACGCTCTGCAGGGGAGGGAGAGGCACTCAGGAGAGGACCATGGACGTTCTTGGTTACGTTACACCCAGACCCATGCACGGTCCGAGCTTGAAAAGGGAACAAGCTGGTTTCAAGCTCCTGTGGCAAACACAACTGTCTGTAGAGCCCATCCATTGCCAGGTACCATAAGAGAAGGGTCAGTCCAGCAATTCCAAGCCTGTGTGAGAGCATTTGATGTGATCTGAGCTCTGGGGAAGGTTCAAAAATTTGATTCAATGTGCTTCAGTGTGTGCCCTCACTCTAAGCTCATCTTTTCTTTCTAAATTCAGGAACTGACAAAGTTGTTACCATTCACAGCGATGTTTAAAGCTCACATTCAAACCACATCACCTCATTTTTCTCTCTGTCAATCCATTTTCCTGCCTGTGACAGTGCCCCGTGGCGGGGGGGTACCTCACCTTATCCCTTCCCCCCGACACGCAGAGGTCTGGTGTGAGAGCAGCCACAGCGGTGACACCGTCGGTGTGCACGGGGTCGTGTCGCCGAGGGGCTCGAGCGGGTCCTGTCTCTTCCATGGAGCCATTGGCCCTGCAGCAGAGAGACAGCGACGGGAGTTTCAGAGTTTCAGGATGGTTTCGAGCAAAGTAAGGGTGACGTTCCCCTCCGAGACCAAGGTCTGGGAAGGGGAACCACTGCCTGGGCTGGAGAAGGACAACATCTGCCTTTAGGAAGCTGAAGAGAAGCTGTGAATTGACAAATCCCTCCTGGACTAGGTGGAACGGAGGGGACCTATTCCACCTCTAGAGCTACTACATACTTAGAATCATAGAATCACAGAATGATTCAGGTAGGAAGGGACCTTAAAGCCCATCCCATCCCACCCCCTGCCCTGGGCAGGGACACCTCCCACCAGACCAGGTTGCTCCAAGCCCCCTCCAACCTGGCCTTGAAC
>JAOXJK010000012.1:60274293-60285142 GCA_025774025.1 Xenus cinereus | reverse complement strand
GTGGGAGGTGTCCCTGCCCAGGGCAGGGGGGTTGGAACTCAATGATCTTTAAGGTCCCTTCCAACTCTAACCATTCTGTGATTCTATGATTCTCTGTTCTTGGCAGCCTGGCTGTCCTGACAGAAAAGTTATTTGAGTTCATTTTTTGATGGGATGACAATGGGTCCACAGCTGCCTCACAGGAACTGGAATAGCCTGGGACATGCCTCAGAAAGCAGAGATTGATAGTTTTGGTAAAGAGATGTTGGTACAGGCAAATGCCTGCTTGTCTGTTTATCTTCCATTCTGTCAGGCTGCAAATCAGCTCTGGTCCTGAAACCTTTTGTACAGTGTATGTGTATTGGAATAAAGGGTAAATAGGTATACTGAGCTAAAAATAGCTTTACTGAAAAGCAGTAGATTAGTCTGGATGGTACTCCATTTCTACACTTGCTTTATAATACTTAAGCTAACACGTATATTGTCACATGGCATTAACTTCCAGAGTTCGTTCCTTGTTATGGTAATACATACTATGTTATCAAGAACCTCTCAGAGGTAAGTTTTGAATTGTGCTTCTGCAGTATTCGGATGGGAACTGGCTTTTGCCCTGCAACTTCATGGACACGGTGAGTGTGTGATTTTGAGAGCTTAAATATGAAAGGTATTTCTGCTCTCAGGGTAGATCAGGGGAAGTAGTTAAGGTCGAAGAACGACGGTTTTGGGTCATGGCAGATGTGCAGCCCATCCAGGATATTTTACCAATGGTGAACGGTTATTGAGACACAGGGAATGAGCCTAAGAGACAAAGGGGAAGAATATAAGAAACAAGGCAATTGTAGAATGATTATTCACCTTGATATACCTTTCTAGTTTCCAACCCTGTGCATCTAGAAGGGACAGGTCATATTTGTATTTAATAGCCATTAATGGGTATTTTTTTCCATCGGTTGCCATAATTGCTGTTGAATGTAGTTTTGTTTTTTTGCCTGTGCAAGGACAGCTGGGTCATACATGGTACAGGGCATCAGTAAACTGAAGATATCGGGCAGTTGTTATAAAGCATTGAGTAGCCCACCATAAGGGAGGCTTAGAAAGTGAAAACTTCTAATGCATTTATTATCCTTATGCAAAATCCATTCTGTAGTAGAGTCTTCTCTTAGGATGATGTAGCTATCAGTGGTGAAGTTGTAATGGGCTAGCTAAAACACGTTCTGTTTAAAATATGGATGCACTGAATTTGGACAACAGCATAAAAAGACATAAAAACCATAGCGCTGTGCACCAACACACACAGGGGGCTAACTAGCTGGAAAGCAGCTCTGCAAACGGGGACCTCGGGGTTCTTGGTGGACCATAAGCAGACCATGAGTCAGCAGTGCGTGCTCTTTGCAAGGAAGGCCAACGGTATCCTAGACGTTAGGGAGAGTGGTGCCAGCTTGTCAAGGGAGGTGCGGCTCGCCCTTTGCTCAGCGCTGGTGAGGTCACCTGTGGAGCACTGTGTCCAGTTCTAGGTTCCCCTGGAGTGAGTCCAGCAAAGGACCATGGCGATGATTAAGAGATTGGAGCATCCCTTGTATGAGGAGAGGCTGAGACAGCTGGAACTGTTCAGTCTGGAGAAGAGAATTCTCAGAGTGAACTTGGGTCTGTGTACAAATACCGAATGGAAGGGAGTAAAGAATATGGAGCCAGATTCTTCTCAGTGATATTATGTGAAAGAACAAAAGGCAATGGGTACAAATTAAACCACATGAAATTCCATCTGAACACAAGAAAAAGCCTTTTTACTGTGAGGGTGGTTGTACGCTGGAACAGGTTGTTCAGAGATGTTGTGGCCTCTCTGTCCTTAGAGATATTCAAAACCTGGACACAGCAGTGGGCAACTTGCTGTAGCTGACCCTGTTTGAGCAGGGTATTTGGACTAAGTAATCTCAAAAGGTCCCCTCTAAACTCAGCAATTCTGTGATTCTATGGTAATGATGGTTTTGCATGTTAATCTTTCTCTAATAATTTCTGGCAAGAGTTGTGGGAAGGGAGCGTATCTTTTATTTAGATGAGCTGTTACAGTTGGAATAAACAATAAGTTTTGGGCAGGCAGATTGTTTTGTACAACTTGAGTCTTTAAGCCTGAAATAGTGTAACTCCTGTTTAGCAAGAAACCCAACCTTTTATAAATTTGCGTCATCTCTGGAAATCATAGGATGCTGTATGTGAATATATAAAATGATCAGAGAAGATAGAAAAGATCAAGCTTGGTGCTTTTTGAGGAAGAGGTTTAAAGCCTCCAATGACGTGGGGAAAGCCTCAGATTTCCATAATGCAGCATTCCTGAGTTTTGCTTTGGGTTGGTTTTTTTTTGTTTTGTTTTGGGTTGGTGGGTTGTTTTTTTTTTTGTATTACAGTGTAATATAGGTACATAAGACCTGCAGGGGGTGTCTTCCCTGGAACTTGTGCAGTGTGTTCAGCTGACTGGACCATTTCTTGTCTGGATGTATGTGGTGCTGATACAAAGAGATTGTTGTGTATGCACTTTGTACTGTCATCGGTCTTTAGGTGAAATAATAGGTTATTTGAATTGCTTTAAAACTGAAGACATCCCTTTTGTCTTCTACTGGGAGCCAAAATGTAAACTGAACATATAATCATAGAATATCCTGAGTTGGGAGAGACTCACAAGAGTCACCGAGTCCAACTCCTGAATCCACAAAGGGCAACCTAAAAGTTACACCAGATATCTAAGAACATTATCCAAACACTTCTTCTTGAACGCTGAAAGTATTCAGGCCATGACCTCTTTCCTGAGAAGCTTTTTGCATTGCTTGACCATCCTTTCACTGAAGAACTTTTTCCTGGTACTACCTGATCTGAACATCCCTTGATGCAGCTTTAAGCCGTTCCCTGGCATCTTATCACTGGATCCCAGGGAGAAGAGGTCAGCGTCTCCCTCTCCACTCCCCCTCATGAGTAAGCTATAGAGAGCAGTGAGGTCACCCCTCAGTCTCCTTGTTTCCAAGCTGAACAAAGCTATTCTCCTCAGCTGCTCATCTTAAGCCATGTCCATTAGTCCTTCCGCCATCTTTGTTCCCCTCCTTTGGACACATTCTAATACTTTTATATCCTTCTTGTATTGTGGAGCCCACAACTGCACGCAATGCTCAAGGTGACACCCATAAATTCAACCAAAAATAGTATCTCACTAAGTAGTTGTCAATTAAAAAATAAGTGCTTGTCCAGTCACAAGGACTGATACTAATCTTTGTTGTTTATTTACTTCCAATTTTGTATTGGTCTGAAGCTTCAGAAGGAAAATCAGAGTTTTCCCTACCTAGGAGACAGAGCTGAATTCATTTAAGAATAAAGAATTAGTACCTCTGACATCTGAGGGGCTACCCTGTGGACTCTTGTACCCATTATATTTTTTTTTGGCTGGACTTCTTCAATATGGTTTTTTTTTTCTTATATTTATTCTTAGTTATCAATTTCATACAGCCTCTGCCTAATTAAAGTACATTGTTTAATGGCTCTTAAATATTCGATTGAATTTAGCTTGCTGAAACTGTGCTAAGAAATGTCACTTAGGCATAATGTCTTTAAGTGACACCCTCAAATGTCATTATCGATGTCTTCATAAAAAAAACTACCTAAGTTATTAAGTTTGATGGCTGTACTGATCCCTGAAATAAGCTGGTTTTGAAGCAGAGCTTGTACTTACTGGAACGAGAAATGTACTTACTAATTTGCTTCATATTTTTAAAAGTGTCCGTATCAAATTATTTTTCTGAAGGATAAATAATAACAGATGACCCAACTTTGCCAGGGCGTTCTGGCTCTGTCGACAATTAATGCTGAAGTGGTGTAATGTGTAATGTTAGGGCAGAATAGGCCATATGAGTTTCACATGCTTGGGTTTAAGTCACGCTCAAGCTCCTAGGGATATTAAAATCTGCAGTGTAGAGGTTGTCTCTAAAGGTACTGTGATTTTCTTTGTTTATTATATAGAAATACAAGCTGGAATCTATCTTTGGAGGTTCCCCTTTTCTTGGGATTTTTGAGTATGTACATGTAAACACGTCAGAGAAAATTTAAGCTAGAGTTAGCTACTGATTGTTACACTTGTATATGCGTTTTGCTGTTTCTTGTCTTGGCAAATGGAAATCAGTTTGAGCAGAATTTACCACTTCTTTCGGGTTTTCTTTGTAATAAAGCTGACAGTAAGAATAGGAATCCTATTCATGGGTGGTATAAAAATTTCTAATGAATTATTCATATTTTGGAAGTGCTTTTAAATATCTGAATCCTAGTTTCCCATCTGTTTCTTCAAACTTAATACATTATTTGGAATGTGCTTTCAAAAATATCACTTCCATAGCTACATTGCAAGTCCTGATTATGCTTCTTGGACGCCATGCTCAAAAGTCAATTTGACTGTGTCTAAGAAACTTTGCATTTTAAAGCCACGTCTAGCATGTTTTTTATGTCAGTATAAGATAGTATGTTTTACTGATCTGCAAAACATGCTTACTCAAGTTATTTACTGCATTCGTTTGAAAGCCCTGTGCAGACATTTGTTTATAATTCATGCATAAATTTTACTTACCGCATCTCATAACCGAAGAAACGCCAGTCTTTAATAATAGAATACACTTTTTGGGTGCAAGCCCTGTGATTTTTGAAAAACATGTTTTTATTAAACTTTAAGAAGCCACTTGGTTTACCTTGTTATATCTATCCATCAGACTTTAAATTTTAGGATATACAAAATAAATCTTAAACCAACCAATAAAATGGGTTGTTTCAAATAAGATTTGTATGTATTTCTGGGACTGCATCCTGTCTTCAAATCAAAATACGTGAAGCTCTGTTTTAAGTAATCTGTGCTGAATGACTGCTGTTTACTTTATAATATCAAAGGAATAAAATTTATTTTTTTATTAGTGGTAGAAAAGAAACTGGCAACAAAAAGACTACTTTACATTCTGAGTTCTTTACATAGGATACGTGTGTGAAGATGAGAAAAATAGAATGTTTCCAGGGAAGCTGCTTGCAGTCCAGATTCTTTGAGGCGTAGAAGCTTAATATTTTGTACCTGCTAGGGTCTGCAGTACTAATGATAGAACGCAATGAGCTGGCAATGCACTCTGGCAGCCCAGAAATCCAACCCCATCCTGGGCTGCATCAAGAGAAGCGTGGCCAGCAGGTCGTGGGAGGTGATTCTGCCCCTCTGCTCTGGTGAGACCCCACCTGGAGTGCTGTGTCCAGCTCTGGAGTCTTCAGCACAGGAAGGACATGGACCTGTTGGAATGGGTCTGGGGAGGGCCACGAAAATGATCAGAGGGCTGGAGCACCTCTGCTGTGAGGACAGGCTGAGAGAGCTGGGGTTCTTCATCTTGGAGAAGAGAAGGCTCCAGGGAGACGTTAGAGCCCCTTCCAGTACCTGAAGGGGACCTACAGAAAAGATGGGGAGGGACTTTTTACAAGGGCCTGTGGTGGAAGGGGAGGGGTAGCAGTTTTAAACTGAAAGAGGGTAGAGTTAGATTAGATATTAGGAAGAAATTCTGTACTGTGAGGGTAGGGAGACATTGGCCACCAAATTCTTCGTATTGGCTACGACCTTTCCTATAGTTTTAAAAACCTCTTCCATTTAAAAGTAAATTAAATTCACTGAGAAAAATATATTAACATTTTGAAGTGTTCTGGTTTATTCTTCCCGTCAAAATGTTAATTTCCACAGTCTTTATTGAAAAGTTAATATAATGGATAGGTGAGAGAGCCAGATAGCATTAGCCTTTTGGAGAGTCTCTTATGTCGATAGTGCTTGATTTTTTTCTTTGAATTGTCACGAACCGGAATAAATTGTACCTGCTCTGCCGTCAGAGGTAACCTACCTAACCTGTAACATGGGCCCTACCTCCATGGGATGGAGGTGCAGAGGTGCACACCTCCGTATGTGCAGAGGAAAAACTTCAGCATATGTTAAACACCGATTATCACACTTGCATGTCTTGTATATGTACAGTGCTACTTCAAATGTTTTTCTTTGCCTTATGTTTTTATATTCTTGTCTTAGGTCTGAGTCTTTCTCTAAGATGAGAATAGAAAATAGCTTCCACAAAACACTATGTGATTCAACTCTGGTTTCTGGAAACTTGTTTGCAGTTGTCCTGTCAAGTCTGGTATCGATTGAACTTCCAGGCCTTTGCATGTATGGTAGTTTCGCTGAAAAGAAATGTTTACTATTTAATAGTCTTATACACGTGTGTTTATTTTTTCACTTTTTAGGTGCACTGAATTTCAATCCTGATGCTGCTGATTCCATTCCAGGAGGACAACCTACAGATATAAACTGGGCAAATAAAGATAGGAAAGACTCTAACAGTAATCAGAATAGAAGTAATTTACCATTTCCTAGTCTGTCTTCTGAAAGAGGTACAGATTACGAAAACTCTTCCACAAAGCATCGTGGCTTTTGTAATCCAGAACGTCAGTGTGGGAATTCTGAAGACTTCCACCAGTATTTTGGAAACAGTAAAAGTCTGAAGAATCGCAACTTGCAAAGCCAGAGATGGCACAGATCAAGAAATGATAGCACATGTACTAGAAGTAAGGTACGGCAAGGTACTGCTGATGCTGCTGCAGGTCCAGGAATTTCAGATGCTGCAATAGTACCTGGGAGAAGAGCACCTCCTAGAGGATGCCATGACTTTTTCTCCTCGGAGAGTGACAGGGATGTACCTAGTGCAGATAGCAGAGGAGCAAAGCCAAAGAAAACACATCTGATGCACGCGTCCGGAAGAGGTTTCAGGGAGAAGGGAAAGCAAGTCCACGATCGGGAAAAGCGAGTGAGCTCTAAGCAGAAAGCAGAGTTGTTTGAAAATGTTCCATCTTTGGATTTGACTCAGTCTGACTCTTCAGAGTCATCTGTTGGAAAGGCATTCTGTGATGCACCTGTTGCTAGTGGGGATGAGCAGAAAGGCTTCAATTATGTAAACAAAAGATATCCCCGGAAGCCTGTGTGGAATAAACCCCCCGTAGAAAAGGACTGTCAGAAAAGACATGATTCTCATCGTAGTAAAAATACAAAAGTAGGTAAGAAGTCTTCTCTTGCATATACTCCAAAAGATAAAAATGAGAGGAAGAAAGAATTCTCTGTTCACAAAAATGATGAAAACTTGACCAGTGAAATCAGGCATCAATTGTCTGATTCTGTCAAGTGTAATGGAAGAAAATTCCTCCTCAAGGGAGATCAGGCACCTGCGCTTCATTTCAGCTGGACCCAGTACTGGAAAAAGCAAAGTGATGTACCGAAAAACAAAGAAACTCACACAGGTAAGCTTTCCTGGCTGTCATGTGTTAAAGATATGATCTTGAATAATTTAAGCAGCCTTCACATTTGCCTAGATGAAGAGGCTTATCATTTTCAGAGGGTAGAATTAAATGTAAATTTGTGGTTTCTGGGTGGTGAGATGTTCCGTAAGCGTACTAGGGAAGAACAGATTTTGTTTGAAGTTTTTTTTTGGTTTTACTAGCAAAGTGCAAATGATGGCCTGCTTAGGGACCATGTTAAAACATGTATGTTGCAGGAGTGAGGAGTGAAATTCTGAGCATTTGGAACAATGGGACTTGAGAGGGACAATCCTAAAACTGATTTTTGCAGATTAAGTTTTCTAATGTTTTATGTAGAAGTAGGAAAATGCTAGATATGGGAACTGGATATTCTGCTCCTAACTGGATATTTTTTTTCTCGTTTTTTGCAATGGCAGTACCAAAAGGTAGTGAGAAACAGAGAAAGTCTTTGGATACTATTTTTGGAAGTTGAGAAAAGAAACACATGCCATTGACAGTGTAAAGCATACACACAGGTTTTGACTGTCTGAGTGAATTTTGTGCCAACTCATACAGTTAAGGCCTTAAAACGTTAAATGGAAATTATCTGAATCTCTTCAATGCCACAGTACTGGTTTCTGCTTTAAGATAACCTAGGTAGCTTTTCCTACTGTTTTAGACAAGCTTAAGCGTACACTGATAAAATAGTCTCATATTATTCATAGCACCCCTCAGAAGAAGTCCTGTTTTCTTTTGAAGGCCATAAGGAGGGAGATTTTTTTTCTTTTTTGTGTGTGTATGTGTCCCTTTCCAGTTGCACAAACACTAAGAATTATATTTAGTGTTTTTTACAAAGCATCTCAACCTGATCTCCTGCTGCCTAAAATGATAGAGACAGGTAGATTAATTCCTGTTAACTGTGGTATTGAATCTTTTGAAGATTTTTGCTTCTCAGGGTCTCTTCTCTTTCAGAGCTGAGACGGTAGTAGCATAATTGGGAAGTATAAGATAGCTCCAGTCTGAACCTTTGTTCCCTTAGGAGAATCTCAAGGATCAAGATCCTCCTTGATCCTTTCTAACTTAAATACATTAAATTTCACATTCCTGGGTTCTACTTGGATCATAACGGTAAAGGTACCTCAGTCTTTTCTCCCAGCATTATTACTAAATTAAAAATGTGCAATAAGCAGGAAGAGAAGTAGTAGTCTTTTACAGAGCACTTAAGGAACTTCCCCTTCCAAAATGTCAGTCTTTTTTTGTATGCTTTAGATGGGAGCTATTTTGGAAACGGTGTCTATCACTATTTTCAGGGGACTGAGTCTGTGCTTTTTAACTATTTATGGGACAGCTATCCTTTTTGAGTACGATACCACTTTAGTCTTCTGGAGAAAAGAAGTATGTTTTAGGTGGGGATGCTTTCTTTGCAGCAGGTAACATTTATGGCATTCAAGCAGAAATGACTGTTAATTCTAAAGCTTGTGGTGCTTGATGAGGGAGAGCTGGAAAAGAAGCTTGAAAGTGCTTATATCCTACTCAGGAGGGCAAATAGCGTTAACACTTCCGAGTTTCCAGGCATCCATGGGCTTGCTTTCAGTCATGTGTGGTACAAGCACATTTTGAGTTGATAGTAATTTTTTTTTGTTATTTTAATATTTTTTCCTTCATTATGTCCTTCCCTTTTATTGAAGGTATCTTAAAATGATACTTTTTTACAGTTTACAGTTGTAATTAAGATATTTTAAAATTCTGCGGGCATAGAGCAAATAACATTTCTAAGGTGTATTTGTTAGCTTTACCTTGATGGGAGAGTTGATCTGGCAGAACTGAAGTTACGTGGTGCCTTTTTTATGGTTGCACATCTGTGTTTTCAGACTGTTTTTTATCTTTCATGTGAAGTTCTTGCTTTACTTTCAAAGCTCTTTTTCAAGTTCTTTCACATGGCTCAAAAGGCCCTGTGCTTTAACTATTGTTTCCCGATAATTCCACGCCTAAAGCAGTCAGTTTGAAGGGCTTATTTCCGTAATCCAGGTACTTCACTGTTAATATTTATTATGTGGTTTTACAAGAATACTTGAGGATGGGAATTAAATTTAATTTTGGCTGAAACTTAGAGTTTTAAGATTTTTGGTTTAAACTTTATGTGAAGATAAATTTCCCATATAAAGTGATGAGTAAAATCTCAGACTTCTGCCAAGCTTAAAACTTTTCACTAATTTGTAAAATGAAAATGATAGCTATTCATCAACAGGAATTATTGTTGCCACTTTTATGGGTATCTCATATTCCCTCTTCCTGCTCTGAAACTAAACAAATGCATCCTGGAATCTTCCAGGAGTTCTCTTACAATTTAAATGAAATCTTGGCATTTCATTTCAATTTTCTTTCTCAGCTAGCTGCTGTTTTATGTACAAGTAATATATTTCACTTGCAGGGTCATTGATTGAACAGCTGACCACAGAGAAGTATGAATGCATGGTATGCTGTGAGGTGGTCCGAATCGTAGCCCCAGTGTGGAGCTGTCAGAACTGTTACCATGTGTTCCACCTCAACTGCATTAAAAAGTGGGCACGATCACCAGCTTCACAAGCTGAAGGTTGGTATTCTGTCTTGCATGTGTTTTCTCTCTCACATATATATAATAGCAAAGTTCGTGTGTTTCTTATGTCGGAAGACTAGCAAAGCAAGTTTTAAATAATTTTTTTTCAAGGGTTCTTTGGGTGTTTTGTGTAATCCTCCTTACTGTTTTGATTCTTTCTAGTAGTCCACCTAAATCTGTCTTCCAGGTTTGGATACATAAGATCAGTCAATGAAATCAGTGCATCAGGATGCAAAGCTCTGTGGCTGTGGTATTTACACACCAAGAAATGTCTCATCTTCTCTCATCTGTGCTTGGCTGAGCAGTCAAACAGAAGCAGCACTCCAAGCGGTAGTTGTGTGTTTTTACTCAACCACTTCTTAGTTCTGTTCTCAGAGAAAGTACTCCTGAAATCCATCACCAATGCCATGCAGTGAAATGAAATTCAGAGAAGACAGAAAGCTCCTTCCTTTATCATGAAACGGTTTAAGATTCTTTGTATTATACCACTTTTTGAAACTCTTATTCTACTACATTCTGCCATTTGAATGCTTTGGTGTAAGTGTTGAAGGAGAAGCTGCTACCAGAGTCCCAGCGGGTGACTCCAGTGAGCCAAGGGGTACCCCCTTTTGACACCACACACCTCACACCTTCACTCTCTCTTTTGGGTGCGCTTCCTCCCTCTTCAGGGTCAACTCTAGGTTTCCCTCAGCGGAGTCTCAGGCGTGGGATTTATAGCAGCTGGGTGCCTCCAGAGAGGGGTGACGAACAAAGAAATCCTTGGGCAAGGATACCCTTGTTCTGTATGCCTGCCCTTCACGCACTGCTCACATGTCTTTTAGTCCATTTGGTCTGGGGTCTTGTAACACCTTGTTGGGTTCTCTTTCCATGTCCAGGCAGGCAGGCTGTTGACTGCTCTTACCTTGTTGATTCGCAGTCTCTGCTGACAGTTGTAGTCTCCTTATCTTCTGG
>JAOXJK010000012.1:60248819-60260934 GCA_025774025.1 Xenus cinereus | reverse complement strand
CCAGGGATGGGGCAGCCACAGCTTCTCTGGGCAACCTGTTCCAGGCTCACAGGAAAGAATTTTTTCCTAATATCTAACCTAAATCTCCCCTCTTTCAGTTTAAAACCATTACCCCCGTCCTGTCACTGCACTCCCTGACAAAAAGTCCCTCCCCAGCTCTCCTGTAGCCCCTTCAGACACTGGAAGGCTGCTATGAGGTCTCCCCGGAGCCTTCTCTTCTCCAGGCTGAACAACCCCAGTTCTCTCAGCCTGTCCTCATAGGAGAGGTGCTTCCAACCTTGTGTATGGAATTTATTTTTTTTTAATGTAGACATCATTGTGTTAATCTCCTTTGCATGGTGTAGAGTTGAGTTGGATGCTTGTGTTAAGCGTGGCAGTAGCTAACCCATTTTGGTGAAAATGAGTGGGGCTAATTTACACTGCTTTAATAATAAATCTTTAATATTTGCTCAGATTTACTGAAATGGATTAGTAAACGTTTATATAAACATCTCTCTCCGGAGAGCTGAGGAACACGCAAGCAGCTGTTTGAAGAGGGAACTCTTTGCAAGCCTTTTGCTAGTGTGAGCTGTGGTGTGCATAGCACTTCACAAAGTGAGTTCTCTTCACGCTTTTTGTTTAAATACACTGCAATTAATTTTGTTCTGTTAGCTTCTCCATCAAATAAACATCTAGCTTAACCTTCAAGAAAATGTTCCTGATAATAAATTTCATGATAAACGTAAACTTCTTCTAAGACTGAAGTTTTCCCTGCCAACCTGAACGACACAAGGCCTTGAGAGCATTTGAAAAAGGACTTACAAAGGCGGTAAATGTAATTTTCTCCCTCCTAGTTCTTCGTAGATCTTTGGTGCTGTAATCTTTTCCCTAGCCATAACTGGAAGTCCCTTTAGGCTGTCTTACAGTATATAGTATTTTCAATGACAGGCAAATGGAAGTTTAATTTTTCCTGTGTCTAGACATATCTATCATCACAACCTTTCTTGTATACTAGTTCTCTAGAGCAGCAGCACTAAATTGTAAATTAATTCTTCCATGCTAGTGGACCTTCAGTAAAAGTAAGGCTCTGTATTCACTGAACAGAAGTTAATACTGAAGTCTTCAGCCTGTCTTTTTGAGTTTAGTTTGTGACACTGTTAAGTCATTTAACTTAAATTTTTGCTTAATCCCCTCAAACAGAGTAAAACTCTAAGTTATCACCTGTCTTTATCATTTAAGGAGAGTTTTCTGCACTTCCTGTGTGTCTCTGCTGCATGACATTTTAATTTCTATCTTAACTGTTGTTGTATTGATTAAGTAAATCCTGGAACTGTAAACATACTGTAGGTTCAGTATACTTTTTCTGTATAAACCAAATTGTACCAGAGCCTTTTGCTAAATAAGTAGTGTGCAAGTGTTTGTAGCTGGAGGGATGCATAAGGAATAGTTATTTTTTAAAGTGGGAAGTTTGGTTTCAAAGGGTTAGGTTTTGCATTACTGGAATTTTTCTGTTCATGTTAACAAATGACACAAGCTTATTTAAAACTTTCTCAGAAACACACATTATCAAAACTTGGAGATGTCTGGAAGTTAATTGCGTGATACTCTTCTAAAAGGAGGAACCTTGCTATAAGACTGCGGTCTACTATTATAGGTATTTATGACTTAAAAATATCTGTGATCAGAATAAATTGCAGTTGTGTGGTATAGTATCATGAGAAAGTGTGCCAAGACTGGACTTATGGAAGCAATGTTAACATTGCTTGAATATGACAGTGTTGAGGAAAATAGTGTACGGGGTAGAAAACTTAATGTGACAAGATATCTGAAGACGATATGTCTTCTCCCTTTTCCAAGCTATGACCTAGATCATAGTGTTTTGAGTTTATATCTACTTTTAATTTGGTTCTTAAGTTTAGAAGCTGGCATTTAGCCTTTAGAATCCTACATGCGTCTGTAAGAATTGAAGTCAAGACAGTGGAATGTATAGCGCTGTCCTTTTACAAGAGGTTTTCTGTTGCAGAATGCATAAGTTAATTTTCATTGTCTGAAGTTCCACAATACAGTTTTGCAGTTTTAATTAATGTTTTTTCTTTCATCCTGTTTCCCTGTGTATTGTGTCTTCCTTGCCCCAGCCAGTTTTGCTCTTTTCTCCCTTTCCTTGTGCTTGCTTTGGTGCTTATTTAACTTTTCATTATGCCATAAAACTGACCTATCAAAGAGGGAGGGGAGGGTTGTGGTGTTGTGGTTTCCTGGGTGGTTTGTTTTGGTTTTGGTGGTGGTTTTTTTTGTGTTATATTGGTTTATTGTGTAATGGCTTGGCTTTACTGTTAGAGCTAGCGTAAGTTGGGTGATAGATCAGGCCTTGTTGTTGGCTGGAAGGAGCGTTAGAGGAAGAAGGGAGCCAGACCACTGTTGACAAAGTGCTTACATTACTCAATTATCTTGCATATAACTACAGTAACTGGTGTACTAATTAGTGTTTGCGTAGTGATCGTACTTGGGGTAGTAAGTAATTACCATGTAATTGGGTAGTCTGTGTTTATGGGGATTTTCGGTGTTTTGTTCTGTTTTTTCTTTCTTTTGGCTAGGACATCCAGGCTGATCAGTCCTGGCTGATACTAATTGTTCCACACAAGAGCTGCTGTATTTGCAAAGGAAGGTAACTGGGAGCTGGCTAAGGAAGAGTGCAGACAAATTAATTTAGTATAATTTCAGAAACGTGGTCTTGTCTGTGTCCAACAGAGGTCTTATATCCAGTCAGGGACCATCTAGAGTTTCTTGAAGTAGGAGGTGAGGTCTGCTACTAGAGTAAAGGACTGACGCTGGTGAAGCTCACAGGAAATTGCATTTGATGGTAAGAAAGAAAACTGAGGCAGACTCGCTTCTTCTCCATGTGTTACCTTACAAGAAGTGGGGCAACAACTCTTACTGGTGGTGTTAAGAAATGCTGAGTTCAAAGATAAAGCCACGGACTCAAAAGAAGAAATTCACAGAGAAGTATTTTTTGTCTCTCATCTATTTAAGATCACTGAAGAAATAAACATATTAATGGTTTGGACACGTGATGTTTGTTTGGAGTGTTATCAGTGATGAACACACTTGAGTTGATGCATGTCTGCTGGTGAAATGCAAAATATGAAATGTGTTAGTAGCATTGTTAATGTTGATTTGACAGAGCAGCAATACTAAAGGTTTCCTTCATCATCAGTGATATTTGAGACTGATGCCACTGTAATAATCTAATATTTTTTTCTTGTATTAATAAGGCTTTCACACCCCGCAGGAGTGCAGGTGTCTTGCATAATCTTCTGATAATGCATTGTGGATTGAGTCATGGTGGATAGTTTCTATGGGAGTGTAGTAAAGCTAAAGTTAACTTTACAATTTTGTTTGCTTTTTTGACTTATTTTTAAGCCTGTGCCATCCAGGACCTTGCCCTTCATGCCCAGCCTTTGTGACAAAAACATGTGAATGTGGACAAACTAGGTGAGACTGCTTCTTTCATACAAACAAAAATTTATATAAAAATAGTTTATTGAAAGTTTATATAGTAATTTTTTTCTTACAGCTTATTAAAAGTTTACAGACAAAAGTTTATTCTGAGCTGTATCATTGATGTGTGTGCTAAAATAATTTGGAGAATTTTGTTTTAAAAATATGCCATTACTTTCTAATCTTTTAAGAAAAAAATAACTAAAAAAGAATTATCTATGTTAAAATGAATTTATGATGCATGTAGCTGAATTGTCCAAGCAGTCTGTGAGTTGACTTGATTTTGAAATCCTATGCTAGTATTTATTAATTTTGTAGAAGACACAAAGAAAGAAGTAGAAAAAGGTTCACACCTTTTCTATCAGAATGAGATATAATGTTGAGTTACTCCATTCCAGAAATTATTTTTTCAAAAACAACGTGTACATTTCTGGAAGCTGTACCACTAGCATGAGGGAAGTCTGTAGTATTTTCCAGACTTGAAGGCAATCTCTTCCTTATGTGTTTGATGCATTTAGTGTCATTGCCAACAGCAGGGTTGTACTGCCCATACTATCTGTCATCTCTCATATTAAGTTGTTCTGAGTCTTTAGAGTCCCCGTTCTAGCTACCTAGAACTAATTCTGTGTAATAAAATGTTTGCCTGCGCTTGTTTCCAGAGCCCAGACTAACAAAACCTGATTTTTTGTTAGCATTCTTGCTTGAGAAAAATGGTTTTCAGCCTTTTACAATAATTTCTGAAAGTTTGAATGTAATATATTAAGTGATCTTAATTTTTTAAAGGAAGGTACAGCTATTTCTGTGGCAGTATTTGTAGTTGAAAGTACTTTGCCTTCAGTAGAAAAATGAATTGGTTGTAGATTACTGAATTTTGTTTTCCACAGTAAGATAACCTCCTTTTTCTTATTCTAGCTATTCCTTGCATTTAAAAGTTTAATAGATGCAACCAGCTTTGATTATTTTTTCCCCAGGTGCCAGTTACTTTCCCCCTTTTGCTGATTTTTGTAATACTGCATGTAATACTTAAAATTTGCTTCTAAATAGCAATTTTTTTGTATGTACTGTAAGAATATCCAAGATGTGTGGTACCTCTGACCTTAAGATGTTTTAAAGTTAGTATTTCAAATACACATTTTACAGCAATTGTATGAGGCCAGCCAGAATGGAAAAAGAGAACTTACTGTTTTGTCCCATTCTTTAACAATTTAATTAAAAAACCTATCTCTTTTCATAGACTACAGACTCACTATTAAGGCTCACATCCCTATCTTCGCTGTGCTCAGTGGACTTAAGATCATTTAAATCTTCAGAAATGTATCTGTAGTAGAACTTCCTGCTCTTCTGGCATGATGCGTAACCATACATTAGGTTCAAGTTATAGCATCTCTTTTTTTTGTTTTTCATTTTGTTGAGAGAAAATTCTGTAGACTCACTACTGTGATGTGTCCTATGTTAGGGAGGTGGGAGAGGGGCAGCAGGGGGAAAAATAGGGTGGTTATTTCCTAAAGACTCTTTCATTAATAATTATGCTCCCTTTCAGAGGCTTTGGCATTTTACTGAAAAAGCATATTTTCCTTTTTAGTAAATCTGTAGATAGCTGACAGACTTTGGTGTCTTATCTCTACAGTCATTCAGTTCGCTGTGGCCAGTCAACAAAAATTCACTGTTCTAATGTATGTGGAAATACTTTAAACTGTGGTAAGCACAGCTGTACTCAAGTGTGCCATGCAGGAAAATGTTCACCTTGCCAATTAACAATCCAGCAGGGTAAGTATCCAAATGCCTTATATATATCCACTCTATACTGCGAAAGCAAGAGGGTGAAAAAAACCCGTACAAAGAGGCAAGTGCTTTACTTTTACTTAAGAAAACCAAAATATATCGCTAGAATATTTTAAAAACGGAAAATGTGTCAGCATCGCTATATATTTGAAATAAGAATATAATCATGACTAGAAAGAATCTTGCCGAGATGATTAGGCCGTTGGAGCACGTGCCCCATCGGGGCAGGCTGGTGGTACTGGATGTTTAGCTTGAGAAGTCTGAGTAGTAGCTTTTCAATAGCTAACGAGGTAATCAAGAAGACAGGTAGGCTGTGTGTGGAGGGAGGATGAAAGACCATAAGCCTAAGTTGAAATGTTATAACTAGCTGTAAGGAAAAACTCTTTTCTCAGAAACTTGGAGGTTTTCAAGACCCAGCTGAGTAAAACACTGAGTAATGTGGTCTGATCTCATGGCCGTGCTTTGAGCAAGGGCTTGGACTAGCTGATGCGCTAGGACCCTTCTGACCTGAATTGCCCTACGATCCTTTTTAATCTTTTACTGTAATTCTGAGACTTGATTAAACAGAACGTGGAAGAAGAACAGAAAGAGGTATAGAAAAGCACATTTCAAGAAGCTACTCAGTTTCTGTTAAAATTTCCTAAACTTTGTCTTGAATGGAAGTTAAATTGTCCAACTGTGTGTGCCAGTGTACAAATACATCTTTGTTGAACAGTTTCTGTAGAAATTTTCTCAAATTTTAAGGTAATAATTAACTTGTTATGGATACTTCTTTAATAAGTAACATTTTGGTCAGCTGGTACTTCCTCTTTAGTTTTTATCTTCTTACTGGAATAAATAAAACAGGAATTCCAGTTGCTGGACTTTTTCATTTCCCGGGACTGGGAAGCTTATATAGCTGAAATAAATCTAAAGAACTTCATTGTCCTTTTGAAAACTGACCGTAACAATTTTTCCACATTTTACCTTTTTATATTTGCTGTATTGCTGAAAGTGTTTTGTCACTGATATTCTCTTGTGGTGTTTTCTGTGGAATATTGCTTTCTTTCAGTGTGTTATTGTGGAAGCAACTTTAAAGAAGTATTGTGTGGGACAAAGGAAGAATTCTCTGATGGATTCGGGAGTTTCTCATGTCAAAATATATGTGGCAAGTAAGGTCACTATAATTTAGGCTTTGAAAAGAACAAGGTCATTTTATTTATCCTTAGTGATCATGATACTCTTAGATAACTCCCCTTTTTATTTTTTTTCCTTTGCTTTGTTCTTTGTTTTTGTGGTTTTGTTTTTTTCCAGAAAATTAAATTGTGGGAGGCACAACTGTACACAAGTATGCCATCCTCAGCCTTGCCCGCTCTGTCCACGACTTCCACAAGTAGTGTATCGCTGTCCCTGTGGTCAGACTCCTCTCAGCAAGTTACTGGAACTAGGTTGTGTTGAACGTAAAATATGCACAGATCCTATCCCGTCGTGTGGAAAAACATGTGGCAAACCTCTTTCTTGTGGTAGCTATGGTAATTAGAACATTCTGCATCAGACTATTCAAATTTATCTCATTGTTTTGAACCAAAAACAAGGTTCCTTAAGCGTTTCATGTCAAGAAATAAATATTTGATTAGCGATTAGGGGTTTTTACTGAACTGAGACGATACCTTAAAACAGATTTATCTGGAAACCACTAACACTAGCTAGCCTTTTAAATTTTGTTTATATGCACCTTTCCTATATTGGTAGAGGAATAGAACTGTACAAATTTCTAGAGAGTAGTATGTACTGATGTCTTACTTTTAAAAGCCCGCCTAGACCTTTGACTTTGATGTGGAGACTGGTAGAGACAAATGACTGTTCAGATGGCTCCAGTAAATATTCATTTCCTGCTGTTATAAGAGGGTAATGAAGTAAAAAGTAGCATTGGAAAGTTGGGGAAGTTATGTGCGAAAGCAATCTAACAGGTTAATGAGTGCATTAGGTAACTCAAGTGTATTTAACTGTGAGATGGTGTGAAGCTCCAGTTTTACAGACTATGTGTTTAATCGAGATTTGTTAGACTTTAGAGAGGAGAGAGACCAATGCTGTCAAGATGAGGGCTTCTTATTAATGACTAACCATTTTGTCAGTCCAAGGACAAGAAGTAGAAAGGGACTGAGTAATTTAGCTTTTAGATGTATTTCATATAACGTAGTAAGTAAAATGGGAAGGTACGCATAGTAAGTCATTCTTTTGGGCTGAAAAGGAAGATAAAATTACTTAAAATTCCTGGAACTTGGGTAAGATAATATCACACAATCTTTTTTATTTTTTCTTTTCATACCTTAATTTAAAAAGTGTTTAAAATTTATGCATTTTCAATGTTAATTGTATACCCGAACTCTGTAGGTTCAGGATAAAAAAGTTGAAAATAATGGCAAAATTTTATGCACGTTTAACTCAAAATAGGTGTTTGGGGTTTTTTGAAACCCAGGTGCATATAAGTTTATTATTTTCTGACCAGGGATGCTCCTAATAAATATGAAGTTCCAGGTCTTGGATTTTATTTTTTTTATTAATTGTTAATCTTTATATCTTCATTTTTCTAGAGTTCGTTCATACATGTGAAAGCCTTTGCCATGAAGGAGACTGTAGACCGTGTTCTCACACATCGAATATTTATTGTAGGTGTGGCTTCAAAAAAAAGGTGAGTGTATAAAGCTTGGCCATGGAAACGGGTAATCTGTGTTGGTTTTTAAAGGTGTGGAGAAGAAGGAGTTGAAGTAATTGAGGAAAAGAAAGCTAAGAAGTCTAAGAGGTGTTGTGCTCCTTAGTTGCAAAAACCTCCATTGTATACTAACTGATAGATGCGAACTAGATTGTACTGTGAAGTGCTAACATAGGCTACTTACTGTGAAGGCAATTTTTTGGAAGTATTTTTGCAGCTTACTCAGAATTGTTGATTTAAGCTGGCTGCAAAGTCCTATATTATTGTGCAGTATTTATATAGCACAAAGAATGGTAGTTTTATCAAGAGTAATGTAAACTGAGAGCAGAAAGGTAGCCTAACATAAAAAGCTAACTAAAACTTTATAGTAATAGCTAGTAGATTTGTTACAGAATTTTTGGAGAGAATAAGAAGTTTTTACTGGTCTCCATTCTTTGTACATTTATATAGTGACCCATCAGATTTTCAGCAGTCAATATATAAAAATTAGTATATTTTTAAACTATGCCACTTTCTGTAATCATAGCTTTGAAATTTTTGGATCACAGGCTCCTTAATGATTTTTCTGACCTGTTATATATCATCTATAAGCAGGGATGGCTTCTTGAATGTGTAAGACTTTGCTTGAGGTTGGAACAGTTCTCTCCTGCAAGTTTGCTGAAAGTAGTTAAGGAGTAGAAGGCTTCAGATTATCTTTCATTTTGAGGCTTGAAGCAAAGTAGTGAGGTTTGGATTTTAGTTTATGCAGCTTCTCAGGCTCCGGGAAGCTGCTTGTTGAAAAAGAGTGAGTGAACTACAGTGATAACTTATATCAGTCATGAAAAATGTGATACTCAGAAATGACAAATCAGAATGTGAAGTTGTGATGACTAAAGGTTCAGATGTAGTCAATCAACAATGTTCTTTTCATCCATCACCTTTTATTTGCATGGTGAGGTCTTTAATCTAGATAAAACTTCTTTGATTGTGAGGTTTGACTTTATTTATTTTTTAATCAAGTCAGACTTGCATTTTTGGAATAGTTGGTCCAAGGACTCTGTCCATGTTCTCTGGGTTTCTTCCATGCAAGTTTCTGGTTTCTTGGGACAAACCTGTTTCTGTCACCTCATGGTGTTTCCTGCTGAATTAAGTGGGGAATACAAAACTACAAATTTTTAATTGGCATTGAATCTCTAAGGAAAAGCATTGTGTTAAAAGATTTGAGGATTCTTTTCCAGCTTTTGTTTCGCTTGTCTATACAGAAGTGTTATACGCATGAAACTGAGCATGCTGCTGCTTTCTGTATCATGTGACTAGGTGTTTTCTAGGTAAACTTCGGTTGTTTCATCTGTTCTAACCTCATGGCTCCCTGTTTGTTTCCTAGGAAGTCCCATGTGCTCTGCTCAGAAATAAAGGTACAATGTTATGTTACATATATAATGCGAAATTGTTTTAAAAACAGTACACACCTCATATTAATTTTGGTTTTGATTGACGAAGTTGGGAAAGATCTGATCAGTATTGCCTCTTTTATCCGTACTTCTATGCCAAGTTGGTCATTTCCTGAGATGCTGCTACTTTTGAGAAGAGGTTTGAAATAAATCTCTTTCATTCTTATCCGTCTTTTACATAAGGAAAGACTTCAGCATTTGATCTCAAGGATTCCAAACAAGCTGTCTATTTCTATTTGAACTGTTTCTTGTGCCACCTGCCATATTCAATAGGATGTTCCCCTTCCCCTCCCTCCCGTGTACGGCATCCTGCATATCTTTGGGTCAACCTGCACAGCTCAGATGCAAGGTAATGCTTTTGCTCTGTTCTTTTCCAAGTTCCTGGGGAAATACAAGCTTTGATTCTGCTTCACAGTTGTACGCTGCTGGTCTTTGCATCTGAGCTCGGCAGAGAGTTCCCATTTGGAATACTTCTTGATATTCTGCTTGTACCATCTAAGAATGCAGCTTAGTGAAATTCTTATTTTTTGGATCCTGTCATACTGAGGTACTTAGAAGACACATAAGGTCATACTGAGGTACTTTGAAGTACTTACTTTACAAGCTAAAGAAGGTAGTAATATGCATATTTCCTAGTTTGAGCTTTTGTCTGTGAAGACTTTGCTCTTCCGTATCCAGAAGTGATTGCTTTTGTTACCTGTGGATGGTGATAAGGATGTTTTTTGTTAGCACTGGTTTCTTGAGCGTATGAGCAGTAGTTGCATTTAGCAGACTTTTACTGCCTTACCGATTTGAGCAGTCTTAATTTGGACATTTGTGGTACTCCAGTGTGCCAGGATATCTGGTTTTCAGTCTTTTGTTGTACAAAGTTTAGCATGTAAAGACTAATGTGAAATAAACTAGTTTCATGTATTCTGCTGTCAGAAATAGTTTTGAACATGGGTTTGTTTAAAGGAAGCCAAGTGTTCACTCAAGGAATCAATGTGGAAGAGCAAGTAATTTTAAAGTTTGCTTGTTGACTTACTCTGTATTAGTCTCTATTAGACCATGCTTTGGAGCAGCATTGCCATAATACTGTCATCACAGCTTTTCTTCTCAGCCTAAGCAAAGACATAAAAGTTATGACTCTTGAGAGTTTTTTTTGTTTTTAATAGCTGCCATTACATTCATGTGTGACAAGCGATGCAACAAGAAAAGATCATGTGGACGACACAAGTGTAATGAAGTTTGCTGTGTGGTAAGTTTATGTGTGGTTTTATAAAATTCTTCATTGTGATGTGGGTTTGGTTTTGCTTGCGATGTTAAAAGACTTTATTTTTTTAATCTTTTCATTTGTGTGCATCTTCAGTCTCTATTTGCGGTGCTGGTTGTGCCTCAAAAGTTTATGTGTGTGCATTTATTTTGCAGCATTTGTTTTATGGGTATCAGTATAAACGTAAAACTACATTCCAGCCTAAATGCAATAAAATCAGTGTAAAGTGCTTTTTCTCAATGCAGTGATTCCAAGGAGAATAGGGAGGGGAAGGATATTACATAGTACAAGAAGTAAAAGCTATGCTACAACCTGTGTCTGCAACAGAGGTCTTAACAGAATCCACTTTAGAAATTGTGAATCCATACAGTGATGGAAAAACTGTATAGATCAGGCGTAAGCTATTTTTTGCACTACACAGTTTTGTCATGTAGTAGATTATGAACTCACAGAGAAAAATAAATCAGTGGAGTTTATAGTTTAATTCTGCTTTTCTTTTTTGCCTTCCCCTAGGACACAGAACATAAATGTTCTTTGGTTTGTGGTCGTAAACTCAACTGTGGGCTTCATAGATGTGAAGAACCGTGCCACCGGGGCAGTTGTCAAACGTGCTGGCAAACAAGTGAGTTAAGTGCAAGAGTACATTGTTTCTTACATATTTTAGAAATTTATTCACCTAACTGATCAGAGTTGGACAGAGAATATGATCCAAATTGACCAGAACCTGAAGAATATGCAGTTGATTTTGATTGTATGTTTTTTCATTAAAGAAGTTACTTGGTTTCATTTCATGAAGGAATAGTTACTTCATTTTAAATGAGTTTACTGAGTGTTGGATTTTAGTAGTTGAAATTGAATTACAGTAAAATGTATTCACTTCATATATGTTGATCCAGCAATCGCTTAAAAAAATTGAGGACTCACGCAAGCAAAAAAAAAAATGGGCAGTTTAAAAAGATAATTTCTAAGTTAAGGGAACTCTTGTTTAACAATGTAATAACTGTTAAAGATATTGAAGTATGTAGCAGAACTTGTTTAGCTGCTTAGAATTCGGACTTTCCCAACTTGATGCACTAGTGATTTTTTTTTCCCTGGACAGCACCATCTGAAGAAATAAAACATGTCAGTTGTGTGTTTTAGTCTTTCTTGTCACATTCTGGATGGTGAAAATTAGTATTGAATTGCTAGAAATAGATTGAAAACCAACAGGCATTAATTTTCTTAGGATCACAGAATGGTAGGGGCTGGAATGGACCTCTAGAGGTCATCTAGTCCAACCCCTGGCTAAAACAGAAAGGCAACCTCATCCTGGGCTGCATCAAAAGAAGTGTGGCCAGTGTGGCCAGTAGGTCGAGGGAGGTGATTCTGCCCCTCTACTCCGCTCTCATGACACTCCACCTGGAGTACTGTGTCCAGCTCTGGAGTCCTCAGCACAGGAAGGACATGGACCTGTTGGAACGGGTCCAGCGGAGGGCCATGAAGATG
>JAOXJK010000012.1:60185522-60199161 GCA_025774025.1 Xenus cinereus | reverse complement strand
GAGAGGGCGAAAGTCCGGCGCCCGGGGTGGCCGAGCGCCCGTCTCTCTTTGTTTCCGCCAGCCACCGCCGCCGGCCGGGAGGAGGAAGTGCCGGGGAGCGGGGCAGCCCGCGGGGCGGTGCGGGGCGGTGCGGGGCCGCCGGGCTGCCTCTGGCTGGCAGGAAGGAGCTGGGGTAACCGGTGCCGCTGGTGGTTGACCAGGCAGACGCGAAAGCTGCGTTAAGAAGCCGAGTCCCGCTGGAGCCGAGCGGGGAGAGGAGGGAGCGCTCCGAGGCGGGCTGTGGAGGGGAGCACGGCCGCGCCTGTCCTGCTGCGGGCCGGCCCTGAGCTCCGCACCGGCCCCTGGGCTGGGCAGGGGTTTGGTAGCCGGAGGGGCGATGTCAGGAGCCTTGCCTCCTGCTAGGCCTCGCCCCTGGAGCTGCCCGGAGGAGCCACACGAAGCCTGAGGTGCAGCTCGGGCATCAGGAGCGAGGGTCCGGCCGGGGCAGCGGGATGAGCGATGCCTGCGAGCGGTGGGGGGGAAAGAAGTGGCTTTTGTCACTGGGATGGCGGGGCGCTGCCCGGGCAGCGGGGGCTCCTCCTCCCTGTGGCTCAGAAGCCCTCGCTTGACGCTTCCTCTTTCTGAAGAGCCTTGCGGTACCGAGTATGGTGCCTGAGTCACCGCCAGCCTCCCTCAGCTAGTTGGGTCTTGCTCCTGACTTTGGGCGCTGTGTTACGATCAGTGCCCGTTCTGAACGGCTTGGGGTTGGTTTTTTGAGACGCCGGGTGATCGCGGGTGAGAAGACGGGTTTTTGTGAGAGGCACCTCATAACGGTGTCGTCTTTTTGTGGTGTAGATCACAGTTAAATAAAGCTAATACCACGTGATGCGGGATGGAAACATATTTGACAAACTTAAATGTATTTACATTATCTTTATTTCTTTTTGCAAAAGATTCTTTAGGAAGATGGTCCAGTAAAACACTAAGCTGCCAAACTTGAGTGGTTTTCTCCCAGAGCCAGAGATTTCCCCCTCAAGCCCCTACCTACCTGTAAGATCCACGCTACATGTGGTCGCATTTCTTTTGGTATATTCAAGCAGTGAGCAAGTGTGCTGATAACTGCCGCTTTTTTTTTTCCCCAAACTAAATGGAATAGAAAAAACAAATTAGGAAAAAAAACCCCTGTTGGCACAGTTTATACTGTACCGGATGGATGACAGCAGCACAGCATTAATCTGTTTGGGTAGTCTTCCTTATGGTAGAAGAGCTGGTCAGGAAGGCATGGAGTGTTGTGTTTGGTCAGATGGCATCTCAAAATACTGAAAATAAATACAGGCATAGCTAGATGGGAGTTGTTAGACCATGCGTAGCATCTGGAAGGCTTGGAACATTTGGAAATCTTGGGAGGGTGAGGGAAAGAGTGGAACTGGCACTCCCTTAGTGGCTTATTTCTAACTTTTAGGGTTGTGTCTAAAAAAAAAAAAAAAATTCTTAATTCTTCATGCAATTAAATACAATTTCTGTGGACTAGCAGTTACATTTGCAAAATGTTTAAATTATCTGGATCTGTATCACCCAAGTGGATGAATTTAGTTAAGACTTTTCCTGTTAACGTGCCTGTGAAATAGGGAGTAGAGAGGAAAACACTGAAAAGAGAAGGCTTGACTTGTAAACAAGATGTAGTCAGGGAGCTCCGACTTCATTAAGAGATTAAATACTGTACTCGGACACAGATGTTTGGGAAGTGAACGGCATGTTTAATGTTGCCTCAGGTATTATATGGATGGTTGTGGTATATAAACCCGGATGCATAAAATTAACTTAATGCTGTGTAATCAAATAATTCTCTTTGACACATTCTTCTGAAAAATGTAAAGAATTATAAAATATTGGTACTGTTAAATGTTGTTGTAGCTAAACCCATCTAAAAGCCTGCTGCCCTGAGAAAAAGGCTAGGGTGTAAATATTTTCTTTCCTGCCCTTCTCCACACCCCTGGGTTCCCTTCTGTTTTCCTGTGCTTGTCCTTGGTGCTCATCAGACACTTCACTGGGTTGGTTCAATGTGCTAAACTGGCAGAAAACTAAACTGCAGTGAGAAAAATATGCTTCCCCTGTTTTGGAGTTAAGGTGAGCAAGTGCTACAAAAAGTCTGGAGTTGTGTCAAGGTAGGAGGAGGGTAAAGCTGAGAGCAGGGTTGGGAGAAAAAAGAGGGAGAATGGGAACTTCCCCTTTGGCTCACCCTTAGCCTATATAGCTCTATATAAATTTGTTCCAATTTTTTGGGAATCTAGAATTTTAGCAGTTTTGGTTGACTTGTATGGCTTGAAAACCAAGTAGGTGTTCTGGAACTCTTGACTGTACTAGTACCTTGTTTAAAAAACAAACAAACAAAATGCCCCCCAAACAAACAAACCCCAACTGAACAATACTACCAAACCAATCAACCAAAAAAGCCCAAACAACAAACCATCATCAAACCCACAGCATTTCCTTTTTTCTTTTTACTAGATAACCAGTAAAATATCTGGTATCCTGTAAGCAAGGCACACGTCAATTATTCTGTGCATTTATCCCTTTTCACACATTCTCATCTGATGCTCGTGTATGTGATAATGGACTAAGCTGGGCTGTTCTTCCTCTGTGCTATACTCTATTATCTCCTTCACAGTCACCTGAAATTCTATAGCCTTGTATTTTCTTGGTTCCCTGATGCTCTCACATGTGTGAAGAAGGGGAAGGCTTGGGTGGGTGGCTCTTTGGCTGGATTATAGCGGTGGCCAAAGTGGTGCTTGAGAAGAGTAGAGTAGTAGGCTGAAAATGAATACCTGGATTGAACAATATGGTTGAGCGTTGGAGCGACCCAAATAATGGACAAAGTAGCAGAAAGCATATGTGCCTGTACAGAAACATATGTCTGTGTCTCTTAACGTGTTTATGGTACGCTATAAGGGAAGGGTAGTAGGGTAGTCAGGAAACGGTAACTGATTGAAGGAGTAGAGGAAACAGGGAGCCTGTTGCAAGCAGCAACAGGTGAAATATTAAGATAAATTCTGGCTCTGATTTATGTTGGGTTTTTTGTTTGTTTTCATCACACGTATCAGATAGACCTGTCAAAACTTTGTAAAGTTGATCAAACCTCTGTTTCGTTAGCAGCTCTGCATGTCAGGTGTTTCAAAGCATAACTTGTATTTTTAGCATCCCATAGCATTATTTACCTAGCCACTGCAGTGTCTTATTTAGAAACCAACGTGAGAACTAACTCCTACAAAATCTGTTTAAACTGAAGACAAAGGAAACCAGGTTTGTCATTGATACTCCTTGTTAGCTCCCAAGAAGTCATCACATAACTAATGAAGCATGAATGCTGTGAATTTCTACAGAATGCTAATTATTGAGAAGAGTGATCCGGACAGGGGGACACACATACCTAAGTTTTTTATAAAACTTGTTTAATCTTAACTCCATCACCTTTTTTTCCCCCTAACTGAATACCCTTATTTAGTCATTAGTCATTCTTCACATGGAAGCTGTTCCATACTTCTTGTTCTCTGAACTTTTTCCACTTCTGTCCTGATGTTCAGCCTGTGGTTTGAAAAAGTGATTATTGAACCGGTGTTTTTATGAAGCAGTGATAACCAAAGTATCCCCTTCGTGAGTGGGGATGATCAGTTGGAGCCCAGCTGGTTTAGGATTTTGTATGTATCTATGTACTCTTAAATCTCTACATCAAATTTTGCCTGTTGGTTTAACATTCATGTAGCGTTGGAGATCTGCAGCTCTCCGCAGTCGGCCTGTGCCTTGATTATCCTCAATAACTTCAAATAGTTTCAAACTGTCACGTCTCTGACCATCCCATGCTTTTTACTTTTGTAGCTGTTTTTTATTAATGTGATAGAGCGTGTGTCCCAGCAGAACCTCAGTGACCATCTCCGTTTCTGAAACCAGACCATATCTGTCTTCTGTTTTCTTACTCAGTTATTTACCTATGGCCAGGTGCTCCAGCTGTTCCTGTCGCTGTTTAACATCGCCAGATGTATCGCTGTCAATACAGGTGTTTCTCTTAGCTATTGATAGCTCCCAGGGAAAGGAGGACAAATAAAGGAGCAGAGTGTGGCTAATAAACTTGAGTGACTTCACTGTGGAGTAGTGGTCACTTAGCATTTTGTAACTGTTTAAACATTTCTTTTTAGCATTTTGTAACTGTTTAAACATTTCTTTTAGACTGTTGCAGTTCTGACCTTTTTTTGCGAAGGAGAGGATGTGAATGTTTGAAATGGACAGCAAGTTACTGTTTTTACTCCATTGTGTTCATTTCCTGTGAAGGAAATGCTAATGTTCTCTTACTGTACTGATTGCCTAAGAGCTAAATGTGAATAATTCTAGTCATAAAACAACTTTTAAAGTAGAATATTTCAGGAGAAAGTAACAGCAAACATAATGATATCAACCCTTATCACTTTAATTTCTCTGATCCAGTAATGAAAATATTATTACTGAGCTTTTTAATCTCTTATTGCTGATTTTTCTTTTAATGATAATACTTTTGCGGCCATCACAATATGGGCGAGTAAAGGTCTTTGGGTGTAATTGTTTTTTGCTGTTTTTCATAATGGAATTCTTGCTTGTAATGTTTTGTTATTTTATAATTTTAAGATGACCATCGTTGAGCTGAAAGCTGACAGGTAAGCATTGTGAAGGCTGCCTTTGATAAGGGACACAGTTTGTTACTGCATAGCAGATCTTATTAGCTGCTGCTGGGGAAAAAAGGTATTTCTTTTTTTTTTCCCAGTGCTACTGCTTGTGAACTGTTCTAGGGAGCCAAACTGTCAGAAAACTGGCTATGACAGAAAAACAGTTTTCTGTAAAAAGTTGTTTTAGGAGGATTTATTTCCTTGAACTAGCTCATTGTAGAGTGAGTGTTGTTCCACCCTCACGCAGAAAACCACTCCTTTTGGCAGCACTAACCTGATTAATTTTTTCCTGTATCTTTGAACTGTGTTTTACAGGAAACTAAATGCTTTGCATAAAAATAGGTACTAAGGCATGGGGAATGAAACAATTGGCACTATTTTTATTCACTCTCTAGACTAATGAACTATAACATAGCTCAAATCCCCTATAACACAGGGTACTTATTTTCTGAATCCTAGTAGAAATACTAAAGCTTGATTGTGTCCCATCTGTCATCCCTCTATCCCTCCCACCCCCCAAAAAAGGTGTTGCTTGGTTTAAATGGATTCTCCTACCAAATTTATTTATTTTTTTTCCCCACACAATCCTTTCGTGACTTATGTGGTATTTTTTACATAATCGGATACATTTCTTTTCCTACTTGATTCAATGTACCAGTTGAGGAAGGAGCATTTCTGGTACAGACTATTTTATAACTGCAATTATTTGTACACCGTGGCTTTGTGAACTGACCAGACAGCAGCTAGCAGAATTGCAATTCTGCTAATAGTTTATCTTATCCGGCCAGATTTCTATTTACCTTCCCCTACCCCAAGGTAATAAGAGCAGGTTTGGAATATGTTTTCCTTGGCTCTTTGACACAGTACAGCAAAGACAGATTCAATGGAGAAGGTGTCATCGCTCTCAGCAAGTGGTTGGGAACTTTTCTGCCTTCCTTGCTGAAAGGAAAATACGTGGTGAAGCACATCGGGTTTATGTGGCAAGGTTCTGGTAGGAAGGGGGCTGCAGGGGTGGTGGTGAGGAGATGCCAGAAGCTGCCCCTGTGTCAGACAGCACCAGTTCCAGCCAGCTCCAAGACGGATCTGTCACTGGCCAAAGCTGAGCCCATCAGTGATGTTGGTAAGAAGGGGTAAAATAAAATAAAATAAAAAAGGCCATGCAGCAGCAATTAAGAGATAGGAGTGAGAACATGCGAGAGAAACAACTCTGCAGACACTAAGATCAGTGAAGGAGGAGGGGGAGGAAGCGCTCCAGGTGCCGGAGCAGAGACTCCCCTGCGGTCTGTGGTGAAGATGGTGGGATGCGAGCTGTCTCCCTGCAGCCCACGGAGCAGATATCCACCCTCAGCTTGTGGAGGACCCCACGCTGCAGCAGGTGGATGTGCCATGAAGAGGCATGTGACCCATGGAGAGCCCACACTGGAGCAAGCTCCTGGCAGGAACTGAGCCCATGGAGAGGAATCCATACTGGAGCAGGTTTTCTGGCAGGACCTGTAACCCCTTGAGGAGACGGTCTGGGGCAGTCTGTGAAGGATGGTACCTCGTAGAAAGGACCATGCTGGAGCAGTATTTGAAGAACCGTAGCCCACAGGAAAGACCCTATATTGAAGAAGGTCATAAAGGACTGTCTCCTGTGGGTGGGACCTCATGCTGGAGCAGGGGAAGAGCATGAGGAGGAAGGAGCAGCATAGACAGCATGTAATTACTGTAACCCCCAGTCCCTTGTGCTGCGCCGGGGGGAAGGTAGATGAGTTGGGAGTGAAGTTGAGCCTGGGAGGGATGGGGGGGGAAAGGTGTTTCTAGATTTGCTTTTATTTCTCATTACTGTCAATGAAGAGAATAGGATAAATTAAATTAATTTTCTCAAGCAGAGTCTATTTTGCCCCTGATGGTAATTGCTGAGCTATCTTGCTGTCCTTTTCTCAACCCACAAGCTTTTTGAATCTTACTTTCTCCCCCTGTCCTGTTGAGAAGGGGGAGCGATGAGAGGTGGGCACCCGGTGGCTAGCCAAGGTCAACCCACCGCTTGAAGTCTATGAAAACGGCAGTCTCTCTGATTTCATATGCAAATTTTCAAATAGTTGCAAAATTGGCTGTAGTTTGATGCACTAGGTTGTGCAACACTAGGTTTTTGCTCTGCTGCCATGATTCTGCTTTACAAGAGGTATGATTCTTTCGCAGCTTCTCAACCCTCAAAACTGCTATCCTCAAGTTTTAGGCCATCAAAAGTGCATTTTTAAGGGCATTTTTAAAGGTCTGATGATAATCTTCAGAAATGGATTCATGAGCAATTAGAAGTATACACACTTAAAGATGATCCCTTAATAACTTTGCTCTTGAATTAGAGCTGTAGGAAAGCATGGCTTAATAACGTCTCTGTCAATTGGACAGTATTTGTTATCCGCTTCCTGATTTCAACAGCTAGCATTCTTAATTAGCAACCTTAATTAGTTGTATCCTTTAGCTAAGTCATAGCAATCAAAAACAAAGCAGCACTCAACCTGTTTAGGAAACCATTCTGGGAGCTTTCAGGAGATGAGATGTTGAGTGGTAACTGCTTTGCAAAAATAGATATTTTTTTTTTCTTCTTAAAGCTGTGTGTCTTCTAAAAAAAAAAATTAATCCTCTCTTTCTGGAGGAAGAGAAAAAAAAAACAAACAACCCACAACCTTTTCTGTTTTTTGCATTCTGACAAGGAGCACTTAAGTTTGAAACTTTAAAATCTTCCTAAAAGCTTATTTTTTTAAAAGAGAATAAAAAACTTTTAGCACATTTATTCCAATCTTGAAGAGCGGGAAGCTCGAGTATTTTTCATTTACCTTCAGAAAGGAAAGTTTAGAACATCCTTGAAAATATGTTAGAACTTTGCTTTGTTACCTGTAGGACGGTCCTGATAGAACCTTCCCAGGAGAGGATGTGCACACAACAGCTTGCTGCCATTGATTAGAGACCAGTCCTGTCTCTAGCCCTCTACTGGCCTTTCTTGTTTTGTGGAACATCTGCTGAGGACTTGCACAAGCTTCTTTATTTTGCTAGTGAGGAACAAGAAGCAGTCCCCCGGGGGTGGGGGGGAAGAAAATAAAATTCAAAATGGGGAGGTACAGGAGGCAGGCTTTTTGCAGCCCCGGTGAGCTAAAGCAGACCTTTTAGGGGCCTAGTAAGTTCTAGAGCTGGTTCTAGGAAGGAGGAACTTTGGGAAATAAATGGGCTTGGAAGGAGCCTTCAACCCTTCCAGCCTTTCCACAGTTGACCAAGCTTGTGGCACAGGTGTTAGGATCACAGAGAAGAGTAGATTTCAGATGCGATGCAAAGATTTGACCGCAGGAACTAGTCCATCCTAAGCAATAACGTCCATTTAATAGAATCAAAATGGTTTGTCTGGAGTTGTTTAAGGTATAGAATGTATGAAATAGATTAATGTGTAAACTAGAAAATGGTAATATATCTAATTTGAAAAATTATGCAGCCAGTCTTAAAGAGGACCCATTTAATTTCAAAATACTTGTTTTTAAAAAGTGTTTGCAAAGTTACTAGAATTGTGTTTAAATATTATTTTTATCTGCTGTCTTAAGTACAATTAATGCAAGCTGTACGTAAAATCAATGTTTAGCAACTATACTTATGGTTAATTTGCTTAAGATCTGCTAATATGTACTTGATGCACAAAACTGTCTTATTTAATACATAGATCCTTGGAGCAGGCTGATACTACTTGTTGCTAATGTATGCTGATCTGCTTAGTGGAATTATTTTTAAAGTGCATTTATTTTATGGAAAGAAAACTTTAAATGTATTTATTATTAGAGGAAGACATGGGATGTTTTAATAACTTGACCCTGCCTGTTTCACTAAGCGTGGTGTTTATTGCTGACGGAAATCCTCGAGCTTAATTCTCTTTAGAGAGTTCTGGCTGTCAAGTAGTTTGGCTGTGTCATGTGCATGCTTCACACTGCATGGAGCCTTAATGACTTGTTTCAGGATTAATCCAATACTAGTAAGAAACAGGATTTGAGGTCTTAAACAAAGCTGGGAGGAAGCAACTGTCAGTTTCCTGTTTCAATTCTTGATACGTGAAGAATCAGCAGAGGGGAATAACTTGACTTTCCTTAATCATGAGCGAACAAGATTATGAAGAAAGTGGGCCAAATCCAAGTAAGTCTTTTTAAAAGACAATACTGTGGCTTTAATGCCTCTTACTGAAATAGCAGGTTCTATTCTTCCAGCTATTTTGTAAAGAATTAATAAAGAGCTTTTGCAGTGTGTTTTCATTAGAAGTAGGCTGTGCTTAATCATAATAGTAGCCTAAGTAAAGGAAAACTAAAATTTAGTGATGTTGATAAGGTAAATGATGGATGTATTACTAGAATCCTCCATTATGTAAAGGGGTTTAGAAGGACCTTAAGTATATCTTGTTGTTCTTTTCAAGATAACTTACATAAATTGTGCTAGTCATTGATAAAAATAATGCAATAAATTGGTGATATAGTAAATATAATTAGACGTTTCTTTACTAAAAAAAACCAATGTAACTTCGAAGTAGATCGCACTGAATTCTTAAACGCCTCCAATGCAAAAATTCAAACTAGGTTATTAATGCCTTTTATAATTTGAACTAAAGCAAGGTAGTGGCTTTTGAAAACTTGAGTTTGTGTTAGAGCTCTAAAGAATACTTCTATATGTCTTTGGATTAGGAGTGGTAAGAAATTAAATTTTTATGATTGTCTGAGTTCTCTTTAGTTGCCAATCCAGAATTTGGACCTATAGAAAGGTGCATGATAGAGAAGAGAAAATGACAGTTTTTGCCACAGGCAGCTTTCTTGGATGTGACACTTCTATATATTGGTTCTAGTGACTTTTAAACTTTATGTATTTTTACCTTAAAATTTATTTACATTAACAGTAAATGCTGGTTTACCCTTGTGCAGACAGGATCTTATCTTCATAGTCTTAGTTTGTAGTGGTTTGTTCTTAATGTGACTGAATACTAACTTAATGAAAATGTTACCATAGCTTTTATTTTAAAACTGTTATTTTTCACCTATATCTGGCTAGTTGGAACCTTCAAGGTACGTGGTCTGTGACTGGGTTGCCCTTTGGAAACTATGAAAGGTTAGGACGTCTCTGTGAAGTATTATTCTTCAACTGTGTTCTGCTTTAGACAGTAGCATATAAAGTTAGAAGTTTCTAGTAGGAAGCAAAACTTTCTGGTTTTACACATGCATTTGTTTAGAGAACAGCTATACCTTATCATAGTCAAGCTATCTTATTTGAGGCCACGTGGCTCAAAAGTTTAGGTCATTTTCACTTCTTTGAACACCACCTGTGTTCTTTTGCTGTAAAAAAAGAATCTGCTTTTATTTTTCAGATAGATGTTAAACTCTTACATGACAGGAGACATAGATGCTTGCTTTTTTGGACAAAATGTGGTTGAATATAAAGGCAAATAGGAACATTTATTGAATGTGAACAATAACGACAGACTTTGCGCAGGACAGCAAGGAAGCAGTGAATTTGCAAAGGATTTAGGGGTCAGACTGGAATAGAATAGCATGAGCTTGGTTTAATGCTGTAGTAAAGAGGGCTAGCCTGATCCCTGGAGCAGAGAGGTGATGATTATACTTCTGTAAATAGCGGGATTGAGACTGGCGTTAGAAGGCTGTATTTGATTTTTAAAGTTTGTTTGGTTTTTTTTTTTTCCCCATAACTTAAACTGGAGAGAATGTTGCCACACAATTAAAGTTTAGGAAAATGTTTTATGAATTTAACTGTTCCAATTTTTCAAAAGAAAGATTGAGATGATTTGATAAGTATAGTTGCCTTCATGGACAGAAAATGCTAAGTGCGAGCGGTTAAACTTGGAAGGTGTACTAGGATGTTATAGCTAAAGTTTGAACAGAGTCAAATTTAAATAGAAATAAGGAAAAAATTGTTTGTAATATTCCCACTAATAGAAAAAAAAATCTTTATAAAGGTAGTCTTTTTCCTTATTTCAGTTCTGAAAACATCAAGACATAGATTGGTCAAATCTCAGTTTTTTTTCTTTTTTTTTTTCAAAGTTGTAGAGCCTAATGCAGAAATGAAATTCTGCAAGTTGTGGAAAGACAGGAAATCAGATTAGATGGTCTAATATTTTTGTCCTTAATCTCTTGAACAGGCATCCTAGGATCACTTAAATGATCATTTCCTTCTACCCCAAGCCCTGCTCTGCCACTTGCCTGAAGACAAGACACCTGTAACACATTTTTTTTCAGGCTCTGCCTCTTTTGATTTGGGGGAGGAAAAGGTGAAACCAACCACTGTAGTTCTATGACTTAGTAATACTGGTGTCAATGCTAAGGAAGTGGTTTTGCTCACACTGATTGCTCGTTCCTGCACTGATGCTGTCTCTTCACGACAGAGGCATTTGTGTGGTGAACAAGTGAACTCAGTTGGATTAAAAGTAGCAGTAAGAATAAAAACCAAAAGCAAAATGACTCTCTCCCAACTCAACGTTAAGCACACGCCACTGTTACATTTACAATATATGGTTGTGTTTGTGTGAGGAACAGTGTGATCCAGGGACACAAATGGGTGAGTCGTATGTGTAAGAGGGGAATGACAGGGCCACCTCTTCGGTGGCAAAGGTGGCTTCTGCCCGTTTAACTTGTGCTGTTCAGTTCTGGTTTACACTGTATAAAATGGACTGGTTTGGATCAGCTTAGAAATTGTTAACTGGTAACATACCTTAAAGTATTCTACCTGTCAGTGTTTGTGAGGGTTGCTGCTCTGAAACTTCTGAGCAATACGAGTTTGAACAAAGTCTTTTGCATCTATGACCAACACTTTGAATTGTGCTATTGCAAACGTGTTTCTGGTGTAGGTTTTGTATGGAGTGTGGAAATGTTAATGAGAAATCACCTGTGGCATTGACAGTTCTAAACGTGAGGCTAGCACAGCTCTGGGATGGTTTGTGATAACTTGTGTTATCACTTGTGTGGTTTAGGCTGCATTGGCAGTTGGGGGGCTGGTGTGTGTGGGAGTGCACCTTCTGATCATCTGCACGAACACTCTGAATGTTACCTTCCAGACTTCAGATGTCTCATACTTTCTCTGCTTGCAGCTATTTATCTCATGTATAAAAGAATGTAATTTGATGCAGCTAATTCCCATGTAAATATAGTTACACCCATCGCAACGCTTAAGTATCTGTAGAAATCACGAGCAGGAATTTTTGCATGTCCCATCAACACAGAAAATACCAGTCAGGCTTCTAGGAAAGGTACATGAGTTATGGCTTTAGTTTGTCTACTGGTCCATCAGTAAGCACAGAGTTGTGCTATGGTGTGTGACTGTTCCATTGCATCAAAAATAGTAGTAATAACTTTATATATTTTGGGGGAGTGGAAACATTTATTTATAGAGCTTAAGCTTTGATCATGTCATGTTGGGTGGAATGGAGTGTAACATCAACAGGTGAGCTTTTTTGTGTGTGTGTAAGACAGAGGAAGCCTTATACCGTAATCAAGCCCTTAGATTATTTTTGTTGTTTTATTTTGCTTTTCTTATGTTTTTTTTTTTTAATTTTGCTTTTCTTATGGATCTTTGGTGGTCCAAGATGAAATACTGCCTCAGATGGACTACTAATTTAGTCCACATCTAATATTTTTTGCCTGTTTTCAGAAATCAAATAACACTAAGTATAGATTTTTGGGGGTGCTTTAATTGGATTCCAGAAGATGTGCAGTCTGGAAGAATGTCTAAAACTACTAGTCGGAAGCTACCACTTTTATTGTATGTTTAACTCGCCTGTACACCTTAGAGGAGTTTGAGTTGATGCAATTTCAAAGAAGCCTGAGGGAAAGAGAGGTGATTTGCTTGTTAATCACTGGAATGGGCTGCCCAGGAAAGTGGTTGAGTCACCATCCCTGGAGGTATTTAAAAGATGTGTAGATGTGGTGCTGAGGGACATGGCTTAGTGTTGGCCTTGGTAGTGTTACGTTTACAGTTGGACTCTGATCTTAAGGGTCTCTTCCAACATAAATGATTCTATGATTTGATTATCTTTATACTTCATAGAATTCAAGGAAATAGGGTTAAAACATAAAGCTGTAAATGGATTGAGACTTACTAGTGGAATGACATACCTACTTCTATGTTCCATGTTACCTCAGGGGAAGAAGCTGAAATAGTATTTTCTATTTTGCTCTACTTCACTTGATGCACCAGTGGTGATGTTTACAGCATTTGTGAAAGTGTAAATCCTGTCTGTCTTTTTTTTCAGTTCTGTTTTTTTTTGTAATGAATCCTTTCTTTTGAAGAAAGGATGAACTAAAGATTGGGTTAGTAGCTTATTTTGTTAATCTCATTGTAGTTGTTGACTGTGTGTTGAGATCCTAAAACTAGTTCTTTCTACTGGATGGTGTAACACATCTCAATTTGAGTTACATGTTTGTAAGGCTTACTGTATTTCTGAGCATCTTATAAAAGCATTCTCCCAAAGGTGGCATTTTTAATTTACAGGCAATGTGATTTGGTTGACTGAAAACTCAAAGGAGCTTGTTCAAAGGTGTTCATAATTGTTGGATTGGTCAAAAAACTGCAGATGAGAGAGTACTTGTCAGTACGTTTTTGTGGTCACTCTTTCAGCATTGATCCTCTTTCAAACAGGGCTAATGCTGATCATGTTAAATACTATACCAAACATTTACAAAATTTGAAGGGACCAGTGTATTAAACAAGCAGGAGACTTCTATAGTCTGGTAGTGACAGGCTATTTTGAAGAGTAGCATTGGAAAGCTTTAAAATAGGTAGAATATTGGTTGGAAATGCTGATAAAGGATTTGAGGAATAGAAAACCCGAGTTCTGTGGTTTTTTTCCATTTGAAGTCTGTTGGGTGTATTTGACTATTTGACAGGGCCATGAGGATGATCAGGGGGGTGGAGCACCTCTGCTACGAGGACAGGCTGAGGGAGCTGGGGTTGTTCAGCCT
>JAOXJK010000012.1:60127550-60164225 GCA_025774025.1 Xenus cinereus | reverse complement strand
AGGTTGCTCAAAGCCCCATCCAGCCTGGCCTTGAACCCCTCCAGGGATGGGGCAGCCACAGCTTCTCTGGGCAACCAGTTCCAGTGTCTCACCACCCTCACAGGAAAGAATTTCTTCCTGAGATCTAATCAAAATCTCTCCTCTTTCAGTTTAAAACTATTACCTTTCATCCTATCACTACAGCCCCCCTTTAGGTACTGGAAGGCTGCTATAAGGTCTCCCCAGAGTTTTCTTCTCCAGGCTGAACGTCGCCAGCTCTCTCAGCCTGTCTTCATAGGCGAGGTGCTCCAGACCTCTCATTGTCTTTGTGGGCCTCCTCTGGACTCGCTCCAACAGGTCCATGTCCTTCTTATGTTGGGGGCTCCGGAGCTGCACACAAGTGCTCCAGGTGGGAAGAGAATGGAAGAGAAAATCTTGTATGACACATCCCATACTCTACTGCATTTCTCCTGGCATACAGTGCGAATGTCCACCAGTTCCCGTTGGTAGTAATATTATTGCTATATATTGATAATACATCAATAATATAATTGAAAATAACCATTGTTGGGTTTATAAGGAAATGTTGGGAAACATCATGGTTTTTGCGTAAAAAAAGCCAGCTGAATGTTAAGATGCTCACTGCTTAATATCATTAAACTGAGATGACACCGGCTTTTGTTTTTTTCCTTCTTGTAGATAATCTGTGGAGTACTTATTCAGAAAAAGGATCAATAGTTGAGAAGAAAGGTCAGCCATCAGTTGCTGGATCGGAAGAGACTAAAATGAGTGGACTCCCTTATGTTTTTACAGACATCATGACCTACTTCACAATGCTTGTAGGGATTTATTTCCCATCTGTGACAGGTAGATACAACTATTTTTGAATGAGGATGTGTACTTATAGCTGAAAAAAGATTAATTTTTTGTGTGTGTGTAAATGCTTATGGTATTTCTCGTGCTAGGGACACATAGCTGGTGGCTGATTATTTTAGGGGGTTATAGGACTTAAACAAGGAACCAATTTAAGTGCTATTTTCTATGCCTGGAAGGAAGACAAAAGCTCCATGTGTTACTAAATGATTATTCAAAATAAGATGCATGTCTTTATAATATTTTAATCTTCCAATGTATCGGAGAACAGTTGAGAGTTAAGATGATGGTTTCAGGTATTCAAGCCCTGAACCGCCTGTGATTTGTGTAAATGCCCAATATTTTTTTTTCAGCTCTAATTAACAGAGATGTTTTTGTCAAGCTTAAAGGTTACATTAGTTGTATATAAGTTTCCCCAAGTCACATTAAACTGAAATAACAAGAAACATTTTTCCTCAAAAGTCCCAGCTCAAGCAATTGTAGTATCAAGTAACAAAACAGAACTTTGACATGAAGTTGCGGTGGTGTTTGCTAGTAGAATTACCCAAGGAAGGTGTCTCTTCATGTTCTTGTTCTCCACTGTTCCCATGTCTCTACTTCAGGCTGTTTTATTAACATCGCATCATATCTGAGCCTGTCGTTAGGGTTTCGTTGCATGGAGTTTGACAATGATTTTGCACTGAAATGTCTTTATATTAACATCCACATATTTTTTTTTTTTTGCCTCCAACAGTAGTCACAGAAATTCTAGAAAAGATGGTAGAATTAGTCAGTTATTGTATGATTTTTTTTTTCCCTTCTATCGCTATCACAGTACGTGCTAGAAAATATTTTTGTTCGCTTGTTAGATTCAAACAGGAATGTGTACGTGTGACTTCCTAAACATTCTACATGTAGTTCTGCCTGCTCCTTTCTTTTTTGTTTATATATTTTTATTACTTAGCTTATTGTTTTGCTTTAATATCTTATTACGTATGGTCTGTTTAGTAGAGAGTTAGTGCATTTGGTCACACTGGCTAAAATTGCTAAATTCCCATTAGTTTATAACATCCATCACTAACATTTTGCTGCTCCTGTATTCTTCCCCATTTTAAAACCTATATGAAATTGTATTTGAAAAGTGACTTTTTTAGTTACTTTATGTGTGTCTTTCCTGAGCTTTCCAGAACTTTTCAGTGAACAATGGATGGTAACACAAATTTCTGAATAAAATTAAGGTATAAATTGAGGAGTTGTGCAGGACTATAATACATTTCCTTAGCCTGCTGCATTGGTAATGTGTTAAATCAGGCTTAAAGTTAAATGTTTCTATTCTATTAGATTTTTACATGAATCTAGTATTAATTGTTTTTATGACATAATAATTGGTCTCTTTTTAAGGCATTATGGCAGGTTCAAACAGGTCTGGAGATCTTAAGGATGCTCAGAAATCTATTCCTACTGGAACAATTTTGGCTATTTCAACTACGTCTTTTATTTGTATCCTTTATGCTGTGACTTTTTTCCTAGTGCACATTCTGTAGGTATAACAGTATAGTTTTTTCACTGAAAAGTCATTAGAGTTTCCTGAGTAGAAAATGAATGAAATCAAACTGAAAAGAAATATTTTATAATTGTCTAAAATTTAAGTATTATTTATAAATATTATTTTAAACTATCAATATTTATTTCCATATATAAATATTTCTCTATATTCTATTTGTGCTTCAAATTCCAAGATATAATTGATGGGTTTAGTTAAGTGATGCTGAGGCTTTTAGCATTGGTCTGTTATACTCAGTATATCAAGTGAAAACGTTAGAGCAAGCTACCAGTAACAGAAATTGTTAGTCCTTTAGCACCTAGAAGACGTAAATGCTTGCTTGTATTAGAAAATATCTGTTCTGTTGCATGATGTATGAACTGGCTAATTCCAATACTTCACAGATAACTGTGCATCGAATGCAGTTGTTGAGAAGATAAACTGAAAAGTTGTAGCAGGGAAGAGCTAAAAACACCAATCACAAACCAATAAACACTACCACCCCCATCTCCCCACTTCATTGTCGTGGATGCTTTCATTCCATCCCTAACTGAAAAATTGTGTGTTTTCTCTTTATGTATATGATTACTTATACTGTCATCTTCCTTCAGTCTCAGTAATAGATCTCTCCTGTATAGTGTTGTTTGGTGCCTGTATAGAAGGCGTGATATTAAGAGATAAGTAAGTCATATTCAACTTCTAATTTTACAGGGATTATGTATGATCATGGATTATGTTAATAGGACTTATTATTGGCGCTTCTGGGAAATATCTGATATCTTTTTCTTTTACTTAGGTTAAAACTGGAGGGAAATTCTATCAGTTAAACTGAGGTGGCTGCAGAAACGGGTCAGGTTATCAGGCTGCATCCCTTCAAGAAGTAGAAGCAAAAATACAAGATTAATGTTTAAAGTGCAACTGTCCATATAAAATGTTCTTGAGTAAGAATAGTTAGTAGTTGTGGAGCTGGTGGGTAGGAGGAAGGGGAGTGTTAGTACTTTAAAAGAAGAAGCTCCCGAGGAACAAAGACAGAAGATTTTTGACAGTTACTAGACAAGGAGAGCTCATGAGAAAGACTGCAATGTACCATCAGGCCTATCATTTCCACTGGGTGTATGTCTATTTTTTGCTTTTAAATTATCAATTGTAGATCAAGAGTTGTGTCAGTTTTCACACATGTGAATATCCTAGGGATATTTGAGGCAGAAGCACGAGGGGAATAAACATAGTGGAGAGAAGCACGAACAGAACCTCAAAATTTTGATAGATTTCTTCCTTAGGAGAAGTTGAGTTGGGCAAGATTGATCTGTTCGCCAACTGTTGGTTTCAGATTTGTTTCCTTGCTCATGTCTGTTTCTTCTAAGGCCCAAGTTTGCTTTTGGTGATGAAGCAGTTAATTCTGTAAAGTTTGCCATGATGCAGATAACTGCTGCGTGTCTGCTTAGAGGCAGCACTTAAAATGAATCAATTATAATACGTTTTCTTTAAAACATCAGAGTAAAGATAAACTGGTTGGGAAATCATATAGAGCATACTGTGATACGGTGTTTGTTGTTGAAAAGTGCTGTTGTCCAAAAAGAATGAAGTATGGGTGTTGAAGCTATAGTAAAAGTTATTTTAATGCTTACTAACTATTTTTCTGTTTCCCCCCCTTCCTTAAGGTTTGGAGAAGCAGTTAAAGGGAATCTAGTGGTTGGAACGCTGGCCTGGCCTTCTCCATGGGTTATTGTGATTGGTTCATTCTTTTCAACATGTGGTGCTGGTCTACAAAGTCTCACTGGTGCGCCCCGTCTGTTGCAGGCCATTGCAAGAGATGGGATTGTACCGTTTATTCAAGTGAGATTTTTGTTTTTCTTTCTTTACGCTACTTCAAATGCAGCTTATATCTTGACAAAAAAAGTAAGGCATTATTTCTTCTATTCCTGTAGAACTGTGAGGAAAAGATTTGGATCTCAGCTCTAATTGTGTACAACAATAGATCAAGCTACTGTAGCACAAATTTTGAACTTGAATTTCTGTGCAATTTCATTGTTTTTGTTTTTACGCATAAAAGTTAGTGGCTCAAACCCGAGAATGTTTATTTCCATTTATAGAAGATTAACAAACTGAGAAGCAACTAACAACTGAACACCTTGATTCCAGGCTGTATTTACAACTTGTATTTGTGAACAGAGTTGATTTAATCTCACTGTGAAACTGCATGGTATTTCTCATATCATACAGATACAATTCTAATTTTTATTCATTTTTGTAAGCTAAATGAAGTCAAAGATGTAGCATGTCACAATAGAATTCTATTGAGTCCCATGACTCCTAATATTAAGATTGTTCTGACATCCCTGTGCATGTTTTTAAAAATAAATAAATGAGATTTTTCTCAAAGGAAGTGAGTAAGGGAGCTGGCAAACTGAAGAAAAGAGAACTCTTGCTGGTAAATATTTAATACAGTTGTTGGTTGGGCTGCATCTGTAAAAACTAGACAACCAGACTTGACTTAAAAATAAAGAAATAAAATTTCAAAAGATGGTGATGTCTAGAGAGCAAAGCTGTGATTTCTGTGGTGAAGTCTGGAGTTTAAAAGCTTACCTCAAATTGCCAAGAACAGCCAACAGCTGCAGAGCACAATGATAACCTACCATGAACAGGTTCAAGTATAAAAACCGGGTCTATGTCTGAGTAACTATGAATGTTTTGGGAACAGAGTTAAGGGACAGTTGTCAAATTTAGAACACAGAAATTGCAGATAGCACAGACACTGAAGGGTTGAATTTAGGAGAATAGGCTGTTCTGTATGGAGAGAATCCTGAGGGTGATTTGGAACACTTGTTTGTTTTTATCTCTCTGGGATTGTGATACCCAAGTTATGTGACCAAACTTATGTTTGGGTAAAGTGGGGAATACCCACGCTTACCTCTGGAGCATTGATTGAATACGTGCTCTAGATCAGTGTCTCACGCCTGAGGTTGGTGTAGGATATCTTATTAAAAGTGGGCTATTACTCTTGATGAATAAACTCTATTCAGAGATCCCTATAATCTGTTTTCGGTGAAGGCTGAGTAGAGAACAGCAGCTTGGTTTAGTTCCCGAGTTTGGGGAAAGCCTCCGATGAGTCAACGCGTGGATGTGTGAATAGAGGAGGATATTCCTCGGCTAGGATGTGCCTAGGACTATTGTGCATGATGGATTAGCTGGAGAATTTGAGCGGGGTTTTGGGGGGAACATCTGAGGAGGAAGGAGATGTCTAGAATACGTGGTAATGGAGAAATAAGAGAGGAAAGCACTTCTGTGAAGAAAGGGAAGGAGTGTACAGGGTATGAGGAGATGGTTGGAAGAAGCAAAGCAAAATGGAAGAGGTAATGCTAGTGGCTTGGGGGGGGGTGTGGTTTTTTGTTTTGTGGGTTGGTTTGTTTTTTTTTTTTTTTTTTTTTTTTGCTGTGTGGTGTTTTTTGTTTGTTTTAAAGGCAGATCATACTGCTCTTGCCAACTTTTTTTTCTCTTTAATCACTTGGTTGCACTCCGCTGCTGTCGCTTCTGCAGTTGGTCTGTCTGCTAGTGCCTAGACTCAGCAGGGCTATATCCTTGACATTTTGTCTTGGGTCCTTCTTTTCTCTTGGGCTGGAGGGGAGACTGGTCACTGGCAATGTATGCTTGGAGTTAAAAAGACAGCAGTTGCCACTTCTGCAGCCCCTCTGCTGCATGAATGTCCCTGCCAGCAGGAAATGCAGCTGCTGCATCTCCAATTCTACGGGCTTGGACTGCTGTGCACCTACAGTATTGGCAACTTGTTCATTGTGAAAGTTATACCACTGTTCCCTTGGTGTGATGGAAGAGCATCTCTTCTACCAGGCGTGGAAAAAGGTGATGAGGACGTACAAGGATGCGGATGTAACGCTGCTGCTTTATTTCACGCTTGAGAGCAGTGACGTGTTCCCTGACTTGCAAGACCCATATCTGTAAATGGAAATAAATACACTGAGTGTGCCTGGGTCGGGGGGCAGAATCATGGAGTTTGACTTGTGAGTGGGAAGGGGGTTTAATGCAATAAATTGTAAATGTTGGGTTGTATTGAGAGAGACAAATGAAAAAATCTCACTCTTGTCTGAAGTAAATGCTTGTCACTTGGTGAGAGGGTGACAGTATGATTCCTTCTTATCAGGGTTAGATTTGAAAGGAGTGAAGAATTGGAAGAAAAATACTTACGTGGCCTAGGAAGTGAGGGAAAGGGAATCCAGGAGAAGCAGGATGTTTGAAGAGGGATTTGAGACTTGAAAAGTGCTTGCAGTTTTGGAATGATGTACCTGCTGCATGGACAATCAAGGAAATGAAGGCAAGGAGATTAAAATAGGGGCAAGAATATGACATATTTAATAAAAAACAGAAGACTTAAAACATGAGCAGAAAAAATGGCATTTTAGTATAAGAGAAGGAAGATTGATGGAAGACAAGAAGCTAAGGGAAGAATACACTATGGAGAATGAGGTGAAAAACCTAGATGTTTGGAAAGGAAGCTGTTGTGGCAAAAGGGGATGAGGGTTTGTCTTTATAAATGTATAGAGGAGAATAAATATGGCTGGAACTTCAGGTGAGGCATTTCGCCTTTTATCGCCGGTACAGCTGGCTAGGATTCTTTACCACATGCAAAATGATTTTTGGTAGGGCTCTGTGCAGGATCATATGCTTAGCTAAGTTCTCTTTGAAGATTAATATTTATATTCATGAGTACTGAGTTGATGCCTACTTTGTTACAAAAAATACTGACCTCAACTATATTAGTTTTTTATAGACTAAGCGTAAAACTCCAATGCACGTGGATTTGAAGTTACTTAAGTTCAACAGCAACTGCAATAGTATTCTAATGTTATGTAGTCACTGTTTATTTTAGTAAACATTTTTCTTATTGGAAATGGGTGGTTTTGCAATTTTGTTTGTTGCTTTTTGTAGTATAGATCGCTTCATTTTCCTTTGTAACTAGTGACTATTTTTGGTTCCAGTTAGATATGGTGCAGATTGCAAACTCAAAACTGTATGATGAACAGCTTTCCCTGATCTTACTGTTTACTTCAATTGAACTAGGTATTTGGTCATGGAAAAGCAAATGGAGAACCAACTTGGGCTCTGCTCCTCACTGCTGGTATTTGTGAAATAGGAATTTTGATAGCCTCATTGGACAGCGTAGCACCAATTCTTTCAATGTAAGTTTGAATGTGGAGTGTTCTTAAGTTAAATAGGATTTTATTCTTAAATTAACGAGGTAATGATTTTTCTTTTTGAAATAATACATGCTAGACTTTGTCTTCTAACACATTATATTCCTATTTGATCCTGGAGATGATATGAAACAACAAAATGTTTTGGCTGAAACTTATTTCTAGGCATAAACGACCTTTTCTAAGACAGAGTTCTTGAATGCTTTTAATAAAATGTTGAACGGAAAACAGAGAAGGCCTCAATGCTGTGTAAGCACTGCTCAGCAACAGTTTAAACATACCTGTGCTATCAACACTGTTTAGGTTACAAATCTAGAACATAGCACCATATGAGCTACTACAAAGAAAACTCTGTCCCAGACAATGGGATACACCATGATTGTCAGTTGTTTGCTACATTTTTTCTGAAATCTTTGTTTGAGGCTCTACGTTATGCTAATACCATGTTTTGAGGCCTAATACTCTACAAGTATTAATTTAGTCGATGTCTTGTGTTCTATTGGCTACTGTGAACATGGTGTACAAAGTTCCTGTGGCTTTTGGATTGTGTTCAGCCTTTTAATGCAAATTTGTCTGGTTAATTTCCTATTGGAAAATGTTCTTTTTTTCTTTTTTTTTTTTTGTCTTAACAGGTTTTTCCTTATGTGCTATATGTTTGTAAATCTGGCTTGTGCAGTTCAGACACTCTTACGGACTCCCAACTGGAGACCTCGTTTCAAGTATTATCATTGGTAGGGAATGTTCCTTCATTCAGAAGAGTTAAAACTAATTATGCAGCCCTAAATCATTGATTTTCTTACAATAGTAGAACAAAATCTCCCTTCTGATTTAAATGAGTTATTAGATTATGCATGCACTGAATATTCTAACAACGTTTGTTTTGATGTGTTTAGAATAGGGCTAGTAATAGCTGTGATCATGAAGGTGTGGCTGATGTAGAGGATTTGGGAAGGGGCTACAGTATGGTGTTTAATGTTGCTTATAAGCTGAGATATCTGAATATGTGAGATAAAGATAAAAAAAATATAATTTGTCTTTTATGTATAGACAAGGAGATGTGGTAAAAATTTTCAGGAAGGTTTTCACTTCAGTTATGTGAAGAGAAAAACATGAACCCAAAACTTGTACAGGAAAAAAATCCCTTGTTTAATATACATCAGTTGGCTCTTCAATGATATAATTGCTGTTTTTAAGGTTTGTCATGCTTTAGACATTGCGTTTGGTAACTGCAGTAGATGAGTGGATATTTGACAAAGTCAGTAAAGGTCAAATATACAAAAAATAGGGTGTGGCTTTTTGTTTAGATTTTTTTTTTTAAATGGCCTAAGAGTTCAAATATTTCAGACTAAGATTAGGAAACTTTTTATTTTCTACCACATGTTAAAAATACATATACTTATTAAAAAAAAATATATACACAGTAATTCTATTGAGAAGCTTTTAGTGCTGAAATGCCTTGAAGACTAGAGAGTTTAGGATATAAGCTGGCCTGATTCTAGGATGTAAGAGTTGCTTATTATCTTTGCTTCTAAAGAACTGAGTGAAAAGAAAGCATCACAATTCTAGTCCTGAAAAATCTTTTTGAATATGGTCACTAGATGCTTACTAGTTTGGCACCTAAACCTCCAAATACATCAGTGCCTGTCTCCCAGTCTTACCACTGCAAACACCTAGCAATATTTGCAACATGAAGAAGGAAAATGGGTGTTTGCTGTCTTTTGGGGGCTCTTTGTTCTGCCACCCATGAATAATCTGATTGTGGAAGAAGTATAGTAGGAGCTACACAGTAGATTAAAAGCTAAGGCAGGTGGATAAGATGGAGGGTAGCAAGAGGTACAGGATGGATGATAGTGAGGAAGAAAAAACAAAGGGTTGTGACATGGCAGCAGCAGAGTTTGTAACTGTTTGGAAATAATTCTTTTTTTTCTATTCTTCCCAGAGAGATCAGGGAGCCAACTGTCTCACTGTGTGACTTTGTAATCACTTCTAGCCAAAGCAGGTATCAGAATGCTTGGCCAGAACTGGGATGGAACTTTATTTTCTCAGTGAAAGTAGTCATCTACGTTAGTAGAGTTGGCTAAGTCAGGCATGAATGAGCAGCTGTTGTTCTTTTAGATGAATTACATTTAGAATCATGTCCTTATAACAGGTAGAAAGCATTTCTTTGGTTTAGAACTGGATGCATTTGGACTCAAATAATTATTTGGTACTGAAGAAGCAAACTAAAGGTACCAAGCAAAAGTTGGGTCTGCTGACACTCTTCATCAATACAGTGAAAGCTAGCTCTAATTTGGAAATCTAAGGTGCTGCAAGTGACTAAAAGTAGTCACAAAACTGTCCTGTTCTGAGCTGACTTACACCTATCTTGAATAATGTGGGCAAACCAGGCATATAAACTTTAATTTGCAAATGCTTCTGTAACATTTTCAGCTCACAGTAATTCTTTTTTTATTGCCTTTGAAAGACTGTTGTCTGTATTCTCATCTGCTGTTGTGTGTTCTTGCCTAAGAGACAGGACACAATGGAAATGGAAAATAGAATTGATGAGTAAAACTTAAAACCAATCGACTATTTTTGCTGGAAGTAACATAACATTGTTTAGTATTGTTTGAGTTGGGTTAAATGCAAATCAACAGTGAGAGATAGCAATGTATTTTGAAACTGACCTTACTTGGAGGTACTGATTGGAGGTTTCAGAACTGACCTATGTAGTGTATCTGTTGTTAATATCTAGTTCAATTGTATTACGTCACACCAGGATTTAGAATGTAATTTTTTTTATAAACTAAAATTAGGACAATGATTTATGTAGTAGCTATGAAGTGGCCTTTGAAGAAGAAAGGCCTTTCTGGAAGTTAACTGAAATTAGAAAATGACTTTGTAGAACGTTTGCATGCCTATTTAAAAAAATGGAAAAACATGGTTTCTTCTAGGACGCTTTCATTCCTGGGGATGAGTTTGTGTCTTGCCTTGATGTTCATTTGCTCTTGGTACTATGCTTTGATTGCCATGCTAATCGCAGGATGTATATACAAATACATAGAATATAGAGGGTAAGACCATATATCTTATTTATTCTATATTTAATATCTTTAATGTTAAGCAAAAAGCACTTTTATATGAAATAGGCACAACTGAAAATAGAATTAAGAGTGTTCTTTGAAACAATGTCTCTGTTAAGGGTTGTAAATTTTCAGGTTCTAATTTCTCTAGAAGCTCTGTTCTAAAATTCTCCACAGCCAGAACTGATTAAAATAAAAACCAACAAGGCTGGGAAACTTTAATTTGAGCAGTGATTATGATGTAAAGTTTTGGTACTTCAGGAACATCACCTTGTAATAGCAAGCAGCAGCTATTACAAATCTGTTACCTGATTATTCACTTGTGCTAATGCCCAAAACCTCTTATTTTGTGTGGACTTCAGCACTTTTAAGAATGAATCATACTGAACAATCCAGAGAACCCACTGACAACTATATTTTTTTGAAGGCTTAGATGATTTTTAAATTGGAACATACTTTGCACTATACACATCTGACAAGGGACACATAGAGCCACACCTGTAAGAAATGCTGTGCAAGTAGGAGACTTAAAGAGCATGCTGAGTTTATTTAAAAAACAAAAACAAAAAACCAACCACCAAACAACCTCACCCAGCAACAACAAGAACAAAAAAAACCCCTAAAACCCAACCAAAAAAAAAATCCTCAACTGAGCAACATATCCAAAGACTAGAGGTGATTATGATCAGTATGTGTGCTTTCCCTCTCTAAAGAAAGATACCCAATGCTGACAGATTCTAGTCAAGAAAAACTGTCAAGCAGGAAATTGAAGTGAGGCCAGTTGTTTTGATGAGTGATTAAGCACAGGTCTTAAGTGGATCAGCTGGTATAAACTGCTCCACCTTGTGTGTTCTCCATCTTTTAATATCTCCATTTCCAGATTAGATGCTTTCCTGGGTTGTAATGTCTCCATTTACTGGATTAATTATAAGGAAATTAATTTGCCTATTTTAGCCAGGAAGTCAGGTCAGATGATAACAGTTCTGCTTGTGTGTGTGTATGTAAGTATGCATGTACATCCAAATCCATACACAGACTGTACAAATGTTGGCACATAGCCAGCATGTCTACCACGGACAAAGAGATTTTTATTTTTTTTCCAGAAACTAGTTTTCCCCCTGCCTTTACAAATGCAGGGACTGATTTGGCAGTGGGGCAAAACTCATCCTGAAATGTTCTAAAAAGTGCTGCGTGGAAAACACCTCAGTTTTTATTTTAATTTTTTGATAACTGAGTAAAAGAAAGTTACAAGAACTGTGCTGCCTGTTAGGATACATTTTAATTGCCACATTGTTCTTCGTTAGCTTTTGAATTCAGTTTGGCTTATTTCATCTAAATTTTAAAAAAAGCTAAAGGTAACAAGTTCAGTGAGAATTCATGAATAGAAATAAGAGGGGGGGAGAGATGGACCCCTTGTGGTAGTAGAATCCCTGCAGAGGAAAATAAGGTGTTAGCCTAAGAGTTGTTTCTTATTTGGTTGGCCACCTGTAGCTTTGTATTGGGAGAAAGAGGAGTGGAAAATTTAGGGAGATTAAAAGTGGTTGGGAGGGTGGATAAAGCTTTAGGCTCATCCGGGAGAGAAGCTGGGAAAGAAAGGAAGTGGAGAATGCTGTAAGGTGGTGTTAGGGGAAAACATATAACACACTAATTCGTCTGAAGTTGTCTCACTTATTCATTCTGCTGTTTTAAAACAGTTTCTTTTAACTAGCACTCACTCATTTTAGTGCTTAAAAGGAACTTAAGTAGCTCTCATGATTACCAAAAAAAAAAAAGCTTTTCAAGTGTGAATAAAACATAATGAATATTATCAAATACTTAATAAATAGTTCTCTTGAAGGGACTTGAGACTGCTTCACCTTGGTTAGTCTTCATTCTTGATTTAAATCTGGGAGATGAGTTTTTTCATGCATTCATGCAAAAAGCGTTCAATTTTTTTATGCCCTTTGTCCCTCACATGAGAAAATGTACTTTATAAATAAATGGGACCCTGTTAACTGAATCTCTTATGCACCCTGAAGAGCGGAGAAAGAATGGGGTGATGGAATCCGAGGACTGTCTCTGAATGCAGCTCGCTATGCTTTGCTTCGTGTTGAAGATGGTCCTCCTCACACCAAGAACTGGAGGTAAGCCCTCTGCCTTCCAAGGTCACATAATTCTTGAAATATGTAGTATTTATATGCTAGTAAATCTATTGGAAATACTGCCGGTATGGCTAACGGCCAAAGTGAAATTCACTGTTAAAATAACATTTTACCTTGGGCATGGCAATGATGTTATTGCAATAGTATTATTTTACTGCAGTAGACTGCAAGTTATGGTTAGCCAGTAACCAACTTTGCTGGGAATATGGGCAAACTAACTTGGACCTTAATCCACGTGATACTGTCACAGTTTTCCAAAGTACAGAAAAAATTTAATATTTGATTACTTACATATTTTTGGGTTCAAAAGAACTGTTATTGTTGAATCCCACTGTCTCTATAGAGGAAATGCTGCAATTCCTTAAGGGGTGTGTGTGTGCTTCTATATATGTTCCTCCTGAAATATATTGTATAAATGTACAGAGGATCCATTACTTGTTTTAATTCATTTTTTGCCGTTTTTTTAAATATAGCTTCATTCAATCATAACACTTTCTAAATTGCTTAGATACCATTAAAACAAAAATCTCGCATTTGCTGTCCATTTGTAAGTAACGGGGTTAGATGTCACTATTTTTGAAATGTATTCTTTTTACTTGTTAAACTATTGATTTTTCTCAAAGCAAACACAAAAAGTTACTTAGCATTTAAAAACAAAAGGACATTTGCACGCTGTCACTTCTGATGAATGTAATGCAAATCAGTGGAACACACCAAAAAGAAATTGTTACTAACTGTGATACTGTCACACAGCAGCGACTATAATTAAAGTATCCCTGAGCGCATGCACATGCAATGTTTTGTTGCCCTTCAGTGTCATGGCATTATTTTACCATTTGTCATGAGACTGATGAACATCAGCAGTTACTTGGAATACGTGAGCCACTGCCAGCTGTTGGAACACAGCGTCTCAGAGACACCAATGTGATGTAATGTTGACTAAGAATTCCTGTTAAATGTCAGACTTGCTTCAGTTCCGGACGAGTTATCCTGCTGTTGTGTCAAGTAGTTGCTAGAACTGAGCCTTCTTATTAAGTCTTAAACTGTGCTGTTTTTGAGGTGGGATGTATGCTCCAACTCTTCGTCATTCTTTGGAATTTGTAGTAATGACAGGAAAACTATAAAATGTTGGTTTGGGAAAAGTAATCAGGTTGGATATTGATTAAAGGAATCAATGCATCCTCATCAAGTATGCAGTTGAAACTGAATTTGGCATGCTATCAGTATGGCTAGGGTGTGACTATCCTTTTGGAAGGACCTATGCGGGTAGAACAATGGGTTGACAAGAACATCATGATAATCCAGAAAGACAAGTCCAGCACCTGGGCTGGTAAGTTCCCAAGGCTGGGAACCTGCTTTGGTGAAAAGGACCTGTGGTCCCCAGTAGATAGTAAGCCAAGAGTGTGCCTTGGCGGTGACGTGCTGGACTGTATCAACAGGAGCATAGCTGGTATACTGAGAAGTAAATATACTGGAAAATAATATTCCTGTTTGCTCAGCACTTATTAGAATACATCTAGAATATTTCATCCAGTTTTGGGCATCCTAATGTAGGAAAGAGTTCAATAAGCTGGAGTGAGTTCAGCAGGGGGCTGCTGAGATGATGGCTGAGGCACAGGAGTGTGTCTCCTGTGGGGGGAGGCTGAGGGAGCAATGATTATTCAGCTTGAGGAGGCTTAAGGGGAGCTTTAAGTTGTAAGCATCCAATACCTAGAAGATTACTGAGAAGATGGAGTCAAGACTCCTCACAGCAGTATATGGTAGAAGAATGAGAGAACATGATAAAATTGAGAAGGAGAGATGATGATAATTAAGCATTGAAGCCATTACCCGACAGTGATAATACCTCAGTCTCTGGAGATCTTCAAAATCCAACTGGATGGAGCTGTAAACAATCTAGTGTGCATTCAGGCCTTACCCACTGTTTAGTTTTGATTCAATAATTTTCATGGTAAAACTGTTCTTAAAGGTAGCTTTTCTGAAGATGGTATGGTGGCTCGTGTAGGGATTCTGTACCTAAAGTCTTGCTGCTATTGCAAATTATGACTGACTTGCTTGATAGGTGAATGTTTTCTATTGAATTAAACACTTAATCTGTGTTTTATGAATAGCTAATTTAATTTTTGAATTCTTTCTAGCTTTTCTATATGTATATGTGTGTGTTTAACTCTTCTTTTGTTGGCAGACCTCAGCTTTTGGTCTTGTTAAACTTGGATAGTGAGCAGTTGGTGAAACACCCTAGGTTGCTTTCTTTCACCTCTCAGTTGAAGGCTGGTAAAGGACTGACTATTGTGGGCTCTGTGCTGCAGGGAATCTACTTGGATAAATGTGCAGAAACTCAGAAAGCTGAAGAGGTATGTAGAAATTTACAAACACTTGTAATTTCCCTTAGTATTTAAATGTTGAATCTGGATAACTCATATCATGAATTAGAACAGACTGTTGTAAAATATTGAATCAGTTTTTACCATCAGCACAATCAGTGATTATATATAAAGAATAGGTTGGTGTGCGTAGCAAAATGTTTTATAACACTTCCCAATAGGATGAGATAATGCTGATATTTCTTAGCTTTTTTTTTTAATATTGAGAGCCCTGGGCTCACAATCAAATTTACGTCTTGAAAAAGGCAAGTGCTAAACTTTTGTGTTTTTTTTTTTTTTAAAAAAAAAACAAATTACATTACAAAGACAACGGAATTTTTTAACAGAAATTTTAACATTTATCTAACAAATGCAAATGGCATAATTTCATCCTTTGGATGTATACACAATATTTTCAGTATTGTCCTAAAAATATGTAGCAGAGCCAGGATTAGGAGCAGTCTTTGCTGGAATTCTACTCTGTTGCGTAACTGTGAACAGCATCCTTTTTGAGATCCCTTACTTTCTTCCTCTTTTTTTCTTTCCTGTTTATCCCACATCTTCAGAGACGGTAGGATGAGGTAGAAAAAATAGTAAGTTGTCATGTAGTTCAAGATGACATCTAACTGTGCTTACAAACACAAGTGAATTTAATTGGAATATTTTTCTTTGTTTTCCTGGCAATTTGTTAGTATTTGACTGTGCTACCTGACTGGAAATACATCAATGTTTTTGTGGGAAGCCCTTGAAAACACCTGAACTTAATTTTGAATTGTCCCCTGAAGGAAAAGGGGAGGTAATAGACTGAGCTTCTGAAGATCCATTGTTTGTACAGCTTGGGCTTTCAGTGCAAAGCAAGTTTCCCTTTTTGTTTGCTCTTAAGCAACTTGTGTACTTCTTTGTTTATTCCAGTATTGGGATAACTCTGTATAGACAATTTGCTTATAATATTTGTTTATCTATGCACAGTTTCCTACTCCTAACTTTATGGAGTGGGGAAACATTTTTTTAAGATACTATGTTTTGTGTATTTTATTGAATGCTATTGAAAAATCTGTTGCCTTTAGAAAACTACTGTAAAGTCTACTCCAAAAGTAGGATTTGATTGCCATTATATCTTTTAAAATTGGTTAATATCTTCAATGTTGTTGAAAAGAGTATTAATTGAAATGTCTAACATCTTGATGCAGGTTGTCTTCAAAGCTATGTAAAAATGTCTGTGATTTATTCAGATCTGATATCTTTAAAATAGATGAGTATTTGAGATGTTGAAATGCACTTAAAGCTAACTACCCTTTTTCTTACAGCTTTCTTTTTTCTCTCTCTCTTGGTATTCAGACTTGTCCCTAGTGGTTTTTAAAATAACAAAGTGTGAAGCCAGGTGGCCTGGCTGTTATCACGTGAAAAGTCTCCAAGAGAGAAATTAGCTTGAAAACAAGTCTGAAAAAGTCTAGTGAGGATCTATTGTGAAAATGATTGTTATTAAGCTGTTATTATCAACACGTGTGAGTAGAAAACAAGACCAAGAATAGTCAGGCCTCTGATATAAAGCAAAGAGAGCCTTTAAACAGAAGTTGTTTACCCATGAGGATTTGAAAAATTACCTATAGTTGGCTTAACTTGAAGTCAACTACATTTTTGAGAGATGCAACAGGAATTAATTTAAGGGAAAGAAAAGAGGTCTGACTAGAAAGTGGTGTTAAGATTGGGGAAACTGTTGCTTTTACAGTTCATCTTCATTTCCATTTTAAAAGTTTAATCATCTGAAGGCCTCATTGGTTTTCAAAAAATTCAACTACAAAATGTTTCTAGAAGATTTATAGGAAATCAGGATTTCTCCTGTCTGTCCTTTTAAAAAGGAAAGGCATCTATTTAAACTGATGTGCCCTCGCAGATACTGTTTGTACAGTGACAGACTTGTTAGTTTTTCTAACAGACTTTTTAGGTCTGCTACCAAATTCTCTGAAGATTTTATCTTCTAAACAGAATTTCTTATATGAGGCCACCACACTGAGCCAGTGCCAGACATTCCGAGATCAAATCTGTTTCTGGTGGTTTTTGATAAGAGTTTTGGTGCTTCTGAAATTCTAAATTTTGATATGTTGGTTCTTCCTTCTGTAACCATGCTGGTCTCCCACACAAGTCATTGATAATGATGGATTTTAAAGTCATGCCATCAAAACATAGTAAATACCAAAGCTGATGTTCCCTAGTCAACCTTAATAGCATTTTGAATGCTACGTTTAAATTAGTTATGTGTCTGTATGTTTTTTCAGTGTTTAAAAGAAAGGGAACCAACTTGAAATTAACAGGGTGTGTGAGATTTTACCTAGTCAGTTTATCTTGTCACTATTCAGGCAGGGATGCAGTTGTCTTCTGCACATGTATTTTTCCATTTGAGGAGCTGATAAATAAAGAATCAGCTTCTTAATGTCAAAGTTGTTTGAGGAGCTTTGGCAGCCTCTTCTTCTAAAGTCCTTGTCACGTTTTTTCAAACCCTTCCAACTCCAAAAGAAAGGACTTGTCATTCCAAACATATGGTGCTTTGTCAGTCAGCAGCTTTGACTTTAACTGAAGCACTGTTACTTTATTTGTCAATGTGGTTTCGCTCATATCTTGTTCGTTCATCTTTGGAAATAAATGGCTGAATAATTAAAGTAATGAAAAGCTTGTGTGTGGTGTCTTTTGGGGAGGTGGGTTGTTTGGGTTTTGGTTATTACAGAATCATGTTCACTGTTTGGGAATTTGCTTGACGTTGGTTGTACATTGTAGCTAAAGTTTTGCTCATATTTAGTGCTCCTTATGGTGTTTATTACCAGTGTTGATGACTATTTCCCCATGTGTAATCTTCCTTTTGCAGAATGTTAAGGCCTTAATGGGAGTAGAAAAGACTAAAGGATTTTGCCAGATTGTGGTGTCTCCTAATTTCAGAGATGGAATATCCTGTTTGATTCAGTCAGCTGGTCTGGGAGGGATGAAGCACAACACAGTCCTGATGGCATGGCCACAGTCGTGGAAGCAGACAGAAAATCGTTTCTCGTGGAAAAATTTTGTTGGTATGTGTTTATTGACTTTCTCCTATGCATTTGTAATACAACTATGTAACTAATGTATTTGCTGCGTGGATGAAATATGATGCTGAGCATCCAGTGGACAACTGGATATTTCCCCACATCTGGTTTCATGTGGAGTGTGTTTTCTCAACCCTCAGTCTCTTCAACCATGGCTTGTCGTCTTCTTCCAGGCAGTTTCACTAATCTCAGGATATGTTGCTCTTTTTTCGGCAGAATCTGGGAAGATTAGGCTTTTGAATTTAAAACAAAAACAGAAGCTGTGATTGAAAACTAGAAGTCCTTGATCAAATGTCTTGCTTTCCCTTGCAGACACTGTACGAGAAACAACAGCAGCTCAGCAAGCCCTGTTGGTGGCTAAAAACATTGACTTATTCCCAACAAATCAAGAACGTTTTACTGAAGGAAACATAGATGTGTGGTGGATTGTTCATGATGGTGGTATGCTGATGTTACTGCCTTTTCTCCTTCGACAGCACAAGGCAAGGACAAATGAAAATGGCTGGGATTTTATTTTCTAGCAATTAATAGTTCTAAGAGTTTCTAATTAAATATTTCACATTGATAGTTATGCATGGTAATAGCAGTCACTGTGTTACAGATTCTTATAATGTTTCTTTTTGTTAGGTGTGGAGAAAATGTAAAATGCGTATCTTCACTGTCGCTCAAATGGATGACAATAGCATTCAAATGAAGAAGGATCTTCAGATGTTTTTATATCATCTTAGACTGAATGCTGAAGTGGAAGTTGTTGAAATGGTATGTTATTGCATATGGCTTTTTAGGTGTGATTGAGACTAAACATTTTTGAAACTCGAGACGTTAGCCCAAATATAAAAATGGAAACTTCACAGTCCCACCAAGAACAAGAAGTTTTTTTAAAAGCAGCATTATCTTAACATATCACAATGCTAGTGTATGTGGTAGTGAGTTTAATGGTTTTGTCAAGTAGAATTGAGCCATTTTGATGTGTTAATGCCTACTTTATTTATGAGGACTAGTCCATAGTGATAGTTCAGGAAGGAAAAAGAAAAAAAGGAAGGCTGAATGTGCTTAATTTAATAAGCACATGGCATCCAACATGGGAGAGGATGAAGATGTCCGTCTCTCCATCTGGAATAAGGAATCCATATGCCCTGTGAAAGTACGTCAGTTGTTTTTGGCACTGCCAGCTTCTTTGGCACTGAATGGCAAGACAATATAGCTGCAGACTCACAAGTGGAATAGTGACAAAATGAATTTTTAATTTATTTTTTTTTCCCTTTTTGTATACTGGTCATAAACTGCTAAAGAGAAAGGACTGAAACTGTAGTCTCTCTAGACCTGCTTTTTTTGGCAACTAAAGAAACTTAATTTCCAGCACTCAAGGTGATTAGCATAATGTCTGACATAAGCTCAAAAAAAAACCCGCCCCAAAAACCTTTTAAACTCCTGAACTGAGATGAAGACAGGTCAACTGGTTCAAAACTTCTACCACCACCAGTTCCTGGAATGAACAAAACCTATCAAAAAGATTTATCGTGCTAATCAGCCATAAAGCAAGTGTTAAGCATCGTTTAAATTACTTATGAAAAAAATTACTTATGAAAAATTTGGTTAGAATCTTGAACTAGAAAGTAAGATAAATCCATTTATTTTTAGTTTAGTGGATTGAATATAATATATCAAAATGCTGCGGTATGTGCAGGTGAAAGAAGGCAAACAGTGCCATAAAAAAGGCTCAGCCTTGGTTGGATTTTGAGCAGAAAATGCTACATGAAGCACAATTTATTCTTTTCTTTTGTGGATCATATCTTTTGGAAGATTCTCAGGGTAAAATAAGAGGCACGTTATGAATCTGTGACAATGCAGGTGGCTGCTGTAGACTTCTATGTTGTATTTTAGCTTTAAGCTAATGTCAGAATATATGCCGGAGTTTCTTCATAAATGCTTCGAACTGGTGAAAGGAAAAAGTCTTATTTTGTGGCTCTAAACGATTTTTAAGGAAACAAGTGGACACACGTGCTCAGGAGACAGCAATGCAGACCCAGTTTAAATAAGAGCTTTCAGCCCTTTCTTGTTTCTGCAGCCTAGTTGGAACAGAACAAGGGAAAGTCTGTCCCAAGCACCTCAAATTCAGATAAAAATCACATTGATATCGGTGTAGTAGGATAGTTCATTGTACAAGATTGCAGTTTGAAGGTGAAGTTTTAAGAATGAAGGCAGAAATGATGGATCAATTATACACTTGGGAATACTCTAATGCCATAAATTACTCCAGGACTGAATGAATGCAGGAATGAGTGTGGCATGCTGTGTAAACCTTGTTCTTTTGAGCAGTACTTTTCTTCTGATGTTTCTAATGCCAATCTCTTGCAGTTTGAAAATGATATTTCTGCGTTCACATATGAGAAGACACTGATGATGGAACAGCGGTCTCAGATGCTAAAACAGATGCAGCTATCAAAGAACGAAAGGGAGAGAGAGGTAGGGACTTTGGCTTAACAAAATGCTCTGAGAAAAATCTGAAAGTAGTATTTCTAGTCCAGGTCTTCTAATCAGTTTCTAACTAGTCAAAAAGCTTTTACAACTGCGTTCTGTGTTCGTTTCTCTACAGCAGGTTTCACTTGCAAGGTTAAAATAATGTGGAAAAAAATTTGATTTGAATAGCTGTTCTTGTTAAGATTAATGCAAGTATTCACTAGCAGAACATTTGAGCATCAGTGTAGAATATATCCAGAGTATTTTGAAACTTGACATGTATCAGGTATGTGATTATTCAACTGGGATGATTAGCTTTGTTTGTGACTTGGTCTTGTTCAGTTCACACCGACTATTTTTTAGTTTTTGCATTATTTTTAATGTTTTATATATCAACTAATTATTTTTTCTGGAGCCCAAATTAAACTGACTAACCTATAATCCTATGATACCCACATGGGAGTGCAACATTTGCTACTTCTCTACCCTTACTAGTCCCTGGTGGAATTTTGCACGATGTAGTGATGACATGCATATTTTTGTGAATATTTGTAACTTTTAAATCTTTTGCTTTCTTTTTTTTTGGCTTCTACCTCCTCACTTATTCTGTTAACTACCCCATTATTATCAACACTTCTTAGTGATGTAAAAGGAAATAAATGCTTTGGCTTTGCTATCACTTATAGTGATTTCTCTCCCGTGCCAAATGCAAGATCTCTACTGTGTTTAATTACTCCCATTCATAAAATAATAAGACCTTTTTTCTTGTGGCTTTTTTGTCTACTGATAATTGTAACTCATTTTATGCCTAAGCCTTGTTTTTGTTAATTGTACAAGTCTCTTTTTTTAATCTCTCCTTATTTATTCTTTTTTCCATGTCTCAGGATTTTTTTTAAGGTTCCTAAAGATGCCTTGTATTGCAACAATAATGTGCTGGTCAAAATCCTCTCTCTTCTTATCTGTGTCATGGTAGTTTTCTTTTGATTTGAGTCTGCCTAACATCTTTTCAGTAAAAAACAAGCTCTCCTGTACTCCTTAGTATTTTAGCTTTTTCTCATTTCTTTATTGAACACTAGTATTTTTCCAGCGGAGTTTGAGTGATTAATCAATCTACAGTAGGCTTTTAAGGATTTAACTTACACAGAAATGCTTTATAAGTAGCTGAAGGACATAAGGCTGTAGCATGTAAATTGCGGGGGAGACAAATAATTTCTTCTCAGCTCATTGAGTTGGCTAGAATCTGCGCTACTTCAGAGTGTTGTTTCCTGGGAAGTTTTTAATTTCTTTCTTCTCTCTCCCATGATTTGGGTTTTTTATTACTTTTATCTGAATGTTACCATCACCGTTAGAGCTTCAATTTGTTCCCTCGTATCAGGCAGGGTTAAATCTGAGGTGTTTGAATTACCATTGAATTTGTTTCATGGTCGGAAGTAAAATCCTTTAATTCCAAGAACATCTAGTACATACTTCCTGCATTGTCCAAGAATAAAAGCCATATCCATGTGTTGTTTCTGATTAGGATATCTTAATGTACATTGTTGTTTTGTGTTTTCATCAAAAAATGTTGTTTAGTTATGCCTTCACTTCCTCTGGAGCTACACGTTGAGTATATGTGTTCAGTGTGCCAGGCCCTTTTGTAATCTGATCATCTTCTCTGAAAAGAGCTGAACCATCCCCTCTGGTTTTATGATGAACTCCAAACGTTTCTCTCATTAGCATCACTAGTTCAAATTGGCATTGATTTTGTTTTTGTTATCTGTCTCCAGACATTCAAGTATAACCCTGATTTTCCAGCTTTGAATGGTGCATGTAGTTTTGTTTCCTGTTACCACCAAGATCAGTATTTTAACCTCACTTTTGTGGTTTACCTCTTCAATTGAGGTTCAAACCTTTGCAAAGACGAGTACTTGTCTTTGTACAGCGTTCTTTTGTCGTTTCCTTTGTAGGCATGCTGTTATCCCTTAGGAGTCACCTTCACCTTCCCCTCTTCTGCCATTTTTTAAAATGGACCTTTATTTGATCTTGCCCCTGGGTTTTCTTGTGGAACTGAGGCACAGGGACTCATCAGATTTTTGTTTCTTTTTTGGAGAAACTTGGTTGATTTGCTTCTATTCAACCTCAAATATGATACATGCCTGCAAAGTGTAAGCCCTGCAGACTTAGGTGCAACTGCCAAGCATTTATTTATTTGACTTGGACAATGGTGCCGCAAAGGTGAAAGAAAAAGCAGAGCCCTGTTTGCTTCCTTGCTGCCCTTCTTGGTGGCTGTGGGCATCCTGCTCTGGCTAGTCCTGCCTGTTGGGCCAGGCAGCGATACTGCTGGAGCTGTGAGAAGGCAGTCGGCCATCCCACCACTGCTTTGGGTTGGGTTGCAAAGCACAAGTGCTGTTGCACAGATTCCTGCTGCTAGGTAAGATTGGCAGAAATGTGGGTGCATGTAGGTAAGGAGCAAAATTAGTTGCTGAATCATTGGGAAATAAATCAGTGTTTGGAGTTGGAAAGCAGCTTTCCCAGCTGCTTGATTTTTTTTTTTTCATACTTTTGATTGTAACTGAATAAAACAAATTCAACTGAATCATCACAGATATGAAGGGATGTTACCCTCACACACAAGTGAATATGTGAGGTTCCCATATAGACTGAAGAATTCCATTCACTTCATGTTTTCACAAATCTCTGTAAAGAAACTCCATAACTGCTAAACGTTTCAGAAAGAGTCCCATAGTATATATAAACAAATGGCATGTTAGCAAACTAAGTCTATAACAAGCTACAATGCAATATCTCATCTATTTAAGTGAAGCCAATTTTCGTTTTGGATAATACAATCATCTGCTTCTTTCTGTAGACTAGTGGGCTTTTTTTGTCATTGCTAACGTTTTTGTCCCAGATTCAGAGCATCACTGATGAGTCTCGAGGCTCAATCAGAAGAAAAAGCTACTCCAGCCCACAGTCCATTGGCCAAGATGCTCAGGCACTGCTGACTAATGATTTTCGAGAGGAGGAGGTAGTTGGACGTAGTACTTGCTAGACATATTTTCCCATTGCAACACTTGAAGTGCCACTATTGCAAACTGAATTACAAATGAACAACTTGATCATTCATTTTTATGGAACAGTTCTTCATAGATTTTAATTTTACTATTTTTTAAATTCATTATCTTACCCTATATTTTTTTTCGCTAGATGACACTTCTGTGGCGTGAACTACATCCTAATCCTCACACTTAATTTCCATAAAAGAAACACTTATGTTTCTGAGAGTGCTTCTGGCTCTTAAGAAAAACTTGCAAAGATATTTCTCTGCCTTCTGTCTCTTAAAAAGTCATTATAGTGGGTGTTTCATTAATAAGTATATTTCAGGCTTTCACAAAGCATTGCCTTCCTTTATAGTTCTTATACTGAAGCTTCTCAGAAACCATATAGATATACTCGGGCTTTTTAAGGAGACTTCTATGCTTATTGACAAGCCATTTTAATAATGTCATTCCTGCTTTCTGCATGGTGAGTTTGAAAGGAAATGGACTAATGTGATCAATGGTTTTAGTGTGCACTTGAAGTGTTGCTCGTGTGAAGACTTGTAGCCTAGTTTGTAGAAGTGCTGTATAACTTTGTGTTTCTCTTTCTTCATGAAGTATGAGAAAAATGTGGGATTTTTCCATGTAATCTATTTGGTATCAAAATAGCACTAACAAAAATATGCTTTTGCTGTCTTAGCATTTTATAAACATGTGTTATATATAGGTCCAGAATTTCTCTTGGCCTCACTGTTTTTCTAAAAGTAGTGAACTTTCTTACATTGAAGCATAGTTGCACTGAACTCACTTTACAATTGTTAGTTTGAAATTTTAGTTTATTGGATACTGCTGTATGATACCTACAGTATCTGCATGTATTTGTTAGCTTTTTCCATTCTCATGATAGAACTGTATTCACAGCAATGGCTGATTCATAGTCTTGACTTGTGATTTGATCTTCCGGGAATATATGAAGACTGTTAAACAAATATTTATTTATGTGAACCTCAGAACTGAACTCAAGGATTTGGGAATCCTGAAGGATAGGGACTAGGGAAATAATTTAGGAAAAATACAGAAATTCTGAGGGATGTAAAACAAGCTGCAGTTACAGTTTGTGAACCACTAAGGAAATCGCTGTTCAGAGACAGAAAGTAGTTTTCTCATCTGCTTTGCTTTTATGCATGCTTTTGATTGACCCGAATGAAACTGATTCTTCTGAATCATCACATATATGGAGAGGAATGACCATCACTAACGTGAGAATAATTGAGGTTCCCAAGTGGAACAGGAGCTTCAATTCATGATTTAACAAGTGTCTGAAGAGACCTCATAACTGCTAAAGACTTAACAAGCAAACAAAAAATAGCAACTAAAAAAACCCTACCAAAACAACAAATCCCTAAAGCAACCAACTGCACACACACATCAAAAGGACCCCCCCCCAAAACCAGAACATGGCAAAATGCAAAACCACTCCTCCCCCCATACTACTTCACTTATGATTTTAAGAGTCTTTGGTACTGTATTCGTGTTGCTTTTGATGGAAATGCAGAAGCCTATAGACAAAGTTTTATGAGGGAAAGTAAGTAAATAACGTGTTAAATATTTCTTCCTTCTCTCCTCAAGAAGACCAAGGGGAATGGGAAATGGAAAACCTGGTATGCATGTGAAAACAACAACATTGGTTTCTTAAAGTTGTGATTTGGATTTCTGCAGTTACAAGGGAAGAGAAGTCCCCTTCATGGTTAGATTGATTGGCTTTTGTTACGTGATGTGCAATTGCATGCATAAATAACTTATCAGAACGCAGCTAGCCTTCAACTGGTCCAATTTTGTGTTACTGGGCTCATGAGAGTCAGGCTGGTAGATGAGCTAAAGGCATGTGAAATGGGCAGTGCTTGTGACAGGTGAGAAAATAACCATGTAACTGATGAAGAGTGAGAGCACAGGCTTCTATATTTTTCACTGGCGAAAAGCCCCGGTGTTAATAAAGTACCCTTAGGCTCCCTTCAGTTCATTACAAAAATAACATCCCAGCCCAGCTGTAATCCTGGAAATATAAACAAATGACTACGTTTTTACAAGCAGTTTCATTTCATGCTGAAGGCAAAACAGTTTGGTATTTGTTCATGAAGCAAGGTGCGTTTTTCTGTATCTTCTTCTTTTTCACTGCTGCGATATTCCTTTTCAAAATTTTAATAACGTGCACTCTACAAATGCTCTTTTTGGCTGAATTTTGGGGTCATTGTTTTGTGGCCAGGCTCAGCTGATCCACGACAGAAACACTGCCTCGCGCTCGGCTCCAGCGGTCAAAGCTGCTGTGCCAGAAAAAGTGCAAATGACCTGGACTAAAGAAAAGTTGGTTGCTGAAAAGCATAAAAACAAAGATTCAAATGTGTCTGGCTTTAAAGATATTTTCAACATGAAGCCGTAAGTATACGTGTGGTGTTTGGAGCTTTGTGTTTGAGTGTTTTTTAGTGTGTATTTTTTTGTTTGCTGTGGTGGTGCTGGTCTGGGTTTTGTTTTTTAAGAGATTCTGGCTCATTTAAAATTGAGCACAAACATGATCTTTCCATGCACTTCACTTAAATGCCATCCTTAGGAAACTAGCATGGACTTGGGTGGAACTTGTGTTTTCTCACTTCTGGTGGGTAACAAATTACTGTATATCATTTACCTGTGTCATTGTGTTTTGTTGGGGTAGAAGGTGTACCAAAAGCACATAGACTCTTTAAAGACATTTAGTTTATGTTTTGGTTAGAGCTTTTTCTTTTTTTTTCTCTTTTTTTTCTGTCCAAATGAACACTGGTCCCTCATTAAATCAATATAAAACTTGTGATTATATATATGTGTCTTGTTATATTAAGTATTTCTTGTTGAAATATTCCTTAATGTCTTTTTCTCAAATAGAAGTCACTCAATAGGTAAGAGCTACAGCCTGTCCCAAGCCTGATGTAGTAGACACAAACCAACGACAGAAAGGCATCAGCTTGTTTCTTTGCTCATGCTGTGCTTCAAGCACACACATGCATCTCCTCTGAGTTCTGGAGGAATGCAATTATAAGCATGGCATAGACTGTCTTCTGCACGTGCCCAAAGCAAAACTGTGGATGTAAAGGGAAATTTTAATATCTAAAGGGAACATATGTTAAGTCTAGTAGACAGTAGAGTTAGAAGGTGGTACGCTTAGAATTGGTACCTTAAAATCCTAGGTTGTTCTGTGGATTTGCTCTGAGCTCTTCAGAAACAGTTTGCCTTCTGCAAATTCCAAACATCATCTTGCTCACACTCTAAAGCACTGGTTTTGTTCCATTGTGTATTATACTCTAATTCTTAGAGGTGTGTTGGGTTTTTTTTTTAATATCTTAAAAATATTTCCTATTACTCCTTTAGAATTGTGCCAGACACAGCCTTCAGGTATTATTATTTTAGAACTACTGTATGTGGTTGGTCGGTGGAAATCACAGTTCAAACATTGTGCCTGCAGAATATGTTAACATTGTTGAATTTAAAATGTACCTGACGGCATAAATATTTTTTTTTCTGTGCATTTGCTTCCCTTCCATGTAGAGAGTGGGGAAATCTGTAAGTCTCAATTTCATTTTGCTTGAGCGATGTAGGCTGTGTTCCCTGGTTCTCGTGGTCTTGTACATTGTGTGTGTGTTTCCTAAATCATGATTTGTAGTGCATGTATTCTTTTGTACCTTGTTTTATATACTGTGATTTAGCATTTATCACTGAAAAATATTCTTCATTGTGACTTGTTAATGTTTTCTTCTAAATATTATCAACTTTCCATTCAAGGTAAGTCACAGAACATGCATTTTAGTTTCTGTAAGAATGTAAAACGTGACAGTACTCCTCTGCACCAGTGTAATATTGAGTTCTCTAATTAACTGCATTAAAAAAAAATATATATTTTTTGTTCTGGAAAAATAGCCCCCATTGTGATATGACTAATTGAGCAATACGGATGAATTTGTTCACAAAGGGAACTTTCACATTTCATCAAATGCCAGTTCTTGTCTCCCTTCTACCAACCCGTGCACGTGTAGAAATAATGTAAGTTCAGATATACATTGAGTATGACAACATACAAAAATGGGATACTACATCCCTGACTTGAGACTGCTTTGCTTTTTTTCAGTGATCACTATTGTCTTCATTTTGTCTGTTTAATGAGTTGAGCTTCTTATGAAAACCTAGCTTACTTTGTGTGCCGTGTATGATTTCAGTTCTACCGGTGCTTGAAGGCTAAATCAAACTTTTATTTCAGTGCTGAATTCTTGCCCACTCCATCACAAACATACACCCTCCGTATTTCCCTTGTGTTTTGTCCTTAGTTTAACAATGTTTCTACTTCAATATTTATACACTTTTTCAGTTATACACTGTTGCCTCTCTCATCATAGTTGTTCTTTGGTCTTCTGAAGCTGTTGTTCTGCTTCTGAAAAACTGACCTTCAAGTATTCTGTTGTTCCATATATGATTGTTTTTTTTTTTTTTTACAGTTGGTTCTTAGGACAGATAGCTGCTATGACAGAAAATCCCCCAGGAAGGACTGATAAACTCAATCTTGAAAATGTCTTGGGTGGGAGGAAGAGAATCAATTGGAATTGCTAGGGCTGGTCTGCACTGGCCAGTAAACTTCAGGCAAAATGCCTTTATTTTTTTTTTTTTTGGATGAAAATATGCCATGAAACGTGCTACTTGTAATAGTATTCTGTTAATGGTTTTTCCCTTTGTAGTGAAAAACGGGACCTTAGTAGAACACAAGTATGTATGCTGCCAGCATTCTCCATCTTTCTTGGTCCCCTGTGCTTGAATGAGCCTCTGTCTGGCTGCTCTTCTCAACTCCACATTTGTTTATGTCATCTGAGGGTCACCTCATGTTGCTAGAAGATTCTAGGAGTGTGTCGGTGTAGTCCCCTTGAAATGACCTGTGGCAGTACAAAGTTGTGTGTTTCCTTTTGTAGGTTTTGGCCTCCTAAATGTTTTTCTTTTGGAGATCTCAATAATTTCTATTGTTTACTTGAGCTGAACCAGCGCTGGGGTTTGTGCTGTAATTTTGATTGCTGTTAGCGAAATTCAAAAGATGCCAGCTTGACCAAGCACTTCAGGAGGTGTCTCATGTCCTGCTGCTACTGACCTGCCAGTCCTCCCTCTGCCCCAGGACGTGAGCCCAGCTGAGCAGGGTACGGTCCTGCTTTTGCTGTGAGACCTAGTTGCGGTGCTAAGGATGGAGTGATATGAGTGTCTTACATCAGCATCATCAGCATGCCAGGGTCTCCATTCTTGAGATGTGCTGTCACCCAGTACTTCCAAGATTCCCTCTGAAGTGACTCGCTTCACTTGTAACGAATCTACTTTGGGGCAGCAAGCCTTCTGGATAAATGGAATTAGGTAGAGTTGCACGATGTAGGGTATGACTTGTTTCCACTCTTGGCTAGTTTTACACAGATGGCAGTTTCTCAGGAACTATAAGGAAGCTATTCTTTTGTTTTGTTCTGAAAAGCAACTAAATCATCCAAGGTAGATCCTGAAATAAGGAAATCTCTGAAGTCCTAGCAGTCTCTTCCTCTTGTGCACAAATTTACAACAGTTATATTTGTGGACATAACAAGCAAAGCAGTAGTTAATTTTAATAATGTAAGGGGAGAGACTCAATTTCAGTTCATTGCTTACTGCCTTACGTGACATGAGAAACTAATAATTTTTTGATAAATTCTGTGCTGTTTCCTAATTTTCTTCACCAGGTATATAGTAATCTTTCTAAAGGAGCATGAGAGAAATCTTGTACTGTACAACATAAATACTGTAATCTTTCCATTGCATTCCTGTAATTCCTTTCTTTGGAATTTCTTATACAAATCCTCAGCCTTTTTGACTAAACTTAAATTCTATTGAAACTAAGTTTTTGTTTCATCTTTATGAAAGAGATAACTGACAATTGGAATATTTGTGCATTTTGGCAATCTGTGTAGAATTGCTTTGATTTCAGAGCTGAATGTTCTTTTCAAAGGGAAAAAAATCTTTAGGTATTGCATTTTCTCAAACTTATTTTGAATGTGTACAAATACTGGTGTCCATGAAAATAGCTTATTCTACCTACCTGTAGATTAAACCTATAAATTCAAATGCATATAATTCAAATACATAAGTATCGTGACAATACTTTAAAATGTTTGCTTGCATGCTAGGAATCAGTCAAACGTGAGAAGAATGCACACCGCGGTGAAGCTCAACGGAGTAGTGCTTAATAAATCACAGCATGCTCAGCTAGTTCTCCTGAATATGCCTGGACCTCCTAAAAACAGAAAAGGGGATGAAAACTGTATCCTCTACTGTGTTGCTTCCATATTTCTTGAAATCGGAAGTTTGATTTTTTGTGATTGTGCCATTGTCTACTTGTTAGGATAATCATTAGTAACCATGATAAGCATAAGTGTGCCTTTAGGAAAACGACTTTTGATTCCACAGACAGAGTTTTAAGAAATGTTGATAGAGGTGGGTTTTTTATTCAATTGATGTAAAGCATTCCTAAAATTTGAATTTATTTTAACATCTCTATTTTTAGCTTCTCTGTAGGTGAGTAGGGCAGAACTAGACATTTCTCCTAAATTAGTCCTCTCTTCCCCTTGAGGAAGCAGGTGGATTTACTAATGGGATGGTAAAGAGTGACGCAAGAAAACTCCTTGATGAAATTTTCTAACTTGCTTTTTTTGCATTGTATATCAGAATTTTTGAGAGATTAGTGGCTATTTTATTTCTTTTCTGAATAAATTCCTTGACTTAATGATATTTCAGACATGGAGTTTTTGGAAGTTCTCACAGAAGGTCTAGATAGAGTTCTCCTGGTCCGAGGCAGTGGACGTGAAGTGATCACCATTTATTCTTAACCTCTTTGCACATTTTGTTTGACATGCCCACCCCCCCCAATGAGAAAACAGAGTTATTTTTGCCACGATTTGAGCAGCTTCATTAAGAGCTCTAGCGCATTGAAAATTACCTGCAAGCTGAATCTTCCCACGATGTGTTCTGTTTTTTCTATTACAAAGTTACATTTAAATTATATTTTAAGAAGATTTATGTAGAAAGTATCTCTGTAGTGAATTAAGAAATGGTGGATGGGTTAGGATATTTATGTGTAGCACATTCTGACACTTGTTAAACTGTGGTGAAACGCAAGAAAAGAAATTTTAATGCAATGGTATTTTTGAACATGAGCAACTTCTGATGATTTTAATCTTCGTACTGCAACTAAATAAAAGGGAAAGGTTTTAGGAAAAGTTGGCTTCCTCCCTTACCCCAATGCTGCTATGTTGCTTCTGTTGGGATTAGTTCTGATTTGGAAAACTTCATTCAGAAAGGTGTACAACCATTCAAACTTGTGGATCATGTGCATAAAGTGTTTCCATGAAGTTCATGATTTGCCACACTTGTTTGAAATAACATTTCTCTATTTAAAATGCTTAGTCAAGTAGCTGAAGCCTCCAGGTGACAGTAATATTAAACTCACAAGTTGTGTGGGTTTTTTTCCCGAGCTATTAGCAGTTATAGCATATTGCACAATTACACCAGTGAAACCTAAGAGCATCCAACTCATAGGAAGGCGATGATGCAGTAACTCCACCTGGTTGCAAATACAGCTGTAACAATTGATAAACCACAGCGAGTTGGTTAATGAAGTGCAGTCTTTTGTTTTCAAATATGTATATTTTGAAAATGTTGTATGTATGTGCTGCTGTTTAAAATAAAATCTGCTTTTCTGAATTGCAGGAGCTCTTAAGTGGTTTTTTTTTTATGAAATAAAAATAATAAATAATAAATATCGTTTTAAGAGTTTTTTGGATATCACAAGATTGATCTACTCTAAAAATAATGGTTTTATTTAAACATATATAAACTATTCTCTTACAATACAATCAGCATCTCTGTTGCTCAGACTGGGACAACAGTGATGCAGGGCCCAAACAGGGTTAAGGCCAGTGACCGTGGAGTCAAGGCAGTATCGTAGCGCTCTCGGGCAAAACCAAAGAAAGTTAAACAGCAAAGACTAAAAGTAGCCATTACCGGTCCCTGCAGCTTGATGCACAGCAACAGAGGGAACACAAAGATTAACAGATGACCCACTGAACTTCAGACGGCTCTCAGACACTGCTCGTGTGCACCAAGAGGCACCTGTGGAGCACGGGGTGGATGAGGTTTATGTATAGGCACCCGGGCACCCCGGGGGTGCACCAGTGGCTCTCTAGGGGCTTTAGGTACAAGGAAAGACAGATGGAAGTCCTGTGGACTGACCGGAAGGCGTCTGAAAGTGCTAAATTCGCACAGCCTATCAGGAAGTGCATGAAAAGGCATTCTCAGATGACTGGGGAGAGGGCAAATGTAATTGCATGCCCCTGGTGAACTCCAAAGGGTTTGAGTTTGAAGAAAACTTACAATAAGTCAAAACACTGATGTGTGAATTTCAAAAAAAAAAAAAAAAAAAAGAGATTTTTTTCCAAGGAGATGAGTAAGGGAGCTGGCAAACTGAATAAAAGAGAACTCTTGCTGGAGTTCACTTTTTGTGCATTCCTGGTGGCTTTCTTTACTTTCCCCAAGGCCTGGTTAAAAAATATGAAACATCTGGAACTTGCTTCCACACCCAAGGTGCCGCAAAGGGAGAAGTGTGCTTGGTCTCGCTGTCTCTGGGAACTGCTTTCATTGCCCCTCAAACCTTGGGGCTTTCACTTTCTCCAGAGCCGGGATCAAAAATATCAAATGGCTGGAGCTTGCTCAGACACCGAAGGTGCCAGGAGAAAAAAGTGTCCCTTGTTCTCACCGTCTCTTGGAACTGCTTCCATCACCCTACAGACCGTGGCATTTTGAGCTTTCCTGGTGGCTCCATCCTCACACACACCTTTTTTTTTAATCTCTCTCCAGGGCCGGGCACAAAAATATGCAACGTCTGGAGATTGCTTCCACACCCAAGGTTCCAGGAGGGAAAAATGTTGCTGCTTCTCACTGTCTCTGGGAATTGCTTTTATTGCCCCTCAAACCTTTGGGTTTTCACTCTCCCCAGGGCAAAGCTCAAAAATATTAAACATCCGGTGGTTAGTCCCACATCCAAGGTGCCAGAAGAAAAAAGCGTCCCTGGGAACTGCTTTCATTGCACTACAAACCTTGCCATTTTGCTCTTTCCTGGTGCCTTCATCCTCAAAAGCACTGTTTTTCACTCGCCCCAGAACGGGGCTCAAAAATCTCAGACCTCTGGAGGTTGCTCCCACATCCAGTGTGCCAGGAAGAAAAAGCGGTGCTTGTTTTTACTGTCTCTGGGAACTTCAGCATTGCCTAACCAGCCTTGGCTTTTTGAGCTTTCCTGGTGTCTTCATCCTCAAAATCATCCAAACCAGCTCGGTCCTATTGCTAGGTCTCCTGAATGCGTTTCAGTTCTTGCTTAGGGTTAAGCAATTATTTAGGACTGCCACCCAGAGATCTGTCCCGAGGCTGGAGACTCATGGGTGGCATGGGATGTGGGAGAACATGGGCAGGTATATCTGTGCTTCAGCTGTGAAACAAGAATCTTTGTACTGTACAGCTGGGAGCCATATGTGGCGATTAAATGCATGAAGGATTTCTTGTGCGTTTGCCTTCTCTGATAGAGGCCTAAATCTAAATTCTAGCCTTCTATTCGTTGGTATTTACTCAGGGATGTCTTTATTCATGTGCGTGTCTCAGTGAACAGTCAAGGAAACTGTGAATGTCTCGAGCTGGTGCCATAGATGTTTGGCTCTTCTTTCCTCAGGTGGGAGGACACATGTTCAACGCATAGTTAATTAATGATTAATTAGTCTCTCACTTTATGATGTACTACAGATGACAATCTGAAGCACAATTTATTGTAGTTCACTAAAGGAATGTTGGACTTCCCTGCTTTTTGTACCGTGTTAATGAGCTTGGTTGATGGGTAGATATTTCTTACACTTCACTGATTTAAGGAGTGTGTTCTCTGAACTCGTGTGGTTTACTGTCCTGTCATATCGCTGTGGAAGATGCCGAGCTGAATCTCCGAGCAATGGACACTATGGGATGCTATATGTGATCAGTCAAATTCCAGGAGTCTTTTCCAAAAATGAAAACAGGCAAGGAAAAAATGTCTGCTGTTATACAAGCAAAAGTTAAATCGCACTCGGATCTTAAAGCCTGTCCAGTCCCGTGCTGTCACTTATATAATTTGCAGCAAAAACTAGAACAACTTTAGCCTTTGTTTCACTCAAAATAACTGGCAATGTTAGTAATTGCTAAAAGATTTTACTTGTCACTATCACTTTGGTGAATTTATCACTGCTCAAAGAACATAGAAGCAAACTAGCAAGTCAAGAAATTATCTCTAATTTTGTGAAATAGCTCGGAATAACACGTATATGGGTGTTAGACTTCTGAGCAGCTCATAAATATCTGTTCATTTACAGTGGCCAGCTCTCAGCTGGCATAAATTAGCTTAGTTCATTTGAAATCAGTAGTTATGCCAGTTTATGCCAGCTGAACAGTTTGGCTCCGTGAAGCTTTCAGTAATTCGGATCGGGCAGGTTTTCTACCTGGTGTCATGGGAGCCCTCTTCATAGATCTCATTTTGAGACACTTGTTTTGGAAACTGAAAATAAATCCCAAGTTCCATCCATGACATTCGAATTTCCAGAAGGTGCTAGCGTTTCTTATGAAGACACAAACATTGATGTGCCATTGGCGTGGGGTTTTGTTTCGATTTGGCTTGGCTTCTTACCCTGCAATGACAGCTATTGGAGCTGAGGGGTCCGTGAGCCTGTGTGGCTTCAGCACAAGACTGAATATTAACAGAATGGAGGCACTTAGTTCCTCTGGGACAAAATTAATCCTCAGGGCATTTTTTGCAGACAAAAAAATCACAGAGCACCTACCTTGGGCCCAGGCTAGTGTGCCAAACCTTGCTAGTTACCAAAGGTTTTCCCACTGCTCTGAGGCAGAGCTTCCTCTCAGGGGCTGGGACTTCGTGAAGTGCTCGTTTTTCAGGAGGTGGTACTGACCCCTGCAAAGCTTCTCTCCCCAGAGGTCATTTCCATCGAGAGAGTCAGAGACTCAAGATGGTATTTTGGACAGGAGGGACGTGTTCAGTAATGTAGGAGTAGGAGATATGGGACACGCAACACATTCTTTGCTTCATTCTAGTCTGGAGATGCTTCTTTGTTGGGAGGCGACCCGTATTTAGGAAGTTCAAATGTTTACCTTTAAAGAAGCAGAGATAAGAAAGAGCTCTATGGTTCACTACATCTATACCACGGAGCCATGGTGCCTCTCAAGTCTTTCTAGAAATAATTCTCAGAATTCTATTTTTTTTGCCTCTTTCATGTAACGTAAGCATCTGATATCCAGCCCTCCAGGCAGAGGTGGTAGCATTGTCCAAAAATTTAGCTTCAGCGCTTAAATCAGCCAAAGGATAGGAATGCAAAGTGTCCTACATCTGTAACTGATGCTGTTAAAGGCAATTTCTGTATTGGTTTGGATTCTTAGAGAACAAGAGTCATTACAGTGACCCTTTCCTGTCTGCCTTACAGTCTCTCTGTCTCTAGGAGGGGTTTTGAATTTACTCTGTCATACCAGAGTGCCTTCAGGACAGTTTCTGTGACTGAGCTTCCTTTCCAAGTCTTTGAATGTTTCCCCTCCTTTGCAAGTTCATGATCTGACTCTTTAAGGCCTCAATGGGTGAAAACCTCTTCAGTTTCCGTGAGAGAAATTACTGTTGGCACCAAATGGGCCCTTAAATACTACAACAGCACAGAAGATAATAAGGGCAGATAGAAAATAGGCCCTTTTGGGGGCGAATGAGTGATTATCTCCCTCACGTATAGTATATGTTGCTACAGTTGCCAATATTTTAATAAGAGATGGCCACAAAAGCTTACTTCATGTTGTGATTTAGATCTGTAGGGTGTTGCTTTTTCAAAGGACTACAACAGTTTCAACTTTTCTAGCCCGGTTCAAGCATATGTTTTGGAAGTCCACTGATTTTAATGAGACTTAAGGAACGCTTCAAGTTGAGGATGAATTTATTGCCAGGGTGAATCTTTTGCCAAATAAGGTCCTAAAATATTTCAGCATGGAATTTCAACAACTTAAATCAACTTCCCTTGTTTTTTTAAGTGTAAACCACACATTCAGACTGAAGGAATATTACCAGATGGTGATGTCGCTTTTGTAAAGGGCTTTCACAAGAATAAGAAAATAGTGGAAATAGTTTTATTTCATTTACTAAGGTGTAGGAGGATTGTTGCTATAATGCCAAAGGAGAAAATCTCATGGATGTGGACGTACATACTTGGAGATCCACCACAACTCTTTCCCTGCCAAATAAACCTGCAGCTTCTATACATCTGGAAAGTTTCATGTACTTGGTTTGTGCTGTACTACAGCAGTCCTGTCACTGAATTATTCACAATTTTCTCATTGTTAAATTAAATCAGGGAACTCTGTTGTACAGTGAGTTAGAATGAGTGAATTTCATCTACTATTGCTGGTAGTTGTTACATATATTATACAAAAATGACCAGAATCTATTTGTGGAAGGTTTGTAGGGACTGGACTTTGACAGTGACGCTGAGTTCTTGAATTCAGTAAGTCTTCTCTTAGACAACGGAAGGAAGAAGCTGTCAGAACCTGGGAGAAAATTAATTTTTTATGCAATAACTGGTTTATGCTAGCAAGACCAAGCCAGCAGAGGAACTGTTTAAAACCTAATAATTTATACCATGTAAGTTATAAAAACGAGGAGATAATTTATGCTCTGGTGTTGTAATTTGGTGCTGCTCTATTGAATTCACAGAATCACAGAATCTCTGTGGTTGGAAGGGACCTCTGAGATCATTGAGTCCAACCATATAAAAAAAAAAAATATTCATTGCAGTTCAGTTGACTTGGACCCATGGACAGGTTTGATATCCAATGAACTCTCCTTACCCTGA
>JAOXJK010000012.1:60105283-60126502 GCA_025774025.1 Xenus cinereus | reverse complement strand
CCCCGTCCCCTCCCGTGCCACCGGCCCCTCTGCGAGCGACCGCCAGCCCGGCTCGGGCTCTCCTCCCCCCCGGGGGGGGGGACAGGGTGCTGCGGGCCCCCCCCCCCCCCCCCCCCCCCCGGGGCCTGCTTGCGGGGAGCGGGAGCCCGCCCAGCGCCTCGGCCCCGGCGCCTCGGCCTGAGGGGTTGGAGCCGTTAGTGGCTCTGCGGGCTGGGGTGCAGTGTGGTGTCTTGTCCTGGGGTTCCCCCCCCGGCTCCTGGGCTGGGCTCGGCCCCTCTGCTCGCCCAGAGCCCCCCCCCCCCTCCGGGGCGGCAGAGCTCGGCGTGGGCTCCCAAGTGCCCTGACACCGCTCCTTCTGGTCTGGCTGTTGGCTTGTGGCTCATGCCACTGTCGGGTCACCCTGTGCCCACGATCAGAGTTGTTCATTCGTGATGCTGAGATGATCGTGGGTTCCAGATGTTCCCCAGAAGACCATTGGCAAGCCCACCCCCTCGTTCGCTTTCCGTCTGCACAGTGTGGGGGTTTGAAAAGAAAAAAAAAAAAAGGGTGGAGACTTGGAGTGTTGAAGGAGCAGGGAGCAGTATATATACATATAGGGGTGTATTGGATGGAAGAGAGTCGCGGCATGGGGATGGGGTTTGTATGTGGAGTGGAAGAAAGGGGGTGCCTTCCCAGACGTTAACCATTGCTGGTGCCCCAGAGCTCCCAGTGACAGACGGCGAAGCCATCTCTGTGCCTGCCACTTCTGTCTCTCAGAAGAGAGGGAAAGTATGAATTACGTGCCATGATTTGGGGAGTGCGGTTGCTGCCTCTGGGAGAAACTTGCTCCGGGAGGCTCTGCGGAGTGTCTCATGTTCCACAGTGAAGGGGAAAAGTGAACATCTGGAAAGAGCCACTTGTTGCACGAGTAGTTGTTCTCAGCTGCCGTGCAGAGCACAATCCCAAACTGAAGAATGTGCCTTTGGAAACGCTGCAGACTGTGTCACGGCCTGACCAGGAGACCCAGTTTTGTTAAGAGATCACTGGGAGTGACAGGCAAAGCAATTAGGATGAAATTCAAGTGAAACTGTGTCAGACGGCTTCAGAAGCTGTCCTGCTGAAAATAAGTTTTCTGACAGTGCTCTCTGACATATGCTGTAAAATGGCAAAGATGTTCCCAGCTCCCCTCTGTGAGTCTCTTCAAGGAAAGCTAAACCAAAGGGTGATTGTTATTTCTGCCACTTGAGGTTTTCACATGGTAGAAAGATTAAAAATTCCAGGCACGAGTGGTGATACTGGTCAGGAAAATAGACAAACATTAGCTACTCTTGTGCTGCACCACTGAAGCACAGAGTGCAATTTTTTTGGGGGGAGTAACTGGTGAAAACTTGAATTTTTTTACAAATTAAATTATAAATCTTAATGAATTGTCCTCAGCACTGGTGGGGGAGGAGCTTTTGAAAAGAAGAGGGCCTGAGCTTATATGCTGTATACAGAGTTGTTGAGTTTTCCTGATACCTTATTTTTTTCCTGTTGTTGCTACGGAGACGAGTAAAATGCTGCCCATAAATAGGTGCTGTCTCCTCTAGAGCGGGGAGAAGGACATGAACACATCTCTACATGGAGAGCGCTCTCAATTTGCTTTTATTTTCTGGCCCGTTTTTTCAGCATGTTTCAAACATTACTCAACACTCTATGGACTTACCTGTTTCTCCCAGACCCTCGGCCAAACCCCAGTTGCAATGACACAGTTTAACCTCCTCATGGGATTGTGTATTCCCATCGGAGACAGAGGTAGCTAAGCACGGATTTATTTTTGCCTTCCCTTTTCCTCATCCCTGTTCCCTGCCCATGCCCACTTAAGAACACCAAAGATTTCCCAGTTTATGTCTGAATTGCCAAGAGAGAATTCATCTTTTCTTGCGGTCAAACTAATTCTAAACCTCCAAGTGGTTGGTAAAGTGAAAAAAAGGGCACAACAACGCTCTCACAGGTGTTGGGTGCTCTGGTAAAGCTGGAGGAAGAGGCGCTTCTCTTCACAAGCAGTTATTGTAAACCACAGTCAGGTATTTAAACTGTGCTTGTGTCAGGACGTAGCCTTGAGGAGGTTGAATTGTGCTTTATCCCTGCAGAAGAACAATGCTGGAAAGTTTTCACTGAAGAGCAGCTCGGAATGAGTTAACTTTTGCTAAAAGTTGAGCAGGAGGGTACAAATATTTTACCTTCTTTAGTTTTCCCTTCCGAAATATCGAACATGCTGAGTAAGAACGCATTTTTATAGGAGTGTATTTGCCTTTAACACTTGCCCTACAATATTTTCTGCCTGAATTTAATAGCCTAGTGATAGCAAATATTCTGTATATTGTATGAAAGGTGCAGTTAAGGATATCGGTTAATTTTTGTGTTCCTGATAGAGATGGAAGATAGTCCAGAAGCGATGATACCAGCATGGTTCGGGTGCACAACAGTTTAAAAGTAATTGCTTTGTGTAAGAAAGATCAAAGAATCCTTGCTGTCTGTCATGGCACTTTGCAGGGCAAGTAGAGGGAAAAAAAACCCAACAACTAGGAACCACCTTTGTGCTCTGTTCCCAAAGTAAATTTTTAATTAGATTTTATCATTGTTATCGTACAATACTTGGACTTACACTTAGTAAGAAAGGGTGCAGCTGAGAATCATTTCAAGAACTAGTTCAGGAGCACTGATTTAGCAGTAAGTTATTTAAGTGGGTGTATGCATGCGTTGCTTTCCCACCTTTTATTTCCTGTCCTACTTAGACTTTTCTTTAAGTGGTTTAGTAATCTCTGGTATGCTGCTTTCCTTCAGGAAAGAGGAATACTTTATGTACTGACTTAAGCAAGATTTTGGTGATAGGAACAAACATAAGAAGTCAGGAAACGTTAACAGAAGGAGAAAAAGTGGCCTAATATGCTTCAGTGGGGTAATTAGCCCTCCGTGAGCATTGACTGGGAGAAGCTGGGGGGCATTGGTAAGGAATGCTCAGCGGTGGCAGTTGGGGGGTGCGTGTGTCTGAGATGATCCCAGGGGCACTTGGAGGGGGAAACTTTGGGGATATGAAAAGTAGCTTTGGAAGTTTGGGCCCTGTGAAGGGAAGTCAACCTGGCAGAAGCTTACCTGTGGTTGCAAAACACTGTTCTGTCTGTTCTTTCCCCAGCTTTTGCGTACGTGCGGACAATCCTGACACGCCTCCAGCAAAAAAGAGAAAATCAGGTATTACACATTACAGAAGTGTTTAATATGCCTGATTTTTCTTAGGTTTCATGTACCTTAGAAAACTCAGGCTTTTTCACTCTGTCGTTGTTCCCGAAACTGTGTTTTTTCAAGCTGTTCTTTCCTTGTGGCCGTCCGTATGGCCGGTGACTTGAAGGTGTGTCATAGGGCCTAGCCCTGTGTATGATGTTATCTGTGTTGACTGTGGCAGGGCACGATACTTCTACTGCCAGCAGGAGATAACCTGTCTCTCTCGGGCGGTGAGCCCATGCACGGCAGCAGAGAGAGTGTTTTAAATCAAAGCTGCGTGCTCCCTTCTCTCTGTATGCACAAGGTACCTCTGTCGGTTCAAAATACTTACGAGAAACCACTTAGAACCTGGGATGTGAAGGAAAGTAACTTTAAACTGATGGCAGGCAGAGAAAAATGGTATTTCTGTGGGCCTGGGGGTGGAGGGGGAAAGCCGAACTGAAAGCAGAAGTTTAGCTTGAATCTGAAAATTTTGGCATTTTGAAAAGATAGAGGAAGGGTGAGTGAAGAAGGATGGAGATGCAGCAGAGGAGAGAACAGTACAGAAGTGCTCTCTTGGGTGAGCCTTTCTCTGATAGCCCCTCCACAAAATGTTCAAGGGTAAAATTACGCAGCTGTCTGCAGCCGTGTTGGTGCCTTTAGATGCCAGCTGCATTGGTCCTGATTTGAGATTGCCATTTCCCCTGTCTCATCTTTCCTGATAAAGAGGCAGAAATGATGCTCTTTAGGCTGTATGGCATTTCCCAGCACAGGTTCTGCGAGGGGACGTGGAGCTTCCTAGTTAGTGCTTGGCAAACGATGCTGCCCCATATTTGATGGTAGGGGCTGCTGAACTCGGTGTGCTTTTCAGGCTTAAGAGCATAAACCAATTGAAAAATATGTCAAATTGGTATCTTGCTCCCCTGTCCCTTCTCCCTTTAGCAACATGACCAACTCTTGGTAGGAACAATTCCCTCTTCTTAGTAAGCAGGCCAAATCTGCTTCTAAGAATGTGGTACCGTCTATGCCCTTGTCTGCTAAAGTGTCATTCTCTTATTTTCAAACAAATGCTCTTGTCTACTATGATTTAATCTCCAAAACAACCCCTTATGAGACGGCTCTGGCTTGTTGATACTGTCTGAGGGCTTGCACATCTCTGCTTCTTTAACACTGAGAAGAAAAGCTTGCGTAGCTTTGGTTTCTAGACCTCAGTGAACAGTTTCTCTCAACTGGACAAGAGTGAGCCGTAACAAACTGCAAGAGTACGTGCATGTGGGGAGGGAGCGAGGAAGAGAAATTGCACCATGTGCTGCTTCTCCGGACACAGGGAATGTTCCCCAAAGCAGGGTTTTTTTTGGAGATCTGGCTGGGAGACTCACGGGTTGGTTATTCTTTGAGCTCCAGCTCTCAAGGGCTGCTCAGCCAGCTAATAGAAAAATTGCCACCAACTGCTGTTGACAGAAGGGTGTATAAGTTGAAATGGGTTGCACTGCTCTTGGTGGAACTAAGGAGATGGGCTTTGATGCAAATACAAATCCTAATCCCCTTTTATATCCTGTTCTTATGTGGCCTGTCTTTGCTTTTTTAGATCACACCACCCCTGAGCTTAAAGAGAAAGTTGAAGTAGTCTCTACTGAGGTGAAGTTGCCAACCAGGGCAACTAAGCGCCGGAGGCCTTCAGTCAGCGATGATGCTTCAAGCACAGCATCTGCGGAAGAGGTCAGCAAGGGTTTTGCTTTGCAGTCATTCAAGTTTATGGTTTTAATGTGTTCGTAAACACATTAAACCCAAACGTTGTAAACTGCTACTCTCTTTCTCGAGGTTGTAGCTTGAATCAAAATACACTACTTTACAAGAAAAATGGCATACTTCCTCTGATTAAACCTCTCTCCGCTAAGTTCGTTATCCACCAGGCCAGGAGAGGATTCCTGTAGGACTTTGGCTCTGTAAAAAACAGTCAGGAACTGCTTGACTCCCTAGTTTGGCTCAAAGGTGTAGTGCTAGTTTTCTTATTGCCCCATAGGGTAAGAGGAATAAGAAACTGTTGTGCTCTAATTATTCGTTCCCGAGAGGGTCGTTAACTCTTATTTGTACAAAATATATTTTTCAAGGGCTAAACTATCACACTTTGGAATGTTTAGGAGCTGACTGAGTGATAACTCAGGGACAAGCTTGTACTGTTTTAGTCACTGCGTAAAACTTGCACTGTTTTAATCACATGTCTTAATCACAGAGTGATTAAACTACCACGTACTGGTTTAATCACTCTCAAACACTGCAGGTATGAGAGCCTGTATTAAAAAACTAAAGGGTACTTGTGCATGATGGTGCAAAGATTTGCATTCTTCTGCAATCTGAACCAGTAAATCATGGTCCCCAAGTCATAACAAAGCTGACTAAATTTCAGGAAGTTTATGTTTGCTTGGATTCACATTTGGGTTACGCTCACGTTGTTTTCTTTTTGTTTTTTTTTTTTTTTAATTTTCATTTAAGACTTTTGAACCTGCAGCTAAAAGACCAAGATTTTCTGCACTAGATGTAGAAATACTACAAATCGGTAAGGCTGACATCAAATTATGAACTCGTTTCTTTTTCACCCTACGTTGTGTACCGTACAGCTGTACCCCTGGAGTTATGTTGGGATTATTGCAGGCACAATACTAAGGAATACTTGAGTGTGAACTCTCTTTCTTCCCTGCATCGCTTTGGGATTGGAGCCAGGCATTTATCTTGTCATCTCAGTCTAAGAGCTGCCTTGGATGCAGTCCTCCACTTCTGATACGTCCACTATTAGCTTGCCAGAAGGAAATTGTTTTAAATGCTAATTTTGGGTAGTAGATCCTGATAACCCTTTTATTATTTCAGGTTTTGGCTGGCAATACCTTGTGTGCACAACTTCCTGTGGTTGCCAGTATGAAAACCTGAAAATATCCTCAAGTGACATAACACAAATGACATTATGATATAAGAGAGAAGATGAAAATTTATCTTTGGTGAAGCTCTTTACTGTAAACTCATAAAACTCTTTAGTTTCCTGTTACAGTTACTGATGCCTTATGCTTTTCCCTAGCAGGTCAGATGCCTTGTGGAACCAATGCTTACTTACTCGAGGAAACACTACCCCTTTCTCACAAGACAATTCCATGTCTGAGGTAAAAATCCTTCTGTTTTCTTTGACTTCTCCAAAAGGTTTGCTGCCTTTCACTTTCATTCTTGTACTTCCTCTGTGCTGCCCAACATTTGTATTTGTGGCCACATAGCAATATTTTTCCAAGGTATCCTGGAACTCCTCTGGGTTGCTATACAAAGGGAGGTCTCCACCTGTTGGGGTTTTTTTTTTCTTTGTTTTTTTTTCTCCCCAACCAATTTTAAGCTTTTTCTTTAAATCCAGGGGGACACGAGATTAGATAAAGATTAAAAGTCTGTGGTAAGAGGAAGTGTTGAACTTGAGAAGAGGCTGAGGTCACAACCAACCGCGTATATTCAAGGCGGCTGTTTCGATTGCCACTTTTACTTCTGTGCTTTCCCGTTAGCCAGTTGAAGACAGCAGGTCTTCATCTGAAAGTCGTAAACATCTCGTGTCTGTCTCCGTCATCATCGGCGTACACGCTTTACGAAGTAGCCGGTGGTAGAGCTAGCGTCAGGAGGTGCATATTTGAATCTTCTCTTGATACTATTTCTTTTGCTGTCGATGTTTTCAGCACGAGCCAGAATGGCAAGCAGAGCATCAAACCTGCCTCAGACAGCATCTTAGCGCCGAGGCCGCCCATTAGGGAGCGCTCTGTACCAGAATCCACCGCTTCGGAAGGCAGCAAAATGGGGAGGCTTCTCTGTACTGCTGAAGAGGTACGCTGGGTGGGAAGGGCGTCTTTTGAAATGGAACAACTTAGCAGTTACAGCAAAACTGTACGTGAACGCTGAAGTGGCAGCGGGCGTAGTTGGAGAAGTTGAAGGGATGCTGCTGGAAAATCAGTATATAGCATTTGATTTGCCTTTACAAGCCTCAAGTCTTGGAAGAGAGCAGTGCTTTGTTGCCAAAAGATTGAATTTTAAACCATTTTCAGGGAAATGGTATACTGGGGGAGGACCCTCCAGCCAGTTTCACCTGCAAGGGGAGCTGTACTGCCTTGTCACTGACTGTATATTTGTTGCAGAGTTGTTTCACTATTTTGTCCTTAACATCACTCAACTGTGGTCTTTACATAGCAACCCAAAAAGGATAGTGTAGGCAAAAAAACCACTCAGTTGTTGATAATCCTTCCTTACAGGACTATCTGAGAGGTCTTTCCCTGTCCTGTCCTTCCAATATCTGAAGCACCTACTGGAAAAATCCTGATAAATCTGTCTTACATGGGAGAAGAACTTAGGCCAAAGTACTGGAGAAGGTGGCTGTGGCAAGCTGTGGAGCATAATTAAGATACCCCAGGGACTTATAGCACCCAATCATTATGTATATTGACAGGAATGCTGAAGAAAAAACAGTTGCAGAAGGAATTTTGAGCTTTATAGGGGGGGACAAGCTCCTTAAGCAGGGCTAACACAAAGTGAAGGTGTGGGAATTCCTGCTAAAGTAAACTTTAATAATGTGCCAGTGTTTTGGGAACAGCCTGTGCAGTCCCTGCTACGTCCAGACAACAAACATTTGCATCCTATGCAGTGGTTCTAACCTGTTTTGGTTTTCCCCTCCGTTCTGCTAGGATGTTCAGCGAGGAGAAAAGGTGAAATATCAACAGCTTGTGGAAATGGCAAAAGAAAAATATCCTAGAAGCCGTCCTACTCCACAGCTGACAAGCTTCCGCAAGTAATTATAGGAAAAATAACCTTTACTTTTTGGTGTTAACTTTATAGCTGTTGTGTATTGAAGTGGAGGGGGATTAATCTCTCCTACTCTCAAGGGTTCTGGACAGTGTCCCAGGGCAGGTGTCGGGGCAAACTAATTTTTAAAAGACTGACACCCCCCTCCAGTTCCCTACTGTGAAGCGTGAATATTTTCTGAATGTAAGGTGACAATTCCTATGTTGATATGGATGTGTTTCTCTTCTTTCTGATACTCCTTTATTCTCTCTGTGTTAAGAGAGAGAATATCTAGTTCTTGTGCTGGCACTGTAACTTCTAGTATAAAAACATACAGCATTGGTTATTCTGTAGCACCATTACAAAGAATTTATCTTCCTCTTGTTTGCAATCGATGAGTTTTTCCTTGCTCAGGAATCCTGTTTTATCTGAGAATGTGAAACTTCAGGTAGACACAGGGAATGCCAGAATTTTCTCTGTTCCTTTCCACCTCCCCTAGTCCTTCCCGCATGAATTATAGGAAGTTTTCTCTCTGCAGTACATTAAGTGGCCAAAGTCCCACTCGTGTGTAGAATTCCAGTTCATTAAGCAACCTGCAAGGGGGAGCTTGTGTGTAATTCTGATTCATATATTACCGGTGATGAGTATATTGGATATCTTATAACTGTATCAAAAGATTGCACAAAGTTAATGACACAAGTAAAAACCACAAAAGTAACAGAAACCATTATCTTAGTGGAATAATTACTCTTCAAAGCTGTGCAGAAGGGGCCTAATTCATGTAAAATAGTGATGCCGAGATAATGCTGGAGTTCCAGCATGCCTTTCTGCACAGTAAGACAGTAGAAAATGCTGTGCTTTTTTGCAGTTCCCTTTAAATGTTGTGAAACATGGGTTGTTACCAAGGCTTAGAAAAAAACCCTGTCTCCGCTCGGTGGTTCACAGCTAGAAAACATGTGAACACACCACTTCAGAGCAGCGTGTCATGTTTAAACGTTCTGGGGCACGAAAATGATACGGAAAACAGTATCACGTGTAATTTTAGGTGGCCATAGCATTTTAGGATGGGTCAAGACTGTTGTTTTCAGTGTTCTAATCTCCCCGGTCATTGATTGTTGCGGTTTGGCTCGTATCTCAGAGCACACGTGGAGCATGTGAAACAGGTTCCTTTCAGATGAAGCTAAACCAGAGGGTGTTCCTGGGGAATGTACCTAATAAACTCCCAACTGCTAATGAGTATATAGTCCCTGAGCTCGGAGTAGAGCAGGTCTGAAGTAAAATGTCCCAAAAGTACCTATATCATGGACATCGCATTCTCAGTGTCAGCATAATCTTTAATAATTAGATTGAGACGAATTGGTCCGGGCTGGTTGAAATGAATTCTCTCTTGTCCCGTAAAATAAAGTGATCTCCTCGGGTTAATCCAGATATTTGTACGATGTGCGAAGAATTTTTTTTTTTTTTAAATTTTTAAAGAAAAAAAAACCAAGAAGCCATTGATTTACTGGTGAAAAGGTACAGGAAACAAATATCACAATTGATTGGTCTCTCTTGAAATTCTGAAGAGCCAGAAAATTTGATTCCTGTATCTTCAGTGTGCCCGAGGTTCTGAACACAAATGGAAATGCCCTTTGCATTTGGTCACAGAACTAGTGCAGGAGGCGGGATGTTTCTGCCAAGGGATTAAACAGCTTAATTTTACGTTGCATATTTCTGTTGCTTTAACCATGGCTTCAGACTCTGATGTAGACCACTGTGTATGGCAAAACTGTATCCTTTCTAGTGAATTGGTACGCACTGATAACAAATGCCCTACCTGTACAAGTTCTGATTCTTCTCTGTTGTTTTTTTGCTGCACCAAAGTGTTCAAGTCTATTCCAAGGAACCAGCGATGACTTGCCTGCAAGAACCAAAACTTGGAGGAGATGTCTATCCATGTACAACACCAAGGACCAGTGAGTATCCCCGTGATTCAAATCTGTTCCACTTTGTAGGCAGACTTCAAAACAGGGCATTTCCTATACGCTCCCACATGATATTCAAAGTTCAAACTGCTTGCCAGAGTTCAAACTTCCCGATCATACAGCCATTTAAAATATTTTTTTGTATTTATCACCCAGAAATCAAGAGATACATCCATCTGATGGCTTTTGAAAGTTGACTTATTGTTTTCATATCGATGCTTTTCTCTGCAGGTATCAAATGTATTGATGTTTGCTGCCCAGAGTCCTCTCAGAGAGATAACATGATCAGGTAGAGTCTCTTTTAATCATGGTTCTTGTTTCTTTTGGCTCTGTGTGCATGTCTCTTTCAGCCTCCAGTAGTGGCCAGAAGATGACAAGTGGTATTTATCGATATGCTGTGCTGTGGAAGAGCTGGTTTGTGGCTCTGGAATTGCTCTCAAGCCAGTTGCATCTCAAACACAGCTCCCGTGCTAGAGCCCTGCTGTGTGACAAACAGGGTTCTGCTGGTGTGGTGTTTGCTGGGTCCTTTGCTGTGGGAAGAAAGGCAGTGAGGGGGGAGTGAGGGACGTATCGAGTTGGCCTTGGATTTGCAGAATCCGTTTTTGCTTGTGAGTCTTTCTGCCAAACCACTTCATTCCCTTTGAAACTAGGCTCTTAAGCGTAAGGGCTAGAGAGCTCGTCAAGCCTGGTGGGACTGAGGCCGTCGTTGTGACTTACGGCATGTCTTGGGTTTGAATAGGAGAGCCAAAAAAAGGAAGCTGGCAGGACTAGGAGCTCAGGTGGCTTTGTGTTGTTGAGGGAAATGGGGTTTTGGGTGTAGTAAGAGATTTTGTTTGGCAGTCTGACGCACGCATCCTTCTGTGGTGACCTGCCCCTAAATGAGAGAGGAGAGAGCGTGGATGGGAAGAGAGAGAGATTCAGTTGCGGCAGTCCGGGTTTTTTTGCTAATTCTGTCCCCATTCTTCTCCCTGCTTTAAACACCCGCGCTATATTTAGCTGTGGAGCACTGTTCTGTGCTTAAATTGTCAGTGGCTCACCTAAGCTCAACGGGAGAGAAGGAAATAAAATAACTGACAGAGTATGATGCGTTTGAGTAAAAGGAACATTTTCTTGCCTTTTTTTTTGCGGATTTAACTCCTAACTGAAAGTCATTTGACAAAGCTCATGATATGTACTCTCACCATGCTGGACTGGAAGCGTAGAATACCTTGAAAGTCTCTTGTAGGTCCCCCTCCTGAAAAAGGGGGTCTTTGGTGACAGTGCAAATTCTTGTTTTGGAAGAAGGGACATACATATGGGCAACTTTAATGTCTGTGTATTTGTTTGCTCTTCAGAGTCTGCGTGGTTTTAATGATAATCCTCTCCAAATGGGGGATAGTCACTCTCTTGACTAGCCTATAGAAGGCAAGTAAACATCCTGTAGCTGTCCCATTTTTAATTCAATGTGCTGGTCTTAGTTTATGTAAGCTAACTATATTTGGATGCAAGTATAGTTACAGATGTTCATGTCATACCTTGCAGTATAACACCTAGCACGCAGTAGATCACAAAGCACTTGATAGAGGAAGGGCTGGTTGCTTCCCTCTTCTCCAAATAATGAAACTGGTAACGAGAAATAAAAGGAGCCTCGCGCGTGCAGGTGGAAAAAAAAAAATATAAATTTACAAAGCTCCCAGCTCTTCATTCTATCCCAGTTTTGCTGCTCCGAAAGAATTGTGCTGGAAGCTGAGACGATGTTGTCACGTGTGCAACCGAGGCGCTAGTCAGAATCAGCCTTGAAAAAGTATTTCTTATCCAGACGGTGAATTCTTGAGAGTTACATGGGAGAGTACAGATCCACAGCTCACCTCTCTCTCTCTTTCTCTCTTCTTCTCGCAGGTACTCCCCACCAGCTGAAAAATCTCAGGAAAGAGCAGTGAAACAAGCCGTTGCAGGGGTAAGCTTGTGTTATTCATTATTTCTCTTTTCAGAAAAACACAGCTATTTGTGGTCAGGAATTTTTGTAATCTTCACTCACGTGACTTAACAGTGTATGTATTTGTCCAGGTTGGTTTTCCCTGGGAAAGTGGGAGCGTTATTTGATGAGTAGTGTTATTGCAAAAAGGGTTTTCTGCTAACATTTTGTTTCTGGGCTATTATGAGCACGCTACACTGTACTATTTTTGTTCTTCCCCTTTAATTTGTTGGGAATAGCCTCAAAATCTTTACTGCACAGACTTCGTTGACGTGCAAAGCTAGACTTTACCGGTGTTTTTAGTCTTCTCTTGTTCTGTGAGATAGGAAGTACATCTCTTGGACTCTCATCTCTGGTCAGGATCGAGATCAAAAATAAAATTTTAATCATGGAAATCAGAAATATTAGTCTCAATCTCAAATTGATACCTGCAGGTGGAGGCTTTGCCGGGGTTCTTAATGCTAGTCCAAGCCAAACTTAACTTTCTGCCTCTCTTGCCTCCATTTAATTTTGAGTGCAGCACTACATGGGTGCTCAGTTGGAATGCGGTCATCGATAAAAAGTAACTTTCGAGTTTGCTGGTTGGATGTGTGTACAAAAACCCTTCCGGTTTTATACACGAGGAAGATTTTCTATACTATCCCCTAGCAAAAAAAAAAAAAATCCGTGCTTGATCGCTAGCTTAACGTCCTTTTGTCTAACAGAAAAAGAATGGTGCTGAAATCTCAGAAGATGCATCACTCCAAGCACGTCTGGCACCTGGTCGGGTCAAAAAGTTAGCTGCTCTTGATGTGGATAAAAAGGAACTCCCAAGCTTGGAAAAAACAGTCGAACACTTTCCTCCGCTCACAGAGGTACCATAGCTGACAGTCTGCTAGAGGAAACAGAGGGCTGGGAAACAGCTGGAAGGAGCTCCATTTATTAGAGGGGGTTCTTAAGGCTTTTTGAAATCTTAAGAACTTGCGTTTAACCTGTTACGGAGTGTCTGCAGCTGTGACTTCACAGTGCAAGGGTCAGCACTAAAGCTGGTTTTAAGGATTTAAAGGATTTAAACGCATTACGCTCCACGCACTCCTTCGGTTGTGCTAACCTCAGGGTTTGTGGGGCTTCTCTAACCAGGACCAAAAATTGCTCTGGGTTTAACAACGGTCTCCCAGAGCAGTGCTAACCCGATTTGTGCAGTTATATTGGATCTGCCTCTTAACCTGACCTACCACGGAGGCAGAACCTGAACTAGAAGCTTTTGCTGATCCATGGTGTTGCGTTGCTTGTTGGGGGACCTCAGCATCTTGTGTACGCCCTCGGGATCTCCCAGAGTCGTGGATGCACTGCATGTAGCGGCGGTCACGGGAGTCAACTCAGTTATGCTATGCAAGGGAGTGGGAGTTCAGATTGCCCAGCTTGTATGAATTTTGGCTGCTCTATTATTCTTTGGAGTTGCAGTCTCACTGAGCACCGCCTTTTTTTGCCTGGTGAGGGTTGACTTGGAAAGGGCTAGCAAATCCAGAGTTTACAAAGGCTGCGGAGTGATGCTCAGTAAAAAAAACCAGGGGTTTTTTCTTACCTTGCTGGCCCAGATTCAACCAAGAAGCAGCTGCTATTGCAGATCAGAGTATTATACTAACAGTCCCAGTGGTTTATTTGCGTTCCTTAAGCGGACTTAAATGGAAAGATCCAAACTGCAGCCAGTTGCATGCACGAATTGCCTGACTCCAGGGTAGCTGCCTCAGTTTCCCCCTTACTTCAGTTCCCTTTGAAGTCCCCCCACCTTCCCATTCTTTCAGGCTCCTGACTTAACTGCAGGAGCTAATGCCTGCTGGGGTTGGCTTAAACCTCAGCATCACGTGGGAAAGGCGTTTGCTGTACTTCTGCTCATTTTTCAGCCGCTTTAGCGCGTTTGCTCCTCCGCTCGTTTTATCTCAGCTTCCTTGGAGAAAACAAATGGAAGCAAACCCGGGCTCTGAAGTTCAAAGTCAGGATGCTGAAAGAAACCAACCAACACAAAAGTGCTATTGCTAACTTAGCAAAAAAAAAAAAAAACCAGCAAAGCCAGTTGCTCTCTCACCCGAGCTTCGTTTCCAGGCCGCGTTTCAGTTGAAAGCTGCCCGCAGGTTAGCGCGCTCGATGCTCTGTTTCACAAGTCCTTCCCCATTTAATTGTTCATTTCAGGCCATGGAGAGAGAGGTCATTGCCGCATTTGGCAAAGGTGAGCCAGATGAGATCTTGAGCAGTGCCTTCAAACTAAAGGTCACTCGTGAGGACATCCAGACCCTAAGGAACCTTTGCTGGCTAAATGATGAGGTAAAACTAGCTGCAGCACAGGGATATTCTAATTCAGCCTTTATTTAAAAATACCCCTTCACCGTGTACGGAAGTCTTTTCAAAGTTATTTGATGACCTCCACTGCAGAGCCTAGAAATCTCTGCACAGTTCTTATTTTAGGTACTTAAGGGTCTAGTGTTTCTGGAAGTTCCTTTACTTCTTGTGTTACGCGGCTTCCAGGAGTTAGTTTAGGTTATTGGAGTGGGTGGCAGGTGTTTTTATCAAACTGCAGATGTAACCGAGTGCAAAATTCTCAGAACAAAAGCTGACAGCTGAGGCTGGAGTTCTCTCCACTGTGTATTTAAGGGTGGCCAGAAAAGACATGTTGCTGTATTTTTCATTTGGTAAGCTAGTGTCTTCTTTTACATCTCAAATTTACTCTTTATGGTACAGATCGTTAATTTCTACTTGCGTCTTGTGGTGGAAAGAAGCAAGAAGGAAGGATATCCAGCAGTCCATGCTTTTAGTACTTTTTTTTATTCCAAACTATCTGCTGGGGGCTACAAAGCGGTGAGAAGATGGACCAGAAACATGGATCTTTTCAAGCAGGACATCATCTTAGTGCCCGTTCACTTGAGATTGCACTGGACACTAGTGGTGAGTCAAACTGGCTTTTTATTGAGAACTGGATAGGGAAAAAAAAATCTAGCAAGTCGTTTAGACTTGCACAGCACGAGGTTGCGCTTTGTCTAATGGTCACCTTTTCCTAACAGGTCATAGATATCAGAGAGAAAATCATCAAACACTTTGACTCAATGGGACAAAAAGGAGATGCTATTTGTCAAATTTTGCTGTAAGTAACTGTTCAGTCACTGCTTTTATGTTGTGAATTATGAGAAGGTTTTTGGATTTTGTCCCTGTTAACATGACTGCACGTTTCCTGTAGAAAACAAGAAAGTTTTCACATTTCTTGTAAATAACAAACCAGAAATCTTGGCTTCGCTTCCCGCGAGTTGTCTGACATTGGCTACTTACCTAGTCTCACACCGTCCCCTCCGTCCAGGGGCTTGGATGCCTGGCTTCTGCCACCTTCCCACTGTGTGCACAGACAAATAAGTGACAGCCCCGTGGCACACGTGTTGTTAGTGATAAATAAAACTGTGCTATTGAGGAGAGGGAAGAATTTCAGGGAAGATGTTGTTTGTGTTTCTGACGAGAGCAGGAGAGCAGCCCCACAGAGACAAACCGAGTGCTGGTTTAGTCGGGCGCTCTCCTGACCGCTTAACAGAAATGCCTGGGAAAGGCTGTAAGAATAGGTCTGCATCCAATAGTTTTTTTTTTTTCCAGCCATTGGCGGCCTGGGAACTTCCTCAGCCAGAGGTATTGGCCCAAAAGCTTTTGTAGTCGGTCTTCCAGAGGCGCAGGCAGTGTGTGGGGTTCGGGCACACACAGTGGAATTATGGCATAACGATTCCTTGCTTGGTTTTTCTGTTCTTCCCCTGATAACATGTGATTTGGGGTGTTTTAACCTCTCCTAAGCAATGAACTTAGGCTTTTGTGGAAGTCTCTGTTGGAATTGTTGGTCTCCTTCCTAACCCTTAGCTCACAGCCTCTCGCGGTGTTTGTAAATTTAAGATTTGGATTTTTCTTCCAAATGCCTTAAATCAGCTGCTTTGAGAATCCTCTGACGTTTTCACTTTCCTGCCGGTCATCTTGGGTGATCCTTCAGCAGCTTGGTTTTTTTGTTGGCCTAAATTACAGAGATGAAGGGTGGGGTTCTTGTTTTGTTTTAAACAGCAAATACCTGCAAGAAGAAAGCCGCGACAAAAGAAACATGGAGCTGAATATTTCAGAGTGGACTATTCACAGCATGGCGGCACACGTAAGTGAGAGCTACTTGGGTTTGAGATGTGAACTACAGCTCCTTGTCACGAAGCTCTTAACGCACTTTCTAATAAGACTGGAGCTTTAGAGAACAGCCAGTAAGCATCTTCTTATGGTACCACATCAACAAATGGGCCAGGAAACCATTGCTGGGATGAAATCTTTAAGGAGCGCCTCTCCTTCCTGGCTGGATACTTTCTTTTCTGTTTGTTTGGTTGTTTTTTTTTTTTTAACTTTGTCTGCCACGTTAAGGTGAATCTGGCTTCGCTCCAATTTCCCAAGTCAAAGGTAAAAACCTGTTTAGCTGTTGTCGGAGAGCACAGGCTTCTCGTTTGCAGCGCAAATCCCGGCACGTGACGAAGCAAAGGGTTGAGCTGGTGTTTCTCAACAAGTTAACAGTAAAAAGACTCGATTTGAGAAACGTCGCTTAAGAAAGGCAGTGTGAAGCCTCAAGACACCTTACAGGGAGGAAGGCTGCTGTCCTTCATCAGCCTGCCAAGAATTTGGATTGTAACATCCAAGTATAGGAAGCAGAGGGGAGGCTGATGGGCAGTTAATTGGGTCTACTCCTTGTGTTTGGAAGCGGTTATTCGGGATTGTGGAAGTTCAGGAGTGTCTGGTTAGTGTATTTTTGGTGGGGGTAACGTGTGCTACTTCCAAAGTGCTTTTCTTTTAAGAAAGGGGAAAATTTTTCGTCTTCTTTGCATTCGTTAGGAAATCCCTCAGCAATTGAATGGAAGCGACTGCGGTGTTTTTATGTGCAAATACGCCGATTACATCTCCCAAGACAAACCGATGAACTTCACGCAGGTGGGTGAAGGTTATAAACAGCTCCAGGCTCTTTCGCACAGAGACAAAGAGCCAGGGAAGTTCTACAGCAGCTGTTAATTGCCTCAGGGGCAGGGGCTGAGGTTTTGTACCTCTCTCCGGTTTTGGGACAGAGTTGCTGGGGTTGGAATGTCAAAGCGGCCTCAGCGGGGCAGAGCTGTGGTCTCCATCCTCACGTCTGATACCAGCTCCTACTGAGGTTCCTCTTGGGCGAGATACTGCAGCCAGTGGGTGTGTGAGGTCTGGCCTTTGCATCTTTGGGAGAACTGGGTTTCACCCTTTGACCAGTTAAGACGCTGGTTATTTTCCAATGCAGCGCTCTTCTGTTAAAGCTCTTGTAGGCTGGTGTGTAGTCAAGGAATTCTAGGGTTGGTGGGTTGTCGTGTCGCCTTCTCAGGAGCTTGTGTTGTACCCAAACGGCAATTAACTGGGAGTTTATGCGTATTTTCTGCCTCTTTCTGCTGTGACTTTGTATTTACTGGGTTTTTCTTTTCTTTTCAGACCCACATGCCTTACTTCCGCAGGAAGATGGTGTGGGAAATAATCCATCAGCAGCTGCTGTGAGACATGCACTACTAGAGTAACACTGTGATCACCTTAGGGTGACTAGCTCTTATTTTAGTTCCTTTTCTAATAACTTATTTGAAACAGCAGCAGGCACACAAATTTTCCTCTTTAGGTTAAGGAATAGTGGTTAAGGTTAGGTTTTTTCCCCCCTATTTTGGAGACAGTAACTCTCTTTGAAATAAGCTAATTCCTCTTAAGTGCCAGCCAGAAAGATGGATGTGACCTCGCCAAGAGAACGGTTAAGAGCGAATGCTGAGAACTTCCATCGTTGAGAGGGACACTCGTACCTCACAGCGCCCGTGGCCACGTCATGGACAAATGGGGTTCATCTGTGGTGGCGGTGACAGTGGCGTTACCTGAACTTTTCTTCCCAACGACAATGTGCTGAGCTACAGCTTCTTCAAAGAGAGTTTTCTTCCATTTCTGGAATATCTACGATCTATTTGGTTCCTAAAACTGGATTTGTGATGCCCATCAAAAGAAAGCATTTACCATTTTTTGATTTAGGGCACAACCACCCGTAGCTGGGGTCGGTTTGTGGGTTTTTTTCTGTCTCCTGGGAGTTATCTTAGTTGAAAAGATAAGTATTATTAACTTACTTGAAACTGCTGCAGGCACACAAATTTTCCTCTTTAGTTTAAAGAGTAGTGGTTAAGATTGTTTGGGGTTCTCCCCCCCTATTTTGGAGACAGTGATTCTCCTCGAAATTAACTCTTCCTCAAAGAGAGTTTTCTTCTGTTTTTGGAATATCTACGATCTACTTGGTTCCTGAAATGGGATTTGTGATGACCATCAAAAGAAAGCATTTACCATCTTTTGATTTGCAGCACAACCTCCAGTAGTTGGGGTTGATTAGGGGTTTTTTTTCTGTCTCCAGGGAATTAGGTGAAAAGATAATTATTATTAATTTATTTGAAACTGCAGCAGGCACACAAATTTTCTTCTTTAGGTTAAGGAGTAGTGGTTAAGATTGTTTGGGGTTCCCCCACCCCCCTATTTTGGAGACAGTAATTCTCCTCGAAATTAACTCTTCCTCAAATGGAGTTTTCGTCCGATTTTTGGAATATCTACGATCTACTTGGTTCTTGAAACTGGATTTGTGATGACCGTCAAAAAAAAGCATTTACCGTCTTTTCATTTGCAGCACAATCCCCCCGTAGTTGGGGTTGTTTGTTCTTTTTTTCTGTCTCCAGGGGGTTTTCTTAGGTAAAAAGAAGATAAATATTATTAACTTATTTGGAACTGCTGCAGGCACACAAATTTTCCTCTTTAGTTTAAGGAGTAATGGTTAAGATTGATTGGGGTTTCCCCCTCCCTATTTTGGAGACAGTAACTCTTCGAAATAAGCTAATTCACCTCAAATGCAAGCCAGAAAGATGGATGTGACCTCACCAAGGGGACGGTTAAGAGCAAATGCTGAGAACTTCCATCGTTGAGAGGGACACTTGTACCTCACAGCGCACGTGGCCACGTCATGGACAAATGGGATTCATCTGTGGTGGTGGTGACAGTGGTTTTACCTGAACTTTTCTTCCCAACGACAATGTGCTGAGCTACAGCTTCCTCAGAAAGAGTTTTCTTCCGTTTCTGGAATATCTACGATCCACTTGGTTCCTAAAACTGGATTTGTGATGCCCATCGAAAGAAAGCATTCACCATTTTTTGATTTAGGGCACAACCACCCGTAGCTGGGGTCGGTTTGTGGGTTTTTTTTCTGTCTCCAGGGAGTTTTCTTAGGTGAAAAGTATTATTAACTTATTTGAAACAGCAGCAGGCACACAAATTTTCCTCTTTAGGTTAAGGAATAATGGTTAAGGTTAGGTTTTTTTCCCCCTATTTTGGAGACAGTAACTCTCTTTGAAATAAGCTAATTCCTCTTAAGTGCCAGCCAGAAAGATGGATGTGACCTCGCCAAGAGAACGGTTAAGAGCGAATGCTGAGAACTTCCATCGTTGAGAGGGACACTCGTACCTCACAGCGCCCGTGGCCACGTCATGGACAAATGGGGTTCATCTGTGGTGGTGGTGACAGTGGCGTTACCTGAACTTTTTCTCCCAACAACAGTATCATGAGCTACAGCTTCCTCAAAGAGAGTTTTCTTCTGTTTCTGGAATATCTACGATCCACTTGGTTCCTAAAACTGGATTTGTGATGACCATCGAAAGAAAGCATTTGCCATCTTTTGATTTAGGGCACAACCACCCGTAGCTGGGGTCGGTTTGTGGTTTGTTTTGTGTTGTTTTTTTTTTTCTGTCTCCAGGGAGTTATCATCTAATGTGAAAAGATAAGTATTTATTACTTTTTATTAAAATAAATATTTAAATTATATAAAGAGCCTTACTGGAATGAAACTTTATGAGAGTGATTTTTTTTTTTTTTTTAATTGAAAAAAAGTTTTGGCGTATCAATGTGGTATTTAGCTCACTTCCAGTCCGTGAGGAAGGAGTATCCTGAGGATATCCAGGGTGAGTATCCCAGCACAAAAGCCTCTGAGGTGTCACAGAATCCCCGAGGGACAATCAGGGTGTCGTCGTTCGGCAGCGAGAATTCCAGTAACAGGGAAGCAGGAGATTGTTCGTGCCGCGGGTGCCGCCTCCAGGCGTCAGACCGAGCTCGATGAGTATAAACGTGGTGTTTCCCCCATTCCTTTTGTTATTTTTTTTTTTCCCCCCTCTAGTTTTCACTCCCGAGCAGGATTTCAGGTCTTTCAATCAAATGATTTGGAAACCACATGTTCGAACGTTTGTATAAATAACCAATTCGGGTTGTTTCTGTAACGGTACCGTAATGCGAGGTGATTGCTGACCGGAGACTCTCTTATCTCCTCTCCTCAGCTTTGGGGGAAAAGATGGTGATTTTGGGGGCGTTCCCCTCCCTCGTTGTGGGTGCTGCTCCTGGCCCGAAGGGGAGGGCGGACGCGGTGGTTGATCTGGGGCGTGGGTCTTTGCTTTCAAACTGATGAACTTAATCCGTCACAAAAGGAGAGGAGATTCTCCAGCGGGAGAACCGTTACAAGCGGCCGTGTTTTGTCCTGATGTGAGAGACTTAAATCTTCCCCGGATCCCTGAGGGTTTGGAAGATTTTTAGCCGTTAATTAACGCAGCAGCCGAGCGCTCGGAGTATCCTTTCCCCTTCGCTTCGCTTCTTCGGGGGATGCAGTTTTGAGGCTGAGCCTGCAATTTGCTGCTGACAAAAGCAGAATTTTTCTTTCTGGGGGAAAAAAAAAAAAACCACCAAAAACCCAAGAAGAAAACAAGCCCCGCAGAGGGGTAGTGGTGGAAGGACACTGTCCTCCTGGTACGTCCCCCTTCGGTGGAGGGGAACCGGGGCGTTAGATGGAAGGAGCAGGGCGATGCCGCCGCGAACACCTTACCCGGTGCCTTCCCCGTCCTTGGCACAACCCAAAAGCCCTTCCGTGGGGTACACCCCGTCAGCGGGCTCCTGCTGCTGGTCACTTAGAAGCGCTTGTGGCTGCTGGAAGCCCTCCGTGTATGAGGTGGTGGGGAAATTGGGGGTGTACCACCCAGCGTACCCCCTGCCTACACCGTCACCGCCCGGGCTGGGGTCCTGGGACCACCCCGTGGGGAGGGACTCTGGATCAGGGAGGGGAGCCATGGGATGAGAGGGAAGGGTTTGACACTGAAAGAGGGGAGATGGAGCTGAGATGTGGGGAAGAAACTCTTTGGTGTGAGGGTGGTGAGAGCCTGGCCCAGGTTGCCCAGAGAAGCTGTGGCTGCCCCATCCCTG
>JAOXJK010000012.1:60075800-60094230 GCA_025774025.1 Xenus cinereus | reverse complement strand
TCATTAAAGTAGTTTAGTTTTTTTCTAAACTCATAAATCTCTTTATCTCTTCCTCTACTCAATTTTTCTTAGAGGGGGGGAAGAGACGACATCTGTCATGCTGATTGGTCAATCCCGTCAAAACCACAACAGTTATGCATAAGCATGTTCATTGGCAGCTTAGAATTAATGAGCCATCATGTTCCACTAATAAACTACCACAAAGGTTAACTGCATGTTATTGTTGTATATGTGGATGGGACAGACGGGGGTTTGTTCTGTTCATGGGTCTTTTTTGTGATATTTCTCTGGGATGTGGGGTGGAGAGGCAGGAAGAGAGTTCTTTACCATGTTCTGGTTGCTGTCTGGAGGGCTTTGGAAGGTTCTGCCTGAGAGCCATTTGAGTAAGTGGGAACCAAGCCCCTTCATGAGTTTAAGTTGGTGCCAGTAAGGGTGACCATAGTGGTGAATTGGGAGTAGCCAAAGTAACCAGGACTTGCTAGAAGGGAAGACGTTCATCCTAAAGATCAATGGAAGGCAGCATAGGGTTTCCTGGGATTCTGAAAATTGCTGACTTGTTATATGGAGAATGTAGCTGGAAAGCTTTTTGCAAGCCCACTGCAAAAAGGCAGTGGGCTGTGAGATATATTTATGACCTCCTTTTATTTCTCTCCTGGCTTGTACTGAATGTGTTCTCCTTTGAGAGGTGACCCTAGGAGATAGTAAACCTTTTCAGTTCTTGTGGTCCCTGTGTTCTTTTTTTTTTTTTTTGTTCAGAACTTTACAAAGCTACTTAACAAATAGAAAGAAGATTCAAGATTCTCCACAAAACGTGAAATGGACAATGTCTTATTTTTGTCACTTACTGACAAATTAAATTTCTGTCATTCATTTCTCTGACATATTCAGTTTTCCCTACTCTCCCATTAGTAGTGGGCAGAAGAGAAGCACAGTGGTGTTGGGGCAAAATCCTTCTCCCCCACTCCCTTTCCCACCTCCTTTGCTTACTCTGGGTCTTTTTTTACTCTGGAGGCTGTGATGACCTTGGATTGTCTTTTTTCCCCTCTCTTTCTACAATTGAAAAGAATTATGTTTGTCTATAATCTACTTTGACTCCACGCGGGCCATGCCAGCTTCATACTCACAAACAAAGAACTGTTTCCAAAGTCCTTTCCTCTTGGGCATCCTCTTTTGGCTCAAATTATCTTCTCCCAGGACTTTGATTTTCTTGCTAGGGCTGCAAAATTTAGCTCCAAAGAGTGGTCGCGTGGTTCTTTGTTCCTGGCTGAGGCTTAAACCATGACACTGGTTTTAGTAAAAATACTTGAAAAAATCCACAGCAGTAAGAATTACCTCTGTATTCAATGCTGTTTTCTTAAAATCATAGGAACAGCCATTTCACGTTCTTTTACATAAAATGAGTAATATTTTAGTTTAGTCTCTGACATGAAACGTTTGAAATAAAAATAATCATTATGATCTCTGCTATAATTGGGGAACAAGGAGTCCACACTTTCTTTCAGGTGGCTTCCAAAAAAACCCCAAACCACCCCTAGATTTGATCACCTTTTCTGACTTCTAAGCTCTGAGATGAACAAGAAGAGAAGTAACAGCAGACAGAACAAGAAGAGTCCAGCCGATTTGATATATTTACTGTTCTTCTCGCATCACTGAGCCTTTGAAGTTTGTCATCAGAAATGTCATGGAGGCTGTTGAAATCTGAGACGTCTCTAAAGTCAGGATTTTCAATCCTGCTGTGTGTAAAGCTGTGTTACTGCATCAGCTTTGACATTCACAATGAGCAGGCTAGGATTGTTCCTAAGATGTCTTGGAACTGCTGAGCAGACAGAACTCCTTGGTTGACTTTTAAGACCACCATGTGTTTATTAGGAATTACATATCTGTTCTGAAAAACAAAGTTCTGTTGCAATGAAATTACTTAAATTGAACTACTCTGAAAGTAGGAAAGGAAGGGAAAAAACCACCCAAAAATTGGTAAAGGTAACCAGTTATTTCACCTTTTTAAAAAATCTGTTGTGGAGAAAAACTTATGCGTTTAAAAAAAAAAAAAAAAGGAGACTCAGAAGAAATGTCTGTAAAGTCCAGGATTCTGCCTCTGACTGTGACTAGTAGTAGGTGCTTAGGGAAAGCACAGCATTCAAGGTCAGTGGAATAATACTCCCTAGTATGGCCTGTCAGCTCTTCACACTGTGAAGACATCCCAGTGCCAGAGTTTCCATCTGTACCTTTGTGCTCAATGGTCTTTGATAGGTTTAATGGCAAATTTATTTTTAATTTTTTTTTTGTTTTTAACCATCTCTAAATGCCTATGACTTACAATATCCAGAGGCAGTAAATTCAACAGTTAAGTTACTCATTTTAAAAAAGAAAATGGGGCTTTTGATTCTGTGTCAACAGTATCTGATAGTTTTACTCAATACCCCCTAGATGTGAAGGAAGGAGCAAGCTGTGTAAACATCTCTACTATTCATACCTCTACAGATTTTCTTACTCCTCCTGTCACCTCTTTTTAAAGTCAGATTTTAATCTCAAATGCTTGCCACTTTTCTAGCTCTACTATACCCTTCTAAGAGACAAGAGAGGAGCCTACAGCAAATTATGTGAAAAAAACCCAGCTGTTGCATAATATTTTTTCTGTTAGTATCTTTCACATATGCAAGACACCAAAATATTACTTACCTGCTTTGGATATGAACTCTGATTAACTGGCATCATGACACTTTTTGGATAGTATAATCAATGAAGATTTGCAATGTTCTGTATGAATAATTTGTGCATTAAAAATATACTTAATAGCCTGCAGAGAGATAACTTTTGCAGCCATCATCGAGACAGCACTGAGCAGGTAGTAATTCCCAGCGGTATGCTTAAGTGTGGACTTAAAAGTCTAATTAGTATTTTTTTTCCAAAAAACTCCACCAAAGAGCTTTTTTGTTTATCTGTTTGGCTTAGAACCGATGTTGTGAAGGGCTTTCTTTCAAAGAAATGCATAAAGTTTAATTTTAGTAAGTATCTGCAAACAAAATACATAAGCACTAATTTAATAATACTAATTAGAGGTCTGGAATTTTAAAAATAGGTGAAACAAATAAGACTTAGTATTAAAAATAGGTGTTTTAAGATATTCTGAATCAAATTACTTAATAATAACTTGTAGTGAGTGAATTTCATAAAATCTTGATTATTAACAAGTTTTATTAATCTGATAATTGATCAGAAATTATTAATATTTGATTAATAATTATTAATAACCGGGAGGATTGTTAATCCCCAATCCCCCTGCAAGTCTGACATGCTTTGTATGAACCTTCAAATACCTCTTATGCAGCTTCAACTCTGCAAGTGACTATATATATTGAAAATCGTATGAAAACAGGATTTTTCTTGAAATATCCTTTAACATATTCTTGCTTGAATTATTTTACAGCTGGAGTTAGGAAGTACATAGACTGGCAAAAGTGAATAACTAATGGGATTGATCCATTCTAGTGACATGGTTCAGAATCCTAGAATTATTGAGACCTGAAGGTTTGATTCAGTTTTGGGATGCAGAATAGGTTTTCTTCATTTCTTCATGTGTACACTTCTACTCAAAACGGTTCATGGGACAGAAAAGTGAAAAGATAAGAGATGCCTTTGCACTTCATTGCTCAGAGCAGCAAGGAAAACATCGGTTCTCTTGATTTCTCTCTTGCTCTAGCAGCGTATAATTTGGCTACATGTTCATGCTAAAGAACCCCCTAGGGTCAAGGAATGGTATTTGGGGGTGCTGGGCTACCAGTAGTTGTCTGTGTGATCTCTGAGCTTCTGCCCAACAGCCTTGTTTGGTAATGTTTGATCAAGGCCCCGCTACAGACCTGTCTTCTTTCCTTGCACTTCTGAGCTCTGATATTAGGTTGACAAAGGAGGGAAACATTCCTAGATGGTGTGCTGATTGGCCAGCAAAGCCCAGGAACAGCCTGGGGAAAGAGCAGTTTTGCTTTGTCTGATTTTTTTTTTGTATTATTATTTTTTTCCCCTCTGGTCCCTGAAAGCTGTTCGTTGAGCTGTGACTGAGTTTCATCCCAGTTAAGTTATTTAACAGAGATGACTTGACGTCTGTGAGGTATTCAAGCCTGAGATCTAACCTGATTTTATGGTCAGTAGAAAGTGTTGTGGCGTGGTTCTGTGTGTTGTGTTTTTCTCTTTGTCTAATAAATGCAGCTTATGGAACATGTGTGAGAACATGGTAACTCATCTTTTTGTTGTGAGTAGTTTTTACAGTACAGTTGGAAAGACTAGAAAAGCCACCATTTTAGTTTTGAATGAGGTGCGGATTTAACTATTATTTAAGTATCTCCTTTACTTACTATAACATCATTATAATTTAAAACACTATTTTCTGCTATGAGAAAAAGAAATGAACACTAACATGATAGCATTCCCAAGTGTTCATATCAGTTAACTCAAGGTAGGAGTAAGACTGAATCTATCTCGTTGAGAAGGAAATGCTCTAAAGAAGTTTTGACTGTTAAATCTTCAGCTAGAGTGCAACTACTGGTAGAATATGTTGCTTTTAAATTGTTAAGAGACTGCCGAATTCTTCACTGGCATTATCTAAGGGGGGCAGGGTGGTGATGTAGGAAATGTAGGTGGTCACAAGATGGAGCACCAAACTCCTGGGTATCAACCTGACTTGTAAACGCGGGGTGAGGGAGACAGAAGGGGAGAGATGAAAAGACTGTACTGGCTCATAGGGGAAGGCTGTTTTCTGAGAAAGAGAATGTTCTTTGTGGCTTGTTCCCATGAACAACTTTTCTGTGATTGTAACCAATTTAGTTCCAGCACATCTTTCTACTGAGAAATGAACAGTACAGAGAGAAGGTTTTATATAGCTTTATTTCCAATTATTTAGAGAAGAATTTTATTTTTTAAAGTATAGTTACAGTCAGCATCTTCAATATCGGTTGCTGTTTATCTCTTAATGAGAATTGCACTCTGGTATAGTTCTTTGGTAGAGATGTTCCCAGCTGCAGGGGTCAAGCTAGTACTTAGATTACTACGGCATCGCATATAGGTGCAGGAACTGACTTCTTGACTGCACCTGCATATGGGAGATGGACTGAGCAATATAGATGATGCCTGTTAGAGTCTATGTTTTTCAAGATGTTCCCCTTTTGTATATTACATATTTACTTTGATCCTGGACAAAAAGGGACTGCAAGTATGCTTCTTTCTGTCTCTGCACTTTATGGTGAATATATGTTCTCACTCAAAGTGTAGGTGGTCTTGAAAGGACACTTTGGCTTATGCCTCACAAGTTCTTGCCTTTTTCATGTAGTATGTGTATGTGTATGTTTGGGGGTTTTTTGTTTGTTTGGTTGGTTGGTTTTTTCTTTAAACACAGGTGTAGAGGTTCAGTCCGTTTGTTTGGCAAATAGTCCTCAGTGGTAAATTCTCAGGGCTGTTGATCAGTAGACTGAGGAAAGGGGTTGTTGTGTCCTTATATGAACAATGGCTCTATGGCTGGGTTTACGTTTTTTAACTATAGCTTTGCTATAATTTAATAGAAAATAAATGTGGCTTCTCATTATAGGTGTATCTTTTCATGTCTATTACTGCTTTATATGTCATTGGGCAGTGCAAAATGTCTATTCTCAAAATCTTTGACTAAATGATTAAAGACTCTTTCTGAAGAGGTAATAGATATTTTTCAGCTCATTGAAGTTCTCACCTCTGTGTTCATTGAAGAAGTTAAGACAGCCAAGCATGCTTTTAAAGGAGTAGTCACCTATGGAGATACAGAATATCATAGGGTTACTACTTGCTCTGTGTGGCGAACAGAGACAACTAACACAGATGCAGCAGTTATCCAAAGACAAACACTGGGACCCCGAAACACTGATCAGCCCTGCATGGGACTGCTTGACACTGTGCAACTATGGTAGTGATGTGCTATGGTTTCTGATGCCACTTGAAGCCACTGTCCCAGGGACATCAGAGGCCTCAAGGGAGACAGGCTCCAGAGGGAACAGCCAGGTCTGGGGACAAGGGAAGTACCTAGTCCCTCTCCCTGGTGGTGAGCAAGACAAATAGTGGAGTTACAGTGCCAGACTTCAGGGCAGCAGATCTGAGTTTGTTCAGTAAAGGAGAATGCAAAGTCCTGTGCCTGGGATGGAATAAACCTGTGCATTAGTATGGGCCAGACAGCTGGAAAGAGGCTTTGCAGGATCAGAGGTACTGGTGCAAAACAAGTTGAACTTGTTAGAATTGCTAAGAATTGCAGTATTAGGCAATAGACAAATATTAATTATCTTGGTTACATATGGGAGATTAATGGATTTAAGAGGAAATTGTTGAGTAACCACAGATAGGACAGTAAATAATTTCTCTTCAGTCATTTATGTCCCAATTTGCTGACAGTACATGCCCAGGTAATAAATAAGGAACAGCCAGTGTATGTGGGGTAATTTGCCACACCGCCTAATCTCTTTCCTTTGGAAATCCTGGAAGAGGATAATCTGTCAAAATTACATTCGGGATGACAAAAATATGTGATCTGTGATCTGATATGCATGTCCAGGTGTTTCTGGCATGTGCTGTCTGACTTGGAAACTTCTTATTGTTTCAAGTACCGTGCTTGAATATCTGGAAAATGTTGTTCTTGGGGGTCTGCTGTTGCCAGAAAGATTATTTTTTAAATCCTGGGCTGTTGGAGAAAATATAATTATTGAAGTAGTTGCCTTACATCAAGGCCCTGAGGGCACTAATAGGCCCTAACAGCCCTGACCAGCCTGGCCTGGGTCCTCCACCCCACTGCCTGCCTGAGGTCCCACTTCAGCTCAGTGATGGCTGCCCTGAGGGGCACTGTATGTCAGCTTGGCCCACCCTTACAGATGGCCCCATCCCCTGCTTCTCCTGGCTGGCCCCTAGACCTGGTTGATCCACTGCAATGATGAGGCCGTTGATGGATCCCATTATGTCCTTGCAGCTCTGCCCATCTGGCTCACGACTGGGGAGATGGTACCCCATCACTGAGGCAGTCACCTTAGTGCCCAGCCCACCTTGCTACTCACTGGCATTTCATGTAACACAAGGCTACCTTTAAAAGGAAAAAAGCCAAAATATTGCAACCGTTATGAAAAACCAGTTAGCTACTACTTCTGCATGTACTTAGTCCCTAAAAGGAGGTTAGGTTTATTCTTCTTCCTTCTCTAATCTCTGCTAGTGAAAATACCTGTCCCTTGATGTATTTGACCGGATCCTAGCCGGGATGTTTTCTGTCAAAAGCAGTGTTTTTCTCCATTTCAGGTCTTCCTCTACAGAGTTAGTCAGGGTTGTCTGCTGTGAACAGGTATGGCATTTTATTTTCTTCTTTTCTCTCTTCCAGGAAGAAATGATTCAATATGAATGAAACAGTACCTTCTACTGAGAGCTGAGTGTGGTCCTAGCCATTATTTAAATAGGATGCAGCTTTACTTCTCAAAAGTCAATATTAGAAAACAAAAATAAAAAAAATATAAAGACTGCAACCGTGAGTAGCCATTATCCCAAAACATGTTTCAACAATGATACCAGAAATGTGTATGAAATCTAACTGCAGAGCCATTTATCATATTTATGGCAACTGAGCGGCCAGAATTATCACCTGGGGAAAAATATATTTTCACTGAGACGTGGTTAAACCACTCTAGTTTCAAACCTGAAAAATACTGTTTGTGGTTTTTCTTTCTTCTCTTTCTTCTCTCCTTCCTACAACCCCATCTCACTTTTTATAATAGAGGTTAGGGAAGAAATATTCTGGGACATTGTGTTTTAAAATTGCTTGATCTGGGAATGAAACCGTGGTTCTTCAACACAACCTGTAGGTGGACAAGTAAAGCCAAGTGGCTAGAAGAATCTAACTCGTGGTGGGAAAGAACTACCTGGAAGAATAAACAGCTCCCTGGCCTTGTCATGTACAATAACTATTCGTGAAACTATCAAGAACAGAGTAGATGTTCTCAAATTGTTCTTTGCAGAGCACTGCTCTTTGTTTGTGAAACAGTGGCTGAGAGGTCACGGTTGGTCAGATCTTCTTGCACAATTGCATTTGGTGAATACATGTGTTAAGTATTTTTCTATTTGAGCTGTTACAATCATAGGAAAGGCGTACAATAGTAAAAACAAAGGGCTCATAGCACTACATCTATTGCTTAAGTCAGGACAGGATAAAAGAATATTTGACGATCCTGGCCTGGGAAACATGAAATTAATAATGTCTTGAAACAGAAATGAATGCAAAGGAAATCTTTTGTTTTGTAACTTCTTGAGAAAAAGGATTTCTTTTACTAGCTAGTTTGTATGGCTCCAAATTTTGCCATGGAAACCACTGGGGAAATTTAATTTTTGTCTCAGCAGAATTTTGTTTGTTGTTTTCATTGGGTTAACCTGAGTTTCCTCCACCTTACTGGAGGCTTCAGTTCCTCCTGTCTTACAGAGATCTTATGACTGAAAGACTTGCTGTATACTTTACTTCTTTCTGATTGCTTTTAAGATAACATTGGAACATTTGTGAGGAAACTGGATAGTACTCCTTCTCCTTTATTAATTTGCTAAATAGCTCCTATGATAGAGGAAGAGTCCTGTTATAGAAAGAGATTTCTGAACAGGCCATGACGCTTCACTGTAAAGCATGCATTGGTTTTTTTGTGCATGTATGTGGAAATACAATGACTTCCCTTGATCTCACTTATCCACTGACTGGAAGGGAAGAGCCTCCCAAAAGCCTTTTGGCAATCCACACCCATGTGTCAACCAGTCGAATCATACTCACAAGCCTGTTGACTCCTTCAGAAGGATCCAGTAGGTTTGTGAGGCAAGAGGTCCCTTTTCAAAAAATACTGTTCGTGTGTATGCACGTATATTTTGACACGTGTTGGTTAATCGTATGCCTTTATTTTTCTTTTTCCAATGCTTACTAGGCTTACAGATATAATGTCTCTTGGTGTTCACTGGAATCTTTCTAAATAATTGTTGAATCTTTTTTGCCATCTTCCTGTGTTTAGATACCAAACCAGTTTTAAACAAGAGATCAAACACCACATGATTTGGATATCTCTTGAGTCTGGAAGGACTGTATAAGCAGGACAAAAGTGCTGATGTACTCAAAAAAAGTTTAGGGGTCTGTGTGTAAAGTAGCCATTAGTTTTTTGGGTTATTCCTATTACAGGTCTTGAAGGACCCATACAGGAAAAGATTAAAAAAAATAAATAAATAATTCCTTGCCTAGAAAATTATTGAGGTGGATTCTACATAAAGTCCTTTGTGTTTCCATGAAATATCTTGAGGCATGGTATGAATATCCTATGTATCTTTTTGGAGGACTGAGTATTATCACAGCACTCCAACTTGTTTTAGTGGGGAGATTTGTAAAGGAAGACAGGACTAGAAGTACTGTTTATAGAAGTAATAACCAATTTATATCAGCTAAAGACTTCATCCATGTGTTCTGTAGTTGGTGATCTAGCTGCTCCTTAAAGTTGACTCCATATTATGGTTCTAATTGATATTTCTTCGCATTAGTCATCTGATTGTAACTTCTGGCTTACTTTAGCACCAAAAGAGAAATAAAGAGAAATATTTTTTTCTTTTTTTTATCATTTTTTTTAATTTTTAGCATTTATCTAAAATTACTAGACAATAGCTTTGTTTCTTACCAGTTGAAGTGTCACTACCAGTGTCTACTAATGAGACCTGTACAATAGGTACAATTACTGCTTTGGGCTATATGTATGAATGATCTGTTAATAAAGCCCTCTTTTTGTTGTGTATTGTTGCTGTTGGAACATGTTAATTCTGTCAGTTATCTCCAGAAAACAGTTTATACAGATTTGAGGGTGGTTCTATGAACGAGGCAGAGTTCAGAAACTCTTCCTAACTTTGCACCACCTCAGGATTAGGTGTCTGGCAGTTTCTTTGCAGAACTGGACTGCTGCCTTTTTCTTTCAATGTTTTGCCTTTTTTTTTTTATTTTTTCCTAAGGAAGCTGTGGCTGTTAAGATCACTTTTCTAGTGTAATAAGATTATGGAGCTACAGGGAGGTATTTTTTTAAAGGCCATTTGTCCAGCAGGTGTCACTCATTCATAAAGAATCTTACAAGGATTTTTCCAGTGCCTTAGACAAGCAAAGACAAAGCCTTCAGAAACTATTGCCTGCCTAAATCCCCCTATTTAAAAGAAGGTACAGATTGCTATGCCATATATCAATTAACTTTGAAATGAAGGAAAATTGACAAGTAGTAACCCCCGTTCTGACTCTTGTTCAGTCTGAACAAAACCAATGGAAAGCACTGTAGCAAGAAGAGGCAGTTCTTTCTCTGGAACCTCGTGGTGGTGATTCACAGCCATTAGGCCATTCTGACATGGTTTGAGCAAGGCTTATTGGAGGAATGATCACCTGACAACAGCTTTTAAAATGTTTTTGTATAGACTTCCTTTGATTTTTAAACAACCCCCTGATTTTTAAACAAAACCCTTGTCTGCTCGGTGCCCTATAGAAAAACTGCTCTTTCTTTTATCTCAGCCAACTTAAACATTTTCACGTGGTGCTGGAGAAATTGGGTGAAGGTTTGACAGCATCAGAAACAGAGGCAGTATGTCTTTGGCTAGCTATTGGCAGCTGTGCTTATGGCAAAAATGTTAGCAGGTGGAAAAAGTAGTTATGCTTGCTAAAGTGCACTCAGTTGTCTTTGCAACTGTTTTTTCCTTTCTGAATTTAAAAGTTAAAAGCTATACATTTTTACTGTAAGTGCAGGAGGAAGGAAAAACAACTGCAATGACATAAATAAATAAATGCCATGATGACTGTACTGAGCTGATAAGGGTTTATGATTTGTAGGAAGCTATGGTTTCTGTGAATACTTTTAGAAGAATAGTGATGTTTGGGTGGTATGTTTTGATTGTAGTTAAGGAGTATTTACATCCTTAAGCTACATCTGATTGATTCAAGTAACTCCTAATCAGCAACAGGTCCACATAAACCACATGGACAGCACACTCCAATGATGCTTCAGCATTTGCTTTTGTGTATCTAGACAGAACAAACTTGGTATGGACTGGTGCTTTTGATGGTGACAAGGTAATACATTACTGTAGTGCATATTTCCTTTACATATCTGGAATTTGAAACGGCTTAGATTTTCAACATTAGGGAATCATATGGATGTAAGAATTACCCTATTGTCTTCATGAAACTACAGAAGAGGCAGAAATTGGATAGAAGCACTGGAAGAGGTAGAGGGCAATGAACTCTGTTTCCTCTACACCAAAAACATGCTCACATTCTCAGTGCTTGTCTAAATAGTTGACTATGGACAAATCTATCCAAGATGGATGAGATGCTGACTGAGTGAGGAGAGGAATGCCTTGGAGAATTTGTGTCCTACTGAGGTATTTTCCTATGATAATTTCAATGGTGTAGAGGCAGGAAACTGAATACATGTTGGAAAGCTGGAGCTTAGCGAATCCTAAATAAAATCTCTTTAAGTTTCACAAGTAGTGCATGAGCCTCATTTTTCTGGAATTCGTGTTTTTTTTTCCTAATGGTATCACCTGCAACTTCCATATTCTTTCCAGTTTGGGTATCTGTGCTTCAACGTTTTGGTTTTCTGGAGAAAATTACAGGAATGAATTGCAATTAAGGAGTGCCTGGTGAAGGTCTGTGGGAGGCAGCGACCTCCTACTTGCAGCCTTCTTGTCTTGCTCTTTCATCTCATGTAACTTAACCTAGGGAAAGTACTTCCCTCTGCTTTTGTGAGACTCAGTGCGTGATGCTCCATAGAAGACAAAGACTGAAAGGTTTGTGTGAATTTTGTTTCCTTATTTAGCATTTATATGCCAGATGAAGGATCTGGCTGAGTGTCAAATTTATAGGTTCTGACTGAACACTTCAGCTGACCATGGTAATGTTTCGATTCTATCCATGGTAATCTTTTGATTCGCTTCCAATTCTGTATGTTTGAAAACCTCAGTGATTTATTATTTTTTTTAATCACATTATTAAATAACAGAAAAAGTTCATGCTACATTCTCCATAATACACATATGAATATTTTTTCTCGCTCCTTGAAAACCTAGGTGTGAAAAATTAATTGCAAAGTCTACTCAAGAGGGTGTAAAGACTTAGTTACTATGAGTTTTTCTTAACTTGGACTCTAGATGCAAAGTAGAAACAATAGCTCACAGGAAAAAGTAGTCTAAATTTCTTTGGATTATTCTAGCCCTTACATTTTCAGACATACACACATTTTATGAAAGCTTTGTAGTTTGTTTTATGTCAAGAGCCAGCCCTATCATTTTCATGTGAGTGAGAGGTTAGACCCTTTTTCCCTTCTATCAGCCAGGAGAATCTTATGTTACCAGCTACTTGTAATTTTTATAATTGTTCCTGGTGTGTTAGTGTTTCAAATTGGCTTCAAATTGCAATCATCTACCGCATAAGTAATCTGAGCCATAGTCTTACTTTAGAATCACTCGAGATGTGTGAAGTAATAAAGAGTGACAAGATGTCCTCCTAATTTTAGGAAGCTGTCCTGAATCATGTCCTAAATTCTGCTTTATTTTTTTGTTCTACCATTCATTCATGCTGTTAGTCACTTTTAAATGTTTAAAAGTTGCTTTGTGGCTTCATATTTCTAATTCTAATTCTGCAACAGGAGCATACACCCCTGATTCTTCAGTGATCTTTATATTCTGTGATAAGAGTGCATGGGTTCTCAGAGAGATGTGTGTGCATGACTGCCACCTTGGTTGACCTACTGGGAAGTGGGATTGCTGGAGCAAAAGTATTAGCTTCTGCATGGTGAGTGGAGGCTTTTTAGGATTGTGTCTACCTCCCTCCCCTATATGACTAAGGCATGGAGGGTTTCTAATGCACCCATTAGGATCAGGTTCTAACACTTTCAAAGCCTGCAGTTTCCTAACCAAGTATCAAGCTGCATTGCCAACAGCAGTACAGCTTGTCGTTCAGGTCCATCACACGTGTGTATGTGTTTTTAGAGGATGAAATGTAGTGTGGTACCACCACCCTCTCACTGAGGTAAAAAAGGAAAGGATTATAGTTCTGCTTTCATCTTTTCTCTTCTCCCATTAATTCCTAAAGAAGGTGCATTAGAACATTTTTCTTTGAGTTTTCCCAACATGATGCTATTTTTATCTTCTTGTATTTATGTCTTACAGTTGCCAAGTTAGCTGACCCAGGAGCATATGTCTGCTCTACTCCCTGAACAAATCACGCTGCCATCTCTGCCAGGCAGGAAGTGGTGAATGCCTATAAAGATTAGGGTAGGACCACTAGTAAACATTAGTAGCATATTTGTTAATCAACAGGAAATTACCAGTATGATATATAGCTGAAATGAAATATGGCCTCTCCGGGTTTTGAGCTCTAAGAGGTTAAGAAAGCAGAGCAAGTAATATGAAAAGGACATTGATTTGCTGCCATGAGTTCTAACAGAGAACTACCTAATCATGGCAAAAAAGAGTCCATGGACAGCAAATCCCAAGAATGTAGCCTGAAGCCTCAGACTCTGGAGAGGGGCCAACCATAAAGCTCCCCTCCTTAACTTGAGTCCATTCACTAGGACACAGAGGCCATTTACAGATGCTAAATTTTACTTGGTGGCTATGTTGTAAAAGCCAAAAATAAATCAATTTGTTATTTAAACTCCAGAAATGTAGTTCACGTTTGTTTAAAGCTATGATTCCCAGGCCTGCCAGTGACTCCAAGGTAAAATGTTTTCAGAAATAGACTAATTATCTTTCCAGGCTTTTGTGTAACACATCTGTTGACACATGCAAATTATGGATACTATAGTATATTTTGGTGTATAATGGCTATACTAATCTTCTGTAAGCAATGAAGTGGTAAATTTCTTTGAAAGAAGAAACAGCTGTGCTTTTAAGTGTCCCCTTTACTTTGAGTACAGGATGTCCATTATTTCAGCTTGCTGCATAATACAGGTATTTATTTTTTCTTTGCCTGAATGACTGTGGCTGGAAAATATTTAGTGAAACCAGTAATACCAGGCTATAGGAGGAATAAGCCATCCAGAAAGAAACCCAAAGACAAATCTTTTATATATCTCAGAATGTATCATAGTTACTTAAATAATAGACATAATATTTTAACAATGTCCTTAATTTTCTATTGTAGAAAAATAGCTATTTTCAGACATCATGTCACTCAAATAACTACTTACCCATTTTAATGGGAGCTTGGGTATGGTACAAAATAGAAGGGACCCAAATTAAAGAATATACTGGGCTTTATGACTTTAGGCATCAGGTATGATGTAGTGTGTGTGGTACAGAATGAAAGGGAACAGATTTGTTAATGTATTTTATCTTAACATATTTTATCAAGTTAACTTTAGTGGAATTGCATATAAAGAAATAGAAACAGAATAGCATTCCTATTTTCTTGCAGGTATTTTTTTTCTTGGAATTCCTTTTCAATTTCTTTGAAAAACTAACATCCATATTAAGACTGCATCAAGAATGCACTTTATTTCCCAATTGCTACCACTTACATTGGTTCATATCCTGAAACAGTCTTGGAGTGTATGAACTACTTCCACCCCCTTCCTGTAAAGCTACATCAGAAAATGTGCTCCAGAAATGCACCTAATGCACTCTAACCACTAATAGGTGCTCACTCGAGGCGGTCAGAGTAAAGCTACTCCAAAGTAAGCCCTACAAATGCATGTGATGTGGAGACGGAGCGCTCAGCACTAAATACTGTGCTGTATAAACCGGCCCACATTGTGCTGTATTACCTGCTAATGCAGACAAAGGCCAGAACACCATGAAAAAATGAATTGCAAAATATTTGGCTAAAATAATCTTACAACTATTGCATATCTTAGTGGGGAAGGTACTGAATTTTAAGCTGGTGAACTAAGAGGTGGCAAAGCACCTTCCTATTGTTTTAGCTAACAATTTCTAGGTTTCAGATCGTTGTACGTGCGTAGCATCACCAGTGCATGCAAAGGACACCCATGTTAAGGTTGGGTAGATCATTCTTCTTGTGGTATTAATAGTTATGTATATTTCAGAGATGTGACTATAATGATGACTAAAGATGGAAGTCTCGGCGAATGATTAGCCCAATGTAGCTCCCTCTTACTAGTAGCAGAAGAAAATGTAAATATCACAGTGAAGCTAAACATGCTTATGACTTAATGTCATGATTTAGCTTCAGCTAACAGCAAAACTTCCACCCAGCTGCTCACTCATCTCTCCCTCCCCCAGGATGGGGGAAGAAAATAGGAAGAGCAGGAACAAGAAAGCTTGTGGATTGAGATAAAGATAGGGAGATTGCTTACCAGTCGCTGTTGCAGGCAAAACAGACTTGTCCTGGGGAAAATTAACTTAATTGATTACCAATCAAAATAGAAATCCAATCACTAATTTGAGTTGTGGGAAACAAAAACTAATAGTAAATTACACCTTTCCTTCCAACTTTCCTTGACTCAACTTCACTCCTTCACTCTAGTCTCCCACCACCATTCCACCTCAAGTGGCACAGGAGGATGGGGAACGCTGCAGTCAGTCCATAACAGCTCTTCTCTGCTGCTCCTTCCTCCTCACCCTTTTCCCCTGCTCCAGCATGGGTCATCTCCACAGGCTGCAGTTCCTGTCAAGAAAATCTGCTCTGGTGTGGGCTCTACACAGGCTGTGATTCCTTCAGAAATACCCATCTACTCCAGCAGGGGGTTGTCCACGGACTGCAGTGACTATCTGCACTGATGCAGGTCCTCCACGGGCTGCAGAGAACCTCTGGCACCTGGAGCACCTCCTTTCACTCTCCTCTTTCTCTGACCTTGGTGTTCCCTCTGTTGTTTCTCACTCTTTTTTTGTTCTGTCTTCGTCTCTCTCTGTGGTGTTTTCTGCATTTTCTTACATACATTTTTACAATGTGCCACAGCCTTTGCTGGTGATGGCTTGGCTTGTGATGGGTCCGGCTGGAACTGGCTGTGACTGGCCCAGGGCAGCCGCTTCCCACAGAAGCCATCGCTGCATCCTTCCTACTTGCCAACACCTTGCCACCTACACAAAATACACTTCTGTTAACATTCAAAAGCCTGTAGGGTGATGACAGGGTAAAATGGATAAGTCTTGACTGACTTGTTTATTCTGACCCACAGAGTAGCAGCGCAGTAGCTATCGGCCAGCAAGCAGGAAAGAAGCAAAAAGACATATGCATTATCGCATACAGGTTTCTTTAACAATTATAGAAGATACTCATAGAATAGAAAATATAAATACAGTATCTTTACTAGCCTCTGTTTCTACTTTGCCTGCCTTTGAACATTTCACTTAAACTAAGGTTAGGTTAGTAGTAAAGTTACGTTAATGGCATGTGACTGGAAAATCCTTAGACTATATGAGATTTCTTAGAAAGACAGCAGGAATTTTTGTTCAGAAAACAAGAATATTGCTTTAGCCTGAGCCACTTTTAGAGTCTAAATTGCAGACTACAATACCTAATATAGGCAAACATATATTAAATTAGTATCCCTGTACAGAACAAAATGCACAAAAATGCAATGCACAAAAACGATGCCTTAGGCTGTACGTGGAAAGCCTCGTTCTGTGTTGGAATTTCACAGAATGTCGTCATTGCCAAGGGACTTTTCACTCAGACCATGTGCACTGTATATTTGGAAGGGGAATAATTTCTCGTGAGTATATCTAAATTTGCAGAATCTGGTAGGAAATAAGACTTTGCATTCCTGCAGAATAACTAACAGAAAGGAAGGAAAGAGTTTAGCCATGATTTTTTAATTTATAATTTTTCTCTCTGGTAGTTAGTCATTAATGTTTATTACTGGTTCCACATGGACCTCTTTGTTTTAAATATCTGAGAAGAATAGAATCAAAGAAATATGGTCTATTGACAGTTACATGTTAGTGTGCTCTTTTTTAGGGAGGTCAGTGACCATGAAAGATGATTTATAGCCTTAAAGAATGAAGATCCATCTCTACTATCATACAGTAAAATAAACAATGTAAATTTTATACTTTTTGTCTTGACATACCTCAGTTGAGCCTATTTTACCATTATTGATAGCTCATGATTGTCTAGGCCCAGATCTACAAAAGCTTCATAACCTGTAGCTTCTCGACTGAGAATTCAACATGAGAATTAAGCATCAAAATGTGTTAGACATGTGAAACAGTAAATCTGCATGTTCATGATTGTCTCATCTCTTTAAGCACACTTACCCTTATGCAAGGTAGTGTAGTCCTGGAACACCCAAACGAGAGACATTGTGAATTGTTTCAGGACTGCATATTACATATTTGTTACAGTACATGCCTGACACAGAACATACATTAGTTTAGGAACCACATGGCTAGCCCAGCTGTTACGGGTTAACCTTGGTGGACAGTTAAGCCCCACACAGCTGCTCACTCACTCCCCAGCAGTGGGATGGGGGAGAGAACCAGAAGTGTAAAAGTGATAAAAGTCATGGCTTGAGACAAAGACATTTTAGCAGGTAAAGCAAAAGCTGCACATGCAAGGGGAACAAAATAAGGAGTTAATTCAGTACTTCCCATAGACAGGCACACGTTTAGTCTTTGCCAGGAAAGCAGGGCTTTATCATGCATAACGGTTACTTGGGAAGATAGACTCCGTAACTCCAAATATCCCCTGCTTCCTCCTTTTCCCCCAGCTTTTATTGCCGAGCATGACACCATATGGTGTGGGATATCCCTTTGGTCGGCTGGGGACAGCTGTGCCAGCTGTGTCGCCTCCCAACCTTCTGTGCATCCCCAGCCCACTCACTGGTAGTGCAGTATGAGAATCGGAGAAGTCCTTGATACTGTGTAATCACCGCTCAGCAAGAACTAAAATATGGGTGTGTTATCAACACTGTTTTGGTCACAAATTCAGAACATAACACTATATGAGCTACTATGAAGAAAATTAACTGCAGCATAGCCAAAATGACTGCACCAGCTTTTTGCTTATGTTTCCCCTCACTGACCCATGCAGATGTTCTGAGCTGGAGCTGCTGAGACATTTTATACTTCATTGTCATATGTGACTTTCAGTCACCAGAGAACATCTACTAAGTTGCTGCCCTGGTACAGACCTTGGATGTACAGAAAACAAACTGGAAAGAACCTGGTAAAAGAACAAAAGTCACTGGGCTAGACTTGAATTGGTTGTCTAGATTTTTTTCTCATATCTTAGTGGTCTCTTGCATCATCAAGTAGTGCTTTAAACGTGTTTCTAAATTATGCTCTTGTATTTTCTAAAGTAAGTATTACTTTCTAACAAAATACCACTTTATTGTGTTCCTGCAGAGAAAGACTTTTCATTAGTCATCAGGACTTTTTCTTTTGATGACTAAAACTTAGAGGAGAAAAAAATGGAAATAAATAAGATTTTTATGCTTAA
>JAOXJK010000012.1:60039239-60062877 GCA_025774025.1 Xenus cinereus | reverse complement strand
CCATGTCCTTCCTGTGTTGAGGACTCCAAAGCTGGACACAGTACTCCAGGTGGGGTCTCACAAGCGCAGAGTAGAGGTGTAAGCCAAGATGGAGCATGGGGAGAGTCAAGACATCACAACTAAGATGCAGCAGTAGCCCCTGAAGAGAGCAAGAGGCAGAACTCACGTGGATGAATTGTGCATTGTTGTGAAGACCTGTTGGGAAGTTCTGTGGGAATTAAACATCACTCTTCTGTATTTAGTTCATTCTAAAAAACCTCCTGATGTATTTTCTCCTCGTTAATAGGCAGACAATGTAAAGTACTGTTTTCTGTGAAGCCTCATGCTGTCTGGCTATGAATGATAAAATGATGTCTTGACATTTCTTCCACACATGAAGGGTGGGAATTTAGTTTATAAGGAGGCTTGCTATTACTATTTGAATTCCTAGATAGCTTTCAGGGAAAAAAAAAAAAAAAAAGGCAGATTTGTCAGGAAACTGTTGTGAGTAAATTGCATAACCTTGTTACTTTTCTACAGGAAAGCTTCATTTCTTTTTTGCAATTAGTTTAATACAGAATAGGTCCATAAAGAATAGAACACTTGAGTTCATTTTTCCTTTTCTAATGTAAATACTACTAGGTCCTAAAATAAAGTGTTTTTAAAGTATATAAAGTAAAATAATTTGATACATCTTTTCCTTCTGTGGGTTGATCCCTCTGTCTTTCCTTGATGTGAATGGAAATAAAAGGAGAAAAAATGATCGCTATTAGGGAGGTTGCCACTGTATCTGTAATTTTTCACTAGAAGCTGAGTAAACTTAGTTATGTAATAATGTACCAGGCTTGAAAAGTGGCAATAATTTTTTATAAAGTACTATCATGTCACTTAACACATTTGTATTTTAACATGATGTGTGCACACATAATCTGATCACTAGGACTGAATAGTTCTTATTTTTTTGTTTTCAAGGGAAGGCATGTTTTGCAAATAGCATAATTTCACATGCTGAGGTTAAATCATAGCATGTTCCACCATCAAAGGAAAGATTTTTAAGACTTAGGGAGGTAACTGCAAATTCAACTGACATTTTTGACTTCTTCAATAAACTAAATTCACTTAATGATTCACTTTCATGAGAAACGCAATTGGTAGGTGACTCTGAGATGTATTAAGGTCTTACAAATGCAAACATTTGGGACATAAATGATGTGATGACAATGTTTTCATTTGGATAACATATAACAGAAAATTTGCATATGTGGAGTTAAATGGATTTTTTACTTTCTCCATTAGTTACATTTCCCAGAAGGAGCCCTGAGGGGTGAATTTTATGGTTCAGAGAGTGATAGTTTCTGCCCTGTTCCTTGCTTGTTCTTGAAGAGAAATAATTTATGTCCTTATTTTCTCTTACTGCCTATACCAATTCATATTGAGCCAATAGAAACATTTGTGGCAAAATGTGCTTCCATCAAAGAATGCTATTTTGTCATAACATAAACATTTGATGTAATTCTCTTTTGGGAAAACATTCGAAAGTTTCTTTTTTCTGCTTCAGTGGAGAACACAATTCCAAAGTCAAAGTTTGTTGCAAAATAGAAGAGCCAGTTCTCTCAGCAGCTTCTGCTCTCATGCTTTTCTGTTTGTTATTTTTCCCAGCCCATTCACTGTTTGTCTGTTCTGGATTGTGGAGGGATGGAGAGATAGTGGAACTTTCTGTGAGTTGTCTGGTGCCCTCCTGGTACTGCATCCTGTGGCACTGAGAGCTCATTGCAGAAGCGTTACTTCCAGAGAAAGAGAAATAAATTTCTTCCCTTTTTAATATTGATTTAGAAAAATCAGAGGGAGAAATACGTTGCCTTAGGTTTAGGATGAATATTAGGAAAAATTTCTTTTTTCTAATAACTTAAAGGATTATTAAGCATTGGAACAGGCTGCCAAGGGAAATGTTTGAGTCACCATCCCTGGAGGTATTTCAAAGATGTGTAGATGATGCACTTAGGACATGGTAGTATTAGGTTAACAGTTGGACATAATGATCTTAAAGGTCTTTTCCAACCCAAGTGATTCTATATAACCTCCTAAAGACACTGTTAGTTCCTTCTTTCATGTATGCTCTCTGTTCCTCTGTTTCTCTTCTAAAAGGCCTTTTAAATTAAGAGCAAGCAAGTTGTATTGTATTCCTTGACTAAGTAGATTTAATGCAGCAAGACTGTTCACCAAGTTCTCATTACTTTTCTTCTGCATTAGCATGATCATGGAGATGAGCATTGGCTGCAGGGAACACTAAGCAGGATGCTAACTCTGTATCAGACAAAAATAAAATGGCCCTTGATTCAAGATTTGGTTATTCAGCTAGCAAATTTTCAGGAACATTTTGGTGGCTTCATAGTCAGCTGCAGAAACTGTTTATTGGCTTAGTAAACCTATGGGACGTTTATATTTTCTAGTCCAAATTTGATCAGATTCTTATTTTATTTTGGAGGGACGAAGGGTGGAAGAGAGGGAAGTTGGCATTTAGATTGATGCTTGGGTTGGAAAAGATCCATATGAATGGAGAAGTATTTTCAGTCTATTATATTAATTCCCAGGCTTACACTATATGTCAAATGCTATGCTTATTTGAGAGTCAACCGGTTTTTCAGTACTTAGAAGGTACTGTTTTGTCCTGTTGTAGAATATTTTTGGCACACATGAAGCAAAGAACGGAACAGATTAACTCCACAGGAAAGGCAGGTCATGGAGAGGCACCCTGTAGTAACATGGGGAGCTGTCCTGGCACTAGTTTGAGGAAAGAGAATGAAATATGCAGGTTTTGAGAGGTTCTAGCAAATATCCCTGCTGTGCTGGCATGAGAAGCAATGGAGGAAGTGAACAAGTTTTTGGGTCATTGCTATAATTCACTGAATGGTGCAGAATTTATGTAGCTTGGCGAGTGAGAAGCAGCATTGAGCTTGTTCTTTCTCAACATGAGTCTAAGAGACAGAATTGTAATAGTTTAAGTTTATATTATTCATTTTTATAGCTTTTTAAGAGAGAAAAGTTCTTAATTACTCAGCACCCCTCTACAAAGGGGGTAGGTACAAAGACTTTTTCCATTTCCACCCCACAACTTTTTTCTGTTTTCTACCTGTGATTACAAATAGCAGGTGACATCACAGTTTGGTCTTTGGCCTTTTGATTTTAATTTCTTTTGTTAATTAAAATGTTGCTGTGTACCGAGAATCCTCATCAACTCTGAAGTTGTTCTTGTGTCTCTAGAGTGTATTCTGAAATTTTGAAGCTTTCTTTTTAGAAAGCGTTCAAGACCATCGTTAGACCTTAATGTTCTTTCTCTTTTGCACCCTGGCAGACAACAAAAGTAGTCATGCTTAATGAATTGCTACAAGTCAGCTGTGGCAACAGCACCAACTGGAAACTCTGTCTTTATATTTCAGCCATGATGTCTGTCTTCTCTGAGTCTCCTGAAATTAATGTGTCTTTTTTGGGGAGTGAGTAAGGTTTGCTCATTTGACACCTGAAACAAGTAATGGAGTTGGTTTCATATTTGCATAGCAGGGGAGAAGTCTTTTCATTCAAGTGGGCTGATATCTTTGCCAAGAAGGTTAAATTCAGGAACCTCTAGTGGGGAACCTGCTGCATAGTCTTCACACTGAAAATGAGGCTTCAGGATTGCATTAGTTTCTAGTTCTGTTCCTAGGTACCCTGCCTCCTCCAGTTCCAACTGTGGGCAGAAAGGACATAGTATTTGCATGCTGATGTAACTAATGGAAAACACCACACAAACAGGAGCGGAAGCATACCACAAACACAGGGAACTGGAAATTTTAAGATTAATCATGGCTCTGATAGTGATTATTACATAGTCTGTTCCATCTGTGGACTATATAATTTTTTTTTTTTTTTTAAAGCACAACTTGAAGCACAGATAAGATTAATGCACATGGACTTGGCCAGAGGACAAATTTCATTTTGGTGAGACCAGTAATTCTCTCACCTCTGTTAATAACCCACTTTGGATGTGCATACTGCCTTCACAGCAGAAGGTGGGCAATTGTATTAATTAGTTAGGTCTTTTCTAATGTCTGGTTACTATTTGGCAGGCTCACTGCAGTGAATGTTTGTTTTGACATCTTGCTACTGGAGTTGATGTGCTGATGGAAGGAAACAGTGCTGATTATCCCCTCCCCAAAGACCCATTCCAAAGACAAATGAAGCTACAGCTCTGTGGTCAGAAAAAGCTAGACAACACAAAGTGAAGCTAGAAGGTTTCCCTCCCTGCTCTCTGCTCTGGATCTGGGAGCAGGGTTATGTGATAAAGCTGTTTTGCTTTTCTAGTAAATGCCCGCCCTTCATGGCTAACTGGCAGGCTTCTTGGTGCAATGCGTTATTGTTCTGTCCCAAATGAAAACACACTGGATGGAATTAGGAATGCGGGGCTAAGTGCCAAGGAAAACATTTGTCTGGCCTAAAAACCTGTCACACTCAGCACCTGTCTGGGCGTGAATTGGACATTGTAGCAGTTGATCCACTGCAGCCTTGACTGATAGATGTGTGAAATTCTTAGCTGTGTGTTCTCAGTATTTGAGCAACCTCCTGGGGAAAAAAAAAAAAAAAAAAGCATACGAAACGCATTAGCTTAACCCTTTTTGTGAAGAGCAGGCAGACTAGAGTGAGGGCTTGCTCACTTTCTTTTCCTGCTCTTGTTTGTGGAAAATGGGGAGAAGTAAGACACTTGCAAATCTATAGAAATTCCTGTTAGGTTAGAGGCACTGCAGGATGGTGTCAACTGGGGAAACAGGGAAAGAATAGGTGAGAGAGAGATGGACCCAACCTAGAAGTGCACAGTATATTCATTTCAGGAAAAGATCTCAGATAGTATTTTCTTCTCAAGGGGAAATTCTAATTGTAACTGCTCAGTGGTGGTAATTTGTGACCAAGGAATGGGCCGGCGTGGAGAGCAAGGAGGCTCAGCTGCAAGAAGGGGTTAAACTGTCTGGAAGACAGAACAGACTCCCTGCAAAAAAAGTGAAGCTTCCCTTGGTGATGAGATACGAAACAGCCGCAGCATTGCCTTGTAGACCATCCTGGAGTGAGAGCACTTAGGGGCCCAAGCCCAGGGGTCACCTTTGGGCAGCAGAGCTGGACTCTGGTATGGAGGATGGACCCAGGGCCAGGCCGATGTGCTCCATGCAACTGCTCACAGAATTGGTGCTGGTGCAAGTGTATTATGAGAAATGTGCTTGTGATGCATCTTTGCAGAATCCATGTAGAACTTTGTATTGTGGTAGGACAGCCCATTGCACTATTAATTAATATTTTTTTTATATTGAAGTAAAAATGTGCGTTTAATTCGCCTCAAGGGGTACCATAAAAATTCCCCAACTCCTCCAACAGTTTCCTTCTCTATTTGACTCTTTCTGATATGGTTGCTCAGCAGTAAACATGAAATAGTTAATAAATAGTATGCAGGAAAATTCTAGAGTTGCAGACAGTGTAATTTCACTTGTCTGTTCCTACTTTAACACTCCTTTTACCTGAAATGAAAGCTCATGAAACCAGAAGCAGTTTAGACAGAAGAAATTGCTTTATTTGACAATGGGTACCAGGTGGAAATCCACAAATCTAGCCCACCTTATTGGGGATATTCACCCATTATTTATACACAAAAGATTCTCATTATTCCGCCTACCTAACCCATAACTCCACCACATATTCATTAGGAGGACTGAATAGCCTTTTTGCACATGCGTATTAAATTTCGAAGCTTCAACAAAACACTCTTGTGCAGGCATGAGTTCCTTGGTGGTCGTTTGGGTAGGGACACCCTTCCTCACATTATCCTTTTATGGTATTGAGTCATCTCAGGACAGTAAAAGTTTACTGTAAGGTTGCCAGGTTCTTGAGGATGATTAAGATATTCTTTGAAGTAGCCACAGCTCTGTCCTAACTGGTACAGGAGTACATATTTAGACCTATGAGAGAACCCTGAGGTGATTAACTACTTCTTGTTATCCCATCCTTATCACTATCAGCTTGGTGACCATTTTCTCACAGATTAAGGAGCTCAGTAATTAACAATTTTCTCACACAATAAGAAGGTTAGTAGGAAGTACACAACATTTTAGTTAGAATACAGTTATAAACAAAGCAGAGGCCTGTCTTTGGTAACACTCCTAATGGACCTGAAATGATCTACAGGTGTCAGCCATTCCCCATGGAAGTCTGGGTGAGAACTGCTTTAAAGGAAATGGTTAAGTAAAATAGAAAACAAGTTAAGTAAGGGCTAAGACTTAGTGATGGGCAGATTGCTTGCATTGCACAAGAATTCCCATCCTCACTTTCTCACCCCAAACATGATTTGAACTTTGAAACTTTAAAACTCAGTTTCACCAACTGATACACATACACATTCCTTTATATTTTTTATTTTCACTTCTTGAATTGCTCTGAAGGCAGAACACAAGAAATACAGAACAAGATATTTTTCTATTTCTTAAGCAGCCTGAGGCAGGATATAAAAGAAATATGTGCAAAGCCTTATAAATCTTGAGATGAAATGGCACCTTTACAATAGATCTCTGGTCAGTTGTGCCACTTCAAAATTCAGACTTCATATTTTTGAGTTATATATGAGTCTGAATTTTAAAAAGTAGACTTTTCTGTGAACTTTGTGAGCTCATCATTGTGGCTGAAGCTTAGCAAAGCAACAGAGCTTTCCAGCTGTCTCAAGTCAGATATGAGCTCTCACTTGCCCTTTGGAGGAGCCTCTCTTTTTTAACTGACCAAAGACATAATTAGCCTCCACAGGATGAAGTTTAGACTCTATGAAGCCATCTTGCCCCACCTTATTTTTGAGAAATTTTTTTTGTTTGGAAGAGACCTTCTTGTTATCTACCTGGATGGTTTTCTGGTTAGTGTAGTGAAGAAAAACTACAAGACAGGAATATCAAAAAAGTAGAAAGACATAAGTTCTCCATATGTATTCCATTTTCCCACACATTACTATCATCCAGGATTTTTTTTTTTTTTTCCCCGCAGTTCATCTCAGCTACAGAAATTCTAAAAAAATTGCAAGGGAATAATTTCAATACAGGCAGGAAATTTGCCCTGTGATGCCCAGAGTCTTTGCATCAAAACTTCACAACAGTAGAAAAAGCTGCTGCTGACACAGCTTGTACTTAGGGTGCAGCTGTTGCTGTATCCTGTGCTCTTATTGATCCTTTAAGCAAGGGCTTGATGACACAATTAGCAATGGATAAGTTTCAGAAGTTCAGTCTGGATAAGTTTTCACAAGTTTCAGATGCTTACCCCAAGCTTATCTTGGGTCTCAAAATTTGTGCTGGAAAGGGCACAAACATTAACTGTCAAGATTTATGAGGCTTTGAGAATCTGCTCTTAGTGGAAATATTATGAGAACAGCTTTTCTCAGAATCTAGAAGGTTAATGGATGTTTTAAAATGAGTAGAAGATATTAAATCACATTGTCCTCTTAGTCAAGCTTTGATTTTTCTAGGTTCCTGTGTGGTTAAGTTTGTCAGCATGGTTATTCTCTCTTTACTCATCCATGCTAATATTGGTTTCTGATGAGAAAGTATTGTTGTGGGTTTTTTTTGTTAAAACGATAAAATATTAGTAACCTGTAATGTGGTACGTTTGTTACAAGTAATTGGCACCTAGAGCCTGGTATATTATGTTCACAGCAGTTCTCCAGGAAACTTAATTCAGTTCTCTCTTAAAAAAACCCAAGGAAATAAGTTTTGAAAAATAAAAGTAAACTCTCTACAGCTGAGTTGGAAACTTGACTGTTTTGGAAGAGCAGCCAAAGAAGTCGTGAGAAAGAAAAGGTAAGCAGGAGAATTTACATAGAGATATTCCCACAATTATCTGAAATTTGTCGTGTATGATATGTTTCAGTTCTCACACTAACAGTATGATCTCTTGACTGAGTAGTCATAGCATCTGGTGAACAAGAAGCTTGGTAGGCTGGAATTACTCTTTCTCAGTGGAACAGAGATTGTGGGTACTGACTGGAGTCTATTTTTTTAAGTAAATATTGGCCTGAAGACCCATTCTGAAGAAGCATCCCTGGTATACATGCAGTTCCCTGTGAGAGCCATAGTCACAAACACAGAATGTCGTTGGGCTGCTTAAAGCCCAATATAATATATAAATAATAAACCTTTATTTGTGGTTAACACTACTGAATTCTATTGCTTGACTTACGTACATATTTTCAAATCAATAAATTCTGAATGCTATAGTCTTCAAATATAATTTGTTATTTGTTGGTGAAACAGAATTGGCATTGGCTCAATGTCTTTATGCTGGTGTATTTGTAGGACGTGTAAGTTGGCACACACAAGGAATATACCTCTGAAAGAAACTCAGTGACACTTGCTCTGGAGCTTTCCATCATTTGAAAATTTTAGAAGTCACATGGGAGTCCAAACCAACTAAAGTAGGTTGCATAGTAGAAAACGTGATGTTGTGTGTCACTAACTTAATTTAGAATAAGGCACAATCTAGGAGGCTATTTCTTCCTGGGATAACTGCAGAATGACTTGTTGTTTTGACGTCTATGGTGAAGGCAGTGTAAAGCATTCAAGAGTACCATAATATACTATCTCAAGACCAGCTCTGGTAAAAGTCAGTAGACTGTAGCAAACAAAATATTGATTATTATTAAAAGTTTTTTTTTGGAATCAAGCTTGTCTATGTTTCAAAATGTATATTAAACATTTAAGTCTAACATAGACTTTCAGCTGGTTTTATGAATTACTCTGTTGATTAGCTTGTTGGCTCCCAAGGGAAAAATTAACCTATTTATACTGAGGTGTGTTGGATTTCAAAGTATGTGGCAGCACCTAAGAAAGACATTGTGAAAATTAAAATTAGGAGACATAACTGCAGAAGTTTTATCAGTCTTGAAATAAACCTATACTATAGCACCATATTCCAGAATCTGTCTTCTAAATGGTTCTTTAGACACTCCTGGCATTATTCAGAGGAAATAATCTTACTGGTATGAATAAGGATCTGCATTAGGTTCAAGAATGTAACACCAATATTTTGAAATTACAAAAAACTATTAAAGGACATTGGTTTAAAAATACTGCTTTTGTACTTCTGGATTCTGATTTATTATCATGTATAAGCCCAAATTTTTACACGAGATCACTTGTGACTTTGCAAAGTTTGATTTCAGGAGCATTTAATCACCTTATGTAGATTGGATATCTGATCTTTTTACTGAGAATACTTACTAGTACTACCATGAAAAAGCACCTGTGACATATCTTTATTCAATAACTGAATGTAGTTCATTCCAGGGAGACAATGCTCTCCCTAATGCAGATCGGGATACTGTTGCCCTTCTTTGCCATGAGGTTGCATTACTCACTCATGGTCAGATTGAGATCACCAGGACCTCAAGGTCTTTCTCTGCAGAGCTGCTTTCTAAGTGTTCAGGACCCCGCACGTGCTGGTGCCTGGGAAGTTTCTTACCCAGGTGCTGGACTTTGCATTTCTTTTTGTTGAACTTCATGAGATTCCTCTCAGCCCAATTCTCCTGCCTGCCCAGATCCCTTTGGATAGCAGCACAGCCACCTGCCATATCAGCCAGTCTTCCCAGTCTTGCGTCATCTGCAAACTTGCTGAGAGTGTGCTCTATCCCATTGTTCAGGTTATTAATAAAGATGTTAAAGATTGGCCACCAGTGTTGGCCACTAGTGATTTGCTTCATAGTAGACTTTGTGCCACTGCTCATTACTCCTTTGGCCTGGCCATTCAGCCAGCCATATCATGTGATATCATCTACATGTTACTAGCAGTTAAGTAGTAAATTTCTTAAACACATTTCAGAATCTCATGATTTAAGTTCTAAGTGTATGGTACTGTTTATTTTTTTGGTTTTGGCATAGATTCTAACTTTTTAGGAGGGTATCACTCCCTGTAGTTACTGGAAAAAGAAGTTGGGTAAGTATAAGATACTAAAACTTAGCTCTGAGGTGCTAAGAAAAGCAGGAGGTAGTTTGTTTTCAGTGGCATAGTTGCTTCTCCTGGAATTTGAAAAAGCTTATTTCAGATCTTCAGGAAATGTTTTAAGGCATGTCATTCCCATCTGCTTATTCAATTAGGCTGCCTAGAATTCCTTTCAGGGAATGTTCAAACTCATAATTTCTTGACTCAGTGAAATTTTTTTGTTATTTCATGTTCTATGAAAAATTAGAACCGTCTTGATGTGAAAGCAAAATAGAGCAGACTGTACTGAGCATCTCTTCATCATCTGAAAATACATTGCTGTTTCGCTAAATGTGACATATGACTTGAGCAGCTTAAAGAAAACATTAATACCAGTGTTTTTAAAGGCGGGTTTGTTTTGGGTTTTTTTTGGTACATAATGTCTCATTATTTACGATCACTAGAATTTTTTAGTGCTTTCTGTACCTGTATTTTCTGTGAAATAAATCAGCTGAGAAATTTACTAAAAGTATTGGCTTAGACTGTGCAGAGCATCTAACTTCTGGTATCTGAATATATGTTAATATTACTACATCTTTGGGAACTGGGATATCTAAGTACCTTTACAAGTCTGGACTTAAGTTTTAGTAAAGCCTTCATAAGAATCTTGTCCAAAAAACTAAGGTTGAGGATGTCTTACTCTGTTTATGCTGTTTTGATATTTACAGGCTAAAAGTCAGATGCTGCATTGGCTGTACTATATTGAAATTTTATTTATCTTACTGGAATATGTGGGATGTTTGAGTCATAAATATTATGTCCGAGATTCAGAAACTGTGATGTAATCTTCGGTAATCTTCTGTAATTCTGGTAACAAAGGAAAAATAAACATAGTAAACTAGTATAAAGATGTTTGTGAAGAAAAAAGTCAATATTTATGTTAATAGCCTTGTGCAAATAGAAGACTTTATACATAATAAAAAAATACAGGAAAATACTGTGTGAAGGTGATAATGGTGTACTAACATCATGCATTACATAAAATACTCATCTGTATTTGCATTTTGTATGAGTGTATTTAACTTCATATCTAAATCATTGATATAAACCAAAACGAAAATTATATATCTCTTGGAGAAGAATCTAAGTGTTGAGTACCTAGGTGTTTAACTGTCACCTAAGCCATGCTGTAGGAAATGAAGTTCAAAATGTAAATTAAGTAGAATTGTTCTATGATCCTAGTGAAATTTCAGATTTAAGGATTAGTTTTACATGATATTTTAATTGTTACAATCTCTTGCCAATGCTCTTTTTGTCTTTCTTTTACATTAATAAAACATGCCATGCAGATAAGGAAATGGAGTGCTGTCTTCCGCATCTTGAATGGGTCCTGCAAGGACTGGATTAGAATAGCTGGGTTCATAGTGTAACTCTGTATGTGTTTTCAATGGATGAGTTGATTTAGGTTTCTACCTTAAGGAATGAATTCAGGGTTGTGAATTCTGAACATAAACAGACAATAATACTCCTTGCAAAGGCATGATTTCAGGCACATTTCTCTCTTTATTGACTAATAATGAATTGACTCCATATCAAGTGTCCCACATCTTATGTATAGAGAACCCAAGTGTTTAAATGTGGGCTTTGGAGTCAATTGGAACGGGATACCACCAACCTTTGTTTCCCTTAATTCCCTTTGCTTAGCTGGCTCTCTTTGGGTGCTCTGACGTGTTCATGCTACACTCTGCAGAGGAAAAAAATACTCCATTGTGCTGGGATATTACAGCATTCTGCAGAGAAGTAGGCTTCAAGTTGATAGTATTAGGAAAAGATCTCGTTGACTCAGGAAAGTGTGAGTCTTTTATGACTACCAATTGCTTCAGGACTCAGAAGTGCAAGGCTGAAATTTGAGCAGTCCTGTAACAAAGGTATGTGATAGAACTCCCCGGTACATACATTGTTTTCATGTGAGGTTGTAGTTTGCAGTAACAGTGATGGATAACAAAACTAAGGAGTAAGCAAAGCACTCAGTTCCCAAAACAAATTTCAAAACACAGTGCTTTAGTTGCAGAAATGATTATTGGACTATAGAGCTTGCTGATTTGGAAATTGTCTTCTGAGAAACTGATCACAATGCAAAGTGCCCAACTTCATGACACCATGTGCTTAAATCATCCTCTGGAAGGGTTATTTAGTTCTTTTGCTACAGTTAATACAGAAGCTAATTTTAGAAATGCATGACCAGTTATGTGAAAACTGCCCAGAACTCAAGTGAGAGTAACTAGACTTGAACATTACAATTTGGAATACTTGGTAGAAGAGGAAGTGTGAATGATGTGCAAGAATAGGCACAAATCCTGTAGAAAGTGTGATCTTATTTCTGTCTAGGATTAGAAAAAGGGGGAGACAGAAACTCTGACTCTTAAGAGTGTGGGAATAAATCCAGATAAGACATTGAACTTAAGCTTGTGATTTCATCATATCCAAATGATGCACCTTAAAATATCACTGTAATGAAAGCCACATCTGGATGTTCTTTGACAGATCTCACAGAAGCAGATCAGGTTGGGGCTGGGGATTTATTTGGTAGCGTCTGGAAGCTGCAGATGTTCTGCATGCTATAATGAGGCATTTTTAATATGGTTAAAGTACAACATATAGAAAGGTTCTGTATTAAAGCCTTCAGTCTTTAGAAAAGCTCACAGTTTGTCACGGCAGAGTATACTTAATGGTATTTCTTGGCAGATTTTTAGTTGAAGGATGAACCTGCAATATCAAAGTGCTATAAAATAGACAAGTATATGACTCAGATACTCAGCTGGTTGAAATGACTGTTGGCTACAATGAAATACCTGCTTTCATTTCAGCTGAGAATGGGACCTTTAGTTTTACTGAGTGATTCCTCAGACTGTTAAATTTTGTCATTACATGAAGCTGTCTGCAGTGGAAGATGCTGGCCTCCCTCTGCTATATAACCTTTCTATCTTTAATTGTGTCGTGGTTTGGGCTGGGCTAACGGCTGCAATGAACAACAGATACGTTAACTTCTCTCTCAAGGGAGAGAAGTATGAGAGAGAGAGACTTATGGATTGAAAAAAGAAACTAAATTACTTTAATGAAACATTAATAGCAAAATAGTAATAATAAAACATAATAATATTAATAAGAAAACAGTGAAATATATATACAATATATACAACCTATATTGAGCTCCCAGGATCATGATCATGTCACCGGCAGGCGCTGGGAAAGTCCCAGGCTGGACTCAGCGACAGACAGGAACTGGATTCAGGAACACACAGATCAGGATCAAAGACAGATGAGCAGAGTCCTCCTCAGATGTCAGCCATTGGAGAAAGAGAGCCTGACCCTTTTGATCCCTCAACATTTATACCTAGTGTGATGCAGATGGTTTGGTCAGGTTTCGTTCACCTGACCTGTCTGCTCCTCCCCACAGGTGTGACCCTTCTATGCTTTCTGCTTCCAACCCTCCAAAGGGGCACACAACAAAGTTAGCTGACCCTCGATGTTATAGCAATAGGTATAAGCAGTAAGTATAGTTAATACTGTTCCTTGATATTAAAATAAACATCAAGCCTTATGAGACTGGTAGCAGACACTGTCTGAAGAATATGCCATTAATTAGAGTTAGACGAGGCTTAACTGAAAAGTAAAACTAGTTAAAAGTAAATTGGTTCTGGTTTACCTCAAACCAGGACAGATTGGTTGGTTGGTTTGGTTGGTTGGTTTTGTTTTGGGTTTTTTTTTGCCTACTGCTTTGCTGCTTCTGTTTGTATTTTAAATAACATTTCTTTATAATTCTCTGAGATAAGTTTCACAATGTGTGAAGTAGCCTGGGTTTGGTAATGGGAGAGAGATGCAATGCTTCCACAAACATTACATCAGTGCATCACTCTTCATTTTCCCTCTCCTTTTGGGTTGTACTGTCTTAAGACATACTCTTCTATTCTACTGTGTGGTCAACTGAAAATGTGTAGGAATTGGGGCTGGTTTGAAAGGCTTCTAGAAGGGAAAATTTTACTTATACACAGATGGTCAAAAAACAATCCCATAAGAAATGTTAAAATTATATAAGCAGCTGAACATACTTGTAAGTCTATAAATGATGCTTCTAGTAACTACATGGTAAATATTTTTTAGAGTTGAAAGTTCTAAAGAACAAAGGTTTTAAATTAATGTATATTTTTATTGGAATTATTTCTTGTCCTTTTTTTTTTTCCCTTCTTCACTCCCTTAACCCCATTTTGTCATCCTTTTTTTTTTTCATAATGAGTTTATACATCTTTAATAAATCTGGATTTTTAAGTGTATTATAGACTTTCAAAGTACAAATTAAAATTAACTGTAGAGAACCAAATCCTGTAAGTATTCCAGTTTGAAACAGAAGTGAGGAGTTGCATAATTTTCTCTGAAAATGGGAAACACTTGCCTCTACATAGGTAAATATTGATGACAAATTGCTACTGAACTATCATTGCTGATATATTTCTGTAGCTATTAATTCAACCATGTAGACTTGAATAATTTAGGATTTTATGTTCTGCAGACACATTAGGATAGAGAATAGTTCAGGAGGTTTCTAGTCTACCTTCCTTCTCAAAGGAAAACACCAAAGGTGGAGACTGCACAGCTTTGCTGGGCAACCAGCACTGTGCAACTCTGTGGTGCAAATTCTTCCTTGAGTCACACCGGAACGTCCCATTTCCGTTTTTGACCACTACTTCTCATCCTTCCACCACACACCTTCAGAAAGAGCCTGGACCTGTCTCTTCGATGACATACCTGTAGTTATTGGGAAACTGCCATCACATTCCCCTGAAGCTCTCCGTTCTCTAGGCTGAACATGCTCTGGTCCCTCAGCCTCTCCTCACAAGGCAAGTGCTCCAGTCTCAATCATCCTGGTGGTCCTCCACTGAACTTGGCCCAGTTTATCAGCATCCTTCTTTTCATGGGGCCCAAAATTGGATGGAGTATTCTGAGTGCTAAGTAAGGGAAAACAATTTATTCCCTCAGTCTACCGGCTACATTCCTCTCAATACAGTCCAGTGTGCTATTGGTCTTCCATGCTGCCAGGGTATGCTGTCAGTAGAAGCTCTACAATAGTCTCTTAACTTTTTTACATCAGTGTAAAAAAATGAAGTTAATATTATAAAAGTAATCCTATCTCTTCTGCCCAGAAACCTAGCTGCCAAAGTCATAAACAATCAGAAATTACACTTTTTTTGTTCCTACTGGGGACATCCTATCTAGATGCATATGTGTTTATATCAAATAGAAAGAAATAGTACCATTTTTGTTGCTGATGGATCTTTGCTCTACTGTCCACTTCTTTGTATCTCCATGTTATGAAGATATCCATTTATTTTACTTGATAATCAGGAAGTATGGTAGAACTTCTTCAGTGCTTAATTAAGCACTTGTATTTCATTGACCAGGATTGTAGCACTTTGATTCTCAATTAGATTGTAATGGTTTTTAGTGTAGGTTAAGAACACACTCCTTTGTATTCTGTGTTGTATATTTTCTGTGCGAGTGTACAGAATTACTTACAGAATTACAGTATTTTATATATATAGTAAATTAAATAGGCAGAAGTGTTTTAACATATTATTCCAGCATTTCACAAGATCAGGGCTACGAAGGTGATCAAGGGAATGGAGCACGTCTCTTACGAGGACAGGCTGAGAGACCTGGGTCTGTTTAGCCTGGAGAAGAGAAGACTGAGAGGGGATCTCATCAATGTTTATAACTATCTAAAGGGTGGGTGTCAAGAGGATGGGTCAGGCTCTTCTCAGTGGTGCAACACTTCTCAAGGGGCAACAGGCACAAACTGGAACGCAGGAAATTCCCTCTTTTCCTGTTTTTCTGCACAAAAACGTCTTTCCTGTGAGGGTGACAGCACTGGAACAGGCTGCCCAGGGAGGTGGTGGAGTCTACTTCTCTGGAGACATTCAAAACCCACCTGGTTGTGTTCCTGTCCAGCCTACTCTAGGTAAACCTGTTTTGGCAGGGGGGTTGGACTAGATGATCTCTGAGGATCCCTGCCAACCCCTACAATTCTGTGATTCTGTGAAAATATTATAATATTTTCATGTTATAATACATGTAACTAAATACAGAATATGTAATACATAACACTAGCCTGGGTACCAGCTGTAGGATTAATAGATTTAATATCAGCTCTATTCTGTGTTTTTATCACCTTATTGCTGGTCAGAGAATTGAAAGGAACACATAAAAAAAATAAAATGCCCTACCCATGTTATCTCTAATTCCAGATTTTAGCTGCAAAACTAATGTATTCACTCTCAAAGACTATTTTTTTTTTGGCATTTATAAATACATTTTAGAAATCAGTAAATACTTGGTTATGATACATATTAGAATTTTAATTGTGAACATATTATTACTAGATATTTATGATTAATATGCTGTGTTGTATGAAGTTATAAATCTGTATTTTTTCCTAATATTCTTTTGCTAATGTGTTGAAAAATTTCCTTGCGTACAGATAATCAATGTGCAAAACTCCTTTCAGGACTGCACTTACAGCATGTCACAAGGGAGTGCAGAATGTTTCAGAGTATAAAGCCTTGCTCTTGCAAGCACTTACTACCCCACAAGTTTGAGCATAGTCCAAGTGATTTGAATGAGACTATTTGGAAACTTCTGTGTTTGAAGTTAAGCGTGTGTCCAGATGTTTGCAGATGTAGGGCTTGAATTGGACTTATTGCATTCAAACTCTACTTTGGTAAAAAAGATGATGGGAGAAGAAGCCCCAACTTAGGCACAAATGTCATGAAGTACTAAAAGTAACTGAAAACAGGGATAAATCTAGATCACTGCTCAGTAGGAGAAAGAAAAAAAAAAAAAGAGCCAAGGCCTCAGCACTTTGATATATAAAATTTCTGTGTTTTTTTAAAAGGACTGCTGGTCTATCACCTTGTCTGTGGTGACTTTTTCTTGTTCAGGCCTTCCTTTTAGAAATAAATCAGAATAAAAGGAATATTTTGCAACACATTCTGAAAAACACTTTAGAGAAAAGTAAAGAAAGCTTTCTTATGCATCAGATAACAAAGGAAATGCTGTTTTAACATGATCTACATTTTTATTCAGCTCTTAAGTTTAACATCCCTGTTAAGATCCAGCTCTACAATAACTAAACACTTCAGCATCTGCAACTTCTTAAAACACTGCTAAACAGATGTAATTCCTGGCATAACTTAGTTCTCGCCAGCACTTTTTGTTACATTCCACTAAGACCAAACAGGAAATATATTTCCTTCAGTCTAAAAGTTCAGGAAGAAAATGAGCCTCTCCTTGTAGCACAGAACACAAGGAGACCTTCATTCCTTCATACTATCAATTAATACGTCAAAGGTAAAGTAAATGGGCAATACTCTTAGTGTGTCAAAGGTGAGTAAATTTATTGATGTTGATTCCTTTTAATTTGCATATTTAATTTTTTCCTCTCACAGGTTTTAGACATGTAGTCATTAGAACACTTTCTCTAGTGCCCTAATTATTTCTGTTCTGTGTATAGTCACAGTCAACATCTCCAATTTTGTAAGCAACTTAAATTTGTATTTTTGTGGTATTTTTATTGGGTTTGAGTGCCAAAAAAATGTAGAAGAATGCTTAGAGGACTGATTAAAAGCACTTTATCTTTTAATGTTCAGTCAACATCAAATGGCACAGAAAAAACCTGTATGGCTCTTACACACAGATCTTAATCACAGATCTTGTGCATGTTACTTTGGGGGGAAATAAGAAAATTAACACTAAAAATTCTGAATGAACTTGTACTTTTGTATAAACCTGAAATGGGTCCCTTTTTATGCTTCAAGAAGTTCATTTGTATTTTATTTGTTTATTGTATTTAATTTCTTCTTGTGGCTCTGCCCTTCCTGGTTTGAACCAGACCTGGAAACGGAAATGCTGAAATATTTGCAGAAATGTTATTCTTTAGTCTATTTTTGGCTTAGTGAAACCACAAAGAACTGGAAATCCTAGGAGAAAACCAGCTCTTGCGAAGTGCTGTCAGCTATGTTTCCAGAGGTAGAAATTAAAAAAAATAAATTAAAAAAAATCAGGATTTATGAACCCACTGAGTTTTAGGTACCAGTTGTTCACTGAGCAGTTGTTGAATATTTCTTTTGGTTTATATAAATCAGTAAAAAGGATATGTTGCCGTATGTTTTTACAGCTCTTGACGTACCACTAGACAGCAACACTAATGCCCAAACTAAAATATGACAGAAGACTGCAGTAGATATTTTTGCAGATCCAAAATTTAAATCTCCTTTGCAGAAGCTCTAATCTAATTATCTTCAACAAATCCATTTTTTTTTAAATCAGGAGAAAGAACAAGACTGTAAGTAAGTGTGTGTATGCATACATGTGTATAACTCAAATTAATTGAATATTATTATGGCTTGCAAGTTTGGGCTTGATTTTTGATTAGCAAAGCTGAACTCTGTCTTTGATTTTTCTTAATCCAAGTTAGCAGAATTTAGAAATTTCCTTTTTTTTCTGTGACCTAAGCAAATTCTTTCAATTACTCATTTGAATTTTTGTGCTATTTATAAAAAATACTGGTGTATATAACCCATTTGAATATTGTTTTTTAATTAAGCAATCTGTCTAATCAATACTAGTACATATTACATATTCCACCATTTTGTGTAGTAGATAGAAAGGATAACTTTTTGAATTTCATTAAGGATGTAATATTTTTTTTATAAACAAGTTCCTCTGAAGAGGATATTGCCTGTAAGCTTATCTATAATGCACATCATCTACTAAACGGATGTTTTGTCAGAATTTCTCGGTGTTTTTGTGATAAATACTTCCTCTGTAACTCAGTTCTCAAAATACTGCAACATTTTGTTACAGTAGTTATTCATTCTCGCTAGCAGTAGGCTGCTTTAAACCATTTGACCCTTGTTTTACGGGACCACAGACCATTTTCTCTCTGACACTTGTGAAATATTTTTCATATATAGCAGTAGTTTTACTTAGAATTGTATTTTTTAACATTTTATTTTCATTGTTGTGGTGTTGGTCTATAGTGAGTTGGTAAACTCTAAGAGTCTTTCCCGTTGCCTGTAATATTGTCTGTATGTGCAATCAGTTATGCTCGTTAGAACTACTATAGCTGGTTATCTCTATAACTTATGCTTACTGCTTATTTCTATAGTAACAACATAACTCATGACCAAGATAGAGCCCAACACTCCTCTCACTGAGAGATTAAATGAACTTGAAGCAGAGAGCAAGAGCGGAGCAGAGCATCGCGGTCAGCATTCCAGCCCCGCAGCAGCAGGCACAGCAGGAGGTCACTTCCTCTCCAAGGTGGGGACCTGGGTGCAAGTGCCCCATAAGATGGCTATGCTTTTGTGTTCTGCCTCTGTGAGAATGCTCCCAGTCCAGTTCAACGCATTAATCAAAGGGTGAACTTAAATTACCTTTGGGACTGTTCTTTAAATTGCTCATGAAAGTGTTACGTTGGCTGCCTAAGGCCAAGGGGGGTCAGTAAGGTGATGCCAGCTGCCAGTTGAGGCGAGATGGCTGATGCAGCACAGGGCAGAGCAGCTTGGAGTGTCCTAATGCTAGGGATGCTCTAAACTAATATCTGCCTTTTCACACTAGAAACGTTCCTACTGTAAATCACAGGTAAAAGACAGTTCTGCAATTGCTCCTCCATGCTTCTCAGTTGTTGTATATAAACGCCCAGCTGAGGCTGCCATCTCAGGAAATCCCCCTATGAGAAGGGGATTCCCATGTTCAATGACATCAAATATTAATGCATCTTTTGGCAGGCTGAGCTGAGTTTCAAAGCCTTATAAGTGAACTGCTTGCTTGGCTGCTAGCTGCTTGCTGTGTTGGGGAAGGGATGTGGGAGATGAGTTTGTTTTTCCTGCACTATTCAGCACACATCTTGCTGTTTGACAAGACTTTTTTGTAAGATCACGTACTTATCTTACCAGGCCTTTAAAAAAAATTGTCTGTGAAAGAAGAGAGAGGCAGAATGTCAGAAATTCCAGCAAGAGATGAAGCACTTCCAGCAGTAACTTTATCTCACTGTAATTAAGCTCTAATATTTTTTTTTTTAAATGGGAAAAGGTCTAGGGCAAAAATCTCAAACCTCTTAGGCTCCGAATTCTGTAATGAGACTGAAGTGTGGTAGGAATATCACAGAGGCTTCCTGTAAATCTCTTAAGTGCCTGGAAACAGTCTGTGTATGAGATTCTCTTGACTGTATGTGATGTTCAGTTAGTATTTCCATTTATTTAATAACAATGTTAGACTTTCAAGTCTGGTGTGCTAATCTGGACCAATTAAATGATTTTTTTGCTTTTTGTCCATAAGGTTCTAGTAAAGCTCCTTTGGGATTGAGACGGTTAAATCCATTTACCTTTTCCCATCATTAACATAACTGTAAAAAACAAAAACAAAACCCAAGGAAAACTCACTGACCTTTATAGTTAAATGAAAGCTTGCATGGTAATCTTACAAGGTTAAGAGGGCTTGAATATTGGCTATCTAATTTTAATATATTATGAAAGTAGCTTTTGTTTTTGTGCAATTGCTCTTACTTGATTTGGATCAAAGCTCTCAAACACTTTTTGCCTGGAAGGAGTGAAGAATTATCATCACCTCCTTGAAAGAACCTGTCTTGGCTGCTATAAATTTCAGAATGTGATCTGACACATAGCACGATTGATGGGATTTCTTTTCCAAGGTTGTTTGTTTAATCTCTCTTTTTTCATGACCTATAATCACATGTCACTAATATAGTTATTACTGCATCTATTTACATACAGTTTGTATTGGTCCACCAATTTTGTAAATTCACTAAAGACACTGAACCATTGTTGACTGAATGCTTTGTACTCTGTTCTTTCAGACTGCAAAGTTGGTAGTATATTCTGCATTATTTTACTCTCTTGTGGTTTAATGAGATTTTTTAAAAACACATAATGAAATCTATCATGTAGTTAGTTCTTCAGCGAGTGGTATCCAGCTCTGGCTTGTGTTTTTATTAACAATCTTGAACAAATATGCTGATGAAATGCACTTTTTCACAAAGCTGAGAGGCATTTACATAATAAGTAATGTATTTTGAACATAGTGGGAATGATTATGGTAAGATAAGGGATCATTAATTGGAAATAGCATCTAACATGGAAAGACTTGGCTGTATGGCATGAGTCGCTGTTGTTACCCGCCATGAAAAAGGCAGGAGTTATGAAATGAATATATATACCTCATGAATATATTTCATGAAGTATTTCCAGTAAGGATAGGAAGGTAGATGTCATATTAAAACATACTGATCAAGTTTCATTTGAATATAATCTACTACATCAAATTGAAGCTTTTCCAGAGAGGGATAAATGGGAGAATAGAAAACCTGCTTCATAAGAGAAGACAAAAAGATGTTGGCTTTTATAAATACTGTAATTTCTTTCAAACTGAAAGTTAGGAGAAACATTTCTATGAGCTAAGAATTGAGCTTTTCAAACATTTCTACAAATACAGAAAACAGAGGCAAGTTTTTGATGCTCACTGTATACATACAAATGTCTAAGCCCTCTCTCGAACCTGCCAGTATTTAAAACAGGGTGCAGTTCAGTGTTAGATGGGAAGATAAGAACTGACCTGGGTGTTAGAGGTGTGAACCTAAAGATCTGGGATTTCTTTACAACTTCTATATTTGTCCAGATTATTATCATCATTATGAGCGTTAAAGAATCAGTTTGAGAAGTTCAAATGACTTAACTTTCTCACATGCATGATTGGTTAATGGGCTGTGGCATTTCAGAATTTATTTTCACTAAGGTCTGGGAATATTTGGAATCAAATATTAATAACAAAAATTTATGCCATACTTTTCTAATTTTCACATTCTTTAGAAGAAAGTCTTTGTATCTTCTGAATTCTAGAGGCTGCTAAAATTCTACCTTAAAGCAATCTGATAATGTCAGTGCAAAGTTGATTTTAATTATGTAAAGTTGTAGGTTTTGGTACCCTGCAGGATAAATATCATAAATAAAGGAATTAATGCACATATTAAATGCACATTGTAGGGGGAAAAGCTCTCCAAGGACAGACACATGCTTCTTTCCATTGGAGCTTGTCTATAATGCCAATGCCTTTACCATACAGCAACAGGCACTAAAATTACTCATGAAAAAATGTGACAACATTCTCAGCAATGAACATATAGCATGCACTGTAGTTCTGGGTTCATTATTCCAAACTCACAGAACCTTGTCAGCATTCTTAATCTTTTAAACACAACTAAAATTTTATATCAAATCACAGAATCACAAAATGATATGAGGTTGGAAAGGACCTCTGGAGATCATCTTGTCCAACCCCCCGCCAAAGCACGTTCACCTCAAGCAGGTTGCACAGGAACATGTCCAGGTGGGTTTTGAATGTCTCCAGAGACAGAGACTCCACCACCTCCCTGGGCAGCCTCTTCCAGGGCTCTGCCACCCTAATACGTGATTTCCCAAAATCAGACAGAAATAAGCATCTGTGTTGGAGCAGAAGAGAGCGCTGGTTCAGAGGAATGAGGTGCACTGGTACTTACTGGGATGGGATTTTAGAAGATACCATCCAGACCAGACAAAATGACTTTTCTGGCTTAAATTCTGGCCAACTTCAAGCTACTCAACGATTTCTGCTCCACCGATGATATCCAGAGACGCATTAAACACCTTGTAGATCAGGAATTCAATACTAATCCGTTCTGAGGGCAAACATAAACATCAAAACTTTGATTTAAATTCATGTACCTTGCAGATAATGTGTCGGCTTGGAGCTTAATTGCCAGAAGCTCTCAGCTGCTTGTGCAAATGGGAAGAAGGACCAGCAGCGTCTAGAAATGCAGTTTTCGGCCTTTGCCAGCAGTGGGTGCAATAATACAATCAGAACAGCAAGGAAGGAAAACACCAGATCCGAACCAAAAATAAGGCGTGAGAGAAATCCTTTTAATTCCTCGTGTTGCTGCTGCAAAAATGTGCCGAGACAGTTCACGCGAGCATGACTGTCACCCCCAGGCTTGTCAGGGTGTCCCCAGGGAGGCTGCTGGTGTTTCCTTTCCCCTCACTCTGCTTTTACATCAGCTCCTCCAATTAAGAAACCAAACAATTCAAAGGCAGCCATGCAGCACCGAGTGCTGTAGCAAGGGCTAAAAGTAGCCTTGGGGAAAAACATCTCCACACCGAGCAGAGCCCCGTTGTGGTGTCTGCAAGGGGATCACAGGCATTTTGGGGGGACTTCAGACTCCTGGCAGCAATGCTCCTCTGCACCTCCCTCCGGGAGAGTCCCCGGCCTCTGTAGGGCCAGAGGTGTGGAGGCAGGGCAGGGGGGCATGTGGGGTCCACGGGACACTGCTTGAGGGTCAGAAGGCTCTACAGAGGGACCTGGACAGGTTGGATCCATGGGCCAAGGCCAATGGGATGAGGTTCAACAAGGCCAAATGCCAGGTCCTGCCCTTGGGTCCCACCAACCCCCTGCTGCGCTACAGGCTGGGGCAGAGTGGCTGGAGCTGCCTGGTGGAAAAGGCCCCGGGGGTGTTGGTGGACTGTCGGCTGAACATGAGCCAGCAGTGTGCCCAGGTGGCCAAGAAGGCCAACAGCATCCTGGCCTGTGTCAGGAA
>JAOXJK010000012.1:59999624-60010842 GCA_025774025.1 Xenus cinereus | reverse complement strand
TCGTTAGAAGAGGCCTAGCTGGAAAAGTAAAATTACTGAACAGAAAATTAGTTCTGTTTTACCTCAAACCAGGACAAATGTGCATTAAAAAAACATTTGGGACTTCAGGAATGGTATCCACTTTATATCATGAAATTATTCCTGAAAAACAGGAGGAAAAAAGAAATACAAACTGAAAGTCCACGCTTTTAAATCGAGGAAATATGAATGTCTCTCTAGTTGAAGTGAAAGGAAGAACAAAACATGCATATGAAAAAAATATTATATCAAATGAAATAAAATAGATAATTGTATAGGTTAATGTGAAACATTACATCTGGGTTCTTAGATCTGACCTTTACCGATTGATTACAAGTAGCTCTGATTTTTAAATGTGAAACACAGATGAACTTGAGAAATAGTATAAGCAAATTGGCTTGGGCTTTGATATTCTAAGCCTTTTTTCTATGAAAGATTAAAGGGAAATAAAGTCACATGAATATTTTTTCAAGATTGTGGCTGTGTGATAATAATTCAAATAAGCAATATTTAACAGGATATCTTTACTATCATCCTTACACTTTGTTATCTCATCTGATGTATATACTTTATACCATAGCTTATAGCTGACGTATCCTATGCATACATTTTTTCTATACACGGTACCACCAGAATCTTGTGTGCACCCTAAGATTTTAGAAAAGCTTTTTAATGGATTTGAGGGGTGACTTAGGCAAACTCTATTTACTGTCTAATGCACTAATGAATGGTAGGAATGGTAGGAAAAAGAAATGTTTTAAGTTAATGTAGTTTGTTTACACTCTTGACCTTCAAAACACTTTTAAAAATAATCTGTCAGTATTTTGGGTTTTGTGAATTAGGAACAATCGCTGAGAACTTCTTCAGATAATGTGAAAATTAATACAGAAGCAGCTTTCCCATTGGTGAATATCTTACATAATGTCTGAGAAAAAAAATAGGGTTTTGTGATACAGAAAGAATAATAACTTCATCAGTGCCAGTAACATATATGCATGTTTTGCACATTTACGAGGATTTGATTTTGTGGCAAAAGCATATTTGTGCATTGAAGAAGTCAGAGCTTAATTCTGTGACCTTTATTCACAGAAATACATTTGCAAAGTGAATGGCTTTACTTGGCTGGAGAAAAACTGAAAGTCTGAACATGTATGTTCCTCAAATTGCCATCTCCAGAATAAAATAGTCTAAGCACAACAGTGATATTTCAAGCTACTAAATGCTTTACAGTCAACTTTTCCAAAAGTCATCACTCTCTACAACCCCGCTACTTCAAAAAAAAAAACCCAACCCAAATCAAAATAAGCCAACCAACACCCCCTTCTCTGTTCCCGACTTCTTTAGAAAACATTTAGTATCTTAATTGCTCATCTGCAGAATGAGTTTCTGACTGAAGCACAAATTATTGCTTCACTGTGACTGTCTGAAATGCTGAAGTCATTCCATGAATGGCTTTCTTTACGCAATTCTTTCCTTCTTTAATTGGTTCACTTCTTAATGATGGTTTTCTGTACCGTCCTATGATGCATTCTGTTTCCGTGGAAGCCTGAAGATGGCAAGTCAATGCAAAAAAGCATATCTATATCGTTATTAATATGTGAAAATTTAGATGGTAGGGTATGGCTTTCACTGCAAAGAAGGTAGGTAGGCAGATGAGGTTTGGCTGCAGATATTCAAGTCTCAGCTATATGACCCAAACCACAAACTCAATTTTCCACACCATCTGCACCATCTACCTTTCAGGTAGGCCTTTCTTGCACAGATATCTGCGAAGGCAAAGTGAGGTTTATATTCATGTAAAACTCATGTAATTCTCAAATTGATCTTTTCTGTGGTCTGTTTTTCATTAAAATAACCTACTAGAACAGCATTAAATTAGATCTACCCTATCAGAAAATGACGGCAGGAAGTTTAGTTTAACATAAATTCCAAGGGCAGAACATATGTAATTCATTTTTATTTTTAATTGCTTCCATAAATACACAAAGATTAAATTAGCAAAGCTTGTGTAGTTTTTTTGCTTGTATGTGGTATTTTAACTAAATACTGAAGGATAAAAATGGAAACCAGCATTAACCAGGAAGCCTTCAGGTTTTAATTTATGTTGTGGGCCACGGGCATCAAAGAAAAACTGGATCTTTGAGATGTTTCTTTGCGGATAGCAGGTTAGCCCTAAATTGGTGCTACAAAAGAAACATCACCAAATGCCAAAGCCCAACTAAGCAGACAGTACTGGAAAAAGTACTTTTATTGCTGTTTGAATAATTTTCTAAGCACTTTAATCTGAAAAAAAAATTATCTGAATTAAAAAAAAATTAAAAGCAAGTTGAAATAAATTTTGAATATTGTGTAGAAAGGCATATTTCAGGCCACACAAGTAAAAGCTACAAAGCAGACGGTTACTTAACATGCTGACCTTTTTCTCCGTACATTGTGAAAATGCATTAACTACAGTGTCAAAAGATTAAAGACTGTAAAACAAGATAGGAAATGAAAATGTTTCTTTACATCAGAAGTCCAGATTGAAATGCCTTTAGTCTGAAGATTACAAGACACACATTTGGTCACTTCCACTTTCAGAAATTACATTGTAGGTTCGTCCTGCTAAAGGAAAGGGTTTTGGTGGGATTTTTTTTTCAGGTTTGGGGTTTTTTTTTTTGTGTGTGTGTGTTTTGTTTACTTTTTTTTTCTTTCGTTGCATAGTACATCTGCAAGCCCAAAAGAGGCAGACAACAAAGAAGATATAGACCCATGCTAGAAGTACTGTGGCAGCCCATACACATTTCTTGCCTATTAACATACAGTTCTGTAGGGATTCTTTGAGTGGTAAATTAGGGCAATAACTCAGTCTGATCTTCAGTGGCCTTTGTGTAGCAGAAGAGGGGTAGTTACATTTTTGTTTTTGCTAATTATCTAATAGAACTTTCTCATCACTACTTATTTACACTGAGGTTTTTTTTTCTATTTTCTAACTTTGAGCAAATGTTCCTTTTTAGAAGGAAGACCTGTGTGTTTAAGTGAGCCAGAGATCTGGACTTGTATATTTCTGACATATTCTCCTCTGGAGTATTTGGCTTAACTCTTACTAAGGCTGAGACAGACAACTTGGGAGTAAGGACCAGTCATAAAACAACCTGCTTGTATATGTCTACTATAATAGGGACAATGGTGGAGTTGTATTTGTAATTTTTACTCTGGGCTTATTAGGTTTTCTAGATTTAAAAAGCATATTTGTAGCACATTAATTAGCCCAAACGAAAAACAGGGTGCATTCTTCTCTAACGTGTGTTCTCAGTTGCCTATGCTTAAAGAAGGTTTTATTGAGATTCTCACACATGAACTTTGAAGTGTGCCACCTGCTATTGCTCATATAGACCAAACTCAACCACTCAAAGGTATTTGCTCTGAAAACAGATTGAAGGAGATGGACACAGAAAGTAGAAGTAAGGTAAGAATAAATTTGTTTTGTGGGTTTTCTTAAAAAAAAAATTTTTTTTTTTAATTTTATGGCTGGTTTACTATAATTTATGTTGATCAAGTGTCAAAAGCCTTGTTGAAGTCGAGGTAAACAACATTCACTGCTCTAACCTCATTCACCCAGGCAGTCATGCCATCATAGATTCATCAAGACATGGATTCATCAAACATTATTTCCCCTTGGTGAATTCATGTTGACCATTTCCAATAACCTTCTTTTCCTCCACATGCTTAGAGATAACATCCAGAATGAGCTGTTCCGTCACCTTTGCAGGGATAGAGGTGAGGCTGACTGGCCTATAGTTTCTGGGACCCTTCTTCTTGCCCTTTTTGAAGATTGGTGTGACATTGGCTTTCCTCCAGTCCTCAGGCACATTTCCTGTTCTCCATGACCTTTCAAAGATGATGGAGAGTGGCTCCACTATAACATCTGCCAGCTCCCTCAGCACTCCCGTCGGGTAGTAGATCATCCCATCGGGGGCCACGGATTTGTGGGTGTCAAGGGTGCCAAAATGATCTCTAACCCGATCTTCCTCAACCAAGGGAAAGTCCTCCTTTCTCTGGACTTTTTCTCTTATCGCCAGGGTCTGGATTTCATGAAGTAAAGACTGAAGCAAAGAAGGCATTCAGTAACTTTGCTTTCTCTGTCTCCTCTGTCACCAGGGCACTCACCTCATTCAGCAGCGGGCCCACATTTTCCCTTTTACTACTGATGTACTTGAAGAAGTCCTTCTTGTTGTCCTTGACATCCCTTGCCAGGTTTAATTCCAAGTGGGTCTTAGCCTTCTTCGTTACATCTCTGCATACTCTGACAACACTCCTATACTTCTCCCAAGTGGCCAGTCCTTTTTTCCACATCCTGTAAACTTCCTTCTTCCATCTGAGTTTTTTCCAGAAGCTTCTTGCTCATTCATGCAGGTGTCTTGCCTCTATTGCTTGATTTCTCACTCATAGTGATGCACCAATCTTGAGCTTGGAGGAAGCAGTGCTTGAATATTAACCATCTCTCTTGGATACCTCTACTTTCTAGAGCCTTAGCACATGGGATTCCTCCAAGCAGGTTTTTGAAGAGGCCAAAGTTAGCTCTCCTGAAGCCCAGGGTTGTAATCATATTTACCGCCCTGCTTCTTCCACGCAGGATCCTGAACTTCACCATTTTCTGGTCACTGCAGCCAAGGCTACGCCCCAGCCTTCACATCTCCAACCTGTCCTTTGTTTGTTAGTACAAGGTTCAGCAGCAGACCTCTCCTTGTTGGTTCCTCCACCACTTGCATCAAAAAGTTATCATCAAGGGTCTGCAGAAACCTCCTGGACTCTGTGTTCCTTGTTGTGTCGCTTTTCCAACAAATATCAAAAAGAGAGGCTGAGATTTCATTTTTAAAAGAAAAAATGGTCTTATATAGAATGGCAAGGGGTTTTTTTGCTTTTGATTAATTTTGCATAATGAAAAAAACTATTATTTAATGTTCATGATATTCACCCTTAAAAAAAAAAACACATTAAAAAAGACAACTTTGTTTTTTAATGTTCATTATGTAGTATGCTGTAGCATGAGCAAAGCTTTCTCTTTTTTTTTTTTTCCGTATTGAGGCATGCCTCTGCGTTCAGCACAGTAAGGGCAAAGATTCTGTCATTGCAGTTCTTTCAGTTCTTGGTATTCCATAAATGATCCCATAGAAGTGCCTATGATCATTGTGACAACTTTGTTCAGCCATGACAAAACCCATTAGAAGAATCTAGAGAAGCAAGGAGTGGGGGTTAGCAGAACTGCTACCTTAGACTTCCAGAGGACAGAGTTTGGCCTGTTTAGGGGCCTGGTTAACAGGTCCCTTGGGAGGCTGACCCGAAAGGCAAAGGAGTCCAGGAAAGCTGGACTCAATTCTTCAAGAAAGAAATCTTGAAGACACAGGAGCAGGCTGTCTCCCCATGTGCCAAAATAAGAGCCAGTGTGGAAGAAGACTGGACTGGCTGAACAAAAGAGCTTTGACTGGAACTGAGGAAAAAAAAAGAATGTTTATGACCTTTGGAAGAAGGGGCAGGCAACTTAGAAGGACTACAAGGATGTTGTTAGGTTATGCAGGGAGAAAAGTATCATGGCCAAAGCCCAACTAGAACTTAACCTGGCTACTGCCATAAAAGACAATTAAAAATGTTTTTATAAATACACTAGCGAAAAAAGGAGAACTAGGGATGCAGGGGAGAACACAGTGACAAAGTTGAGGAACAGACTGAGGTACTTAATGCCTTCTTTGCCTCAGTCTTTAATAGGAGGACCAGTTGTTCTTCGGGTACCCAGCCCCCTGAGCTGGAAGACGGGGATGGGGAGCAGAGTGAAGCCCCCTAATCCAAGGGGAAATGGTGAGAGACTTCCTACAGCACTTAGATACACATAAGTCTATGGGGCTGGATGGGATGCACCCATGACAGAATTGCGAACCAAGCACACATTCAATCATTTATCAACAGTCCTGACTAACTGGGGAGGTCCCAGTCGAACCATTTCCCACAGAATTCTCCTGGAGAAACTGACTGCTCATGGCTTGGCAAAGTATATCCTTTGCTGGGTGAAAACCTGGATGGATGGCCAAGCCTAAATAGTTGTGGTGAATGGAGTTAAATCCAGTTGGTGGCTGATCGCAAATGGTGTTCCCCGGGGCTCAATATTGGGCCCAGTTCTGTTTAATATCTTTATCGACGATCTAGATGAGGGTATCGAGTGCATCCTCAGTAAATTTGCAGACGATACCAAGCAGGATGGGAGTGCTGATCTGCTTGAGTGTAGAAAGGCTCTTCAGAGGGATGTGGACAGGCTAGATCGATGGGCTGGGACCAATTGTATGAGGTTCAACAAGGCCCAGTGCCGGGTCCTGCACTTGGGTCATAACAACCCCATGCAGTGCTACCTGCTTGGGGAAGAGTGGCTGGAAAGCTGCCTGGTGGAAAAGGATCTGGCGGTGTTGGTCAAGAGCTGGCTAAATATGATCCAGCAGTGTGCCCAGGTGGCCAAGGCAGCCAGTAGCATCCTGGTTTGTATCAGGAAGTGTAGCCAGCAGGACTAGGGAATTGATCAGCCTCCTGTACTTGGCACTGATGTGGTCACACCTCGAATACTGTGCTCAGTTTGGACTCCTCACTACAAGAAAGACGATGAGGTGCTGGAGCATATCAATGAAGCTGGTGAAGGGTCTAGAGAACAAGTCTTATAAGGTGCTGCTGAGGAAACTGGGATTATTTAGCCTGGAGAAAAGGATGCTGAAAGGAGACCTTATCACTCTCTGCAACTATCTGAAAGACAGATGTAGTGAGTTAGGTGTTGGTCTCTTTTCCCAAGTAACAAGTGATAGGACCAGAGGAAATGGCCTCAGGTTGTTCCAGGGGAGGTTTAGATTATATATTAAGAAAATTTCTTCATCAAAAGGGTTATCAAGCATTGGAACAGGCTGCCGAGAGAAGTGGTTGAATCACCATCCCTGGAGGTATTTAAAAGACATCTAGATGTGGCACTTAGGGACACAGTTTGGTGGTAGACTTGGCAGTTTGCAGTTGGACTTGATGGTCTTTTCCAACCGCAATGATTCTATGATTCAATAATTAAAGCAGATATTAGAAATTCTGTTCTTTTTTCTTTCATTGGTATATCATTATTCCTTTTTTTTTTTTTTTAAGCCAGTATTACAATAAAAGACTAGAGTTTTTGTGAACTGCCATGAAATTGCAGGTTCCTAGAAAACCAGATAGCGTGGGTTGGCTGTCATGCAACTGCACAGGAAAAATAGCTGCAAAGCTCAGCTAAAATTGTTGAAGAACAAAACAATAAAGAATGACCAGGTCATACACTTCTACTTTCCACAGGTAATTGTGGGAGATTTCCTTTCTAACCTCAGTTCCTCTGACTGCATGAGCAAGAAACATTGGTTTGAAGCACAACAGGGTTTTCTGCTCTCTTTCAGACAATAACTTTGAGTCTCCTTTAGTATCCTATTGATGTGGTCAGAAAAAAACAAAAATACAGAAGAAAAGCCAAAGTATTTTTCGAGAAGATGGAGTATTGCTAAGGTGATACATTAAAACCACAAGCCATGCAGTTTTTATTAAGTAGCACAAGTTTTTAATATGCAGAAATGAAGGAAGTGATCTTAATCCACTAATTCACTCACTTGGTATTAACACCAGAGACAGCGCTTTCAGAATAGAGATCCTTCTAGTAGCATGGTCACATGATATAGTTTAGAGAAATAATCTTTTTCGACAGAAATGATACCTATTGAATTATAGATTCACCTCCTTACCCACATAGTTGTTCCAACATTTCATCAGCCTCTCTGACAAGAATCACTTCTTTATTCAAAGTTGAAGTTTCTTGTACTGTCATTATGCTCACTATGCTGAACAGGTTTTTTTACGCCACATTCAGAAAAGTTAAAGTGTCTCCCCTTTAAAATAATTTGCCTTTAAATAGGTATGCATAACAATGAAATCTCCCTTCTGCCTTCTTTTTGAATGAGCTGAAATCTGCAACTTCTCCTTGTCGTGTGTGTTTCCAACCTCTGGATCATTTTTATGGCTCTCTCTGTTTCCAAATCTGTTTTAAATAAGTTAAATATATTTAACTTAAAATAACATAAACAAATACTATAGATTAAAAAATCAGTCTGCCTCTTATGAATTGCTTCTTTCCTTTTAACTAAGTTGGTAGACCTTTAAGTGGACCATTACCACTTTTTTAAACAATCAACCAATTCTGTGGTAAAATTAAATTGTATCTTTACTGGGCTCACAGTTTTTGACCTCCTGTGAATCTTTTTTTTTTTGTGTCTACACAATTTAGAGGTTTTATGATAGAAAATAGTGTTCTCGCAATAAAATGATTGCTTTTACATTTCTTAAGAGCTCATTTATTTTTTTGAAAGAAATCTATTTTCCCTATGTGAATATTGATACAAACAAGTTTGTATTTTTCTGAAGTTTCAAGCTATCCCAAAATCTTACATTGTACTCAATTTTATACATCAAGAATTTCAACTGTTACATTTTGCAGATGTCGTTACTGAATTTAATTCAGTTTTGAAAACATAATGAGTTACCCAGCTACTGAAACTCAGTTATGGTTCTATATACATAAACAATATATCTAAAAATCTGCCATTATGCTTACTTACATTTTTCAGACCATTTGGTACTTTATGTTTATGCGTGATTACTTGCTCTAAACTATTCAACATTTTAATAGGAATGATGATTCTTATGATTCTTAGGTGACTGAAATGCGGTGGAAAAGAGAAGCCAGACAGATGTTTGTTTATGTACAAAGGTAATTTCTTATTTCTTAAACTTGGACCTGAAATAATATAATTTTATTTTGCTTTCCATATTTTGAATATTTTGCAGAGAAGTGAGCACTTTTCAAAGAAGCTTTTTTTTTTTTTATAGTAATGGCTTGTTGTCTTTGACCAAGTTCTTGCATTGTTTCCACTTGAGCATTTTTTTACTTTAGGATTCAAAGCCCATTTTTCGTAGGCTTTAAATGTATCTTTTTGTTTATTTTTGGGTGTGTATCACTGGAGCACCAATACACTTTTCCTGCCCCTAACTTTATATACTACAAGTTATTTTTGTTAGTGAGAATATATCCTGTCAGATCCAACAGCCCAAGAGAGGTGAGGCAGCTGGTGCTCCATGTGCCCAGGTTCTGTGTCAAGGCTGAAGATGATATATTCTCAGAAGGCGCACAAACACACATACACAACACATATACACATATATACATATATATAGATACACATGGCTGGCCAGATTCCTGGTAGGCACTCACATTATCACAGCACTAATGACCTCATCCTGCTTGCCCCTCTGGCTGAGCTAGAGTGGATGGAGGTCCACTGGTGAGAATACATATATATATGTATAAGGCAGATCCTCCTAGCAGCCAGAGTTAGACAATCAGTCTGACTAGTACCTGCCCCTATGTCTGACTCTCCTGTTGCTGGCACATGAATACAAGTGCTCATGAAGCCAAAGTCCCACTCCCATTGCTGGTACAGACCACCATACACAGACACAAACACACAGTTGTCCGCGAATTTCCAAGTCCCACAGCTGACCCCCTGTGCTCTCAGAGACAGATGCTCCTGCACACAGAGCTGGCCCTTAAGTACTCACTCACCCCCTTGGTCCCAGGCTGCTTCACCTATTTACCAGCTAATCCATCTTGATCATTGCTAGTGATCACCCACTCACTCGCACACACGCACTTCCTTGAGTCACTGGCACCATGGAGGCATAGGTCCTCCAGCCAGCGGTCTAACTCCGGTGGCTGTACTCACACACCCATACACACACACACACACACAAAACAGAGAGCCCTTCATTCAGGAAAGAGGTAGAAAGGAGTTTAATAAGAAGATAGGACAGGCTGCAGTGATCAGACACAGGGCTTGGCCAGACAAGCATACAGACCAGACCACTATTTACATGTGATCTGCCCTTTTTATTACCTTGCCCCTCTATTTGCCCACTCTTGTTCCTCTCCAACATCACCAAAGCCCCTCTCTTTCCCACTTTTGGTTCTAAGCCTAAGCATCCTGTAATAAATCCTGTGCAATCCCAAACTGCTTTCCCTCTGCATCCCATAATGTGTCACACCCCTAGGCAGCAACCCTAGTCCAAAAGGCAATCCAGAGAGCAGCTCTAGACGACTCATCATGATGGTTTTCACACCTTGACCCTGGGGCTGAGACTGTGTTTGGACAGCCCTGAGAGGGCCCCAGACAGGGTATTCATTCTTCTGGAGCTGTTGATTTGGGTCCCAGCCTGTCATTTTGCCCCTGTGTTTCTCTGGGCTGGACAGATGGGCATTTCTGGAAATTGTAGACCTTTTAATAAAGGAAATCTACCTAGCCAGGTTTTGCAGTCCTGAACTCTAAGAAACATAAACAAATGTCTAAATGGCATCAGGAGATAGAACGCAGGAGGGCCCTCTAGAAAAAAGTGAATGTTGACTCCTTGCTTCTTCTTTGTTCCTAACTTTTATTCCTTGAAACCCCTTTCAGATCAGTTATTTCAGCATTTTCATGCCCCTCTCTGCAAATGACCCCAGACCTTTCTTCAAGTTGCCTTCCTGTTTTAGGAATGGTACATGATGTAGCCCCTTATCTGTAGAAATCACTTCCAGTTAGTCTTCTAGTACTGACATCAGTCTACTGTCTACTTGTTTCAAGTAGACTTTCTACAAGTCTACTTGTTTCATCAGTCTTTTAATCGTCGTTGCTTTGTCTCTTATTTTCTCATCTTGATGAGAAAGTGGGGCAATGGCACAGTGGGGATTGAGTACACCTGCACCCTCAGCAAGACTGCCAACAGCACCAAGCTGTGTGGTGTGGTCAACACTCTGGAGAGAACGGATGCCATCCAGAGGGACCTGGACAGGCTTGAGAGGTGAACCCATGCAAACCTCATGACGTTCAACCAGGCCAAGTGCAGGGTCCTGCATGTGGATCAGGGAAATCCCAAGCACAAATACAAGCTGCGTGGAGAATAGATTGAAAGCAGCCCTGAGGAGGACTTGGGGATGTTGGTGGATGAGAAGCTCAACATGAGCTGGCAATGTGTGATTGCAGCGCAGAAATCCAACCAAATCCTGGGCTGTGTCAGAAGAAGCATGGCCTTGCATGGTTGAGGGAGGTGAGTCTGCCCCTCTACTCTACTCTCGTGAGACCCCACCTGG
>JAOXJK010000012.1:59957651-59977292 GCA_025774025.1 Xenus cinereus | reverse complement strand
GTCCAACTCCCCTGCCAAGGCAGGACTACCCAGAGCATGTCAGAGCATGCCACTCAGGACTGCATCCAGGCGGGTCTATTTAATTTGAAGAATTAAACTTTACTCCTTTTCAAATGCTTATATGACTATAAAAAAAGCATATGGTCCTAATTGCTAAAATTTAAACATGGCATTTTTAAAAAAGAGGCTTGGGAAAAGCATTTCAAGAAAGGCAACACTTTTGCAGGTAAAAAAAAAAGAAAACAAAGCTTTGAACTTTAAATTATTTTTTTTAATATTTGGTTGGCTATATGGACAAGCAGATGAACAGATTAAATGCTGAAAAGCTTGGCTGAGTGATTAGCAAAACCATTGAGACCTCTTTTTTCTGTGATTTATGGCAGAAAGAAAAGCTAAACTATACTTCAGTTTAAGACCAGTCAAAAGATCTTTAATTTTTTTTAGCGTTTGAAAGTCAAGCTAGTTCAAAGTATCAAACTAGTATCAAACACACTATTTTCCAGGACAGAAACTGAATTTTCACCTATGTTGAGTTGTTATGTGGAAAACAATACTTGTTAGAATTGACATTTGGGAAATTTGAAATTGAAAGTTTTTTATGTATCTTTGACGAGGTTATCATTAATCACTGCCTTTTCCAGACCCACATCTCTGCCTGGTTCAACTAGCAGGTGAATTGCGCATCCTGCATCCTTTCTGGTGGATAAAGTGCTTGCCTTGGGTCGTAGGGTATGTGGGCTTGTGTGAGGAAAGGGAGGGGGAAGGATGGGGGGGAAAGGGAAGAAGGAGATGGATTAATGTTGACAAAGAGGTCCTTAAAATTCTCTTCACCATTTTCCCGTTACATTGACCTACAGAAGAATCAAGCTTTACTAAAAGTCACGAACAGAGATGTAGAGCTGATAGTTGCAGCAAGTTGGCACGTGCCAAGAACAGAATTAAAGATGGGATTAAGCCTGTTAGTCATGTAGTATAAGAATATACAATATGTGTAAAATATTCGTTATACAGCAACTAATGATTTCTTGCCAAGACAGTCTTCCCACAGCCTACCAATGTTATTAAATAGTTACCTGTAAGGAAACAAATATGGACAACCTCAATAAATGTTACGGATCTCAGTCTTATAATTAGGAATTTATTCATTATTTCAACAAAGTTATATTTTTATATTTTCAGTTTATTTACCATGTATATGTGCCAAAAAGTTAAGTGGTCTAAGGCTGACATAATTTCTTTAAGAATCAGATCTTCATGGGCTCATGTCTTTCTCTTTTTTTTTTTTTTTCCCTTTTTACTCAGTGGTTGGTGAAAATGAGGAAAAATTCTATGCGTGATCATGCTTTTAGGTGTTCTAAAATCATTTAGCTAGCCACTGTTACAAAATTTCTGTATCAGATGTTGAGAAGGCCACCAACTTCCAAGTGAAACAGTGTAATTACATACACAAATCTTTATGCAGGTTTTATGCTTTAACATGCTTTTATTATGGCCTTGATTAAATTTGTAATTTAGATGTTTCAGGATAACCAGAAAGTAAAAGATAACATTTACTTCCCTTGATTTCACAGCCATAGATCCTTAAAAATCTAAACCATCATATTTCACATAATCCTTCAGTCAATCCCTTCACTAAACCCCTGTAAGAGTAAATATTATATACATGCCAGTATATTAGTATATAGTGGAATGCTTTCTTTCAGATCCATCTAGAATTGTAAATCTTTTCTGCAGTGATGCAATAATTAGTAATTACTCCTCTGTATTAACTAAAACCCATGTAGCACTATCATATTTGAGTGAATGAACTCTGTTTTTTCCTTCTCGTTTATCAAGCACTAAAATCAAAGCTAAATTCTTTACCATGGGTGTTTGCGATACAATGATAGAAAAATCTTGCACTTGTGCACTATCACTGGTTACTGATGCATACTGTCTTGTCGTATTTGAGGCTTTCTTTGTTACACAAATATTTTGCTTCTAAAAAAAATAACAGAGCAAAATAAGTCATAATCTGAGAGCTAGGAAATTAAAAACTGGAATTCACCTGAATGACCCTAAATATTAAAACATATTAAGGGGCAAAAGAAAATTTATCACAGTCTGAAATACATAAAATTAAAATGAGTGGTAGTCATTAGCTAGAGTTTTTAAATTCTTGCTGGACCCTGTTATCACAGAATTAAAACATCCTCCAGTCTTCCATGATCATAGGGATCTATGATCCCTTTAAGTCATGGAAGTATTATCCAGATTTTCAAGCAGAAAAAGCATGCGGACATTATAATGCTTAGCATGGAATTACAAAATCTAATACCTTTGTGTTTTAATCTGTGTAGTTGATCACTACATGTGTTGTAGGAAGAGGGTGATCAGATGTGGTGGTGTGCTCTCCCTGTTTTTCCCCCTCTTCTCTCCCCCTCCTCGCACCCCTGGCTCCTGCTCGGGCCATGGCCACCATGGCCATCACAACATCAGTTGCGGTAAGTTGCACCTGGACTTTGGGGGATGGCTGGCAACATAGTCAAAATACTGTCTGGAGTGGGGACTTAGATATCTTGTTTCCATGTGAATATGACTATAGGTCAGTCATCTTACTCTATAAATAGTGGACAGGCCAAGAGCCCTTTGAGCTCTCCTGCAGGGCAGTGGGCTGCACACCAGGATGTCTTCTTTTGTGAGGACACTCACTTAAGGTTCTACTCCTCAAGATTGAGAGATTCCTTGCTGCAACAGATTCTCGGTAAGTGACTAATAGCATGCTAAACTTCAAAATCTTAGCTAAGTGACATAAAGGACTGATTGCACATATATAATCCTTTAGATATAAACCGTTGGCCATGTCCGGGACTAAGTTTGGATCCAGCTGCACCTGGACTCCTCTCTGAGAAGGAGTTTCGAAAGCAAGGGGGGGCCTTTCTGAACCTCGTGACTCAACGGCAGGGTCTCCCTGACAGATTGTCCTCTATGCAGTAAATAATCATGTTGCCATTGAATCTCGTAAAACACTGTCACATTTACTACTTTGTTAAATCACTTATTTACATTAATAAATATTTCACTACTTCTTTCTTATGAGTGAATTAATCACTATGCCCATGACAACAGAAACAAATATCAAGAAACACTGTCAACTTTTCAAACCTCTTTATTTTGAGTTGACTTTGGGTAAAATGACGCTTGTTATTCCTGTGTCTTTTCCCTACTTCAGCTTAAAAACCCAACATGCTGCTAGCTAGAAAAGGAAGAGCAAATTTTCCATTCAGCAACTATAGCAAATAACTTCAAACTTTTTTTTTCCCTAGGCAGTTTTCTATTGAATTTTTTATTATTTGCATTGTGTGGTCTTATTATTGATTTGTCATGTACCAGAATACAAGCCCAGAACAAAAGTCTAGTTCAGTGAAAAGAAGGGACAGGTATTCTCATTTCTCCCTCACTACTGCTCTTTTCCAGAAAAGGACTTGAAGGTCTATGGGATGAGGAAGTAGCAGAAGTAGCCAAAAGAAGCAAAAATAACCTGATGTTTGGAGTAGTTAACTTCCGATCTGGTCATGCTGAGGTATTTCACAAGGCAGTGGGTATGGCAGTGTCAGTTCATCATTTCCCGTTGTAGTTTGCCATGAACTGACACAAAACTCCCACAATACTTAGTAATGTTCCATATTAGAAAGCAAAATAGCAAAAGAGAGGTGGACAGAAATGTTTGTTTATAAACTGCAGGACTTGTCTTGTTTGCACTAGTGCTGTGTGGGTTTTTTTACCCATGGAACATTCCTTAATTTTTACATATTTAAATTGGTTTGTCTAGCCCAGCTAGAAACATACAGCCCTACAAAGCACAATAAATGTGGAGAAGAGAGTTTGTTGATAAAAAACCAAAACCAAACCACAGCAAAAAAAGCATCCCTTCAGGACCCATGTAAAGAGTTAATGTGAACCAGATTTTGTGGTGTGCTAGTTGGAAGGGAATGCTCTGTGGAAAGAGAAATTTTTAGCTATCAGACAGTGGTTCACATAGTTGCAGAGAACATTCATGGAACAGAGAATATGGCTTGAGAAGGTCTTGGCTTGTAAGGTTTCTTTAAGCATCCAAAAGATATTTGTGCCGAAGAAACTATTAGAAAAAGTAATAACCAAGAATAGGCAGAGACTTTGTGAACTTTGTGAACTTGCTTTCTCTTGATAAGAAATGAATAATAATAACAAAAAGCTTGAATAGAGCTGGAAAGAATCCCTTATCCAGCTACAAACAAAACATAGAATGATCTGCTTACCCCAGATTACACAAACAGGATTTTGAGACTCATCCAACTCTGTAACACTTGTTGGTGCTGTAGGACATCTGTATCGGAATTATACTGCTAGGGAAGAATTGTTCTGCTGATTAGTGCTGTGTAATTTAATTGAGGCTTTTTTGCAGGTAACATTAATATTGAAGGTAATCAGCCTTAAGGTGGGCAGAGTAAGAGAATATGGAGTAAAAACAGTTGTTCCGGGAAACAGTTTAGAGATCTTCATATATCGTCACAAATTTTTATTTAGTCTGATTAAGGTAAAGCTCTCACACTGACCTAAAAGTGTTTTCTCAAATAAGTTAGCTAGTTAATGACAGTTTGGGAGCACATGAGAATGGATTTGCTGTAGTTCTCTGCAAATATATACAAGTAGTAAATCTCTGACAGTAATCCTCTCCATGGTCTTTTGCCTTCAAATGCTGAAAATGGCCAATGCTCTAAACAGGTGTACTCAATCCTAAGCACATCTGAGTTACTCAGTGACTTCAGGACAACTCTTCTTGAAGGGATGGAGCCCAAAGATAAAGGCTAGCTTTCTGTTGTGTTTATGGAGGACCAAGTCCTTTTGGTATTAGCTTTTGGGCATTTTATTGTAGAACTGTAGTGATCTTAATTTAAGTAAGAAAAAATATTTATCATTTTTGTAGTAGGATGTTGAAAAATTTAGTCTCCAGTGAAACAAGGGAAACTTGTTTTTATTACTCATGTATATAGATTATTTCACAAACTCCTTGAGGATTTGAAGACATGCTTTCTAATTTTTGGGAAACTTATTGTACTGTCTCCTGCTAGCCCCACTTCAAACACAGTGCTTCAAAAATTAGTAATCAATTAAGATTTTATTTTAGAGACAAGCTTGCTTCCTACTCAATTATTCTTAGCTCATAAAAATTGTGCTGACAAGTGGTTGACTCACATCTTTTATGAGCCTGCCAGAAGCCACACAGCAAGCACAGGGAAGGAAGATGTGCACTAACCCCACAATAACATCAGATAATTATCCAAACACTATTGGTATGAATGTACATTGGGAAGCAGCAGTAGTAGTACTGTCACACTATGGGGATATTCATGTCTCGTGAAAGAGTCTGTTGGACTCATGGAAGTTAAGTCAAAGGACTGCGATGCTGCCACGATGTCATTAACAATATCTGCTAGTCAGTTATGATCCCAAGGAACTTGGGTTTCTGTAAGTGTATTAGAATTTCTTAATAGCTCTCAGAGAGAAGCAGCAGGACAGGACTTTGTAGACTACACAGACTCTAAGCCTGAAGAAGGCCTCAGCAAAGTTGATGTTGATTGGTGTGGATCATGCCCACATAGTTAACTTGTGAGTGGTATCTGTGTTATGTTTCTTCCCAACTACATGAATAGAAATCTATTGCTGATAAAGTGGATGCTGTGCTGGATACAATTATTCTAGTTGTCTTCACTTTTTTCCTGTGCATCTGAGAATCTGTAGCTTTCCGCATGAAATCCACAGATGGAACTTGGAAATTCAGATAATCTCTGCTCCTTTAACTCTTTCCATTAAGCAGTTACTCACTCAATGTAATGAATTTTGTACAAAGTTTAGGCCAGGATGGGAAACGCTATATTTAGTAATACACATTCAAACCTAGAGTATTCTTTTGGGTTTTGTGGTATAGCAAAATGAGTTGAGGGGTTGTCCTTATAAAAGATACTGATGTAGCCTGTCTCCCTGGTGAGAGAACCATACAAATCTGCCCCCACACTAGTCCCACTATGTTCCTCCAAATGACTCTTGTCCCAGAGGAGATAAGCAGCTCGTCATGTTTCTCATTACTAGTAGTCGATCTCTGTTTGGTAGATCTCAACTTCCTTTCCCTTCAAATGACCAAATGAAACAGTGTATCACAGAGAAATTGTCCTCAACTTATATCTCGCTTTGATGTTAGAAATTTCTGTTTGTAAACAGATATCTTCTCTTTTTTCTAGTTTTAGCAGAACTTGTAACAAATGAGCTTTAACTTTTACAGTTCCTTATGCTGGACTGTTACCTGTATAACTTTAGTTCCTTATGCTGGACTACCTCCCTGTGTAACTTTAGTATCAACAGGGTTTTTTGGGGGGGGATGTTGAATGACGTTGTATGCCTTCTGTGCTAATAAAATACTTGTTTTCACAAAAATAACATATACACGCATTCAGTGGTTATATGAATGCATGTAATGTATTTGTCAACCACTCTAAATTTAGCTAGTTCACAACAAAGATGAGGTAACTTGAGGGGAGAAGCTGGTTGCTTTCTATTCTTAATAATTTGTCATAAAGTAGGATCATTAATATCTTGACTTTACATTTTAATGAATTTTTAGTTCTGTGATTGAAAAACTCACAATGTTTGAAAATTCAGAAATGAAAAATGAAAATGAAGCAATTTTTCAGTAAAATTTAGCCATTAGCAGACTTCTATATTTTTATTACTATTTATAAACTCTAAGCGTATATATCATTGCAGTTGATAACTGTTTACATAGATATGTATATATATACACACAACACATAAATCCATGTTAAACACCTTGGTGTCATCCTGTCTTACCTGGTTCAGTAAAATTTCCATGCTTAACATATGTTGTACAACGGAATAGTTTTAGCTCAAGTAATCTCTGCCTTAAAATACATCTGCAAAGAAAGGTCTTCTTGCTTTGTGGCAAAGCTTTCTTAGAGAGAATTTCAAACAAAACTCAGAGCTAACAAGCCTAACAGAGACCTTGTGGTTTATGGCGGGTCTTTGTGACTGGGTTTGGTATCTACTAAAATGCATTTATACAGGCTTTTACTGTCAATTCTTTCATGAATCATGGAACTGGACTTTATGTCTTTGAAATCAAACATAAAAGGCCCATACGACAGTTTAAAGTATATATTTCATTCAGAAACAAACTTTATGCTGGTCTTGAATGGTCATTATTGACTTTGTCTCTGGCAGATAAAAGGGAAAGAGGATACATTGAAGTTTTTTCAGTGATGTAGTCACACATACACAGTTGAGTAATCCTAGGGTTGCAAAAATGATCTTGATATCAATTTTTTGAGCAAGGAAAACCCTTTTTACATATAGAAAAAGTATCTTCTTGCTTTTATATTGTTATTTTAATGTTTTTCCGTAAAAGGCATGGAAAGGATAACATAAAATGCACAAAATGGTCAGAGGACACCACAGACATGCCAGCATCAGGGTATCTTCAATGTATCAGTCAACTGATGTGGGCTATCTGGTTTATCCCAGCCATGAGATGACAATTCAAGCAATTTTCAACCTTTTGAAATTTCAGCATACATTTCTCATCCTAGAAAATGGTCTACTTGCTGTTCTCCAAACACATAGGAGAGAAGCTTCTCAAAACTCCTCCCTTAAAATTGCTCCACTTTTACTGTTTAGATGTTCATTTACCCAGGGGTTCTATCTATTGCAAGGTTTCAGCCTTCTGTCCTCTTCTGCAGATTCATTAGCTGTTTAAATAGGAAGTTGCAAATATTTCTTATTATGTTTATTTCCTTCCACTGTCTTTTTATCCAATAGGTTTAGTTTTGTACCTCAAATCAAGCTGGCTAATACTTTACTTGATGATAGTATGAATGAAATGAATAGTGGCAGGTGGATCATAAACTGAATATTTGAAAGGGAATGATTTTTGACCCAAGAGACTGACATTTTCATGGCTAAGCTTTGTAAAATTTCACTCATAAGCAGACACTAGGCCTGCAAATTAGGCATGAATGTTTAATGTCATAGGAGTTAAATGCAGTTCTAATAGTGGTTTTAAAATGAAATACGCAGATGAGTTTAGATGAGTTTAACATTTCATACTCCAGCTGTCTCAGTGGCAGTTTCTTTTATGTTAGAGAGCATTTTATGGTGCTGATTTTTTAAAGTCATCATTTATCCATGAAGAAAAACTATAAGGAACAATAACTACCATGAGGAACAAATTATACTTGAAAATATTTTTTTATTGAAAACAGACTGAGTTATTACAAAGCCAAACTTTTAATCGGGTGGGTTTTCTTTGTATCTTTGTGGTACTGTGAGTACAGCTACTGTGGATACATATCTCCCACACAGCCGTTAGGCATGGAGCTGGGTATGCTTGGTGTAGGGGACCTCAAGGTCTTTGATAGATTCTCTGATTTTTTTATTCTTTTTTTGGTAAGGAAAATGCCTGTTTTATTCACACTCTTGTCTATAAAGTTTTTCAGGGCAGCAATAAATGGATTTTTTATTTATATACACTTTTAAAAAGCAAAGAGATAATAGAAATTGTGGTAACCAACCACTCTATGTTATCTGTCATCCCAGGACTGAGAAACACATTTTCCAGGCGTTTTAAGTTATATTTTCAGACTTGTAGGAAAGAACTTCAGCTCTCCTTTCTGTGGTCTTCTGGGACTTCTCTTGCTTCCTGTTAATAATGTTGGTCCTGTTCAGATGCTGAATGGAGTATATATTGAAATGTTCCCATTTTTGTAGACTGGCAAACCCATTTCCTGCCCAGTTCTAGCCTCTAACTTTGTCTGTTGAAGCTGGTGCTCCACATGTTCTCTTAGAGGAAAGATCATTGATGTATTAAGAACAGTCTGGTGAGAACAATGTATCCATGTAACCAGGGACATATGCAGTTTGTTGTTGTTGTTATTACATTGGAAGTTTTTTAACCTTTAAAACTCAGTGAGTCACTGCTAGAGTGGTTGCAGATATTTCCATGACAGGCCTCGGGACTGATTTGAGCCCAGAAGAGCAGTAACTGCCTTATCTGCTTCCTTGTCACATCTGTGCCACTGGAAAATCAAAACTGGAATAAGGAGAAACTAGGCAGGGTGAACAGTACATATCCTGTGGTGTGCTTTTCAGCCTGGTATTCTATGGATGCTTGACAGTTATAATCTAGACATGTCAGAGAACTTTCTTGCGTGTTGCTTTTTGCCATGATGGAATGTTTTAATCTCCAAGTCTCAATTTTTGAAATGTGGCCAGGAAAAAAAAAGCAGCAAGGAAGAGAAGCTATTGAGTTTCTTCTATCAAGTTGTCTCTTCTGCTGCTTTGGCTTCTGCTCTGAGGCATTTTCAGCTGCTTAACATTTCTTAAACAAATGGCATTTTACACTACTGCTATGTTCTTTATTCTTCAAAAGTGGAACTGCCCTTTGCCAAAAAAGACTTTCCCTGATCACAATCCAGCAAGCAAAACTTAACTAGTAATGTGAGAAGCACCTCATCTAAAAGATGCTATTAGAAACAAAGTTAATGGAATTTAGGCTCATAATTTTGAACCTCCATTGATCTGTAAAGATAGATTCTTGTCCATCAGGATTGGGCATATCTTCTTCCATGTATGAACTGAGATTCAGTGTTCACAGATCATAAAGTCCTTGGGAGTCTTTTGGTTTTTCTAGCTGTTTATTTTATGATATTTTCTTAAAGCAGGATTGGTAACTGTACTGACTCATGAACAGTTTAATTTTATGAGAAGTAGGCAACTCAGCTTTTTGAGATACAGATCACGGTATCCAAACAGTGTAAATTCAAACCCCTCCTATCATCACAGAAATAGTAGAATAAATAGTTTGGCTATGCTTTGCATATCTATGCCTGCAGCTCATGCAGCTTCAGATTCATTCTTGCTCCAGCATGCCCTCCAAATCTGTGCATGCTCTCTCAGTTGTGTGACTGTGTGCTGTGGTTACACCATGGTGTAACTGCAATAATGATACAGTTGTTTGTGGTAAACATTAAAAGATCACACAATCACTCTTTCCCTAAAGCTTTGATAATTTTTTTTTTGTATCAAGCAAGGAGTTTTTTCATCATGTGACGATTTGGCATTTTGGCATAATATACTGATGTTATCCTTGCCTCGCCTTGTTTTCAATATTTCTGGTGTCACTTTGAACCTAATCCAGAACTGTTGTCATCACATTTTAGGAGTGCAGAATTAACAGTGTTTAATGTTTTGGTCTCCCAGTACTGCTACTTTCATTGGGTACTAAAAGAAAATGTGTCCATTTTGCTTAGTTTTGTTAGTCACAGCTACTTAGTCTTTGTTTTGACTTTTTGTTTTTTCCACTCCTTGTTCATCTCTCTCCTCTTTCCAGCCTAATTATTACCTCCTTTCTGGGAACTAGGAGGATTTAATTATTCTAGTGACATAGGCACGCAGCTAGAGCCTATTTGCATGATGACTAATTTCTAGTTTTTGTATTAAGTTTTTGGAGGTGAAACATCGTTTATACTTGTACAGAAAGAAAAAGCCCTTCCTTCTGAATGAACGCTTACAGGAAATGTATCCTGAGTATCTTTTCCTGCTGAGAGTAGGAAACAGATACAGGGACTGACTTAGTTTGGGTAAGAGCACGCTGTGGGAGTAACGAATTATGATTCATCTTCATCACACGTGTAGTGTGAAATCACTGTGAAACATCTCACAGTCAAGGAGGGTGATTCAGGAGAGGGGTCAGATAAATGAACACTGTCAAGAATCAAAGCTGTGTGGAGAACAAGCAGACAGGGTTGATGAGCACTGTGATGCTGGCAGTGTTTTTTTTCATGAGGGAGCAAGAGAAGGGAAAGCTGCACTAAAATAAATCACTAAATAATCAGTCTCAGTGTTTTCAATTGTTAGCTATATTTTAATATGTTGTGAAATTATATAGCACAAATCAAATTCAATTCTATGACTGTATTCTAAAAGCCAAATTTCATTTTTGTTAGTTGAAATGCACTAATACATTTACTATTTCTGTGACAGTATTGCATGGCTTTCGTCTCAATGTTTTACGAATAGAAATTAAGAGGAATATTGTGGTGTACGCCTTTCTAGATATAGGTACAAATGAATGGTTGAGATTTTTTTTAATTAAAATTTATTTTCACTGGGAAAATGATGATTCCTAGAAACTAGAAGTTTGGGGAACATATCACCTAGTAAAGTCTGTTTTGGGAGAGGGGAGCAGGAAGCTGGGAGGAGGGCAGGGAAGAGAATTCTCATTTGCAGACAGGAATATCCAGGATCTCTTCTTCCTTTTTGTGATTTTGCATTCACTATCATTATCTGAATTACGTGTGACTCGATTAAATACACGCATATACTTATATTTGTGTGCATAAAGGATTGCATAGTCATGTGTAAAACACCTCAGAATTATCTTGAATAAAATGGAAAAGTACACAAGTTAATATTTACTTTGATGGAAAGTTATGTTTCAACCATTTTGGTAGAAATTTGTTAATCCTCACACTGAAACATCAGTTTAGGTTCAATGTATGGACATTTTATTTCTGGGCACATTTTGTCTACAGCCAACAAAATGTCTTTTACTTAGTATGAGTTACATAAATGGCTACTTTACTATCTACAATAGTTAAAATGCTACATGAAAATCTTATTTCGTGGGGTATTTTCCACACAGAACAGGAATATAAAGGGGCTTCAGCTGAATAAGCCTATGGCAATGAAATGTGCTTTCTGTAATTGAGATGAAATATCTGAGGTGAGCACATCCCATTTTGAAACTCATAGCAACTAAATTTACATTTTTAGAATTTTGGGTTGCATTTTCTCATTGAAAAGCATAGTAGTTAATCTTTCTTATATTCCAAAGACTTCCATGGCATGACATATTTTGACATAGGTTTGCTGAGTGAGGTCTCAGAAATTAACCCCTTCAGTCACGTGTCGTCTCCCCCCAAATATAAAGTGTCTGCTTTGGGCCACTCCTCTGTGTCAGGGGACAGCAACAACTGGGCCAGTATAGAAGACATTTCACCCAAGTACTTTTCCAGCCTCTGACCGTTTTCACTTCTTGGGATTTCCTGACCCTGTTTTGGTTTGGTAGCTCTCACTGGAATTCCTCTCTAAGTACTTTTCTGATCTCTGCTGCAACCTATGAAAGCTCTTTCAAAACCACAATATTCAGTGGCAAAAAATTCCACAAGTCTGCTGCCTGTTGCATGAAGAGCAATTTAATTTTTATTTGTTCTGCTGTTCTTAGCTGATTTTAACCCAGACATGTCAATACACCTGTTGAAAGCCCGGGAGAAGGAGAAGAACATCTAGAGACATAAACACTTTAGCCAGATTTGCTGCCCAATAGAATTGTGGCTGTCATGGAATTAAGCTTTTCTATTTTCTGATCTATATGCTATTACGGAATGGAATTTGTGGCTGTCATGAAATTATGCTTTTCTGATCCAGCATTAAATACTCTGAGCCACATCCAAAGTTAAATGCTTAACATATCCAGGATGCTTACTGCTTGAGCAAGGGGAAAATCATTAATATCTCCCATTCAAACTTTTGGTTTGGAGTCTCCTGTGTCTATTTGGTGGATAGATACTGAAACTGGGACTAAGTTTTGTTGAAAGCAAATCAAATTAAAAACAACATGAAAGCATGGATCTACAGGGGATGTAAGCTTTGTAAGCCTTGTCTGTTTCAAAGCGAGGAAACAGTGGAGGAGAAACAGAGAGACAAAGCTGAACCTGCATTTCTTGAAAAGTTTTGGAGAGAAAAATAGATTTAGGGTTCAGAAATATTCATAGGTTTTGACTTTATGTTTTGTTTTGTTTTTCTCCCCTTCGAGGCATTCATTATACAGAACACATTAAAAAAAAAAGTATTTCAAAATTTCAAAATTTAATCTTCTTTCCTTTGTCAGAGATAGAAAATAAAATGGCAGTATCTTGGAAATTTGGACTGGACCCAAAAGCCCAAGAGAAGCAAGGTTGCTTCTGCTCCATAACCCCGAGTCTAACCAGTGATGAGGCTGAGCAGGTATTCCCAGTAGGCACACACAGGCACATGTGTACACCACGTATATACACATCTGGCTACACAGGTCAACACAGACAGACACAGAGATGCACCCACACAAACAGAGACAGCACCAATGGCCTCATCCTTCTTCCCTCTCTGGCTGAGGAGGATGGAAGTCCACTGATAAGAATATGCACATATATACATACATACAAGGTGGATTCCCTCAGCAGCTGGGCTCAGACACTCAGTCTGTCCAGTAACTACCCCTGGGTCCCAGTTTCCCTGGATGCTGGCACATGGACACAGGAGCCCCTAGGCCTGCAGCTCCCCTCCAGTACCACTGGGTACTCACACACATGCACACGCAGAGCACTGGTCTGGACACTCCTGGTCCCCCAGCAGCCAAGCTCCCTACCCATGATGTCCATGTAGAAATGCACACACATGCAGGTCTCACCCTTAGAAACCCCCAAAGTCTATGCTCTCTTCAGCTGGGACTCTGCTGGTCCCTCTGGTAGCCAGCTCCTCTCGTGGTCTTGCCCCTAGATGCATGCCTGTCCCTGGTTTCCAGAGCACTTTCCCTACTCCCTGGCTAGTCCAGATGGATATTTACTAGTGCTCACACCTGTGTTCACTCCAGGTGCTGCACGATGGGCACGTGAGTCTCTGGCACTTGGTTTCACTCATCTCAGTCTCTCCACTTAGTGGCACCCAGGCACATGAGCCCACTGGCCCCTGATCCCCAGACAGTCGCTGGCACCTAGACAAATGCTCACTCTAGTTGCTGGCACCATGTATCCATGGTGCCCTATGACCCAAGGCCCAGCTGATGCTCCAGGGTTGACACACCAGGATGGCGGGATGAGAGTCTCCTGGGACAGCCCTGGGAAGGACTGGACAGGAAGGCCCCTCCACTGAGTTAAGAGTTTGGGTTCCTGCCTGCCTTTGTGCCCTATACTCCTCTGGCCTTGTGCAGGTGGGCCTTTGATGGGCCGATGGCTCCTGTATTATTTGGCTTCCCCCCACCCACTATTGCCTGTTATTACATGGCCTGACATTAGCTGTCAGGGTCTAGTGCACTTGTCAGAAACTGGAATAAACCAAACAGATGGTATTATCTCTTTTAGAAAGACTACTGTTTGCTTAAAACAATACAGTATTCTCTATATTTTCATTTATGCTTCTTTGTGCTCACATGTAAGGTCCACATGTGGGAGAATTTTACACTTTTAATCATTTCAACCTATTCCTTAATTTGCTAGTAAAACAAAAAATGATCCTAATGTTTTCAGTTCATCAGATTTGACCACTTCGGATTTCTCAACTTTGCTGTCTGAAACATCAGAATGTGGAAATGAGAAAGTCCTTGTGGTTTTCAAGTTGGCACCTGAGTCGTCTTCAGACTTTTTCTCTGCCTCTGCTGGATATCATGTCAAAAAACAGAGAATGAAATTTGGCAGCTCTTTCTGTTTGCCACAGGAAATGTATAGGAAAGGAGACAGTTAATTCAGAGAGGAAAATTTTGCAAGACGTAAATGCATAAAGAGGGCTCTCCTTTAGTGACGAAAATCTTTCAAATCATACTCTGCTCTCCTGTAACTATACACAAGCAAACATTCTTTCCATCTTGTGCAGTTTAAAATACCTTCTTTAATACCCAGTGTAGGCTTCAGTTTATACAATAAAGACAGCAGAACAGTGGGACAGTATAAACTATGCTTAAAGCTATTTTGACTTATGTAGGATATTTTTCCTGACTATATTAGGAAAAAAACCTATCAACTATGAAATAAAATTACTTTTTTTCAACTTACCATACTAATCTGATCTAAATTCTGGTTCATAGCATAGGGATGCCATAAGTTAGTTGTTTGTGAAGGCTTCTGAAAAACATTTTGGAGGGAGTGGCTTTAATTAATGTCTATAAATTCACTTTTAGTTTTCTAATTTACCTGTCTGAAGAGAAAGAATGGCAGAAAGGGAGCTATCAAGGTTCAGAGATTTATATTACTGTATCTGAATTCAGATACTTGTCAATTGACCTTTCTTCTCTCTATAAATATTATCAGCAAACAATCAGCAGATTTGAATGGCAACGATGAAAGATGTGAAAAGAGCATATCTGTGTGTGATGCATTTTTATGTGCATGTGCTTTAGTTACAAGGGATAGATGAAGTTGTCGTGGTGCTGTTTTAAGCATGATGCTTGGACTATGGAAAACTATACCATTTTCCACAGTGTAAAACCTTTCTGACTGGAAATAATCTGATGATTTTGTGTGTACATCCTGCTCCTTTTTTTTTCCAGAATAAACTTGGGGAAAATGAGCTTTAGAATTCAGAACTATCATAAGTACTATATAAAAGATGAGACAAAATGTCAGATTTACCCTCATGGCCTGTATAGAAATCACATTTGTTTATTATTTCTCATTTGCTATAAAAACATTTATTGTGTTGGGTGATGTAGTCCAAATGAACAGAGTTTATCTTAATGTATTCTTAAAGGCCCCAAGTGTTGAACAGCATAGCTACTCAAGCCAATATGCTCCAGCCCTTCACCTTTCTTAAGGATTTTTACCCCCAAATATCTAACCTAAATCTTTCTTTCTGCAATTAAACCCATTAGTGTTTTAACTTTATACACCAGAAATGAAGAATATTGTGTTTCTTACTTTTTATAGCAGCCTTTTCAAGATTTGAAAATTATTGTCATGCATCTACTCAGGCTTCTCTAAACTTCTTTCAGTCTTATCTTGTATGTCATATTTTTGTGAAGCTCAGCTTTGGACTCTTTATATCATCTGTATTTTTCTTTAAGCATGTACACAAAATTAGACATGTTGCTCAAAGTGAGATGATTTCTCATGCTTTCTTTCTGCCTGTGAGCATTATAAAACCAGCCCTTTCTACCTTAAAATGTTTCCTTTCTTTATACCTCAAAATTTCTGATTTCAGTGCTTCTTATCTATCTCCTCTGAATTGTATTCCACTATTTTTCAGACCATGTCTCAAATTAGCCCAAGTAATTTTGAATTCTGTTCTGTTCTTTAGCTTACTTGCACTTCCTCTAACCCTGAGGGTATTAATGTTAAGCACACACTCAGCATTTTATTATTTGCTTCATGAATGAGAATAGTAAAGTACCTAAACTAAAACCTGAAGAAGCCCTTTTGTTGGGAAGTAATACTTATTTCTCTGAATACAGATATTAATAATTTACAATAGATGGCTTTTCTCAACTTGCTCGTGAGCATGTAATAAAAAATAATGTCGATCAGTCTTACAAAAATTAAGTCTTCTAACTGTAGTTGCCTCTTCTCTATTCATACAGCTTGATAGCATGTATTACTGGGGTAATAGATGGATTTCACGTCCTGTTCTTCATAAAATGCAGTTGGCTCTGCATGTCTCCTTGGGTTTTTTAGGTCTTACAAAGTGTCTTTTTCTTCGCCTTGGTCATCTTCTTGAAGGTTGAAATTGCCGCCTTCTTTCCCAGTTCAAGTTTCCCAGTTCCCAGTTCAAGATTAGCGCCGCATAATTATTTCCTTTCCTCTTTGGTGGGTTCTAGAAAAGAACTGCTAATGAGTTTGAGGTTGCTTCAGTCCAGTTTTCTAAATTTTATGTGGTAAATTAGGGAATATGCAGCTGACTTAGAAAATGTAAATATTTTTTCCTATTCTTGTTTGAGACCTTACTGTGAGTTCACCAACATTACATTGCATTAGCTGTCTGATTTGCAATTGCTATTTCATGAGAAGACGAAACAAGCAAACCCATTCACTAAGCCTGGCTTTGTTAGTATCATCACAGTTACACATGATGCTATGAAACTGTCAGCACTTAATTAGAAAACACTTCTAGTGAAGAAAATTTTGAAAATGTAATCAAACTCATGATGTGGTCATGTCTTTGAGCGTGAAAGCGGAAATAATAGCTCCTAGAAACAGAAGTCAACATTTAATCTTGTAAGGCTATACACTTCTAAATTAATTGCTGTGCTAGCAAACGTGACTTTGTCTGAAAATGTAATATAACAGCAATAAATCTGTACGGAGTTTCTGACTTTTGGAACAAGGACTGCCTTCTTCCCATTCCGTGTTCTTAAAGAAAGGCTCCTGTGCTGGGTAGGGGTCTCATTCAGTTACCCTTATTAAGATCACCCATGCATTGGCCGTGTCACAAAATGGAGCGGTACTGTGTGTTTCTGGTGTTGAACATAAACCCCAGTTTCAGTGCTCTAGAGTCCAAATGGGCAGGAAATTATGTATTTAAATACATGAAATACATAATCATTTTCCTTTTTACTAATTATTATTCAAAGAAATAGCAATCTTGGAAGTACCAGAAACTGGAGATGGCTTTTAAGAATAGTGCACATTAAAAAAAGGTGCACCAAAATTTATTTCTAGAAATGAAAAGGTAGAGGAAGGGTTTTTTTTACCGATTTTTTTTGATTCTGTATGGCAGATGTTTGACTTCTTCTGTGATATTTTGAAGTTTTTTAGCATAACTCATGTCAAGTTAAGAATATATAAAAACACTTACAGCACAGAGAGGAATTTTGTTTGAGATCCATTTTTTTAAAGGAAGTCTTTTTCTTGTCATGTCAAAATTCATACTTGCAAACTAGGACTTCAGCTAAATTATGAGAATTGCAAATAAAACCATACTGAACATATATCCTGGTGAAAGGTTTGTGCTGTGGCTCTTGTGATTGATTGTTTCAGAGAGTGGCTGTGTTTTTCTCAAAGAGATGCCCTTTGAAATCTGCTGGCTAGGCCTATGAATCTGAGTCAATGAAATACCAAATGATGTCCTGCAGCATATAAGAGTCATCCTAGCAATCCCAAACTGGAAAGTACAGCTGTTCTTAAATTAGAATTGCAAAAGTGGTTTTTGGTTTGTCTATTAAAAAAGATGCTGTAGCATTTATTTTAATTTGGGAATTTGTTCAAGCATTTCCTCAAATTAAAATTATAGTTCTACATTTAAAAAAAATTGTAATAAAATGTATATGTTTAATTTATTTTTTAATTAGTTTATTTTTATATTGCATACCTTAAATAACAAGGTTAACTTAGACAAGCAAAAAGGAGCAGAAACTACAGTTCATGTCAGCTGCAGTGACAGCTTTTAACTAGAGATGATTGCTGTTGAGCTGCATCAAAATATTCATCAACACTGAAGGTCTTGATCTGAATCTGAACAGGCTTTGGGCTTCTGTTGCCACTTCCTCTGAACTTTCTCTCTATAAAGTTAGCTACAGTAAACAAAAAGGAAAGCAAATATGCTCAATTGCCATTCAGACTTAAACATATTTAAATGAATTGGACTTTAGGACTTGGCTGAAGGAAGGGTCAGCAAACTAATCAGAAAACAAGCAGAAGGAGAAAGAAAAGCAGCAATGAAATTGAGATGAAATAAAAGTGACATTAAGAATGGGTAACCTTTCAAAATTAAGTAGTTTTCTTCTGAAGCATTTGTAAAATAGAATGAATCAGCATTTGTTCACCATTCATTCCTCAGGCAGTGGAATCAGTGGTGTGCAACACTCAGAATGAGTCTGATTAAGTTTCATTTAAGGGAATTCCTCTGTGAATGTCCTTTGTGTTGCCTTCACACCTGCTGAGCTAGGAGAAACATAACAGCTCCTTTCATTGCTCCAGTTAAAGCCTGTCACAAGGGTGACATCATTGCTAGCACAGACATTTTAACTTCAGGCTCTGGAGCCAGCCTTTCAAACTCTTTGACAGAAATATCTGAAGATCTATAACTGATTGTATTAACTAACTTGCCAGAGTCAGTTTGCAGGTATACAATAGGTTATACAACTTCTTCAGGAACAGTCTCTTCAGCTAAGCATTGTTAGCCATTTATTTTTCAGAGATGAGTGTCTTGTGAAAAGTGACTTTATGCTCGCCTGAGCTCTAGCTGAACTTCTGCAATACCTCTGGGATTTGAGTCTCAGACAGGGTATGCAAAGCTTTGGCTTCTTCTCAAATTCCTGAACAAAGAACTCCACAGATGGCACTAGTGAAGCATGAGTTTTCAACTTTTTGAGTAAGCAAAAGGAAAAAAAAAATCATTAAGTGAGACTTAAGCGTACAGATTAACAACAGCATATTATTCGTGGCTCTCTCAAGACGTCTTTGTTCATTGTTGCCATTGAAACTGTGAAGAATAGGAAGAACACTGTGTGAGAAGGAAGAAGGAGGAGTTGAAGAGCAAAACAGGGGTTGGGGAAATCCATTGCATCTTGTGTAAACTTCAAATTTCAGCAGAGCAAAAAATGTACTTTCTTAATTCTGGCATTTCTTGCTTCATGGTATTTTTGTTCATGTATGTGTGTATGTGTGAGAGAATAGCAATTATGAGAGAGCTATCATTATGAATTTTTATCATCATGAAGAATTCATTTCCACAAAATACAAAATGTAGATCACATGGGGAACATGAGATTTACTGAATTATAGAATCATAGAATCATAGAATCATAGAATGGTTAGAGTTGGAAGGGACTTTAAAGATCATCAAGTTCCAACCCCCCTGCCATGGGCA
>JAOXJK010000012.1:59944734-59956927 GCA_025774025.1 Xenus cinereus | reverse complement strand
TGAGTGATGTGCTCTGGGCAACCCTGCTTTGGCAGGGGAGTTGGACTGGATGGTCTCTAGAGGTCCCTTCCAACTCTTGACAATTCCCTGATTCCGTGAACTTCCAGAAGTGAGGCATGGGAGATACAGTAGAAATGAGACATAACCTTACAACATGGCAGAAATATGAACACTTGAAGGATAATTATTTTATCACAAAAAGGAACATTGTTAAAAGAGTAAAATTAAGGTAACAACTTGTTGTGAGCAGATTCGTGGTATATGAAATCTATCGACATCTGCTAGGTGTTGATTAGCTGAAATTGAATTCCTTAAGATTTTCTACTAAGTGATCTGCACTGCACTTCCAAGCTGCTCTACCTTGCCTGCTATACTGATATCTTCAAAGTCATAGCTTGGGGTTTTAGCAGGTCTGTGCTGGATGGGCAGCTGATTCTAAATTTATCCCACAAGAGGGACTTCCCAAAGTCCAAAGCTTGCCATGCAGCCTTTGCTCCTGTCTGGAGTGTGGGCTCATGAGAAACTCTGAGAGTCTGGTAGATGTGAAGCAAGCAGCTGCCTAAGACATCAGATCTTTTTGGAGACTCATTGGGATTGAAGAGCTAGTATAAATTTTGGATATGAAGGGAAAGGGCTATGCTGTTGGTGGGGACTTGAAGGGATGGTTGCCAAGCAGTGATGCAGAGAGCAAGTGGTACATGATCCAGTCTGGAGAGCCTAGAGGTGAGCAGAATCTCCAAAGTAAATTCAAACAATTAAATGCCACAAGCAATTATGCATTTTACCTCTTAACTCCTGTTTCTATGGTAGTTTAAGATATTAAATATGGGTTACAAGTAGAAATATTCTCTTAATTGTCTTAAATCCAGAAAAGTCTGGTGGATACAGTAGAACTAAAGATTTTTATTGGAGATGGCTCTGAAATAAACATTCACATCCAAGCTTTTAAAACTCTGCAAGTTAGATCTGAACATTGGAGTTTGGCTTCTTATTTTGAAATCTCCTGAAACCTATGGTCTAATAATCTGTGGCAACACAGCCCTTTGCCAGTTAACAGAATTGTTTCCGATGCTTCATGGAACCTTGCTGTCACATAGTCTTAGAACTGATGTGAGTTGAGGTGACTATGTATTTACTATGACTGTGAATTACTGTAAGGTTAAAATGCATTAAATGTTTTCATGTATAGTAGCAATCTTAATATATTCTTTAGAGTTCAGTGCAATTTCATGAATTAAGGCAGATATCAGTGCAAGCAAAATCCAATCAGATTATAAGGCTTTGTTTAACTGCTTCAGTGCTCCTATGGATGGTATATGTCTGTGCTCTACTGAAATTAACAGGATAGTCTTACATATCTGCATTTCTGGGACTAAAAGAACACAATTGAATTGAATGCATTATTGGAAGGCATTAATGGCAATTAGCATTTTAATATGAATGCTATAACATAAGACCATTGATTGCTAGTCTGATAACTACAGCATTCAAATCCGAGAGGCGTTCTGCACCTGTTGGTCTCAAGACAATGAAAGCCCTTAGTAATTCCAGCCTGATGGCAAAACAGAACTGCAGTGTGTGCAAATGGCATTCAATAGAGAGCAGTGCTGCCCAGCAGCAAAGCAAGTCCTTGACCTTAGAGGTGACACCCTAGTTTCAGTTGTGTAAGCAAATATGAAAAAGCATTATGGTGTGCTCATAGGCTTGAAATTGGAGGGAAAAAAAATCATTTTGAAGGCCAAAATTACAAACCTGATAAAACTGCTGTAATGGGAGTACTGACAGAGTAACTAGATTCTGGACAACTGGGCTACCATTTTTTCCCTCTTGTGTTTAGACTTCAGGGGCATTTTTTTTAAAATACAATGTATAAATAAATAGGTGTACTCCTGCATTTCTACAGCCTAGTGTTTCTGAAATGTACTGTATTGGTGAAAAAAATACTTTCTCTCATAGTGTTACTATATTCTTATTCATTCTCACTTCTTACCCATAGTCATGTTTAATACATCTAATTTACAAGGAAATACTGCAAATTCATCTTTGATTAAATAAAGTTTCTTAAAAAAATTGCTTTGAAAAAAAATCTTTAGAATTTTAACACAATCCACCCTTTTTCATGATGAAAACAGATGAAATGAAAAATAAGATTCTCCTTGGCATTTAGATCAATCACGGGTTAGAAAAATAAGAGTGAAATTTACTGCTTTACAAAGCAGTTTGAATTCTAAATATACAGGCACTATAAAGAATACAGGTAGAATTTTAGGTGCTTCTGTAACAGAGATACTTTAGGGTGGTGTTTAACAATATCTTTTAATATTGTTATTATTTTTCCTTTCTTGGGTACAGAAAGCGGCCACATTTTTCTCTATATGCACAGGCATTATGTGCTTTCTAAATCAGATAGCTTAATCCACAAGAGTCTTTACATTTTTAGAATTACTTTTATGAAAATATCAGGTTCTGTAAATAAGTAGATAAAAAACAGTGAAAACGGACTTTGCTGTATATTTGGCAATAGTTAGTTAATTTTTCAGTTTTGGAAAAAACATGCAAAAGCACATTCAGTTCTACTTATTTTACGCTGAGAAGCTGTTTGAAAAAAAGTTTGGGGGTGGATCACCATGCTTCTATTGTCCTAATTCTGTCCACGTTGCCTGAGCTTTTCAGCACATTCCATTATTTGTCTTCATCCTTGGCATATCTACTCAGTTCTCTTTTTCTTTTTTTTTTTCCTTCCCTTTTTTTCCCCCCTGCTTCTGACAGTCAACATGGCATTCATAGTCTTTCTTCTTGTGTCATTGTGTGCCACATATCTACTTGCCATTTGTCATCTTTCTTCATTTATTTCTGTTCACAGCTAGAATCACATTTCTTTGTCTGACTTAATTCTGCATGTTGGTTGACTTTGCTACATTCATTCTCATGCACTGCACATGAGCTAAGCATTCATAATTTATATGTCCTATTGCCTTCATATCCATTCATCTGTGGTCTCCTTCCTCTTTCTATTTATTTTGATTTAAATCACTCTGTTAATGTGTCCTCCACCTGCTGGCAATAAGCTGCAAAGCAAGAAGGCTGAGCACATTCCTCTTTTATAATTTAAGCCTGGATCAGAGTCCAGACTTGATTGGGAATTTATCTTCCATCCAAACCACAACATCCCCTAGTTGAGACTGCAGGGATGGACAAGAGTGGCACCAGCTGTCTTTTGTTTGCAGCTAATTTCAACTGTAAACAAGGCTCCACAGACAGATGGTTGTGAAGCAACTACCTCCCTGACATCCTGAACTAGTGGCCTGGAGAAACCTGGACTCCAAGGAGGAATAGCATCCTATGGTGGGCTGCTGTTTCAGCAGCTAAATATGATGGAGAGCTTTAGTCCAAGTATTACTTCAGAGGCAAAGGTAGAGGGTCAGTAGGTTTTCTGGACTTAAGACTTACTTACTTAGGACAGAGTGCAGGAATAGCCAGCCAGGTCAAATGGGTTTGAAGGCTTACTCATCATTATCTCAGAGGGTATTCAAATGCAAGGTACTTGGATTGTTTAAGTTGGACCTGCGCTTACTCTTACTAAGACTGTTTGTATATTAGTATCTTGGGTTGAACTGTAGGTGACTGTGTTAGATGCTGCTTAAGCACATAGGAAAGCATGGTTCTTGTTCCTCATTGATGCACTGAAGTTTAAATTGGAAGATTGGTGTTCCAGTTTGGATCACAAACTTATGCAGAAAACATTGGTAAAGCATGCGAGAGAAGCCTTTCAGCAGATTAGTCTTCATTAATTCACTGTTTTATGCCTTTACAACTCAAAAAATATGGTTCAAACTCTGTTTATGTATGTAAAATGTGAAGAGAATTTATTCGCTAAGTGTTCAGACCTTAAAAAATAATAATATCATGCCAGAGGTGTTTTCTAAGTAAAACTTCTAGTGATTGGCAGTAGTTATTTCTAAAATGGCCTGTTTTTAGGACTTAAGTTCAAGGTATTATTCTGATTTTGTGGGGAACAGTCTTGTGTTTCTAACTGATGAACATCAGCAGCAAGCAATGGTGTTCCTGGCAAGTCCTAATACATTCAGACTTACAGAGCAATCAGCTATATTATCTCTTAAAATAGGTTTTTAGGGATAATCATTTTTATTTCTTTTGAGATGAAACTTATACAAAGCTCATTATTCACCATATAGGTAAAATGAGCAAAAGATATTCTGGAGTTTTGAGATTCATTCAAACCATAAGTCGCATGAGTTTATATAAACAACACATCAAAAGAGAAAAAACATTTTAATAAACCCCGGGGAAGCAAAAATTCTGTGGTTTGCACAGCTGTTAGCTGGGACGCAAGTGAGGTTGAGTGGCCTAAAGTCATTCCTCAGCTGCTACTGCTCTCATGGAGAGAGACGAATGAATCTCTTCATTATCCACCTTTGACCAGTTTCGGGCAAAGGCAGCGTCATTTCCAGCTGAATTTTAGGGTCAGATTACAGAACGAAGACAGTTTTGGATGTTGATTTCAAATACATTTAAACTGTATTGATATCTCTTTTTAAAAGGCACATTTTTAATGCCATCTGAAATGCTGCTTAAGAGTTATGGGTGTTTTCTCTAAGACAGAAAATTATATTCGTTTTGCAGTAAAAAAACTAAATGTAAAGACAAAAGTTATTTCATCTGAAGGTGTTTTTTTTTCTTTTGTTTTCTTTCTGGAACTGTAAATACAGAAGATAAGTTTCTGCCTGTGTTTCTTACATTCTGAATGGAATAGAGATTATTTTAAAACAAAAATAAGTGACTTGATTTCTCCTAAGTAGTTTAATATTAATGAAAAAAATATATATTGAAGTTACCCACAAAACAGACCGACTTATAAACAGGCCACCACGCATCCCAAAGAAATGCCCCTTAAAGAGTCTGGAATGACACTTTGAAATATCCTGTACTGCCAGTAAAGAGATGGAGACTCAAAGACTCAGAGATCAACAGCAAGATACTTCATTGCTCAGTCCTGGTGCTGCTTGGCTGCTCGTTGACAGAATTGTAAATGGTTGCAATATGTTCCTAAAGTTACAGATTTTGAATCCCCCAGCGAAGCATAGCAGGGCTGGTGGATCATGGTTATCCAGAACAAACACTTCACAAATTATTTTTGTTGTTATTGTTTTAAATATTAATCACTAAATCCTCAGAACCTGGTTCTAAGTTAACAAGAGACAGTATGAGGGGCCTGTAAACACGGTCTTCGGACAAGCTTACTCCCTGCTTGCCATATTCAAATTACTATGTTTCAGCACAGCAAGAGTAAAAAATTTCTGTAGTGAAGATCTGGCTGGCACTGAAAAACTGATCTGAGAACTACTGTGAGGTCCGCATAGAGGTTAAGCCACAAAACCCACGGAGAAAGAGGAAAAATGCCATGGACAAATTATTTCTTATGCTCTGTTAAGTGTCCACTATAGGAAGCTTTTTTAGTAGAACTAGTGATGGCTTTATTTCTCTTACCACCCCAGGCACCAAGGGCATCTTTGCATCCTACCACAGAAGTGTTTCTATAGAGATGTGTGAGAGACCACATGGGGGAACACCCATCATCAATCTCTTTCTTAGGATCTCCCATGCAGCTGTCATGTGGGAAGCTGTCTTTATCAGTGGCAACGTAGTCACCAGCACAATTAATCTGCCTGGGCAAGGATTGCAGCTGCTATCAATTCCTTGTCTGTATGTCCTATTAATCTAACATTGTTTGTGACTCTTAAAAGATGTGTATTGTGAAAAGTAGTAGAAGAGAGTTTAACTGTTCTGTAAAAAAACTAAGGGGCAAGAGTAGATAACACTGAGTGAGAAAAGTGAGGTGAGCATGACTACTTAGCAGTATATCAAAATGAGAATGGGAATGAGACTAACACGAGTGTCTTGACTTTTGGGAATGACTGAAGATTTTTTTCATTTGCTGGGAGATGAAAATGTTTTGTTTGTTCAACTGTGGCTGCTGAATAGGTAATACAACTCTTGGCTTGGCTCTACTTTGGAAGTTGAAGCATCACAGCCCTTGTTTATGTTTACTCATAACACTTGATGAAGTAAGCCAGGAAGTGAACCTCTCTCAGAAGCTTCATTTTTCACATCCCAATCCATAATTGTTGGCCTGAAGTAAAACCACTTCAGACAACTCAGGACTGGTACCGTAAATCAAATTTCCAGAGCAGACTGTCTGCATATGAACCAATTACTTAGGTTGGACACTGATCCATACAGTAAGTTTTATTTTAAGAGTTCATCTCTTATTTTTGCTGTCTCACAAAAAGATGGTGGTGTTTTCTTGTTTTATTTTTTTTTAAATAATTTTTAATTCCTTGGGAAATTGATACCAGGAAATAAAAAATGTCACAGTTAGTTTATGGTCCTTTAAAGAGCATCAAGAGCCTTTGGTCCAAAATTATGCTTGGCATTCACAGAAGGCAGTTAATATGATGCTTGTGAGTGGAATAAACTATGTGGACCCCACCATACAGACTCGTCCCTACTTCCTTTTTCCTGGCAGACATAGGCACCCCTCATTTATCTACCTTAATTGCTAGACACTGCCACAAGGTCTTGACCTGCCTAGATCCCTGTACCATTTTATAGAATCGTACAGTCATTTAGGTTGGAAAAGACCTTTAAGAACATCTAGTCCAACTGTAAACCCAACACCACGAAGTCACTAAACCATGTGTACAGGTTTAGTGCCACATCTACAGTCTTTTAAATACCGCTAGGGATAATGACTCAACCAACTTCCCTGGGCAGCCTGTTTCAATGTTTGATAACCCTTTTGGTGAAGAATTTTTTCCTAATATCCAATCTAAACTTTTCCTGGTGCAACTTGAGTAGTTTCGTCTCATCCTGTCTCTTGCTACTTGGGAGAAGAGACCGACCCCCCCCGGCTACACCCTCCTTTCAGGGAGTTGTAGAGAGCGAGAAGGTCTCCCCTCAGCCTCCTGTTCTCCACGCTGAATAACCCCAGCTCCTGCAGTTCCGGGCACGAGAGTCCTTCAGGGGAAAAAAAGGCCATGGAGGAGCTGGTGGAGGTGGTTGCAGGAGGTCTCAGTGGAGCATGGTTTCCCAGAGGTGGAGTTGCTGCCATGTCGTGCCACCAAGGGGCTGTGAGCGGTGACCCCCACGCTGGCCAGACTCTAAACTTGTGTGCTCTTGCACACTCTTCACCTGGGTTTCACAAATTTGCAAGACTGATTTACTTTCAAATAAAAATGCTAATGCAGGACAAGTGTACGAAGAAGAAAATCATCCAGCACCACAGTGACTAATGTATGGAAAGCAGTGACTGGCCAACAATTAAGATTTACCAAAAAAAAAAAAAAATTATATCCTGGAGGTGGAATAGTTAAAGAGGACCAGAAAATTTCTCAGTGCAATATTTAAATTAAAAATGTATTTTTAGAGGATGAATTACTGTAGTATTTAAGCATGGATTAATATTTGCTGTCAAATGTTCCCTGCTGCATATAACATCCAGTTCCAGTTTGGCACTCTGGTGATGTTCAGTATTGGCACCTTCTTATTACTTAGCTTGAGGGAGTCCCATTGATATTGGTGAGACCACCTGGAAAATTAAGTTTCCATTCTGTTGCAGTGACTAGAAAATTTAATACCTATTAATTTTCTAAAGGAAAACCATTTTGCTTCGTAATTCCGTTGAGTTCTTCTAACTGCAGAAATCAATTGAATGCAAATTTCACTGCCTCTATCAATGCAAAGCGGGTTGGAAAGGACTTTCATGTTAGTCTTCAGATTTTTAAAACTATGCGATTACGTGCTTTAGTAGCAAATGCAATTCCTGTTCTGCAAATCTTTGCAAATGGAATCGTGCCCGTGGTATAGCTGGATAAAATAAATACTGTCCTTTCATGAAAGCAAGTACACACCCATTGAATTTATTTAATTTTTTTTGACAGTTATTTGCTGTCAAAATGGTTATCGGTGTTGGTGTGATTAAGTCATTTGCTCGAGCCTAGGGCTTGCATGAGAAAGGGTTAGGCTTGATGTTTGTTAGCTTTCCTCTGAGGAAATAGCAGTTTTTGAACTCATTGCTTTGTTTGGGCTGTTCTCATCCCGCATCTTCCTCCTCAGTAGATCTAATGAGTAGTGACCAAACGATTCCTGGTCCTTGGAGATGTCTGTAAGTTTTCTTCAGCCTTGCGTATTGAGACATCCTTTGATATTGAAGCGCCGCGATGACTGTCAGACGTCTGTCTGTCCTGCTCTGCTTTTCTTCCCGCAGTGTATGCGAGGGTGGGGGGGAAATTAGAGGTAGACCTTGCATCCGGCTCGGGGTAAAATACTCCGGCTAATCTTCCAGGTGTCTAAATTACAACGGCACCAGTAGGGCATGGGCTCTTTCTTTAAACGGTTTTGATAGAAATTCAAACAATTTCGAAGAGGCCTCTTGAAGCAATAACCTGGTCGCTGGAGTGGGTAATGCCGTTTTGAAAGCTTGTGGGATTTTGAGTGGAGCACTGGCATTTCCCGGCAGCCTCCAGTGACGTTTATCTTGAGAGCATTCACTTTAACCTTTATGTCTTTCTCTCTGGCAGTGGTAGAGTCTGTCAGTCCTCCTTCTAGGGCTCGAGAGGGTTGTTGCTGCTGTTGTTCCTCTCTGGAACGCCTGCTGGGAGAGGAGGTGGCTTTGGTCAGAGCCTGGCCATTGAGCGTTCCTGGTGCTCCCTGTCTCCACTTCTGTGCTGCCGATACCTGTTTTGGGAGCTGTGTACAGCCCAGGTCCCCGTGTGCCGCACAGATGCCAAAGATGCCACACGGGCAGGGCTGGGAGCCAGGACAGCACCGTCGGGGAGATGTCTATTGGCTCCACACTCAGGAGGTCCCATCTCACAGAGATGCTCGGCACCACAGCCAAGATGACCACATCTCCCAGTTCCCACTGGGTTTCTACCAGCTTCTTTAGCATGGGAATTAAATATATTCTCTGTCTTATTGAAACTTGGGAAGGATAGACCAGTGACAGAAACGTCCCTAGACTTCATGCCACTTGACTCAACCTTTTCTACCTTCTCCTCTTCCCTTCTTGTGCTTTTGGGTTGGGTCTGGTGGCTAGCTGGCTCTGAATCGGGGCAAGTCCAGCCTGCGGTGTTTATGCCTGTGCTTGGTATTAGAACATCTACTGCTTGCCACAGATCTCTCTCTGTTCCCAGCATGAGTTGGAATTTGCCACTGAAAACTTGCTGGGGCAGGTGCATTAGAGCCTGCTTTAGTTATTAGGATGTCTGTTTCTCGAAGCACCGGGGTTAGTTTTCTGTAACTTTTCAAGGTCTTAAAAGCTATTTGAAGGCTACGGTGAGAGAACTTAATGGTGGGAATGCTTTTCTGTGAGGATGATTCATGTGTGGGCAAAGCAACAGCCAATGTTCAAAACACGTTAATGCCCACCAGTCTGGAGATGGTCACTAATCTCTGCATTTGCCATGACAGAGGTCACCATTAGAATCCACCCTATGCTGAGGAGTTCGAAGAGTCTTCCTGGCCTGGGCATGATTGCTTGTGGCATGGAGAGTCGATTGTCGCCTGACACTTGATGAAGCCAACTCAGAATTCACAGGGCAGTATCAGGAGTGCATTGGCATTAGTTGTCCTGGTGCCGATGCAGGTAGAGGCTCAGTCCTGTTCTCCTTGGTATGGTGAACTGGTGATATTTTCAGGTGGACTGAGGGTGTTACAGCACAAGCCAGGGCAAGATTTCTCCTATGCAGAGAGGGTCTGTGCATCCTAAGCAAAAGCCAAAGCTGGTGGTTGAGTTGTTCTCTGCATTTCATAGAATGGTTAGAGTTGGAAGGGACCTTAAAGATCACCAAGTTCCAAGCCCCTTGCCCTGGGCAGGGACATCTCCCACCAGACCAGGTTGCTCAAAGCCCCATCCAGCCTGGCCTTGAACCCCTCCAGGGATGGGGCAGCCACAGCTTCTCTGGGCAACCTCTTCCAGTGCCTCATCACCCTCAAAGGAAAGAATTTCTTTCTGGTATCTAATCTAAATCACCCCCATTTGGATAACGGGCATTAAATGGAAAGAAGTTGGCTAAGTTGGCTAGATGATAACTGTACAGATTATGGTGACTTCTACAAGACGGTATGAATTCTCATGATGGGTTTCAGTGGCGTAGGCAGTTGGTCCATCTTGGAGCTGTGTAAGCAAACCACAAAACTATTGTGCACGTGTAAGAGCTCATCCTCCATAGTTTGTATGGTTTTGCTCTTGGCTTTCTGACTTTGGTGAGGTGGTGGCTGAGCTGGGAGTGGGTGGTTGAATGAGAGCCACAGATAACTGACTTTGTGTCACGTGCTAATTGCTGCTTTCATAAACAGGCGCTAGCTCTGGCTGTGCTGTAAGTTAGAAGGTGTTAATGTGACAGGTATGAGTTAAGCCTTCAGGATTTCCGTGGCATCTTCCCACTGCTGTGTAGTTGTTGGACCTTTCTCGCTTTTGTGGATTTTTTTTTGTGAAGAGACTCCCTTGGAGGCCAAGTGTGAAGTCAGTGTAAGTGAAGTGCATGGAGATGGTTCTAGCATCTACTGAGCCCTCCAAGGAGTACTGTCGTCTGAATTCCCAGGTGAACTAGAGTTTAGCAGTTCCAGATTACCTGAAATCTTTCCTAGGGGAAGGCGATCGCTTCATGTGACTGCTCGCCTGATAGAGCTGGTGACATCTTGCACGCGGGGTAAGCGTGCCAAGGACAGCCAGGCTGCTTGCAGCTTTGTTCTCCTTGAGTCCCTTCTGAGCGTAAATACTGACTTGCAGCTACTTGGTCCTTGGAGGGCATAGGACTGAGCTCCAGATTGGTACCTCAGTGTCAGTATGGAAGTGCTTGCACGTGGAAGGCTATCAACCAGGCTCCCCTTGACTTGTCTGGAGTCAGGGTGATTGAGGTGGGTCTGCACTGGGTGTCACACCAGCCTGAGCTCTTGTCTATCGCTCACTGAAGATGGGCTGCCAGCGTTGGCTTCTCTTTCCAAGAACATAAGAGGGAGTCTCGTGACACAGAAGAAAGCCTGTGTTTTAGGTGGCTTACCAGGTGCTGCTGTCCTGGCTTTTCCCCTCCGTCCTGGGGAATGACTGGAAACTTTGATCTTGATCAGGCTGCAAAGATTGCTTAAGAAGTTTTGGAGAGACATCAGTCACCGTCAGTGAGTGTTATCAATATAAGCCATGAGCCGAGCCGTTTTGGAAGACTCCTCTTACTGTTTGTCGGCTGTTATTTGTTGTTGTGGCTGCACTGAAGATCCAAGCCTGCCTTTTGGATCCACTTGTGAAATGTTTTTTCCCCTTGCAGTCTTCCTGCTGCATCCGGGCTCTTAGGAAGGTGGCTGATCATTTCTGTCTTGCCTCATAATTCGTGCTCTTTAACCAGTTAATGCTGTTAACCAGCTGATCATTTCTGTCTTGCCTCATAATTGGTACTGTTTAACCAGTTAACCCGTATGGCCATACCATTTTGTCACGTCTTGGTAATTTTTTTGCATATTAGATTGTATTCTGAGGTTCACCGAAGCAAACACATAGGACAATTAATACAAGTTTTCTGTCCGGTCTGTTTTGTTTATTTTCTACAGCTGGATTACAGTATTAGCACAATAATACTGTATGACTCCAATTAAAATAAAGTCGTGCTTGATGGTAGAGGAAATTCAGAAGATGCGTGCAGATGGTTGGTAGGGAGTAGCCTTCCACAGAAATGACTCAGCTCTGGTTCAAGCCGGCAGAGCGAACAATTCCTAGCTGTGTAGGGCTGTGAAGAGAACACTTTTCATGGGAAAGCTCTGAGGTGATAGAGGTTAAAGGGCTTGATTTGCAAAGTGTGTCCCCCACGGGTACCCTTCTGGCCTCGGTGATGTGCTGGCAAGCAAAGCGTCCTTGGCGTAGGTGATGAGATGCCAGAGTAGACCAAAAGCAAGCCATCATAAGTGTCTTGCAGCTGAGCCAGTGCCAAGACCTTACCTTTTTTTTTTTTTTTTTGGATAATTTCCTCCAGCCGAGGGCCACAAAGATGATCAGAGGGGTGGAGCACCTCTCCTATGAAGACAGGCTGAGAGAGCTGGCGTTGTTCAGCCTGGAGAAGAGAAGGCTCCGGGGAGACCTTCTAGCAGCCTTCCAATATCTGAAGGGAGCTACAGGAGAGCT
>JAOXJK010000012.1:59916305-59935416 GCA_025774025.1 Xenus cinereus | reverse complement strand
CATGGCTGTGCGCAGAGATGCTGTCATGTCCCTTAGTGCCTCCACCACTAAAGCTTCCCTGGTCACGGCTCTGCAGGGCTGTAACTGGAATACATCTGAGTGCTGAGTTTGCCTTCTTTTAAGCACTCCCTTTGGGCTTTTCTTGGAGAATAGGCCTGCAAGTATGTGGACTTCACACATTAATCTGAGATGTGAAGACACCAAAACTAACAAATCCAAAACCATCAGTGAGATGACCACAGGTAGGCACACGGATTTGTTATCAAGCTAATGGCATGTACTGCAATGTGGAGCACTGTGCTGGGAATAAACTGCAGGTTGTCAGTAGCTTGGATGGTTATTTTTCTGTGTTTTTATCTGGTTTCGTATGATTGAAACCATTCCCTTAATGATTACATGACTAATCAAGAAATTTAGTATATTATTAGAAGCTGTAATTTAATTACTTATTAGATTTTAAAAATAAAGTTCTCACTCCTGAGATTCAATTTAACTTCTTTTAATCTCTTTATTAGCATTTTTAGAAGGCTTTTTTCCTCCTTTCAGTTTAGGATTATTTAGTCTCATTTACAATGCACCATTTTGATTTGCTGCAGATGACTAGATTTCTTGTTTCTCAACTCTGTCCTTTATATTGTCTTTTACCTTTTACCAGGATCGCTTTATCTGCCTTTGCTGGTGGTTTTCATATTTCATAACTTCTTGCAGGTATATAGAAACTTCAACCATAAGGGTTTCAGGACCTTTGTCTATAGTAATACATTACAAAATTGACTAAAAAAAGCCCATCTCCTATTGTTGGAAGAAGTGTATACTCTATTTGAAAATAAATTTGATCATGACTTTAGATGTGATGCATGCTAGCAGAATTAGGGTTTCGCAATTTTTATTCAAACTTTTCAAGCTCCTTCTATAGATCAAGTTAATCTGCTGAAAGTCATCCTTTCAAATGTGTAGGCCACAGAGGAGGCAAAGAAACAAGCAAAGAAAAAAACAGCTTAAGCCATAGAATAGCTAGAGTTATTCAAAAGCAGCTTCTTTACTTTTTACAAAAGAATTTACAGATCTCTGTTTTCTGCCACTTTCTCCTAAGTGAAAGAAGCTTTAAAGTATCTTCTTGGGCCTTACTGAATGGAGGATAGAACCATAAGCCATATACACAAGCTTCACAGAATGTTTCCATAGTTCTTTCCTCCTGAAAGGAAGCTTGATCCTGCTGCTCAAAGGCCATAGGAGTTTATAATTACTGAAGACAATGCCTTAATCTATTCCCTGTAACTTCTTCCATGGTTAAGCTTTAGTCAACAGTCACTCTCATGACTTTTAATTAGTCTGAAATTGAATGCCTCTCCTCCTCCAGTAGCTCATATTTTTGTCTCTTCTGTAGAAAGGCTGATGAAAAGAAGCTGAAGGCATAAACCTGACTGCTCAACACTTCTTCCTAGCCATATTTTCTCAAGCCCTTCTAATGGCTAATTGGCCTTTAGGAACATGTCTATTTTACTTATCCCTCACTACTTTCTGCCTCAGTGATGTCGTTCTGCTTTACCTAAGCTCTTAGCCTTCTTGAATGGTATTGTTACCATACATGTAGTGAGGACCGACAGTGCTTGCAATGTTTGCCTTGTAATGCATGAAAAAGACTTAATTATTCATGTTGTTTCGTTAGGCTTTCTGAATAGATGTTCCTATTAACCAATTTTTTAAAAAATGGCTGAAGGCAATAATAGAAACAGTAACAAGAATACAGAACAACGAAGGTTAAAGAAGGTTTGAGATTTACACATTAACAAATGTTTAGTTTGTTTAATATAGTTTTAGGGTCAGGAGAGGAAAGAAAATCTTCTATTACACCATGCATGCATTTTTGGTTTTAGCAACCTTCTGTCTAAACAACAAATTAAGCCAGTCTTGCCTGCACATGGATATGCATACAAGAAGAGTAAAGCTATTATTAATTGCAGATGCTTGTCATTATGTAAGATAAAAGTAGTGTAAGGCAGTAGCTGCCCTGCTGTCCTATAGTGAGTCTGGCATTTGTTTAGCCTGAACACGCTTACACGTGAGTGTTGTGTCACCTAGAAAACCCAGAACAGGTTGCTAGTATTGAATTTCTATATAAAGGGACATGCACAGCCATCCTTCATATGATCAGAGTACAGGACTCCAAGAAGCGAAGTTCTTTACGCTTACTCTTAGGTCATAATTCATAAGAAACTTTATTTTAGAAGGCCTGCATTTCAGGTAATTGCTAAAGCAAGTTATATGTATTAGGTCAGGAAGACTAAAACTGTCTTGCCATTTTCAAAGAAAAATGTGGCAATTTTTACTCTTACAACCTTTCCCTTGCCCCAATCTATCTAACAACCGTTTTCTCTCCTCATACCTATAGTATAATTCCCGTGAAGACTTCTCCCAGTATAAAGTTTATATTTCTTTCTAGACTGTAGCCATCAAAAATACTAAAGGAGGTAAGAACGATTTCCAGAATGCCTGTGTTGGCATATGGTGAGGAGAAGGTGGCATTTAAATCTCTTTACTGAATTTCTTCTAAACCGGTGGGCTGCAGTAGCTGTATATATAGGCTGATTTTGTTTGTAAAGGAAAACTACAGTTTTCAGGACTATGAATTTTCATTTCAAATCACCACATTGTTCCTGGTTCTGCGCTGACTGAAAAGAAGATTGCTTTCTTTTAGAAATAGATAGATTTCTTTTATAAAGCAATCTAGTAGAAAATGTAGAAAACTAGTAGAAAATGAAAGACTTGCATAAGACTTGGGGCAGGATAAATGACTCTCACACTCTGCTGACATTGCGTAGTTGACTGCAGTTGACTGTGCCAAAGGACGAAGCAGGGTAAGGGTGGAGGATCCCTGTGGTGGAAGCTGGAGTTCTGCCAAGGGCAAAAATTCACAGCAAAGCTCAGCTTGTCATGATGTCCTCTGAGAGAGGAGAAAAAAAACATGAACATTCAGGAGAACTAAAGTGAACTAGGTGAGTGGTATTGAGAGGCTGGTGGCTTGTAAAATGTTAGTGTCTGCAAGTCACATGTTTCTGCAGATAGTAATTCAAGCCACATGCTGATGGGTGTGATATCTGGAAATAATTTCATAACAGAAAGAGCTGGGAAAGAAGTTCATGAATAGAATGATAATACAATTCTATGTGTAAATTAAGAAGTGACTAGTTCTTTTCCAGGGTGGTACTGGTTGATCACTGAGGCACTGGTAGAGATGTTTTTTTGGTTGGAATGAAATTTGGTCACCAAAGGTCGTAAAATGGCTGTGTTATTCTCAAATCAATAAACTCACAGAAACTGTGGAAACACCAAAATTAAAGATCAACGTTATCTTTGGTTACCGGTACAGGTGCAGAATCTCACCATAGGAGGCAAATGTCAGTTTATGTGATAGATGCTCATCTGCACAACCTCAAAGGAGCACAGAATGACGATGGTAAGCAGAGGGAAGCCTAAATAATACCCTTCCCCTGCTGCTCCCAGGCCCATCACAGGAGCCATCAACCCCTGAAAGGCCCGTCATCACAAACCCAGAGGAACACAGGGGCACAAAGGCAGGTGGAAGCCCACACTGCAGATCCAGAGGAGGGAACTGACACCTCCTCCAGTCCCTCACCGGGCTCTCCCAGAAGACTCTCATTACCAGGTCCAGGTTTGACACCTATCACGATGAGTCAGTGAACACCTCTTGGACTGACGGGGGTCCCTGCGTAGAGGTGTGGGGCATATTATGGCATGCAGGGGAAGAACATTTTGGAATTACACAGGATTTACTATGGGATTTTTATGGGAGGAACTAAGGGTGGAAAAAAGGAAGGATCTAGTTGACAAGGTGATCTAAGTGAAAGGGACAGTTTTAAGTGACAAATTTAAAGTATGTTAGCATACTTTTTGTTAAATACAGTGTTAATCTGTTAATTGCATGCTTTTTTAGTTAGAAAAAAAAAGTTTTGGTCTTCAAGATAATTAAATGTTAAATCTATACTCCTTTTTTTACTTGTTTGCTGACCATGTTAGTTGTATTTCTGCTGTAAAATAAGCACATTATATGATAAAGTTAAAGAACTTTGAAAATAGTGTCTATAAATTTGTGTTTTTTCCTGTTTCTTTTCTATTTCATCAGTCAGTACACAGTTTGGATAAATAATTTTTAGAGGTTAACAGCTAATTAAAAGTAAGTTAATAAAATCTTTGTGAATAGTTCTTGGCATTTCATAACTAGTTCAGAGGTTAGAATTTTGCTTAACAGTATTTTTGGAAGAGTTAGTTAGGAAATCAGTAGCATTTATTTTTTCCTAGAGAGAGGAGAGGAGGAGTGCAGCCAGGAGATAAGAGAAACACACAGAATGAAATGAATAGTCTGCTTGGAAGAAAAAAGAGGTGTTACCTTATCCATGAGCCTCAGATGTGGAAATCAAATAACATTGAGGCAATAAGAAGAATTTGATTCTTAGGGTTCAAATCTGTGAAGGAACTTGCCCATAATTTAGGTATAATTTAATGTTGGCATCAACATTCATAATTTAATGTCGGTTAATGTTCTATTTAAACCACCTGCAGAACTTAGGCACTTTGAGGTTCATAGATGCATAAATTTTCCCTGTTAAAATGCTTGGTAGGCCTACAGTCCTATGTCTGGATGTATGCAGGACTGCCACCTAGGCAGGATGAAGCCCACACATTGTGTTTAAGACCTTGGAGGAGACACAGAATTTTCCATGTAAAAGGTCTAATATGGAAACTGTGTTCTCAGACTCTTAATTCATATTAACCCTGAGATGAGCACAAAACAGCTTTATTCGCTATGATTTAAAACCACAGTTGCAGGAGATAGGTGCTGCATGCATATTTGATAATGTATGTTTGATTACAGTAAAAAATAGGGGAAAAAAAAGAAGTCATTCTGTTCCAGAACTCCAAGCAGCAGATATTTTCTACTCCTTTAAAAATGTTACCATAAGAGTTGCTATAAGAGTTTATGTTTTCTTAGTCTACTAAGAGTTGTCATACACAAGTTGACATCTTGGAGCCCCATAGTTAACATCATTCAACTTTTATAGAGCCATAGAATGGTTTGGATTGGAAGGGACCTTCAAAGATCATCCCTGCCATGGGCAGGGACATCTTTCCCTAGATCAGATTTCCCAAAGCTCCGTCAAACCTGACCTTGAACACTTCCAATGGTGGTGCATCTGCAACTTCTCTGGGCAACCTGTTCCAGTGTCTCACCACCCTCATAATAAAAAAATGTCTTCTTTATGTCCAATCTAAATCTACTATTTTTCAGTTTAAAACTGTTGCACCTTTTCCTGACACTACAGGCCTTGGTACAAAGTTTTTTCCTGTATTTCTTATCAGCCCCCTTTATATGCTGGGAAATAGATTCTGGTCCCAATTTCTGAGGTTGTTTATGCAATTTGTATTTTGTGGTAGTTGGAGAGGAGGGAGGAGAGGAGTTCATGAGTGTGTGAGTGAGTGAATAGAGTGAATTGGGTATCCTCAGTTATTATACCTCTGCCACTCCTTTTTAAGATTTGATGAAGATGTCTAGCTCATAGTTTTAAGCAACTGACTCCAGGAGATACAGTGAGGCTTTAACTCGGATCTGAGAGAGAAGAATGTTAGGACTTAGGATCCACGTTTTATATTGAGTACTCAGTATGGTGGCTGTAACAAATCTAATTCTAGGAACGCTCTGTTCTTCCCTGTATATTGCATAAGGGCTTGGGAGACTCGCTTTGGCAACTCCTAAGTGTAGCTCTTGGTCTGGACAATTAGCTTCAAGTAGCTTTCCCTTCCTTTTTACCCAGTCATAAAAAATAAAATGTCACATGCATTTTTTTTCTTTATTTTTAATAAACTACATTCATTGGTACTTTTGAAAAGTTAGTAATAAATTACTAATAAATTTATTTTGTAGTTGTTATTTAATTTTTAAGTGTCTTATATGCTAAAGGAAACAGTGAAAATCTAGTATGTGAAAAGTCTGCAAATTCTGACTCTTAAGTGAATGAAGATCACTGATGAACAAGTCGTGTAATATCTTGATTAAATTAACCACATATTGAGACAATTAAAATTGAGTGGATTTTTTTGGTCTTGAATTTGCTGAGTTGTTGAATTTAAATCTTAGCCAAACTGAATAATTGAGAGAAAATAAATATATCGATAGACTATTTTTCTGATAAAATCGGTTAAAAAAAGATAACTTTAAAAATTTATTGAAGAGTAAGAAGAATAGTTTGCAGAATAGTATAGAAAATGTTCTTGTAGTGTTCTGCTAATACATGTGAAGAAAAAACCTGAAAAAATATTAAACCAAGTGTAAAAAAGAATACTTACTTGCTGGGACCATTCTTGAATAACATCTATTTTTTATGACAAAAAGGGAGTGGGAGTGGCAGAAGAATGCACATTCATACACATCCTCAGAGTTGTCTGATATATTATATAGGATATTAGTCCAGATATTATATAGCAAATGAGACTCCATCCTCCCTACTGTGCTCTTAATCCTTGATCCACACTTTTTATTGCAATCTGACTTCACTAATTGGATCTGACCAGAATTCAGAGTTTGAAAACTCCAGCATTGGAGGAAAAGTGGGATAGTGACTAAGGAAGTGTGTAATTTCTCTCATTTACTTTTAAAAAGAAGATCATTTTTATCCTCTTCTGGCTATAAATATTTCTGGGCATGGATCTTTGCTCTGACTTTTATCCATCTTCACCTATTATCATTTCTTGCAATTCATAATCATTTGATAAACGCTCACATTCATAAAGTTTTATTTTAAATAGAGAATTTAACCAGTTTCTTTGGATACATAGGGTTTTACTCTTTGAACTGATCATTTCACATCATCCTATGTCTGCGGATACTTACTACTAGTTACACTTGTGGGAAATACTTTCATCAGGTGTACTATAAAAAGTTTTGGGAAGGTATAATCAATTGTATCTGGGTTGGGGGGTTTTTGTGCTGTTGTTTGTTTGTTTGCTTTGAATTTATAAGTCTGTGCTGCTTTGAGGTTTCCTAAGAATGAAGTATTCTTTATTTAGTTCCATCATCTGAATTTATGTCAGTCCAGCCTACGTGCCTTTATATTAGTTTACCAGGTCTTGACAGCTGAGTTTGCTTCCTGTTGAAGGGCTGCAGTTATGAACATCTCCACGTTTTATTTTCAAAATTTCTTTATTTAACCTGTAAATCCAATACTTACAGTCAGTCTGACTAGTTCAGCCACTGGTTGCAGTCACCAAAAGTGGCAGTGACTCTTATAAGAACATGAAGAACACGGGATTATAGCTTCAGCTACATGAGTGCCTATCAAAGAGATGTTTCTGCTTCTGGAAAAATTAATATTATTACTAAGCTCATTTGCTTACAAAGTGGACCCATGTTTTCTGAATCCCTATCTCTTCTTCTTTCACTGTAAAAATTACTGGTAATTTAGTACATTCTGGATGTATTAAGTTCACTTAGCAATTTAAAATGCAAAGGAAATAAATTAACTGTTATATTGAGGTGTCTTCCAAAGACATGTATGAAAGTCGCTGTTCTGGGTAAAAAAATTCTCCTAATGTATGAACTGAATTGACATGAACATGACCAGAATAAAACAAAGAATGACAAGTAAAAACAGCTCAAACTTTTTTTTTTTAGCATAATAGTTTAAAGAAAATAAATGTCAAACTGTAACATAACCAACCACAGACAAAATAAAAAAGAAAAAAGCCCACCAACAAATTTAAACTACGTAAAGCATTGAAAAGAGAAAATAAATTATTGCCTTACTGTTAGGCAACACTTGCAGTACAGTTGGAGTCCCTTCCCATCTTTCCTGTAGGCCCCTTTAAGTACTGGAAGGCTGATATAAGGTCTCCCCGGAGTCTTCTCTTCTTCAGGCTGAACAACACCAACTCTCTCAGCCTGTCTTCATAGGAGGGGGGCTTCAGCACTCTGATCATCTTTGTGGGCCTCCTCTGGACCCTCACCAACAGGTCTATGTCCTTCTTATGTTGGGGGCCCAAGAGTACACAGTACTTCAGGTGGGATTTCACCAGAGAGAGTGGAATAGAGGGGTAGAATCACCTGCTTCAACCTGCTGGCCATGCTTCTTTTGATGCAGCCCAGGATAGTGTTGGTTTCTGGGCTGCAAGAGCACATTGCCGGCTCTCGTTGAGCTTCTCAGCCACCAACACTGCCAAGTCCTTCTTCTCAGGCCTGCTCTCAACCCATTCTCCTCCCAGCTGTACTTGGGATTGCCACAAACCACATACAGGACCTTGCACTTGGCCTTGTTAAACTTCATGAGGTTTTCATAGTCTCAAATCCTGTCTTCTCCTACAGTGGACAGTTTGCATTCTCCCAGTCACTGCCTTTGCCTTCTGTGACTTGGGTGGTGTCGCTAGAGCACTTTCCAGTAAAGAATGAGGCAAAAAAGTCATTGAGTACCTCATTCTTCTCTATACCCTGGGTATGCAGGTCTCCTCTATCCTTCCAGAGAAGGCCCACATTTTCCCTAGTCTTCCTTTAGTCACCGACATACCTATGGAAGCTTTTCTTGTTGCCCTCAGTTGACATCCCCGACCAGATTTAACTTTATATGGGATTTGGCTAATCTGATCCCTGGCGGCTTGAACAATTTCTCTGTATTCCTCCCAGGCTACCTATTCTTGTTTCCATCTTCTGTAGCTTTCTTTTTTCTGTTTGAGTTTGTCCAGGAGCTCCTTGTTCATCCATGCAGGCCTCCTGGCATCTTTGCCCATCTTTCTCAGGATCGCTCCTGAGCTTGGAGGAGGTGGTCCTTGAATATTAACCAGCTTTCTTGGGCTCGTCTTCTCTCCAGGATTTTTTTCCATGGAACTGTACCAAGCAGGTCCCTGAAGAGACCAAAGTCTGCTCTCCTGAATCAGGGTAGGGAGCTTGCTCTGTGCCCTCCTCACTGCCCTCATTCTTGAACTCCGCCATGATCACTGCAGCCAAGGCTGCCCTTGAGTTTCACATTCCCCACCAGCCCCTCCTTGTTGGTGTGAACAAGGTCCAGCATGGCACCTCTTCTCGTTGGCTTTTATACCACTTGCAGAAGGACATTATCATCAATGCAGTCCAGCAACCTCCTGCACTGCGTATGCCCTGCTGTGTTGTCCCTCCAACAGATGGCAGGGTGGTTGAAGTCCCCTGAGAGGACCAGGGCTTGTGAGGTGAAGCTGCACCTATCTGTCTATGGTGGGCCTCATATGCTCAGTCTTCCTGGTTGGGTGCCCTGTAGCAGACCCCCACAGTAACAGAACAAGGACCTTGGTCAAAACGTAGGAGCACTTAAAAAATTCTTAATGGGTGAAAGAGTAAGGCCTTGTAACTGAACTTATGTCCTCAGAGGTACCAGAAATGGAATTGGCCTATATTTGTGGGACAATAAATACAGATTTGACAGAGAAAGACCAGAGTGACAACATGACTAGTCTGGGAAACATTTTATTGACTGTAGCTTGAAACCTGAACCATCCTCAAGTTAGGATTTCTTATATAGAACCACAAGTGGTTCAGAACCACTCTCATCTCCTTGATTAAGCATCCTATAAGGTAAAAGTTTTTGCTAGTCTGATGATTGTGGGTATATCCATTAATTTGTGTTAGCTGACTACAGTTTTAATCACAAAGACAGTTTATTCACTGCAGTCAACAAAAACATTCCTACAGCATAAAATAAGGAAATTTAACTTTGCCTATATTTAAGGCCAAAGAAAGCACTTTCCAATTAAATTAGTTTAGCTGAGAAATATATTTGAGGGGACATAAAAGGAGAAAGCAAGGAAGGAACAATCTTTTTCAGTTTTTCTGAGAAGTCACTGAAAACAATTTAGTTGTATCACGAGCAATTTCTCTTTGCTGACATCTGGCAACCTCTGGAGATATTGTGAAATGTCCCAGGTAAAAAGAATGTAAGACAACAGTGTTGTTCTTTAACTATGAACAATTCCCTTTATATGGTCAGTATTGTCGTAATTTTGCTCTTTTGTTTTAAAGTGTTTTGCACAGTGTTTTTAGAGATCTCTTTCTCAGTGGCTCTAACTTCATACAGATGCTTTGTTTTTTTTTCTTGCAGTCTAGCAGGGAAACACAGCTGGCAAAAACAGAACAGCAGGAGAGGAGGAGACATGAGGCACAACCTGTATTTTCCTTCTGCCAGGCAGCATAGGGTGGCTTCAGTCTAAAAGAGGAATTTGCTCTTATTAAAGGTGTAGAGAGGTGTATTTCCTGTGTTAACTACTGGAGAGAGTTGTTGGGAGGTATGATGTGAATTCTTTGCATGTATTGGCATGTGATAGAACAGGAAAATGAAAAACAAGCAATGGAAAGTTCAGGAGAAGTAATAACATCAGCACTAATAAATATTTTACCAGGAAATGTCTAGTGGTTTGGTGGGTTTCTTTGGTAGGGAGAACATCAAAAAGCAGGAAAATTATTAATTTAAAAAGAACAGTAACAGCCAGCCTTCCTCTACACGATTGCGCAGACTTTTTGAACTTCCCTTCATCAAGCAACCTCTTTGTTTCCTATGTCCTACACATTCTTATTCCATAATTTTCCCTTTAAAAGTTTCCTTTGTGTCACGCTCACTTCATGGTAGCTGAGTAAGCTGCCTCCCTGATTTTCATGCACAGGGTAGATGCTGGTTTTTTTGCATTAGCTTCAAGACAGCTTCAATACCAAGGTGTGTATTCTCCGGTAATGTCATTAGGAATTATACCAGATGTGCTCATAGTGTAGAGTTTACCTGGTGAAAGATAATATTTGTCTGTGTTTTTGTAAGATGTGTTAGGCTTTTTTTTCCTGCCTTTTTTTTTTTCCTGGAATAATGCAATTTTCCATTCAATCTAAATTCAGAAGCTGCTGTCAGGGACATCTTTTCTGCTATATGTTGCTTACACACTATTTATATCATCTTAACTACAATTCCAACATGCTTCCCCCTCAAACTGGGAAGGAATTCAAGATGGAAAATGGCTAACAAACAGAAAAGACACAGAGGAGTCCTTCTGCTCTTCTATTTTCAGATCATACTTTAAGACTTTTAAATCAAAGTCAGTGATTTCCCATTATTCTCAACTCATTTCTCAACTTTGAGGCACTTTTATGCTTCTCTTCTCATGAAACGGGTAGTCTGTGTTCCTTCAAAAAAGAAATTGTTTAAAACACCACATCTAATAACAACACATAATGTTGGCAGCTGCAGACACCACAAGTCTTGTGTCTTAAAGTCACCCAGGCAAACCTCTGAGAAAGCTTTATGAGTTTGAAAACTCTGCCTGAGGGACTTTTGACTTCACAAATAGTGATTGCATGCATTTTATCATGTTCCATACTTTTTTCATGACTCTTATGAAGTGCCCATAAATATTTGGACTCAATTTATCTATTCTCATTTACCAATGAGTGCAAAATACCTATTTCACTGAATGTTAGATAGACATATTTTTGGAGGGTTATTACTAAAAATGTGTATTTATATTGCTTAATGAAAATCATGACCCAAATTAGCATTCATGTCAATGAATTTTAAAGTTGGATTAGAAAAGTAAAGATGGAACACTGAAGAGGAAATTTCAGAAGTATTTTTGCACATGGAAGATTTCTGTAGTCCTACATTATTGTATTTTAGTGAGCACTGAAAAAGAACCTAGTAGTAGCCTCCATGGGGTTTGTTTGTTTGTTTTTCCTGAATGTGTGTAAGAAGAAGATTTTTATTTTTTTTTTAAATTCTGAATTTTGTTCTGAATCCATAAAAGCAATTGAGACCAGGCTGAACAGTCTGTCTCAAGGATAGGATAAAGGGCGTAGAAAGCCTTTTTCCATGTAGTACTCAGGTAGTAGTCCTCTCTGATGTTGGACAGCTCTAGGTATAGTGACCCAAAATATCTTTTTTTTTGATGTTTTACTGCTAATCCTTGCTAGTCTAAGGAATTGTCAGGTTGTGTGTATGTATATGTGTTTGTGTTTATATGCAGATCATTATTTGTCATATTCATGGCTAGAGGAAGGAACACCTCACTGGATGTCAGAAGCTGTAATTTTTTACCTTGCTTATTATTTTGAATTCAAATTTTGCAAAGAACAAAATTATAATATCAAGGGTAAACGTACTTAGTGAACACATTTGTGTCCAGTGACGTTAGCCAAATTTGTGTAAAGTGCAAGCTTCCACCACATCTAGTACTTCACTAAATGCATAAAAGGCAGAACAGCTCTATTAATTATGGTTCTAAGAAAATCTTTTCACTAACGCTTGCAGCTGTAGCTACTAATTATCTTGGCTCTCCATTTCCTGCAGTGTGTGTAGAACAGTTCCCTTAGCTCTCTAAGAGATGTGACCATTGACAAAAGATTGTACCTGGCATGATGGAATGTGGAATAACAGAATCTATTTTGTATTCCCCTTTACGAGCATGATGATGACACTTCACATAGAGATGGGAGGGACAAATGTAATTTCAAGACTTAGAACAAGATTTTTACATTTCTTAGGCAGTAAACTACCTTTAAGTCATTCTTCTTTGAGATTACCTCAGTCCTGAAAGTGATATAGGATTTACTATTTGTACTTTAAACAAATAACAAGCAAATATCACTTTAGCTCCTGCATAGAGGGTGGAGAAAAGCAGGTTAAAAAAAAGAGAGATCTAATCTAGGAAAGCCAAAACTACCCCATTATAGCACTTGGTGATGAGTGATGGCACTTGAATCCTTCTACTTGACAAATTTATCAATCACACCACAATAAAAGGTATAAAGAGTTTGCAGAGGAGTATATTTTTAGTGCAAAAGTAAAGAATAATTCACTTCAAGTTTGAAAGTAAAGGTCAGCTGTGATCTGTTTATTTTAGATCATTTAAATGCTTGAACAGTAAGGGAATTGAGCCTCTTCTCATTTCTGCTACTGGAGGTACGTAATAAGTTTCCAACAATTGTGAATATAATAAAATGTCCTTATTGATCATTGAGCTAAGCTACCAATAAGGTAGCTAGTGAGGTAGTAGTAAAATTAGATTCTTGATTTAGAAGAAGATTAAAATGTAACAACATGTTAAAATATAACAGATACCCTTCTGGTATAAACTGGTCTGTCAGCACTTGAACTTAGTGAACTGCCGGTTTGCATCAGCAAAGATTTTTTACTTCTTCCTTAGAATAGAAGTTTTACTTGTGAACCTTAAAATAGGAACATCCTGCACGTTTTTAGGGTGTTGCAATGTCTGTGTCTGGGCAGAAGTGTCTGTTTACAATAAAATGTATGTTTCCCCTTTTCTTAGGAAACAATAGGCTTTGGAGAAGAGTTCGAGAAGCAGAGAACCAAGGAGATAAAAAGAAAAAATTCAGCTCAAATAGTATAGTGCTCCAAGTGATCTCAGACATTTTCCCCCCTACACTTCTTCCTGTTCCATCTAGGGTCACTCTGGCTATCTGCTCCAGTATCAGTGCTCCCCTATATACAGGACACGCTCACACACTGCTCTTTTAAGTTATGATTTACTTAGACTAGTTTTATAGTAGACTATAAAACTTTACACATGGTTTCTAAGACATCAGTAGCAAAATGTGGTAAATAGCAAAATTAAAAAACCCTACTTTTTCTCTTTCCCCAAGGTAAGGGAGAACCTGCTGTGCATAAGTAGCAGCACTGCTAAGGTACAGCATCCTTAGCTGGGGAAGAGATACTGAAGCAGTTCTCTGTGTTCCTTCTTTGCTCTTGCTATTTTAGAAACTGAAATTGTCTTGTAGTTTCCTCTGTATTTTCACCATATACAGAGTGTTTTGCATATGTTGAATACATGTTCTTTGTTCCCTTGATAATCGCTTATAGTCAGCTCTCAAAGTTGGTTCCCTTCAGTGCTCTGTAATTGGCCATGAATGATTTTTACTTATACCACCAGGGCCTTTGGTATCAGTGTGTGCCTGTGTTATCCTGGTCTCAATTATCATCCTACGCGTGTCCTCTCTTCCCAGTTTGGGACTACCAACTAATGGCAAGCAGAAAAACATGTAGCAAGAAGCAGTTGAAAGCCATTGTGTAGAAAGATGTAGTCCTACATATTGGCCTCAGAGGATTTAGTTCTGTAGCCTGCTGCACCTGAGGCAAAAGACGATGACACTTAGCAATGAACTTGATAGGATCATTTTCATATACCTAACTTTCTGGATGGTGAGAAAAACACAGTATTTGCAACCATTTAACTGCGTGAAATTGGGGCTTTTTTTAAGATAACTGGTTTCCACGATATGTAAAAAGAAAATTACATTAGTAAGCTAATTAATATAAGTGATTCTGGAGCAGGCAACTACAATTATGTAGTTATGTATGCCCTGCCCCCCTTCAGCTATCAGCTGAAGCTTTGATCTTTCTCTGTTCCAGGATTATCAACTGCATGGTATAGCCACCACAATATAGAAGAGTCTTCAGCCAGGCTATGGTGGGCTTTTGAAAGTAATATTAATTGGTTTCTTTCCCTGTTGTTCTGTATGTTTCTCTAGCTTATCTTTCTTCTGTTTTCTCTGTGATTACAATGGCTTTCTGATATGGAGGATGGTTTTGGAGGCCTTTGTTAGATGGTGGCATTGCCTCTGCTTTGTTCTGTGCTTCCCCTGAGGAAAAAGTAGAGGCAACTATTATGAGACACGGTAAAAGAAATTTTCTAGTTTCTTGTTAGGTGGAAGGCACAATGTATGGTAGTAATATGCTAATATTGAGATGGAGACATACACAGAAAAATCATGCCAGCTGTTGAGCCATCAACATGAAACACTTCGGTAAAGTTTCATGACCAGCACTTGCAAAATGCTGGCTCAGTTGTGTGTTGCTGCTGCTGCTGCTGAGAAAATCTCCACTTTGGCCCTTAAAAGTAATGATTGACAATGTGCTTCAGGGATAATTAAGTCACTAAGTATATTGTCTAACTGGCAAAGTTACAATGTTGTTGAAAACCAAAGCAAAACACTTCTTTTACAAAATTCACCATGAATAAGTGAAATACTCTTTTTATAGGAAGGAAGCAATTTATTTAATTTGTACATATTCTTGTTTGTAATTTTATTGCCAGTCCCTCTCTTCTCTTGTAAGAAAACAAAAATAGATCAGCAACTCTCTTTGCAATAATTTTTTTAAAGCTTTTGATATCATAATTAAGGCAGTTCCTGTTTCTCTTCTCTCTTTTTTCAGAACTTTTCTTTGATAACTCTAAGTTATCGGTGTGAGTGTGTTTTTATTTCAGCAAAGTTTTCTGTTGTTTTTCTGTGAAAGCCTACATCTTGATAGGTGTCAGCATGGTAAAGATAGCCTCAAGCACTCACTTAAGTGAGAGCAACAGAGAATGAGATGTTATGTTTCAGATGGGAGATTTTTAGGAAGGTATAGAAGAGATACTTTTGAAGTTACCAGACTTAAAAACGTTGAACTGTTAATATTATTTTATTATAATCCTTTGGGGATTGTACATTGTCTAATATTCCTTAAGGATCCTCCATTCTCTCTTTCATCATTTTTGGGTCCCTTGCTGATAAATACCTGCCTAGTTTATAAAATTTCCACAAAGGGAAAAATGCCAAAAACTCTGACTGGAAGCAGGGACTTGAAACTTCTTTTTTTGCCATATTCAACACAAGTCTGTGCTATTGATTGCATTTGGATAAACCTTTGTCATTTATTTTTAGTTGTTTCACTTTGGACAGCTGTGTATTCGGCATGGAAGAGATGTAGTTTCCTCTTGAGGACAGTGGGCAAACTAAATCTCAGGAGTGTGAGACTGCTGAGTTCAAGCCCGGTTGCTTCACTATCCCATGGGAGTATGTGAGATCCCTAAGCTCTTTAGTATGTACTTGCTTTCCCTAGCATTTTCTGTGCCTTCTGCCCATCTCCCTTATTTTAAAATCTGAAACCTCAATTTGGATCTAAAAAACATTTGTCAAGAGAAATCCCAGTACTTTCCAGAAAGGATGGGTTTTTCCCAATACATTTTGAAATGATAAAAAAAGCTTTGCTAGGAGAATGCCTTAGCAGCTTTCATTTGTGATTTAATTCTTGTTTCCATTTACAAGAAAAGGAAATGTATATTACAGGGAAGCTGAGAATTCTGTCTCCCTTCTTTTACACTAGCTGCAGACCGTGAGAATGGTAATCTTCAGTTTTTTGGTACTTCCCAGTCGTGTTTTCTGTTGTGGTCTCCTATGGAAAAATAATAAAGTACAACCAAGAAAAGTCCTTCACTCTAATGTGGCTACAACTGGTGTTCTTTGCAGATTAGCTTCCTTTTAAGTGTGATCTCCATGCAAAACATCAGCAAATCGTATAAATATTTATTTCAGATTAAGCTCCGCAAAACAATGAATACTTCCAATAGATATAATTCTTATTTTTTCAAATGTAAGTCAGAGATGCCTGCTTCTTCAGATGTATCAGAATCTTCAGAGCTATCAGAATATTAAGACTAAGGAGACAAAATAATAATTTGTTTCTGTCTCTTTCCTAAAAAGACAATGACAAAATACAATTTCTGCTAGCATATTATAACATCCTGGAATGAATGCAGAAAGACTCTGACATGCATTAGCTGGAAACATTTGAGTACTTGCAAGAAAAAGTTGCATCTTCGGGGCTGCTAAGACATGTCTACAGACGTTCCTAGCATGATACTTGCATATCATTGCCACATGTTTAGCAAACGTCTTCCTAGTATTATCAATTCTAACGTAATCTGCGTATGTAAGCAAAAAGAATGAGGAAATGTCACTCACATCGAATTGGCTTTGTGTATCAAATATATTTTAGTAAAGACATCTAAAAACTTTGTTCAGATAGGCTGATTTTGATCACAGGAGACTTTGTAGTTCAACTACAGTTTGGCCTGAAGTGCTCAAGGCTGTAATTTTTTAGGTTAATATACTTCTATATTTGATGTGGATTTTTTCTAGTTCTCATGACAAATTCACTTTTCTTGAAGCACAGTATTCAAAACACAGCATAGTGATTAAGGGTATATTTGAACAGAATTGAATTTGAACAGAAAGAACAGTATTCTGGACCCTTATGTCACACTGTTCTCATGTTTAACCGAAGTATCTTAGTTCCATGTATTCATTTTCACAGAATCAGGGAATTGTCAAGAGTTGGAAGGGACCTCTAGAGATCATCCAGTCCAACTCCCCTGCCAAAGCAGGGTTGCCCAGAGCACGTCACTCAGGAGCATCCAGGTGGGGCTTGAAGAACCCCAGAGAAGGGGACTCCACACCCTCCCTGGGCAGCCTCTTCCAGGGCTCTGGCACCCTCACCCCAAAGAAGTTCTTCCTCACATTTGAGGGGAACTTCCCATGTTCCAGCTTGTGCCCGTTGCCCCTCGTCCTGTCACTGGGAACCACTGAAAAGAGGCCGGCTCCATCCTCCCTCAAACAACCCTTTAATAAGGTCTCCCCTCAGCCTTCTCTTCTCCAGGCTAAAGTGTCCCAGCTCTCTGAGCCTTTCCTCATCAGGGAGATTCTCCAATCCCCTATCACGGTTAATCACCTCATAATACTTTAATTTGAGAGACCTGTGCACCATCCAGCCCACCGTCATTACTCTACTGTCCAAATATCCATATTTAATAACTGCCCTGCCCCACTCTTCTGCCCTCCTGCAAATTTCCTTCCAACTTCTTCCACATTCACAGCTAATTGCTTCTTGCCGTTTTGACCGCAAAACAAGTAAGAAAAATTTGATGACTGCCCTTAAGTTTATGCTTCAACTCAGAATTTGGGTTAGGGATGATTTTTTTTTCAGTATTTCACCCCCTGCTTTTAGGGCCTCCTGGAAAGCACACCCACACCATAAGACAACTGTGTTTAGGCAGAAGAGCAGAGGAAAGGCATGGACATACCCCTGCAGTAACGCCAAACTGGGCTAGTTCTGCAAACTGGAGCTCAGTTTGGCACCCTCCTCACTGACATCACGCTCCTTTTGAACCCAACACACCAACCTGGCCACGCTTTGACTGTGTTGATGGTTTCAGACGCATCCACCAGACTCGCAGGCAAAGTTTTATTACTTGCCAAATTTCGTTATTAGCTGAGGTCACGTTTTTGCCACAATCAAATCCCACCCCAGGAGCTGTATCAACACCTCGCATTAGTGAAGTGCACTAGTACAACAAATATAGATCAAGTTCTTGTGTCAAGATCAACCGACAATTTTAACTTTACCACTAAGAACCGCTTAATCAACTTTTCTCATTTTACAGTGACCACCACACACAGTGACCATCGCCATACAATCTGTCACTTGAAATGTGTTTGCCAATCCTGAAGGGGTTTATGTTTCTGTTTGTTTACCTGTGCTCAGTCCATCTGAATAAAAAAAGAAATAAACTAATGTCATTTCCACGCATTCTCAACACAGATAATCCAGCTTTCTGCAAATATGAATTCACCTTTTGGCGAAGGCAGGCACTAACTTTGCTTTTGGCAGGTCAGGACAGATTAACCTACAAGCTCTAGCAGGCTGTATTTCTTCTGCTACTTCCCAGTGTTCTCCATCAGCATGGTGGGGACAACTCTCTACTCCTCTAATGCAACTTGTGTCGCAGCAGGATGCTGTGAATCACCACCTCCCATTGCATCTGCTATTTCCGTCATGCTCTTGCTTTTGTAAGTGTGACACATATTTAATTGACTCTGACTGTCCTTGGGATCTTGTCTTCCTAAAATCTGTCTTTCTGGGGACTTCCTACACAATGATCTGGATTCTTCACACCTCATTTCAGGTACCTAAACCAGAGAGAATGATCACCCTATTGTCATCAGGAAGTCAGTGCCCAGATTCTCTAGAAAGTGATTCAGATCTTAGGCGTCTCCCTTAGATGCTTAAAGTTAAGCAGAATTAATCCAGACCCGGGGATCTATACCTACCTCCAGGTGGAAACCTGAAGAACTACAGAATAATATGGGGCTGGAAGGCACCTCTGGAGATCATCCAGTCCAAGCACCCTGCCAGAGCAGGTCCACCCAGAGCAGGTTGCACAGGAACGTGTCCAGGTGGGTTTTGAATGTCTCCAGAGAAGG
>JAOXJK010000012.1:59879330-59892598 GCA_025774025.1 Xenus cinereus | reverse complement strand
TGCGCTGGCAGTGTCCGCCATTTGCTGTCCCTGCGGGGAGTGCACAGCTTCCTGCTGAGAGAATTGGCTGAGTATAAATCTTGTATATCTTATATCAGTATCGAGATTAATACTGATTCTTTAGTGTTATTGTTAACTATGTAGTCTTATCCTATTAGATTTATTTATATTTTAACCCTTGTGCTGCCTTATTTTCCCCAGTTCCCCTTCCTGGATGGGGAGGGGTCATCTGGTGATAGAATAATTGTCTAAACAACAATAAATTTTTATGGGTTTTCTCAAACCATAACATCAGCTTACGATTTGTATCTTTGGTTTTTGTGGGTTTTTTGGGTTTTGTTTTTTGTTGTTGTTTGTTTTTTTTATAAAACATTTAAATATTTTCAATGAAATAGTGAGAAATCGGGAAAATGTTGAGAAACAGGGGAAAAAGACATTACATTTTGTTACGTTATTGTTTCTGTGTTGCCTAATTTTGAAATCTCAGTCACTGTCTTAAAGAATAAAGACTAAACTAATTTCAAATAAATCAACAGTTTCTGAAAGAGGTATTAAAAAAATTCTAGCCTGGTTTGCCCAACTTGAATGCATCCACTTCCTCATTTTCAATGTAAGCAATACATAAGGCTACAAGCCTTATGGGAAAATATTTACTATGTAAGGTTTTATATTTCTACAAATGTAATGTATTACAAACTGTTGTGCCTACTTTTATGCGCCTTTAAGTCATGGATTAACTTTATAGCTCATCTTTTTTTTAATATGTGTTAGCACTTTTTTGTGTTGACACAGAGAATTACTCCTTGTCAATTACCTACTATCCCACACCTGCTTGTATTAGATAAGCTTTAAAAATGGATTTCTTTATTTCAACTTTACTTATAAAACCACTTTCTCAACATATATTCTTAACAAATTTGTCATTTACTTATCGAAAGAAGTGCAAATAACATTTTACAGCTGATGCATTTTAGTTCATGCTTCAAACATCAACAACTGTTGCATATGTATCATAGCTAAGTACATATTGTGGGTTTTGTACAGATAGAACTGAATTTCCTTTTGCACTTTATATTTCCATATTTTAAAATAATAAACTCTCAGGCATTCATGTCAAAGAAGTTCAGTGTGAACACAAACACTTCTCTACATAATTTAATAATTTGTATTTAATTTATCCCATACAGATGATAAATATTGTATTAAATACTTAATAAGATTTAATTTGTATTGGAGAACATTTATCTGAAATTAGCTCTTAAAGACCAACTATGATGAAATTCAGCATATTTTCTGTAATATTACTTACCTTTGAATCTCCTCCTTGCCCTTTTTGCATTTCTGGTTTTGTTCTCTCTTTTGCAATTGGCATATGAAACTCTTTATCTTCAAGATGCTAATCCTTCATCTAGCACTATAAAGTTGCAAAGTGTTTAACAGAGAATTATCTGCCTTTTTTTTTCCATGTAATTTGTGTGTTTAAATACTATCAGTTATTCTCTGAAATAAACTGCAAGTCAGATAGGCAGCAATCATTTAACGTTAAATATATAAAATTTCTAGTTTCTTTTTTCTTCCTTTTCTACAAAAATCCAGGATTTTGCCTCTCTACTCTTCTAAAATAAAAACCTGCAGAACAGAAAAAAATAGGAAAAGTTTAATTGACATAGAACTTGGTGTAGAGCAAGTTAGAAAAAAGATGAGTTGAAATGCTACTGACACTGATACTTTCACTCCTTGTAGAATCAGTGGCAGTTTACATAGGAGGAAAATAATACAGCCAAAAATGGTTCTGTAAATTAGATATGACATGCCGTACTTATTCAGAACAAAATCTATGAAATAGCTACACTGCTTCTCAGGTACACGAAGAATTTTTTCTCATGTTCTGTTTTTTCACTTTCTTAATTTTCCTCAGTTGTCAACCACTTCACATGCAGTGAAACTAGACAAAGGAGTCTCCTGTTTTGAGCTCACATGATAAGTATAAAACCTACCTAATAGGTTAACGATTTAATAGACAAATGTCAACCACTGTTGGGTTTTTTTTCTGTCTTAGATAAATAGGATTCATACCTAATTACAAACTTGAAATGTGTTTTAGGTAAAAGTATTTATTCTGAGTATTCAAATCGAGTTTTAATTTCAACATTTCTGTTTTTGCATCCAAACAAAGAATTGGCCTTTTGGAAAATAAAGAGGAGTACTGCCTAATTTTCATGGGAAATGAGTTTTTGTTGCACTTTTTATTTCTTTTTTTTTAACATTTATTATGAAAGTCTTTTTCTTCCAGCCATTTTATGTACTTTAGAGTGTATCTTTCCAAAAATCCTATAAGGCAATAGAAAAACCAGAATCCAATCCAAAACCCACAGTGCTATATACAAAATACTGTATTTATAACCAGGAATGGACAGAATTCAAAACCCTGATAGGGAAATAAAGGTGTGTAAAGATTAACTGGAGAAGCAATGGCCTATGTCTAGACTCAGACCAAAACTTAAATCTGGGTAATTTGATGCTAATTACGTAAGTATTGATATTTATCCTAATGAAAGGTTAAGTTCTTGAGTCATTCCTTTTTAGGGCAAGCATACTGGTCCTAATTGTAATTCTCAATATGATTTCCCCAATCAAACAGACCAACAAGCATTATTTAATGAACTTTAGTCTGATTTATTCCAGTGCAGTCATCTGCTGCATTAAATACCATGGGAAGATAGAGAAGACTGCATTTGACAAGTCCCAATACACGTAATCAATGTGTTTGGGATCTCTCCAAAAATAACTCAATCTTCTGTAAATTTATACCGTCTGGGGAAGACTTTTGTCAGCATCTCTCCCTGTTTGCCAGCATCAGTACTGATATCTCTGGGAGGGCTGAACAATGCAATTTTCTCATCGTTATAAGATTCAGAGTTCTAGCCCTATCCCACACTTGAGAGATAATTTCCTCTAATCTGCATTCCATAGATGATGGCTACTCCCTGTTGCATTTTCACTCACACAGAATTTGGTTTTAGTAAAATTGATTTTATAAACTTTCCTTACGGTACGGGTCTCTGCAGCTGGAAGGAGGAAAAGAAAATCAAAATAAACAAACATTACTTTGGTTATTCCCTTCTAAATATAAAATTCATTTCTGTACATAAAATCACAGCAAGGTCCTCAACATTCATGGAATCATAGAACAATTTGGGCTGGAAGGGACCTTTATGGGTCATCTAGTCCAAACCCCGTTGTAATGCGCAAGGACATCTTCAACCTGATCAGGTTGCTCAGAGCGCTGTCCAAACTGACCTTGAACGTTTCCAGGGATGGGGCAGCTACCACCTCTCTGGGCAGCTTATTCCAGTGTTTCACCACGCTTATTGTAAAAATTTCTTCCTTATATCTAGTCGAAATCTACCCTCTTTTAGTTTAAAATCATTACTTTTTGTCTTATCACAACAGGCCCTACTAAAAAGTTTGTCCCCATCTTTCTTATAAGCCCCCTTTATATACTGAAGGAATGCAATAAGGTCTCCCTTCTCTTTTCCAGGCTGCACAGTCCCACCTCTCTCAGTCTTTCTTCACAGGAGTAGTGTTTTTTCTGATCATTTTCATGACCCTTCTCTGGACATGCTCCAACAGGTCCATGACTTTCTTCTGTGGGGACTGCAGAGCTGGACACAGTACTCCAGGTGGAGTTTCTCAAGAGCAGAGTAGAGGGTGAGAATCACCTCCCTTGAACTGCTGGCTAGTCTTCACTTGATGAAGCCCATGACTGGTTGGCTTTCTGGGCTGTGAGTGCACATTGCCAGCTCATATCCCACTTTTTAGACAGTCTAATTCATGAAGTCAACAACAAACTTTATATACTTAACTTGTTTCTTACATTCTTTGCTGATTTACTACTCTATGTTTATATATTTTGACCCCTGAATAAAAGTGTTGACTTGTATTTTCTACTCCACCAGTCCCACTGAAAATATTACATTTGCTCTCCGTTTTGCTTTGCTGGCCAATTTTGGGGTTCTGCTGAGATTTTTTCAACTATTTGATATTCTTCATTGTTACTTGCTTAATTGTTTTTGTGGTGATAATTTTTAATCCAAATACTACGTGACATAAATTCAAAAACCTGTCCTAAGTTGAAATATGTCACACCCACTTTCTTCATCTGTATCACACAAATTTGTAAGTAAGTCCAGCAAGATATGAAATCAGATTTACTTGGCAAAACCTACTTAGAAAGTAGGCCAAATCTTGTTGGCCAATATTTCAGAATATATCAATCTTTTACTTATCTATTGATTACATTGTACACCAAATTTCTTCTTCCTCAAAACTAAGGTTCAAATCAGACAAGAATAAGGATGTAATAATATGTACCCTTAATCCATCAGCAGTTGAACAGCACTCACTGGTGATGCTTTAGATGTATTAAATAAATATATTAATTGTATTTCCATCTACAGTTTACCTGCAATGTGTTTCCTTTTCTGAAATTGAGTAAACACAGCTATTAGTGTGAGCCAAAGCAAAAATTAAATAGCAACAAAGTATTAAAACCCAGAATACCCATAATCCTTAAAAAACAATAAAAAGTACTGACCAAGGAACACCCATGTGTCCTCTTTCAAGGAAGCTGTTTTTATTAGTAGGGACTGAGATCAAAATGAATCCTAAAGTATTAAGATTTCTGGATTTCTGATCTTTCCCCAAAATACTCTATTAAAGTAAACAGAAATGAAAATGCAACTTCTGCCAAAACATCTGAAAATCAAATATTTTTCATTTTGGAAACACAAAAGGAGTGACTTGTTTGAAGTTTTGCAAATGTTGACGTGCATACTTCAGGTACAGTCTGATCTGACTGATGCTAATAGGACTGTACTTGCCCTGCCATTGCATCCATGGTACCCGTGCCTGGTCCATTTTAGTTTTCAGTAAAATATGCATCAGTCTACTCCAGTAGTTATCATCCTTGGATGTAATATTGGAATATTCCCTTCCTACAAGTGGTCTTTCTTTTAAAAATAGTTTTTTTCCTTTCTGTTCTATAATCTGAATTTGCCCAGCAACACCAGATATGGTTTGTGATACAGTCATTAAATTATAGTACAGTAATAATTTCAAAAAAAATATTAATCTTAAGTAATTAGTTAAAAAGTATCCTAAGTCAGGGCCATAAAATATAGGTTTTCTGTTTGGTTTGTTTTTTTGACCAAGACTGTTGAGGCAGTTTTCTGGCAAGCATTATGTCTGTGTGTGGATGCAAATGTCAAAATGGAAACTCTGAGACTCTATGAGTAACTGACTGGCTAGGTCATAGCTCTGCTGGAAAGGACCTGGTGGACATTGAGCCAAACCACCTCAGCCATGAATTTTGGCAGCAGTGAAGACAAAAAAATTTCTGCATTTTATCAACATCCTCCGTAGATCAAGGGAAGGGATTGTTCCTCTTAACTCACCATTCATTAGACTACGTCTGGAATACCATGTCCAATTTTTGAACTTCCTTTTTTTTTCCTACAAAAGCATATGTTTGCATACAAGCTGAATGAGATTCAAATAGACTTGTATTAACAAGGAGCCAGAAAAACAAGATCTAGTGATGAGACAAGATCAATATCTAGTGTTAAAGACGTGGGGCTATGGTAAAAGAACAAATTCAGCAAATCTTGAAGAACATTTGGTTCTGATATTGCAATATGTGAGCATGACAGACTGACAAAATGACATGCAAAGTTCTTTATGATGTGCCAGTGTACCAGAAGGTCACGGACAGGGAACTTTGCAAATAAAGGCAGAAGAGGGAAGTAACATGAGTGTTCTTTGGTTTGGTGACATATTTTATATATTAGTCAGCATAGGGATAGACTGTGCAGACAGTCGTTGTGTTTTCTTTTTACTTTTTTTTTCTTTTTTTTTAATGCCATGTTTTTTGTCTGCTTATTTGACAACAAGAATAGCATTTCACAATATATGAATACAAATCTTCTTAGTAAATATCCTGCAGGATGTATGAAGTGGCTAAGGATGGAGATGATGTAGTGTATGAAGCACATACAAAGTTGAGCAACATCTTCCTAAATTTGGGAATTTTGTGTCATCTACTGCTGAATTACATTTCTTGTTGAAAATACAAATGACAATATGTTTTGATTATTAACTCTTTTTGCAATTTTAGCTATTTCTCTCTAGCCACAATGCTTTTTGCTACAGAAATGGCTGAACAGTCAAAATAGAATGTTTGTGGGTTTCTTTCTTTTTTTTTATAGAAAAGTGGTGTTTCTTTTTCTTTTATTTTAATACCTTATTTTCATTTCCAGTATTGATAATTTTACCTACTGTATTTAATCATGTTCAATAGAATTACAAATTACTATTAACTTTAAGTCTATTAGGAGAGTTTGTCATATAGTTCCAAGAGATTTGAATCCCTTTTCAAAAGTGTAAAGACAAGTAAGGACAGAGTAACACCGGACTCATACACATGCCATGCATCAAAATTGTAAGCATGTCATTGCAGGAATTACAGTGCATTTTTTGCACTATCGAATGGGCTCTGTGAAGGGTGAAAGCTGTAAAACCAAATTCCTGCCTGTTGGCATGCAGATGTGGGTTGTACAGAAAAAAATTCAGAAAATTTAAGATGCTAAAAACCCACTTCTCTTAAGCACAGGTTGCATATAGCTCAGCTGCATTTCCCTGTTTCTGACACAAGTAGTTATAAAGTCTAAAATCAAAGTACAGCTACAGTTAGCTGAATTAACAACATCTCATAAATGAAGGTGGATGAGAGGTACATAAAAATAGTATTAGAGTTTAGAAGATTAATGACATCAGCAGCACTCTGACCACGCTCTTCAAGATAGTGGAAAGGCAGGTTCACAGTTATTTTGTGAGAGCAGTTGAGGCAGTTTAAAAGTAAACGTTACTAAGGGATTAATTAAATCTATTACTAATGGCCATCTTAAAAAAAAAAAGGAATAGTTTGTCTCCAAGATCTTTTTTTTTAACTAAACACATTGTGAGTTTTTTTAAATAGTTCATTTGGGTAGTTATTAAGATTTCTTCTCTTCCAATGTGTGCAACAAGGTAGTTAAATGTTTGAGTAGGACATAGGCAAATAACTTGGAGATATTGTGGAGGAAGTATTGTATGAAAAGGTGTACAAGATGAAAATCGGTTACCTTCCAGAACAAATACATATAAATTGCTATTGGAATTGCACTTTACTCACCTTAGAAGTAATATTAACCTTCCCCTTTACCCCCCAAAAAAACTTTCCAGGAATTACATGATAGGTATTTTGTCCTTGAATGGCTCTGGAGAATTTTTTTAATGTTTCTTGTTGCTTTCTTTAAGCTTCTCGAATTCAATTTCTTTTCGATATGGGGAAGGAAACGAAAGAAGATGTTACTTTCAGGTAAGAAGTAACTTAAATGGTCCATATTTTTGTAGAGTTTTAAGTCAGATGATAGCATTATCTCTTCTAGCCTGATCTTTTGGATGTGATAAATCATTAAGTTTTAATTTTTACTGAAATACCCAACCAAGCACTTACATAGAATGCAACAGGTGAGGTGGTATGTTAAACAGAGACCAAATTTTAGCCAGTTGGGCATTTGGGAGATGGATTTAATTAGAGTAAGTGTCCCAAGGCAGATCTGTTTAGAATTATGATCACATTCAAGGCATTGAGAATGCTCAGAAGGACTATAAACAACTTAATAAGCTAAGACCCATGGAAGGAATAAATAGTACAGTCCCCAATGTTGTGGTGGTCTTTCAGGCTTATGTAGCCCATGAACCACATGGTCTAATAGACCAAGTAGAGCAGCCTCCTAGAGCAGAGCACAAGTCCCTCTAGGTCCAGATTCCTTCTTTTTGTATAAAAGCAAGGGTTTTCTCACCTACCTGCAGTAGGCAGCAAAAATGCCAGACCATCAGGATGATGCCCTCTACCCCTTCAGCTTCTCGGTATGACAGAACTTCAGATTCCAAAGTTGAAATAAGAGGTTGCATCCATTTTCCCAACCCACCTTCACTCGTAAACCCTACAATCCGTCTTAAAAATAGTACCTAATTTTATTCTATGGACTCATAGTGATACTTTCTACTTTAGTATATATCTTCTAGGGTATTTCTTACTTGCAGCTAGGAAGATGTGTGCTATTTCATGTTTCAGTTGGTCTAAATTCAAGTTCTAAGCATTTGGTTTTTGACCAATCTTTGAAACAAAGCTAGCCAACTCCAGACAGTACCTTCAAAACACAGAAACAATTAGTTGTTTCTCATTTTTACCCCTTCTATAATATCTAAATTTGTAGGGTGGGATAGGAATACTGAAACTAGTGTGAGATTGACTGTGCTGTTCAGATTTCCAGTCCAGTTTTTTTGATTGGGAAAAAAATGTATAAATAATGGAATAGTGGGTATTTTGTCTAACTGGGCCTCCAAATACTTCAGGTTAATCTTTGATGACTAATGAAAACTACAGCAAAATAAAATTTGCTGATGTTTTATGAGTGAGTCCGTATCTGTAAAGGTGCCTGCAGTGTTTTCCATTTGATTTACTCTCAAAAGGCACTCGAGCTGAAGAAGAAATAATCTTAAATAAGGTACATTTGGGAGCAGAATTCTGTTGCTTTATATGAGATGAGCTAACACTGAGACAATGTTTTTAGTATTTAGTAATAATTAATATAAGCTAACATAATGAGTTAATACAGGGAGCTCAGCAGCCTTCAGTAGCACAGATGGCGGCTTAGGAAATTACCATTATTACAGACCAGATTAACATCTCCACTCACTTTATATTGCAATTTTGTCATCTTTGTTTACCTTCCTGCACTCAACGTATGCAGAGGTATCTAGTGGCTGGAGAAAATGCCGTTAATTGATAATATGAATTGATCAGATAGGAGCACTGAAAATGAATGATAAGATGAACTGGACATGAATGAGTCCAGTTTAGGTGAGCAGTTTCTGTTCGAATCACTGCAAACCAAGAGCTTGCAGTTAAGTAAGGCATTGCAACCTCTTATCCACTTAAACTTGATTGGCATAGCTGAAATCTTTCAGTAAAAGAAAAAATATACCTGAACATGAACTTAAAAAAACAGCTGTGCAGAGGAAGTTCTATGGAAACTAGAGCCTGCACGCCTGAAACTTGAGGTCCAGCAAGTACTGCAGCCCTGAGAGAGTGGGCTGGTGCAGTTTTATATCTGCTGGTTGAATATCCAGTATTCCAGGGTGCTGTTGCATCCTTTCTAATATAGAAAAATGGATGGGTTTGAATGTTTAGAAAACCAGAAAGTCTTGCCTGTCCTTTCCATATATCTATTCCTAGTTGACAGAGAATTATGGTAGAGGGTGGGAATTGCCTCATTTTCCCTCCTGCACCTCCTTCCCTCCCTCAAAGGCAATAGAAGTCTGATTTAAAGGAATCTAAGGAGGTGAGGGGGAGATATTCTGCCCTTCATAGGTGTTAGTAAGACTTCCAGATCTCCAGCCTCAGTGGAGTAATCAAGAAAACACACATTAATGGAAATGGTTCGTGTTAGTGAGGATGGGTTTTGACATCAGCTCATTCTGATGACAAAAGGCAACAATTATATAAATTGTTAAGACTGTCTCACTCAACAGACAAAATCACAGGACTTCTTTTATGTTTTAGGTTATACCAAAGAATCTGTAAGAATTTATGGAATTTTTATAACTTACTAGTATGTCCCTGATGTTACAGATGGAGAAAGTGGTACCCATGGAAGAGCAAGCCCAGGTTCGCACAATATTTCTCTTTTTTTCTTTGCTCTGTGTCTGATCAACACTCCTCCTAATTGAATAGGAGCTGGTGTTCCTTAACTCTGAAGTTGAAGTACAAATTGAACACTGAATGTCATAGCTTGAAATATAGTCTTTTGAGTTTGTTAATTAACCAGTTATTATGGTTGTTTTCAATTAATAATTAATTACAATTAAGATTAACAATTGATGTCATTATTTATCAAGCAGCACTTGCAATGCAGCTTATGCGGTCCATGAGTTCTTCTGACTGGTTTATTTGACCTGATATGAGAACCCAGACAACTTTATATGGTAGCAGTTAATTTGTTTCCACTTTAAATGTAATGATATAACTTAGCTTTGGAATACAGTGTTGCCACCGTTATACTATTAGTATACATTAGATTTGTGCTGAAAGCATTTTGCAACCTGTTCCATATCCTGTGTCACAGCCTGTCTCCAGACACTCTGCTTGCTGCTGCTGTTGTCCTTTTTGACAGTTGTGCTGCTCGCACACCTCGTGTTTCGTTGTTCTGGTTCCTTTCTAAAGTCATGTCATCTATGCAGAGACTGGCAACAGGCTCCTTCTTCATTTACTGAGGCATGAATCCCAGTCTCCAATCCCAGTACGTTTATGCGAAGAGGGTGGGTGAGGGGGCAAGTCCCTGCTGGATCCAGGTGTCTGGTGTTGTTAATTTTTCTAGTACCAAAACCATGAATTTTATAGCATGCGAAAAGTAACAAATTGTGTTGTAAACCAAATATTTTCAATATAGATCTTCACATACTGTAATATTTTGTTGACTTCAGTGTACTTAATATTTCTTTCAGCTTGGTGATCAAGGAGGTGAGACATACTGGGGTTTATGTTCAATATTGTCATTAAATAAAATGAGAACACTTCATGTTGAATTTTCCATTTATCAATCACCTGTAAGAACTAATCTAGGCAAGTCAGGTGTTTCTTGTTTACCTCTCCTTTTTTTTTTTTTTCTCCTCCATACTCACAAAGATCTTTATAAAATACAGATCTTTTAACTAATATGTCTACTTCCAGAAGAGTAAGCCACAAAACTCACCCAAAACAAATTTTACAAAGGTGTCATGGATTTTTCTAAGCTGTTTTTAAATCCACGTCCCGATTACCAGAAGTGCCGAGTAAAAACATTTAGAGATGCAAGTGCTTTTTGCCTGTTTAAATAAGTCATCTGGCAGTTATATTTGTCAAAGATCTTTAAAAATGTACCAATTTTCTAAATGTTAAATACAGAGATGTTTTCTAGAACTTTTCTACAGTTCTTCTAGACTATCTTTCCATTAGTAAGGTCTGAGTGATGGGTAGAGATGAGACAGCCTTATGAAGATGATTCTAGGCAAAGATTTGGGAGACGAGTTTCATACTTTATTCTGATTAAGGCAGATTGGTGTGCCCTAGAAACCTGTGGGTCTGATCATCCCAGATCTATCAGGTAGAGAGAAGCCTCATTCTGAGCAAAAGGAATGAAAATGCCACATGTCTGAAAGAACATTGATGGATTCACAGCATTTTTTTTCCTCCAGGACTTTTACTGCCCTCTCTCCTCATTCACTCCTTCCCTTTCTGTTTGTTTTTTTTTTTTTTTTTCTCTCTCTCTCCCTCTTCTCTCTTAGATGGCCTTTGCAAGTAGCTTTAGACAGTATTTAAGCTAACCTAAAGGCTTCTGATGTAGTACCCCTTTCAAATAACTACCCCATGTTTAAAACTGCATTTCTTAATCATAGTGACCTGGAAGTAAGTGTAAGCAACTTTGTTATCAACAAAATTAAGATTAGATCACCTGTGAGAAAAGGGATATGAATGGAAGGAAAGCAGAATGCATTGAATTATTAGAATATTTATTAATTTTCTAAGATTCTGAATGAAGTATGTCTTCAGTCATAAGAAATATGATAAAATAGAAGTTTCACACAGATGTATTCTTACAGCTGAATTTTCTAAGGTGATTAGATACTTACTAATACAAAAAAAAATTGGAGCACCAAACAATAGTTTGGGCTTGTCATTAACATGTCACAGTCAGTGGGGGCAGGGTAAGGTGTTGCTGTTCCTTATCAGCTTGTTGTGCTACAGGACTGTAACTTACATATTCTATGGAAACTGGAAATAACCAAGGACTGAATTTATTCCAATGCATTTTTCCTTTTGAAGTTCCTTTTTGAAGTTGCGCCTTGAAAATAATGCATTGTAATAACTTTTTGCTATTGAAAGTATTAGATTTTAAAAATACAGTTTTAATAATGTTTCATATGAGCTTCTGTGCTACATGAGCTTACATTCAAGCATGAAAAGAATGCAAGAGAAGATTTATGTTTATGTCTAGGAACCCACCAGTTACCAGCATCAAATATAAATGAGAAAGACTGTTATAATTACTGGCTGGAGCATTGCAATTCACTTTTGTGCCTGAGAATAATGCTATGAGAAACTTAGTTGGGAACTGACACTTCACTAGGCCTCTACTCTGTTTTTATTTCCTAGTAGGGTATTTCTTAGCTAATACTAGTTAACTGGTTAATTAGTATCAGTTAATGAGATATTTTTTGATTGCTGTAACCTCAGGTTGTATTCTTCTAACTGTTTTGGAATGTACAGTCAGATAGAAATGCCTTTGAAGAATGTAGTGAGACACTGAGGATGGAGTTCATCTTTGCAGAGTAGACATTCACAACTGAGCCTGTTACCTGCTGTATATTCAGTAAAGTCAATATAGTCAGTGGGGTCTACGAAGAAATTCTTTGCATCATAAACTAGTTGTTTAAGAGGTGCTGGATTAACTAGACTTTAAAAACACCTTTCTTCTCCAGTGTCTATGAAAACAACACACAGGGCCTAGTTTAGCTGCAGATGTCTTCACTGCACATATCGAAAATTAGATTGACGAACTTAAGAGGCTCACCCTCTTGCCAGAGTAGCTTCATACAAGGCATCAGGACATAACATGATATTCATGCTGGGTGACACATTGTTCCATGTTGGAAAACTATGTCCCAATAAGTCTACACTGACATAAGACAATAATTACCAGTGCTACTTTGGCCAGATACCTATTTTTGTTGTCCAAAACAAACAAACAAACAAACTCTTTGTTGTAACAGACCCCAGTAAATACAGTTCTATTGACATTCTTTAATTGTGGAAGAGTTTATAGTGTAGATGCCAGATTTTTTTTTAAAATGTCAGACATCAAAAAGTCACATTCCTTTACTATGAGATGAAAGAAAAAGTGCATATACGCTACCTTTTGTATAATTTAAGGTGATTTTTATTTGACTTTAATTCTCAAACAGAAGAAATTCTTTTGTGGGTTAATTTCAGTATAATCAGGCTAGGATTAGGTCTTTCCCACAATTTTCAAACCACCAATCTGGACTACACTTTCATGTAAAATACCGGTGATAACTTTTCCTGACCAAATCCAACTCCAAAACTAGGTTAGCTTTTTAAACTT